>CM053031.1:64900641-65500641 GCA_028564925.1 Lithobates sylvaticus | reverse complement strand
GGGCACTGATGAGGTGGCACAGATGTGCACTGATTAGGTGGAACAAATGTGCACTGATGAGGTGGAACAAATGTCCACTGATGAGGCGGCACAGGTGGGCACTGATGAGGTGGCACAGGTGGGCACTGATGAAGTGGCACAGGTGGGTACTGATGAGGCGGCACAAGTGGGCACTGATGAGGCGGAACATATGTGCACTGATGATGCGGAACAGATGTGCACTGATGAGGTGGCACAGATGTGCACTGATGAGGTGGCACAGATGGGGCGGCACAGATAGGCACTAATGAGGTGACACAGATGGGCACTGATGAGCGGCACAGATGTGCACTGATGAGGAGGCACAGATGGGCACTGATTGGCACAGGTGGGCACTGATAAGGTGGCACATGTGGGCACTGATGAGGTGGCACAGATGTGCACTGATTGTGAAGATGTGCAGATGGACACTGATCCTCACAGGTGGGCACTGATCCTCACAGGTGGGCACTGATCGGCACAGGTGGGCACTGATTGGCACTGATGGGGTACTGTACTGATGGGGCACTGTACTGATGGGGCACTGTAAGGATATGGCACTGTTTTGGCACTGTAAGGTGTGTGTGAGTACTCACAGTCAGATCGCTCACAGATCCTCTCTCTCCTCACACGCTGTCTCTGTGTGAGGAGAGGGAGCCGTGACACTGGCAATGTGAGATGATCTCATATTTGAGATCATCGCTCATTGGCCAGGGCGATAAACTGCCGCTGTGATTGGCTGTTTACAGCGATTTGACGCCCTCCCGGAAATTGACATCCGCGCCGAAGCCGTCATTCGGCTATGGCCGGATGTCAAGTGGTTAATGCATTTTGCTAAGACAAAAGGTTTTCTTGATTAAGTAAAAATGAAATGTAACTATCAAGTAAGTAAAATGTAGCATCCACTTTACTTGATGTGTTTGATCTCTTCCTTTCAATTCATCTAAATGAAAAATATTTCTTTAATGTAATACTTCTCATTATGCGTTTGAGCAACCTACTTCAAAATCTGACACTGTCTACTTAAAACCACGAGAAACCTGAAATAAGGCAGAATAAAATAAATTCCATGGTATTTCTTGTAGAGTAGCTGAAGCTTGTACACGTCAGTATGGTGGCATATTGGCCACAGTGCTTGCTACTAAAGGCCCATACACACGATCTGACTTTTTCACAACAAACATGCAAATTAGCTGTTTTAAGGCCACATCCGACCGTGTGTACACTCCATCGGACAAACTTTTTCGGTTTTCATCTGACTTTTTTTGGCTGTGCGAACGGACAAACTTTCCGGCAACAAAAGTCTGATTGTGTGTACAGAAAACCATAGGACTTTTGTACAAAGTACAAACAGGCATGCTCAGAACCAATGCAAAAGATCAGACAACAATACAGAAGTTGACCAAAGGTGACAGTAAAGAGCAGAAAAACCACGTGATTTGGTGAAAGTTGGCTGAAAAAGTTCTGCTCTGTGTATGCAATACAAGTTCACGGCCGACGCCCTTTGTACAAAAATCCACTGGAAAGTTTGTACAAAGTCCGATAGTGTGTATGAGGCTTTAGTGTTACCACTACTAATTTTTATGACCTCCCTATGTTTGTGAGGGCTTCTTTTAAGTTCTCTGGTAAATTCCAGCAGCATGTATACTTGTTGGCAGTTTAAAACAGAACTGTAGCATTCACAAGGGTGTAACACTACCTTGTAGGAGTTGCAGATGTCAGGGTTCCCCACTTCTGCACAGCCAGTCACACAGCATTTCCTTCTTGTATCCAGACACAGGAAACAGTCTTTTAGCTTGTTTTTTTAATCTTATTCAGGGATGATAACTTGGATAGGGTAGGGATAATGGGATGCCCAACTTGAAAAATGTCCAACGAACAGAACCATGGACAACTTCTTCCCTATTTACAGCCTCTTCTTGTTCCTCCTGCACAACACTTGGCTCGTTCCACAGTTTCTGCTGGTTCCCTCCTTTTTGGGAACTAACAGTCTCTTGTTAGCTCAGCAACAGCCCATTACAGGCTAGGAATTAACCCCTTGTATTTAAATATTTGTATTGGCGCAGCTTTATCCAATTCCCTATGCTTTATGTGTGGAAAATAGTACGTGTGGAGTTAACTGCATCTTGCATAACCTTCTGCTTCCCTGTAGACACTGGTCCCAGCTCTACTTCCTGCAGAAATGCTAGCCCACCTGGCTGCCACATCACCAGCCAACCTGGCTGCTTCCTCTTCCTGGTCTTCCTGACTGACACACACTGGAGACCTCCCAGGGTAAGGTTAGGTGAAGACTTGGCTCACTGCTGTCTTCAAGAGAGACCTGCTACAGCTGTCAGTCTCTCCCCTTTTCTGTCCCTGCACTGTGCTGATCTACTCACTGTGTCTCTCTTTGTTCCTCCTGCCTCTCCAGTCCAACTGCCTCCTGTGGTAGGATCCTTCCAGGCCTGTCTCCCGAGCTTCAGCCCAATGTAAACCCCTCCTTCCCTGGCAGGGGTCCCTCAAGGGCCACCGACAGACTCCCTCAGCGCAGATTCTCCATCTTTCACCCGACTCCCTGGCTGGCATGGCTCATGACTATTCAAGGGCTCCTTAGTTCCCTGCCAGGCCCACTTCCTAGGGATTGGCTAAGGGCCCCTAAATATGCAAGGTATCCCCTCCTAGCTTCCGCCCACTAAATTCGAGAATATTCTCCAACATTCTAGAACCCGGGGGAAGTACCAGAGAGCTGCCAAGATAAGTCATCTAGCCCTCTAAAAACACTGACCCATTTACAGACTCATATGCTAAGCATGAGTTAAGCCCCATACACACGGTCGGAAAATCCAACCACCAAATCCATCGGATTTGGTCCTACGGATTTAGTCCGACACTGGTGTTGCATACACACGGTCGGACAAAGTTGTCGGAAAATCCGATCATTCTGAACGTGGTGACGTTTGTTGCCTACGACGGGACTACGTAGAGGCTAGTAGCTAATAGCTTTGGTCTTGTAATGTGATCTGAGCATGCGTGGCACTTTGTCCGTCGGAATTCGCTACACATGATCGGAATTGGTGTGATCGGACTTTGTTGTCGGAAAATCTTTAGAGCAGGAAATACAACTTTGTCCGTCGGACAATCCGATGGAAAATGTCCGATGGTGCCTACACACAGTCGGAATTTCCGACAACATTGTCCGATAGGACAGAATCCATCGGAAAATCTGACCGTGTTTATGGGGCTTTAGAGTATAGTTTGCCTACTCATCCCAGTAGCACACACGAAAGGGTGCTACAAGGGTAAGGAGCTCTTGCCATAAAGTGCAAATAGACACAAAAAAGTTCTATCCTCTAGCATGTTTTTATTTTAAGAGTATTGCTTAAACTGATGTAGGACTGTGGTGGGACTTTACACTGTAAACTGGATGTGAGCCCTCCAAAATTAAAGTGACACTAAACTCTGGTTTAAAAAATAAAAATTTTATTCAAGTATGTATTCCTAACTCAAAAATGTACCTTCTATGGTGGAATTCCTACATTTGTTTTCTGTGGTCCCGTTGTATGTAAGAACAAAGTAATCTGTTCTTGTTCACGGGAATTGTAGTGTGCACAGAGCAGATCACAAGACCACAACTAACATGCATGTTCATCCCAAACAGGATAATGTTTAGTGTCACTTTAAAGCAGCACTTAAATTTATCTGAGCACCACAAACTGAAAATGCTATCTAATTCATGTGTACAATCCAAAGCAAACCCACCCGACCATCCCAGTCTCCATGCTTTATTTTGTTGAGAAATCACTTTCAAAAACACCCCTAGCATTTCTAGCTGTAGCCATCTTGAGTAAGGCAGATGATTCATGTAGCATTTTCTTCCTGGAATCCATCTGCCCCTAGCTCAGGCATGCATGCAGGAGAGTGTGCTTAGCTGAGAGAACCCCTCCTCCCCTATTCCACATGAAAGAAAAAATGCCCATGAAGACTCCTGGGATGTATTACATAATTTTGGCCTAGGCCAGAAATCAGAAACAAGTTTACCTCTTCCCGCCCATCCACTGTCATATGACGGCGGCAAGCAGCATCTGTTGTTCTGGGCCGCCGTGATATGACGTGATTTCCTTTGCGGCTACTAGGGGGCGCACGCACGATCCCTCCACGTCGCTGGGGACCCGATGCGCGTGCCCGGCGGCCCCGATGTCCACCGGGCACCCGCGATTGCCCAGTAACTGAACAGGACGTGGATCTGTGTGTGAAGACCGATGGTGTGTCCGTTGTACATAGGGACACCGATCGGTCACCTACCCCAGTCAGTCCCCTCCCCCCACAGTTAGAACCACTCCCATAGGGAGCATATTAACCCCTCGATCACCCCCTAGTGTTAACCCCTTCCCTGCCAGTCACATTTATACAGTAATCAATGCATCTTTATAGCACGGATCGCTGTATAAATGTGAATGGTCCCAAAAATGTGTCAAAAGTGTCCGATATGTCCGCCGCAATATCACAGTCACGATAAAAATCGTGATCGCCGCCATTACTAGTAACCCTATCCCCTATTTTGTAGACGCTATAACGTTTGTGAAAACCAATCAATATACGCTTATTGCGTTTTTTTTTACCAAAAATATGTAGAAGAATATACATATCGGCCTAAACTGAGGAAAAAATTAGTTTAAACAAAAAAAAAATTGGATATTTATTATAGCAAAAATTAAAAAATATTGCGTTTTTCAAACTTGTCCCTCTTCTTTTGTTTATAGCGCAAGAAATAAAAAACGCAGAGGTGATCAAATACCACCAAAAGAAAGCTCTATTTGTGGGGAAAAAATTATAAAAATGTTATTTGGGTATATCGTTGCATGACCACGCAATTGTCATTCAAAATGCGACAGCGCTTAAAGCTGAAAAATGGCTTGGGCAGGAAGGGGGTGTTCGTGCCTGGTAGGCAAGTGGTTGAAACAAGTAAATATCATATACCTTCCTATTTATTTACTAAGGCTAGCAGCACAAGGATTGAAAATAGGTAATTTAATTAAGAGAGTTTAACCCATTTACAAGTTCCCCACAAAAGTCAAGTGAGTATCAGCCTGACTAATGGCATCTCTGTTCTTTTGAATTAGGTCTTGGGCCTACTTCCGATGGTTTCCAAACTTTCCTTCTTCATACTACTTGGGTAATAAATGGTGTAGTCCTCAAATGACTCCCCATTTTAGTATGATTACATTGTTGATGTGTTGTAAACAAGCACATCTCTTCCTCTGATCTGTTAATTGCACAGAGAACCAGGAACAATGCCTTGCTAATGATCAACTTTTTTTTTAATCTTACCGTTTCATAGAACAAAGCATAGGAGAAGAATGATTATAGAAATAATTTAACATCAGAACAGAAGAGATACTTGTAAAGGATAATAGAGAATAGACAGTCAAAAAGAAACAGTAAAAAAATAATAGCATACGTTGCTAATATGTTGAAGCATTTGGTATCATTTTTTAAAAAGAAAAGAAATAAATCAACAACTTGTTCTATTTTAGAAAAGTATACATGGAACAGAACTGATAACTTTGGTTTGTGAATTATCTCTTTTTTATAAGTAAGCATAGCAATATATCATATTAGTACCATTTTAAAATGATATTAAAGTCTTGTTTTTTTTTTTTTTTTTTTAATAAGAAACATGCCATACTTAACTGCTCTGTGTAATGGTTTTGCACAGAGCAGCCCTGCTCCTCCTCTTCACGGGTCCCTCGCTGGTGCTCCTCACCCCTCCCTCCAGCGGAGCGCCCCCACAACAAGCAGCTTGCTATGGGGGCACCATTCAGACATGGAGCCACGGCTTGGCCCTGCCCCCCTCTCTCCTCATTGGCTCACTGACTTTGACAGCATCGGCAGCCAATGGCGCCCGCTACTATCTCAGCCAATAAAAAGGGAGAGTTCTCGGACTTTGTGGCTCGCATGCAACATCGCTGGTTTTAGAAGGGGCTCAGGTAAGTATTAGGGGGGGGGGGGGGGGGTGGACTGCTGCTTACAGAAGGTTTTACAGTGCCTTGCAAAAGTATTCACCCCCTTTGGCTTTTCACCTATTTTGTTACATTACAGCCTTTATTTCAATGTTTTTTTAATCTGAATTAACAATGTGATGGATTAGAACACAATAATGTGTGCAATCTAAGTGTCACATGATCTGTCATTACATTTACACACCTTTTTGAAAGGCCCCAGAGCAGGGGTCTCAAACTGGCGACCCTCCAGCTGTTGCAAAACTACAAGTCCCATGAGGCATTGCATGGCTGACAGTTACAAGAATGACTCCCACAGGCAGAGGCATGATGGGACTTGGTGGGATAATGGGATAGTTTCTGAACAGCTGGAGGGCCACCACTTTGAGACCCCTGCCCCAGAGGCTGCAACACCTAAGCAAGAGGCACCACTAACCAAACACTGCCATGAAGACTGGGGAACTCTCCAAACAAGTAAGGGACAATGTTGTTGAGAAGTACAAGTCAGGGTTAGGTTATAAAAAAAATATCCAAATATTAGATGATCCCTAGGAGCACCATCAAATCTATTATAACCAAATGGAAATAACATGGCACAACAGCAAACCTGCCAAGAGACGGCCTCACACCAAAACTCACGGACCGGGCAAGGAGGGCATTAATCAGAAAGGCAGCACAGAGACCTAAGGTAACCCTGCAGAGTTCCACAGCAGAGACTGGAGTACATAGGACAACATAGGACTGTACATAGGACATAGGACTGTACATAGGACAACAATACGCTCCATAGAGTTGAGCTTTATAGCAGAGTGGCCAGAAGAAAGCCATTTCACCAAAAAACAAAATGGCATGTTTTGAGTTTGCGAAAAGGCATGTGGGAGACTCCCAAAATGTATGGAGGAAGGTTGTCTGTCTGTCCCAACACATCACATCACCCAAAGAACATCATCCCTACAGTGAAACATAGTGGTGGCAGCATCATGCTGCAGGGATCTTTTCAGTCATCGGGACTGGGAAACTGGTCATAGTTGAGGGAAAGATTGATTGTGCTAAATACAGGGATATTCTTCAGCAAAACCTGTACCAATCTGTGTGTGATTTGAGGCTAGGACGGAGGTTCACCTTCCAGCAGGACAATGACCCCCAAACACATTGCTAAAGCAACACTTGAGTGGTTTAAGGGGAAACATGTAAATGTGTTGAATGGCCTAGTCAAAGCCCAGACCTCAATCCAATAGAAAATCTGTGGTCAGGCTTAACGATTTATGTTCACTTTTGCAAGGCACTGTATATCTTAATGCATAGAATGCATTAGGATAAAAAACCTTATGCCTTTAAAACCACTTTAAAGTACCTTTGAAACTGCGTTCATATTAAAGTTGAAGCATTTGAAGATATTTGCAGATACAATTACAAAAAAAGCCCCAGGGGCCCTCAAGTCCTTAATATTAGGTCATTGCTATGACATACACACTCACCAGTAGTTACTGTATGTACAAAATGGGGTTGATTTATTGAAGGCAAATAGGCTGTTCACATTGCAAGAGAATTTACCCCACAACATAGTGAATGTGGTGACGTTTCACTTTAGAAGGAATACCCAATCACATGCAAAGAAAAGAAGAAAAAAATGGAAGTCAGCATCTCTGGGGCAAATTCACTTTAAAGTGCAACTTCCCTTGCAAAAAGAACAGCATATTCACCTTTAGTAAATCAACCCCAATGCATGAAGAGTCAAGTCATTATCTATATACGTATATCATCACTCTGGACTCCCAGTGTGCTCTAAAGCCTATGTGAAATTACAGTATATGTAGATATCTTCAAGTGCCTACATTACATGCCTAAAAGCTGTTTTGCAACTATAAGGATAACTACACACACATGGGTGTATCAAAATATGCCAATTTACACTGGATCTTTGTGCCAGCTTAAAAAATGGGCAACTCTGGCACGTATTTATGTACATTCATGTGCATTCTGGTGGCTAGAATTTTAATTCTTTCGAACCAATAGATTGAAATTATGAGCATAAGCTGGTGCTTACAAGGGTTATGTGCAAAATAAAGTTTTCCTTTTTGAAGGGTCACCTACTATAATCTGGTATTATTGTGTGTACTTCTTATATGCAAGGTGTAAAGAGTCAACAGACTGCTCAAAAGTTAAGAAGTAGACATGTGCAATTCGTTTATTTTTTTTTAGTTTTTCGTATTTTTTTCGTTATTTTCGTTCGTTCATTTTCGTACGAATAAACAAATCATTCGAATCGTACGAATCCGAATAACGAATCGTAACGAATCGTACAAATCCGATTAATGAATCATTCGAATCGAACGAATCCGAAAAACAACGAAAATCCGAAAAAAACAAATTAGAAACAACGAATGTACTAATGAAGAAAATCCGAATAATGAAAACGAACGAAAAAATTCGTACATTCGTAACTTTTTATTTTTTTTTTTTTTGTTCAATTGGTAATTTTCCGTGTCCCTTACAATGGTGCTGCTAAACGTGCTTCGAATGGATTGAACAAAAAAATTCGTACATTCGTAACTTTTTTTTCGATTCGTAATTTTTTTTTGACTCGTTACTTTATTTTTTTCGATTCGTAACTTTTTTTTTTTTTTTCGATTTGTAATTTTCCGTGTCTCTATTGAACCAAAAAATTCGTACATTTGTAACTTTTTTTTCGATTCGTAACTTTTTCTTAGATTCGTAACTTTTTTTTTTTCGATTCGTAACTTTTTTTTTTTTTTTTTTCGATTTGTAATTTTCCGTGTCTCTATTGAACCAAAAAATTCGTACATTCGTAACTTTTTTTTCGGTTCGTAACTTTTTTTTTCGATACGTAACTTTTTTTTTCAATTCGTAACTTTTTTTTTTTTTTTTTTTCGATTTGTAATTTTCCGTGTCTCTATTGAACAAAAAAAATTCGTACATTCGTAAACTTTTTTTTCAATTCGTAACTTTTTTTTTTCAATTCGTAATTTTTTTTTTCGATTCGTAAATTATTAAAATGCAATAATAGCATACACATTACATCAAATTATGAATTATGCTCCGATTACGAATCTACGAATGTTACGAATGTTACGAATGTACGAATAAATACGAATGCGTCCGAAAATTAAACTAACGAAAAAATGAATCAACGAAAAAATAACTCTTACGAATGTACGAATCGTTACGAATACGAAAAACGACGACTTACGAATGTACGAATCGTTACGAATCCGAACAACGACGACTTACGAATGTACGAATCGTTACGAATCGACGGAAACGAAAAAAACGAAACGAAAAAAACAAATTTTTTTCGGAAACGAAAAAAACGAAATGAAAATAAACCAATTTTTTTGTTGTGCACATGTCTATTAAGAAGGAGTTAGGAAGACTTTTTCTTGCTTCCTCATGGGAATTAGCAGGAAGGGAATCTGCATGATGTAAACTCTACATAGGGATTTCTCCACCTTGAAAGGATCCCCAACCGTGGTACTAAAGAGGATCAAGGACTTTTTGAATGGACTTTACATTGATCTCAAGTATGAAAATGGGGCAGCCTGCATAAAAGAGAGAGCTAGAGCAAGGAATAAGTAATTGCAAAGTGGCTGTGTGCTATATCAACTAATGGAAGGGTTAGAATGGTCCGGCCTATTCAGGTGAGCGTTTCCACTGCAAGTCAAACGACCAGGGGCCATATGGGGTTTAGATAAAATGCCTAGCGTGGCTTCACACTGATTGGCAGACGTTTTTCTGTCCACCAATCAGTGGAATGTATCGTGGCTCCGCTCTAACCGAACTGTTCCATTTTCTATGGCCCCACATCTGAAGTAGGACCCTGAATGGTGCGGTATGGTTCGGTTGTATGGGCCGCTTTCATAATGGTAACGCTGAAAATAGCGTACCGTACCGAACCGAACCGGTCCGCTCAATGGAAACGAGGCATAACTTATTCTCAGTAAAGATTCCATGTTAACTCAAAAGGTGCCTAGTCTGAAGTTCTGATAAAGGGGATGCATGCAATGGCATATAAAAAGAACTAGGGCTTGTACACATAGGGGGTAAAGAGGAGATGCAAGAGGGTCACCATGGAAGGTTTAATCATGCTGTAGAATTGGCGGGATATACAGCCCAGTGCCATTGCTATAAACAACCAGTTAAGCGGTGAAGAATGTAGCGACGGGATGGGTGAGCCTGACTCCTTCCCTAGGTATTGGTACTCCATACTTGGGACTGCAATCACAGCAACGGGAACCCATGGACCTACCCGGGAGGCATGGGAGAAGAGAAATAAGTGGATCCAAGTAAAGTATCAAGGCTCGTTATCAACAGAGGTCTGCACAGTGTGAATGGCAGGATCATTGCATTGTCATTGAGAGTAAGGTGGCAGCCATGGCTGTGCTGGTGGAGCAGGACACAGGCTCTAAAGTGTCCCCTCAGAAATTCTGCATTTAAATGGAAAGAGAAGGCATGCGGTTACAGGAGACAAGTGCTTTAAAGTAAAGTTCTAAGTGTATCAAGTGGATCTGCGCAACACAAATTACTTGTGTTAACCTCTAATATGTGGTGTATCCTCCCTCTTTTTTAGAGTTAATCTAATACCCACAAAAACTAAATAAAAATATTTACCTATATTTTTCCCTAGATAGATTGGATAAGCTGACTCCGCTTAAATTCCCCCTACTAACCTTAACTTCTAATAAACAAATGTTGGTATTATATTAAATACTTTCAGCAAAACCAAAAAAAATAAAAATAAATAAAAATATTTACCTATATTTTTCCCTAGATAGATTGGATAAGCTGACTCAGCTTAAATCCCCCCTACTAACCTTAATTTCTAATACACAAATGTTGGTATTATATTAACCTCCCTGGTGGTATGATTCTGTCTGGAATTTACAGTGGTATGAAAAAGTGTTTGCCCCCTTCCTCATTTCCTGTTCCTTTGCATGTTTGTCACACTTAAGTGTTTCGGAACATCAAACCAATTTAAACAATAGTCAAGGACAACACAAGTAAACACAAAATGCAATTTGTAAATGAAGGTGTTTATTATTAAAGGTGAAAAAAAATCCAAACCATCATGGCCCTGTGTGAAAAAGTGATTGCCCCCTAAACCTAATAACTGGTTGGGCCACCCTTAGCAGCAACAACTGCAACCAAGCCTTTGCGATAACGTGCAATGAGGCTTTTACAGCGTCCTGGAGGAATTTTGGCCCACTCATCTTTGCAGAATTGTCCTAATTCATTCATTAGAGGGTTTTCGAGCATGAACGGCCTTTTTAAGGTCATACCACAACATCTCAATAGGATTCAGGTCAGGACTTTGGCTAGGCCACTCCAAAGTCTTCATTTTGTTTTTCTTCAGCCATTCGGTGGTGGACTTGCTGGTGTGTTTAGGATCATTGTCCTGCTGCAGAACCCAAGTTCGTTTCAGCTTGAGTACACGAACAGATGGTCGGACATTCTCCTTCAGGATCTCTTGGTAGACAGCAGAATTCATAGTTCCTTTTATCACGGCAAGTCTTCCAGGTCCTGAAGCAGCAAAACAGCCCCAGACCATCACACTACCACCACCATATTTTACTGTTGGTATAATGTTCTTTTTCTGAAATGCAGTGTTCCTTCTACGCCAGATATACTTGGACACACACCTTCCAAAGAGTTCCACTTTTGTCTCATCGGTCCACAGAATGTTGTCCCAAAAATCTTGGGGATCATCAAGATGTGTTGTGGAGAAATTGAGACGAGCTTTGATGTTCTTTTTGCTCAGCAGTGGTTTTCTCCTTGGAACTCTGCCATGCAGGCCATTTTTGCCCAGTCTTTTCCTGATGGTGGAGGCATGAACGCTGACCTTAACTGAGGCAAGTGAGGCCTGCAGTTCCTTGGACGTTGTTGTGGGGTCTTTTGTGACCTCTTGGATGAGTCGTCGCTGCGCTCTTGGGGTCATTTTGGGCGGCCGGCCACTCCTGGGAAGGTTCACCACTGTTCCATGTCTTCGCCATTTGTGGATAATGGCTCTCACTGTGGTTCGCTGGATTCCCAAAGCTTTGGAAATGGCTTTATAACCCTTTCCAGACTGATAGATCTCAATTACTTTCTTTCTCAATTGTTCCTGAATTTCTTTGGGTCTCGGCATGATGTGTAGCTTTTAAGGATCTTCTGGTGGACCTTACTGTGTCAAGCAGCTCCTATTTAAGTGATGCCTTGATTGTGAACAGGTGTGGCAATAATCAGGCCTGGGTGTGGCTAGAGAAATTGAACTCAGGTGTGGACAACCACAGTTATAGTATGTTTTAACAAGGGGGGCAATCACTTTTTCACACAGGGCCATGATGGTTTGGATTTTTTTTCACCTTTAATAATAAACACCTTCATTTACAAATTGCATTTTGTGTTTACTTGTGTTGTCCTTGACTATTGTTTAAATTGGTTTGATGTTCCGAAACACTTAAGTGTGACAAACATGCAAAGGAACAGGAAATGAGGAAGGGGGCAAACACTTTTTCACACCACTGTAGTGCTGAAAGCGGTACAATTATTTTGCATGGAAATTTGGCGTTTTTATATTGTAGGCATGCAATTCTTATGAATAACTCACTTAAATCTGTCCAAACCAGAGTCTAGTAGACATCCCGGGTATGATAAAGTTTGAAACACAAAATCATAAATTATAATAAAATAAAAATATATATAAAAATTATTCAATAATGTAATCAAATCAAAAACACTAAAATTTGCTCAGTTGCAGAATAGTCGCTGTCATTAAATTTAGTGTTTGATGATGAATTGTGATTCTAATTTATTATTGGTGTTTTCTAGCTGGTCTAAAACCACTTTTGACATAAAGGGCCACTTTTTGGTTGCTATGGACAATCTCCAGTTTCCAGGCAGAAAAAAAATCTATTATATAAAATGACATGCAGGGCACTGGGCAGACCACTAGGGACAAAGGGGATGTGTATTTTTGGTATACAGTACTGTAATCTGTAATGTCGCAGGGAACGGAGATCAGCGGCACTCGGGCACTGTGTGAATCGAGCGAGGAGACGGCTCGCTCACACAGTGGGGAGACATCGCAGGATCCAGGGGACAAGGTAAGTAACTTCCCCCTGTATCCTGCAATGCAAGCCCAAATCTGGCTCGGGGTTACCGTTTTTGGTACTGAAGCTCCCGCCCCGAGCCAGACTCGGGATTACCGCCAGGGGGGTTAAATACTTTCAGTCCTGTACTGGCCTTCGTTGGTCGCCACTGTTAACCTCTACAATCTATATTTCTGATTTTATATCACAAGATATGATGTGGGTTAAATAAGAGTTCCTTTGACAAGAATTGAAAGCTTTAACATAATAGCATTTATTAGAGTAAGTTAAAAGTCTAGCTAATACACAAATCTCTAGCTATGGTGTTACATCAAGGAATACAATACTAGGTTAAAATAAAATATTTACATGAAGGAATATAGAGTATATTCCTTCAGACAGTGATCTACAAGGATATTTAGTTACAAGTAACAGGGCACACCTTTCCCCACTAATTACCCATCCTTACCAAGGTTCCATTCTGCTGGCTGGTTTCCCCGAAAGAGGGAGTTGCCTCCCCTTGGTTCTGAGTATATGCCTTAATGCTGATGCCCCATAGGCTGGCCTAGCTTGGATCATGATTGGAGGGCTTACTACATAAGTCGGCCCCCTTTCATGCAACCCCTTGTGGCTACTTCCATCTCAGTATTGAGTATGGGTTGGGCTACTTCATTGCATACCCCAGCATGGGGTCCTTTGAAGTGATTGGTGAAAAACAATGGAATTGGCTCTCCATTGTTTGTATATACAAGCCTCGGCCCCGCTTTGTCTGCAATTAATTAAGAGCTTGGAGGAAGGCTTTTTCATAGATGCAAGCCAAAAGAGATATATTTATAATTACAATATTTTCTAGCTCTTAATGGAGATTTCACTTAAACTCCTTACGCCTGTAAATTACACAATGTGCATATGCACTTTAGATAACCTAGAGCTGATTGGAGAGGCAGATAAAAAATGCCATACACCTTTTTGTGCCCGTGTGCATGTAGCCTTAAATGCAATTCCCACTGTGTTGGGAAAATAAATCCCTTTGTGTAAACCATAATCATTGCAAAGATTTAAGCATCCTTTTTGTAGATTCATAGAAATTGATGTTTAAATCACCATGCAATTTTTAGGCTATATTCTGAATGGTAACATCTACTCCATTATAGTGATCATTCTGAGTGCTGTAAGGGAATGAACCTTAGCAAGCATGTCTCCAAAATTGAAACTTCTCTGAGAAAGCAGTAAGCCAATCACACAAACAGAAAACAAAGATGTGTGGGGGGTATTCCCGTACACAGATTGTGTACAGAACGTCTCCAGGTTGTCATTATGGCAAGAAAGCGACAATTTTTTTCAAAGTTTAAGATAATTACAGCTGCTGCGCTTGAAATATGAAAGGTGATGTTTCATGACACTGAATGACAAAATGACTTGTTTAGCAGTTTAAGTGAAGTTTTCCGCATAAATAGAAGGTCATTTTTTACTTTCTGAGAATAAGTTGAAAAAGTTGAGTTCCTACCACTGTTGATTTGGAAGGGGTGACCTGTCCAGAACCACTATTCGCTCTGAGAATACCATGGTTTGACAGTGCTTCTTAATTTGGTTTTAACATCACAATCTGCCCATAGGAGTATATTGATTTTGCAGGCTAGTGGGCTGTGCAGTGTGGGCTTGGAAACACTTTGAAAAGCGATAGTTACATCTGCAGGCACTGGAGGCCAAGAAGGTTAACGGTCATAGCCTCTGAGCTATAGGACTGCTCTATTGAGACAATTGACTCTGAGTTGGACAACCATGCCAATTAGCAGTTAGGGACACATGTAGACTTTTTCTGCTCTCTCTCTTTAAAGAGTAATTCCAAAAAAAAAAATTCCCCTCTGGGTGTTCTATGTACAAGGATTTTAACAAACTGTTTTTTTCCCCCAGGAAAGTGAAATTACCCTTTAACCACTTCCTGACGACCCCCTTCCTGACCAGGCCATTTTTTGCAATACAGCACTGCGTTACTTTAACTGACAATTGTCGTGCAACACTGTACCCACATAAAATTGATGTCCTTTTGTTGCGGTTTTTATTTTTTGCGTTATAAACATAAAAAGACCGACAATTATAAAAAAACTTTCTGCTATAAAACATATCCAGTAAAAAAAAATCAAATTTCTTTATCAGTTTTTGGACCAATATGTATTTTGCTACATGTTCTTGGTAAAAAAAAAAATCCCAAAAAGCGTATATTGATTGGTTTGCGCAAAAGTCTACAAATTATGGGATAGATTTAGGCCCCTCACACTGGGGCGGTGCGGGCGTCGGCGGTAAAGCAGCGCTATATTTAGCGCTGCTTTACAGTCATTTTAGCCACAGTATTCGGCCGCTAGCGGGCGGTTTTAACCCCCGCTAGCGGCCGAAAAAGGGTTAAAACCCCCCGCAAAGCGCCACTGCAGCACCGCTTTGCCGACAGTATTGCCGCGGTATTACTGCGGTGTCCCATTGATTTCAATGGGTAGGAGCGGTATAGGAGCGGTGAATACACCGCTCCTTCACCGCTCCAAAGATGCTGCTAGCAGGACTTTTGTCCTGCTAGTCCACCGCTCCACTGTGAAAGCCCTCCGGCTTTCACACTGAAGTCAAAGGAACCCCTTTTTTCAGGCGCTATACAGGCGCTATTTTTAGCGCTGTAGCGCCTGAAAAATGCTTCAGTGTGAAAAGGCACTTAGGGACTTTTTTTTACCAGTATAGAATTTATCATATCGGACTCTACTCTCGCCATCCATTCCTCTGCAGCCATAATGTCATTCACTTAGTGAATCCAATTAGCACTATCTGGGACTCACGTTTTTTCCCAGTAAATAGGGATCAGTCTAGCTGCATTCAGAAGGTGGGGCAGCACTGATTTGCGGTAATGGCTGAGCGGGATGCCAGGGACATGAAGCAGATGTTCCATTGGGGAATCGGATAAGTTAAAGGGGTTGTAAAGATTTGTTTTTTATTTTCTAAATAGGTTTCTTTAACCACTTGCCGACCGCCCCCTGTATATATACGTCGGCAGAATGGCACGTACAGGCAGAACCACGTACCTGTACGTGCCATTCTTCCGGCGGGTGGGGGGTCCGATCGGACCCCCCCCGGCCGGCGGGGACGGTCGGGATCGCTTCAGGAGCGATCCGGGATGAGGGGACGGCCAGTGGTTTCTGGCCACCCCCTCGCGATCGCTCCTGGCGAATCAGATGCTTCCTCTGTCTGTGTCAATCAAAACACAGGCAGAGGAAGTGATGTCACGCTCGGTGCGCCGGTCTATGTGACCGGAACGCCGAGCTGTGAACATCTAAAGGTTAGTGCACCAACAGTACACTGACACCAGTACACATAGGCACACAAAACACCCCCCTGTCACCCCCAGATCACCCCCCAGATCACCCCCTCCCCCCCCAGTCACAGTGTCACTAATTGCAGTGATCATTTTTTTACTGATCACTGCATTTAGTGTCAGTGTGACTGTAATAACTGTCAGTGCAGTTAGTTTTAGGTCCAAGGTAGCCCCCCACCCCCCCCTAATAAAGGTTTAACCCCTTGATTGCCCCCCAGGTAACCCTTTCACCCCCTTTTGCCAGTGTCACTAAGCGATCGTTTTTCTGATCGCTGTATTAGTGTCACTGCTGTCGCTAGGTAACCATTTTTTTTTTTTTTAGGTAACCGCCATGTTTATATAGGTTCATAAATAGGTTTATAGGTCAGGTACCCCCATATTACAACCTAAATAAAGGTTTTAACCCCTTGATTGCCCCTAGAGTTAACCCTTTCACCAGTGATCACTGTATAACTGTCACTGGTGACGCTGGTTAGCCAGTTAGTTATTTCGTTATTTAGGTTCCCCGTCAGGTTTTTATATAGCATCAGGTACCCCCATATATTACCTAATAAAGGTTTTAACCCCCTGATTGCCCCTAGTTAACCCTTTCACCCCCTTTTGCCAGTGTCACTAAGCGATCGTTTTTCTGATCGCTGCATTAGTGTCGCTAGGTAACCATTTTTTTTTTTTAGGTAACCGCCATGTTTATATAGGTTCATAAATAGGTTTATAGGTCAGGTACCCCCATATTACAACCTAAATAAAGGTTTTAACCCCCTGATTGCCCCTAGAGTTAACCCTTTCACCAGTGATCACTGTATAACTGTCACTGGTGACGCTGGTTAGCCAGTTAGTTATTTCGTTATTTAGGTTCCCCGTCAGGTTTTTATATAGCGTCAGGTACCCCCATATATTACCTAATAAAGGTTTTTAACCCCCTGATTGCCCCTAGTTAACCCTTTCACCCCCTTTTGCCAGTGTCACTAAGCGATCGTTTTTCTGATCGCTGCATTAGTGTCGCTAGGTAACCAGTTTTTTTTTGTATTACTGTTACGGGTGACGCTGGTTAGTTAGCTTGTTTTTTATACTGTCAGGGCACCCGCCATTTATTACCCAATAACGGTTTAACCCCCTGATCGCCCGGCGGGTGATATCAATTAGGTTTTAGGGTCAAATAAGGTCTGCGTCGCCCCAGGTTAGTGCCAGTACCGCAAACACCCACGCGCAAAGCATACACCTCCCTTAGTGGCACAGTATCTGAACAGATCAATATCTGATCTGATCAGATCTATACTAGCGTCCCAGCAGTTTAGGGTTCCAAAAAAAAACGCATTGTTAGCGGGATCAGCCCAGATACCTGCTAGCACCTGCGTTTTCCCCCTCCGCCCAGCCCAGCCCAGCCCACCCAAGTGCAGTATCGATCGATCACTGTCACTTACAAAACACTAAGCACACATAACTGCAGCGTTCGCAGAGTCAGGCCTGATCCCTGCGATCGCTAACATTTTTTTTGTGGTAGCGTTTTGATTCAGTCGCTTCAGTCAGGAGCTTTTTTACCTGTGAATCTCAAAAAAATAAAAAAAAATAAAATAGTTGTCGTTTTATTGTTCTCTCTCTCACTCTATTCTCTCACTATTGTTGCTCTTTTTTTACTCCATTCTATTCTGCAATGTTTTATTATGTTTTATTATGTTTTATTATGTTTTATCATGCTTGCTTTTCAGGTATGTAATTTTGTTTACTGTGTGTTTTAGTGTTGAGCATTTTTTTGTTTTCAGGTGCGCCATTCAGTTGCAACGCGGATTTATTTATCTTGACAGCAACAGCGTTTGCTCCCACGATACATAAAGACGCGACTCCAACACTGTAGGAGGTGATTTCACCACCACAGTTAAAAAAAAGAGCATATATGCCGAAGCATGGGGGCAACAGGGGGGGGGAGGAGCGATTGGCTCCTAATGCCACGTACATACGGTCGAAATTCCGACCGTGTGTACACGGCATAACTTTTGCGGGAGGATGCCCCCATGCATCGGCATATATAAATGGTGCATGTATGCCCATCATTAGAAGTGGGTGGATGAAGGGAGGTATTCTAATGGTGGGCATACCCACCAATCAATCTCTTTTTTTCGTTCAGCCAAGAGGCTGCATGAAAAAAAAAAGATTACAATATATGTCCAGTATGTTGCTGGACTTTGAATGGTTATACCAGAATGATGCCTGCAGGTTTAGGTATCATCTTGGTATCATTCTTTTCAGCCATTGATCGGCTTTCATGTAAAAGCAATTCTAGCGGGTAATTAGCCTCTAGACTGCTTTTACAAGCAGTGGGAGGGAATGTCCCCCCTCCCGGATATAAACCGCGCCATTGGGAAATTGGGAAAGCATTTTATCACACCAATCTTGGTGTGGTCAGATGCTTTGAGGGCAGAGGAAAGATCTAGGGTCTAATAGACCCCAATTTTTTCAAAAAAAGAGTACCTGTCACTGCCTATTGCTATCATAGGGGATATTTACATTCCCTGAGATAACAATAAAAATCATAACAAAGAAAAAAAATGGAAGGAACAGTTTAAAAATAAAATAAAAAAGCTAAATAAATAAAAAAAAAAACAAAAAAAAAAAAAAAAAGCACCCCTGCCCCCCCTTCTCTTGCGCAAAGGCGTACACAAGCGTTGGTCTGGCGTCATATGTAAACAGCAATTGCACCATGCATGTGAGGTATCACCGCGAAGGTCAGATCGAGGGCAGTAATTTTAGCAGTAGACCTCCTCCGTGAATCTAATGTGGTATCATGTAAAGGCTTTTAAAGGCTTTTAAAAATGTATGTAGTTTGTCGCCACTGCGTGTTTGTGCGCAATTTTAAAGCATGTCGTGTTTGGTATCCATGTACTCGGCCTAAGATCATATTTTTTATTTCATCAAAAATTTGAGCAATATAGTGTGTTTTAGTGCATTAAAATAAAAAAAAGTGTATTTTTTCCACAAAAAATGCGTTTGAAAAATCGCTGCGCAAATACTGTGTGGAAAAAAAAAAATGCAACACCCACCATTTTAATCTGTAGGGCCTTTGCTTTAACAATATATATATAGTGTTTGGGGGTTCAACGTAATTTTCTTGCAAAAAAAAAATATGTTTTCATGTAAACAAAAAGTGTCAGAAAGGGCTTTGTCTACAAGTGGTTAGAAGAGTGGGTGACGTGTGACATAGGCTTCTAAATGTTGTGCATAAAATGCCAGGACAGTTCAAACCCCCCCCAAATGACCCCATTTTGGAAAGTAGACACCCCAAGCTATTTGATGAGAGCAATGTTGAGCCCATTAAATATTTTTTTTTTTTGTCCCAAGAGATTGAATAATGAAAAAAAAAAAATATATATATTTTTTTTACAAAAAGTTGTCACTAAATGATATATTGCTCAAACATGTCATGGGCATATGTGGAAATACACCCCAAAATACATTCTGTTGCTTCTCCTGAGTACGGGATACCACATGTGTGGGACTTTTTGGGAGCCTAGCTGCGTACGGAACCCCAAAAACCAATCACCGCCTTCAGGCTTTCTAAGGGTGTAATTTTTTTATTTCACTTCTCACTGCCAATCACAGTTTCGGAGGCCATGGAATGCCCAGATGGCATAAAACCCCCCAAAATGACCCCATTTTGGAAAGTAGACACCCCAAGCTATTTGCTGAGAGGTATTGTGAGTATTTTGCAGATCTCGCTTTTTGTCACAAAGTTTTGAAAATTGAAAAAAGAAAAAATTTTTTTTTTTTCTTTACTTTCTTCATTTTCAAAAACAAATGAGAGCTGTAAAATACTCACCATGCCTCTCAACAAATAGCTTGGGGTGTCTACTTTCCAAAATGGGGTCATTTGGGGGGGTTTTGTGCTATTTTGGCATTTTATGGCCTTCGAAACGGTGATAGGTAGTGAGGAGTGAAATCAAAAATTTGCACCCTTAGAAATCCTGAAGGCGGTGCTTGGGTTTCGGGGCCCCGTACGCGGCTAGGCTCCCAAAAAGTCCCACACATGTGGTATCCCCATACTCAGGAGAAGCAGCAAAATGTATTTTGGGGTGCAATTCCACATATAACTATGGCATGTGTGAGCAATATATCATTTAGTGACAACTTTTGAAAAAAAAAAAAAATCTTTTTTATTTTTGTCTTTATTCAATCACTTGGGACTAAAAAAAAAAATATTCAATGGGCTCAACATGCCTCTCAGCAAATAGCTTGGGGTGTCTACTTTCCAAAATGGGGTCATTTGGGGGGGTTTTGTACTTCTCTGCCATTTTAGCACCTCAAGAAATGAAATAGGCAGTCATAAATTAAAAGCGGTGTAAATTCCAGAAAATGTACTCTAGTTTGTAGACGCTATAACTTTTGCGCAAACCAATAAATATACGCTTATTGGCATTTTTTTTACTAAAGACATGTGGCTGAATACATTTTAGCCCAAATGTTTGACTAAAATTGAGTTTATTAGATTTTTTTTATAACAAAAAGTAGAAAATCTCTTTTTTTTTCAAAATTTTCGCTCTTTTTCCGTTTATATCGCAAAAAAATAAAAATCACAGAGGCAATCAAATACCATCAAAAGAAAGCTCTATTTGTGGGAAGAAAAGGACGCAAATTTCGTTTGGTTACAAAATTGCATGACCGCGCAATTACCAGTTAAAGTAGTGCAGTGCGAAATTGAAAAAAGACCTCTGGTCCTTTGGCTGCCAAATGGTCCGGGGCTGAAGTGGTTAAGCTAGTGCATTGTTGGTTCACTTACCTTTTCCTTCGATTTCCCTTCTAAATGTTTTTTTTCTTTGTTTTCTTTGTCTGAATTTCTCACTTCCTGTTCCTCCTCAGTAAGCTGTTCAGTAAGCTGGTCTGGCTGACTAAACACCGCTCGGATGATGGTGTGAAGTTTACTGAGGAGAAACAGGAAGTGAGAAATTCAGACAAAGAAAAAAAACATTTAGAAGAGAAACCGAAGGAAAAGGTAAGTGAACCAACAATGCAGTAACTTAAAGGAACCTATTTAGAAAATCAAAATCAAACCTTTACAACCCCTTTAACGTCCAAAATGATTTTAACCTGGGCCCTAATGTCTTGCCAGAAGGGCTGCACCCTAGGGCACTCTCACCACATATGGAGGAAAGTCCCTCACTGTCTACATTCTCTCCAGCAAGCATCATAAAAATCAGGAACATTTTTTGTGAGTTAAGACAAAAGTTAAGACAAAACTTTATACCACTGGGTTAATATTTTAAAACTATTTTCCTGCATTTTCGTGTCCACTGAACTGGAATTGGTAAAACAAATGGTCAAGTTGTGTCTCGGTAAATGTATGTTGCAGGTTTCTCTCCCACTCCCTTATATATGCTGGTTTTCCTCTTGGCTCCAATGTTTGTAACAATCTATATAGAACAGAGATGGAGTGAAGGATCGCAGCATTGGACATGCATAGCTTTTCAAATGGAGTTGCAGAGGAAGGGGAACAGGTAGTCTGTGGTAAACGGCTAATAAAGTGTTGAAGCTGCCTATACCGCCAGTCTTCTAGAGGGAAGCAGCCATATTGCTCCCTAAGGGTCTTTAGGGACAGCAACCCCTGGTCTTGGACAAATCTACCACATCGTACCTCCCCATCTGCTGCCCATAGGTGAAAAAAGATAAGTGTTCCGCGGGAGTAAACCAGGGGTGGCCTCCCAAGGGGCAAGAGGGGAGGTCAGAAGGGCTAGTGGTCCTGAGTTATTTAAGGTGTCCTATGTGTCCTATGTCTGCAAGGTATGGACGGCGATTTCCCCTCATTTTATGTCAGGACAGGAAGCAAGGGGAAATCTCTCCCACAAAGGGTACTGAAAAATAACACCACATTTTCAGTAGAGTGAGGGAGGATTATAACTTCTGACTATGATTGTATTGCTGTCTGTGCATTCCAGTGACGATGGTACTCCTCATTTCTTGTACAGCCATCACAGACAGAAATGAAACCTGAAACAGAAGGCTAAAGGCAAAGTGATATAAACAAGGACAAAGCCGCATCTTATTGTAACATAAAAAAACTTTATTATTTTATATAGTCTGAAAACTAGAAGGTAATGCATGCAAATTACACAATAAAAAATAACCCTAACCCATAAAAACATAGTATATAGTATATATCCTCCACTGAATAGCCTATAATTTAACCCACAAATTGGATCTTCTTTTTAATGTTTGTAACGTTGACGTAAATTCCTACTGGTGATCTTATGACTGTCAGTATGTTATTCACAAACCTTATTGTTGTCATTATTTCCATGTTGACACTTTATGCTGCGTAATCGGTTTCGCACTTATGTTTGCTCTTTGATTAATCAAGCAAGCTAACTATAGGCCTTATTATTTTATGTTAGTGTCTGCCTTTAAAACTTTTGTAAAAACTCTTTCAATAAATATTATTGAAATGGAAAAACTTACACTATCTTGTCAAAAATATTGGGACACCTGCCTTTACACGCACATGAACTTTAATGGCATCCCGTTCTTAGTCCGTAGGTTTCAATATTGAGTTGGCCCACCCTTTGCAGCTATAACAGCTTCAACTCTTCTGGGAAGGCTGTCCAAAAGGTTTAGGAGTGCGTCTATGGGAATGTTTTCCATTCATCCAGAAGCACATTTGTGAGGTCAGGCACTGATATTGGCAAGAATGCCTGGCTCACAGTCTCCTCTCTAATTCATCCCAAAGGTGATCGGATTGAGGACAGAACTTTCTGCAGGCCAGTCAAGTTTCTCCACCCCAAACTTACTCATCCATATCTTCATGGACCTTGCTTTGAGCAATGGTCCAAATCGTTTGGTGGAGGGGGGATTATGGTGTGGGGCTGTTTTTTAGGGGTTGGGCTTGGCTCCTTAGTTCCAGTGAAGGGAACTCTTAAGGCAACAGCATACCAAGACATTTTGGACAATTTCATGCTCCCAACTTTGTATGAACGGTTTGGGGATGACCCCTTCCTGTTCCAACATGACTGCACACCAGTGCACAAAGCAAGGTCCATAAAGACATGGATGAGCAAGTTTGGGGCGGAGGAACTTGACTGGCCTGCACAGAGTCCTGACCTCAACCCAATAGAACACCTTTGGGATGAATTAGAGCAGAGACTGTGAGCCAGGCCTTATTGTCCAACATCAGTGCCTGACCTCACAATTGCGCTTCTGAAAGAATGGTCAAACATTGCCATAGACACGCTCCTAAACCTTGTGGACAGCCTTCCCAGAAGAGTTAACGCTGTTATAGCTGCAAAGAGTGGGCCAACTCAATATTGAACCCTACGGACTAAGACTGGGAGGCCGTTAAAGTTCATGTGCGTGTGAAGGCAGGTGTCCCAATACTTTTGGCAATATAGTGTATATATCACACAGAATGCATTCCTTCACTCCTCATACTCTATACAGTATATTTGACAATACATAAGTATGTCATATCAGATCCTCTATATTTATAGACCCAAGTCTGAATTTACTGTCAATGCATGAATAACAATCACCCAAACTGTGAGCGGTAAGTATACAGTACAGTGTTTCAACAACAAAAAATGCATTAACTGGGCGTGGACAGCAACAATGAGGACCCACAAGAAAGTTCTACTGAGAGCAATATGAAGTAGGGGTGGCTATCAGTGTTGTCAACCTACCAGATTAAAATTTGCTGACACGACACCCAAAATTTACTGGCACAGCCAAGTTTTTACTGGCAAAATTGGCAGTTACAAGATTACAGTTTTAAGTGCAAATTTCAATATTTAAGCTACAAACAAGTACAAGTATGCAATTAGCAATGTGATTTAAGGTAGATATTAAGTCAAAAAACATTTCTTATTTTAGTTTCGATATAGTAAGTAAGTAGCTCAGGGACAGAACGCAGGAGGGCAAGAAATCAGAATGGGCGGCACACACACATGAAACTGACTCTCGTGCCGTGTACACACGAGCGGAATTTCCTACAGAAAAAGTCAGACGGATGCTTTTCATCGTATATTCCGATCGTGTGTATGCCCCATCTGACTTTTTACGTTCAAAATTCTGATGGACCTAGTCTAATAATGTACTTTAAAAACCTGTGTTGTGTTTTTTTTTTCCCAGGTGAATGGGTAGGGGTACATCGTTCCCCATACTCATTCACATAGCCGGAATCTGGGGGCCCCTTATTAAAGGGGGCTCCTGGATTCTGATAAGCCCCCCGCCCGCAGACCCCGACAACCAATGACCAGGGTTGTCGGGAAGAGGCCTTTATCCTCATCAACATGGGGACAAGGTGCTTCGGGATAGTGGGGGTGCAGGGCCCCCCCCTTCCCCAAAGCACCTCCCAGGGCACGTGGCCTTATACGGTTCAGGGGGGGGGGCGCTTGCTCGTCCCCACCCCCTTTCCTGACCGGCCGGGCTGCGTGCTCGGATAAGGGTCTGCTATGGACTTTGGGGGGACCCCCACGCCGTTTTTCGCCTTTAAATCCATACAGGCGACGGGGCTTGCGAGGTGTCAATCTCGCCGATGGAGGTGGCGACATTCACTTCCTTCACTAGTCCCGTCTATAGAATATTAAAAAAAAGTCAGTTACTTTGTTACTAACTAATTACTTTTCCAATGTAGTAACCGAGTTACTAACACAATTACTTTTTGGGAGACGTAATTTGTAACTTAACTAATTACTTTTTTAAAGTAAAATGACCAACACTGAGGGCAAATACCTCTGAAGGTGTTAAATGCTGTTAGAGCCTGACAGAGGCTGCAGCACTGCAACATAGAGAAGGTAAAAGCCAGGGGCTGCTGGAGAGGTGAGCATGCGACCTCTTCTATTGCACAAAACTTTAATCTGTATATATTTTATGCAGAGTGTGTCACTTTAAAGGTTATTTGAATTAGAAAGATAATTGTCCATAGATTATTTTATTAACCACTTGAAGACCCAGCCTTTTCTGACAAGTAAAAATCTGTATTTTTTGCTAGAAAATGACTTAGAACCCCCAAATTTTATATATATATATATATATATATACACACTAGGGGTACAACGTATCGTCGCCGATCCGTGATCCGAACGGGCCACCCCGTTCGGATCGGCACACCCCGCGATCCGCGGAGCGCTCCGCGGCCTCGGCCTTAGGAAAGGCCGCGGCTTCGGCCTAGCTCCGGAGCGTCGGCGGCCATCTTTGTACACCCGGCGGCCTTAGGAAAGGCCGCGGCTTCGGCCTAGCTCCGGAGCGGCGGCCATCTTGGTACACCCGGCCACTGTTTACAATGTGATCGCTCCGTCAAATGACGGAGCGATCACTTGTAAACATACCCTGCATTACCCAGTCAATATCCTGCATTACCCTGCATTTACTCTGCATTACCCTGCATTTACTCTGCATTACCCTGCATTACCCTGCATTTACTCTGCGTTACCCAGCCAATACTCTGCGATACTCTGCGTTACCCAGCCAATACTCTGCGATACCCAGCCAATACTCTGCGATACCCAGCCAATACTCTGCGATACTCTGCGATACCCAGCCAATACTCTGCGATACCCAGCCAATACTCTGCGATACCCAGCCAATACTCTGCGATACCCAGCCAATATTACAGTGGGGAGAGGATGTGGATATTACAGTGGGGGGAGATGACGTGGATATTACAGTGGGGGAGATGACGTGGATATTACAGTGGGGGAGATGACGTGGATATTACAGTGGGGGAGATGACGTGGATATTACAGTGGGGGAGTTGGCGTGGATATTACAGTGGGGACTATATGGTGGCGGAATTTTCACAGGTTTTTGCAAATTCAATTATTATTTGCTGATCCGAAAAATGATCCGATCCGTGACTCCTGATCCGAGGATCGATCCGATCCGTGAGTTTTTTGATCCGTTGCACCCCTAATACACACACATATACACACACACGCACACACACACACAGTGCCTTGAAGTTTTCATACCCCTTGAAATTTTCTGCATTTTGTCATATTACAACCAAACTGGTACAGGCAGTCCCCGAGTTACGAACAACTCCTACTTACGAACTACGAACGGCCTCAAATGCCAGCCACTTGTACTCCATGCTGGTCCTGGATACCTTTCAAGCACCTCCGGACACATCCCACACTGCCGTACTACGCCCCAGATAACATAACAAGCGCCCCAAACATCCGACATCCATGTGCAGGCGGCAGTTCCACTTACGAACGCAGTGTTCCAACTGGAAGTTACACTTACAAATGCAGTGTTGCGACTTCGACTTACGAACAAACCTATAGTTTGTAACTCTGGGACTGCCTGTAAATGTATTTTATTGGGATTTTATGTGATAGACCAACACAAAGTGGCACAGAATAGTGAAGTGGAAGGAAAATGATAAATGGTTTTCAACATTTTTTACAAATAATTATGTGAAAAGTGTGGCGTGCATTTGTATTCAGCCACCTTTACTCTGATACCCCAAACTAAAATCTAGTGAAACCAATTGACTTTACTAATTAGTAAACAGAGTCCACCTGTGTATGTAATTTAATCTCAATATAAATACAGCTGTTCTGCGAAGACCTTAGAGGTATGTTAGAGAAGCCTAGTGAACAAACAGCAGCATGAAGGCCAAGGAACAAACCAGACAGGTCCGGGATAAAGATGTGGAGAAGTTTAAAGCAGGGTTTGGTTATAAAAAAATATCCCAAGCTTTAAACATCTCATGGAGCACTGTTCAATCCATCATCTGAAAATGGAATGCATATGGCACAACTGCAAACCTACCAAGACACGGCCGTCCACCTATCCTGACAGGCTGGGCAAGGAGATCATTCATCAGAAAAGCAGTCAAGAGGCCCATGGTAACTCTGGAGGAGCTGCAGAGATCCACAGCTTAGGTGGGAGAATCTGTCCACAAGGCAACTATTAGTCAGGCGCACCACAAATCTGGAAGAGTGGCAAGAAGAAAGCCATTGTTGAAAAATAGCCATAAGTCCCATTTGCAGTTTGTGAGAAGCCAGTGCTCTGGTCAGATGAGACCAAAATTTAACTTTTTGGCCTAAAAGCAAAACACTACGTGTGGGGGGAAAATTATACTGCACATCACCCTGAACACACCATCCCCACCATGAAACATGGTGGTGGCAACATCATGTTGTGGGGATGCTTTTCTTCAGAAAGGACAGGGAAGTTGGTCAGAGTTGATGGGAAGATGGATGGAGCCAAATACAGGGCAATCTTGGAAGAAAACATGTTAGAGTCTGCAAAAGACTTGAGACTGGGGCGGAGGTTCCCCTTCCAGCAGGGCAACGACCCTAAACATACAGCCAGAGCTACAATGGAATGGTTTAAATCAAAGCATATTCATGTGTTAGAATGCTCCAGTCAAGACCTAAATCCAATTATGAGTCTATGGCAAGACTTGAAAATTGCTGTTTACAGACGCTCTCTATCCAACCTTACAGAGCTTGAGCTATTTTGCAAAGAAAAATGGGCAAAAATGCCACTCTCTAGATGTGCAATGCTGGTAGAGACATCCCCAAAAAGACCTGCAGCTGTAATTGCAGTGAAAGATGGTTCTACAAAGTATTGACTCAAGGGGCTGAATACAAATGCAAGCAACATTTTTCAGATATCTATTTGTAAAAAATTTTGAAGACTATTTATCGTTTTCCTTCCACTTCACAATTATGTGCCACTTTGTGTTGGTCTATCACATTAAATACCAATAAAACACATTTACATTTTTGTTTGTAAAATGACAAAAGGGTATAAATACTTTTTCAAGGCACTGTGTGTGTGTGTGTGTGTGTGTGTGTGTATGTATATACAATAGATAACCCAATTTTTTGGTAATCAGCGGGAGACGGGCGCTTGGAATTTTTTTATTATTACATTTTTTTTCTTTACTGTCCCTTTACTTTTTTTTATCACTTGTATTGCTGTCACAGGGAATGCACATATCCCTTGTTACAGCAATAGGCAGTGACAGGTACTCTTTATGGAGAAATCTGGGGACTTTAAGACCCCAGATCCCTCCTCTACCCTTGAAAGCATGAAATAAAAAAAAATGTATAAAAAAACATTGATCTCATAAAAATATAAAAAATATCAAAATAAAAAGCAAAGCTCTGTTTACATTTCCCTGAACCGGATGTAACGAAAACTCGTCACTTTCAGTCGCCTAGACCATAGAGATGATGATCAGCCTATGATTAGCCGGCAGAACAGCCAGGTCAGATGCCAGGCTTCCTGATTGCACGGGAGAGCCTGGAGAGGTACCGGTGGGGGCGACCCCTCCCATTTTCTGTGAAACTGATCCAGCAGCTAATCAGCTGCTCAGATCACATTTAAAGATTGAGGGAATTGCTGGTTGAAACTTTTAATTACATGAGTTATGGCTATGCCTCTCTATGCAGCCATGCCTCTGGTATAACTACTTGAACACAATTAGGCTTAATGTACACAGGACATTTTTACAACCTCTCCTAAACGAATTAACTTGACAGCTAGAAAACCACGTTTAAAACGTCAGTTTTGCCGTGTTTAGATGCCGCGTTTAGCCGTGTTTGTGTTTAGAAGCGCTTGAAAAAAAAAACATTTTATTATTTAATTTTTTTTCAAAATAGCCAAAAATGAAAAATGCCTGTAAACAAAACACATTTGTCCTTGGAAACGTTGGCGTCTGAACAAATTTTTTTGCCTTCAAAGAAAAGCCTACAAACGCAACTGCCTAAAAACGACATTAAAACAAACCTGTGTACATGTACACATAAGATAACATTGGATGAGTTCAGGGGCAGTTAAAAAAAGCATCCAACTGCCTCTGAAGGTCCGTTTACCAACAGCAGTGTACATGAGGCCTAACATATACAGTACGTGATTGTGCGGCAAGTGGTTAAATGATCAGTGTACAAGCTAAGTGGCATTATATAGTTGTTCTTGTAGGAAACATGGGTGGGTTTCAATGGGGTTGATTTACTAAAGGTAAAAAGGCTGTTCAATTTGCAAGGGAAGTTTCACTTTGTAAGTTAATTTGCCCTAAAGCACCATCATCCAATCATGTGCCAGCAAAAATTTCCTTTCACGCGATTGGGTATTGAAAGTGAAAACCCTATTTTCCTTAGTAAATCAACCCTAATGACTTTTAGAAAGGTCTCGGACGAGTGTTTCCATTTAATGTCATTTTATCTCTCCCTCTTCCGCTGTCTGAATTTTGGAAATGCTAAATGAAGTTGATGGCTTACCCCACATTTCAGCAATATATCTGTATTTTCTTAGACATGAGCTGTAAAGTGTTTTAGTTAATAACTCAAGACATCCAAGTGACAGTCATTCGAATATACTGCCATTTTTTATTGATTGCAGAAGTTGTATTGTGAGCATGACAAGAAGTAATGTTCCTTGTGACTTCAAAAATAAGGATATTAAAAAGACATTTAAAGGGAAACCATTGGGTTTTTTGAGTGAGAAGTAATTTTAGGCATTGTAAAGGTTAGAAGAAAAGAATTTGTGATGAGATTTTGACACTTTTTTATATGTAAATCAGATAATGCAAGTAGAATAATGGATGACTACTTAAAAAAAATCAGTACGAGAAAAAGCCACATTGTGGGAATACTAATTCTAGTAAAAATCTGCAGATATAAAAATCTGGTTGGTCCTTATAAATACACACACGTGCACACACTTTCCAGGTGGAATCCAGTTAAATCACTATTATGTTACATACAGTATCTCACAAAAGTGAGTACACCCCTCACTTTTTTGTAAATATTTTATTAAATCTTTTCATGTGACAACACTGAAGAAATTACACTTTTCTACAATGTAAAGTAGTGAGTGTACAGCTTGTATAACAGTATAAATTTGCTGTCCCCTCAAGATAGCTCAACACACAGCCTTTAATGTCTAAACCGCATGCCAAAGGATCTGAAAAAAAGAATGGTTGCTCTACATAAAGATGGGCTAGGCTATAAGAAGATTGCCATGGTCGACCAAAGAAGTTGAGTGCACATGCTCAGCGTCATATCCAGCGGTTGTCTTTGGGAAATAGATGTATGAGTTCTGCCAGCATTGCTGCAGAGGTTGAAGGGGTGGGGGGTCAGCCTGTCAGTGCTCAGATCATACGCTGCACACTGCATCAAATTGGTCTGCATGGCTGTCGTTCCAGAAGGAAGCCTCTTCTAAAGATGATGCACAAGAAAGCCTGCAAACAGTTTGCTGAAGACAAGCAGACTAAGGGCATGGATTACTGGAACCATGTCCTGTGGTCTGCTGAGACCAAGATAAACTTATTTGGTTCAGATGGTGTCGAGTGTGTGTGGTGGCAACTAGGTGAGGAGTACAAAGACAAGTGTGTCTTGCCTACAGTTAAGCATGGTGGTTGGAGTGTCATGGTCTGGGACTGTATGAGTGCTGCAGGCACTGGGGAGCTACAGTTCATTGAGGGAACCATGAATACCAACATGTACTGTGACATACTATAGCAGAGCATGATCCCCTCCCTTCGGAGACTGGGCCGCAGGACAGTATTATAACATGATAACGACCCCAAACACACCTCTAAGACGACCACTGCCTTGCTAAAGAAGCTGAGGGTAAGAGTGATGGACTGGCCAGCCAAGCATGTCTCCAGACCTAAACCCTATTGAGCATCTGTGGGGCATTCTTAAAGGGAAGGTGGAGGCGCGCAAAGGTCTCTAACATTCATCAGCTCCATGATGTCGTCATGGAGGAGTGGAAGAGGACTCCAGTGGCAACATGTGAATCTCTGGTGAACTCCATGTCCAGGAGGGTTAAGGCAGTGCTGGAAAATAATGGTGGCGACACAAAATATTGACACTTTGGGCCCAATTTGGACATTTTCACTTAGGGGTGTACTCACTTTTGTTGCCAGTGGTTTAGAAATTAATGTGTGCTATTTTAAGGGGACAGCAACATTTACACTGTTATACAAGCTGTACACTCACTACTTTACATTGTAGCAAAGTGTAATTTCTTTAGTGTTGTCACATGAAAAGATATATTAAAATATTTACAAAAATGTGAGGGGTGTACTCACTTTTGTGAGATACTGTAGCTACATACTTAGGCTGAAAAAAAAAAATGTATTTTTGTTCTCACCATAAAGTCCTTTCCTCTGTGTTCATTGGAGGACACAGCTCTGCTTTAGATCTTCACCTACTCCTGCAGGTAGCACTATACTCAGTAGGAGATGCTATAAAGCAGCGCTGTGCCATCCAATTAATAAAAAACAAAACACAAGTACATTAAGTTCATTCAATAGAAATAGGAAAGGAACTTATTGGCCTTTGAAGAAACTCAAACCAAATGAGAAACCAAACACAGATAGTATATGTAGTAGCCATGATACTTTTCTTTCTCAGTGTAGGTGTCATGTCTCAGCATAGGAATTTTTTTATAATATTTTGTTTGCCTGGTGACTTTTTCTTGGATGGTGGCCAAAGTGCACTACCTCGTATTGATGCATAGGTTTGTTTATCGGTATCTAGACCCCTGCGATGGTTTCACCCTTCTATCATCCTTCACTTTGAGAAGAAGGAAACAGATGCATCCTGGGAATGTCATTTTAAGTCATGCATGTGAAGGAAGAACATCTGCAGGAGCCCAACAACTATCATTTGCATATTGCAGAGAACTACATCTATGATTGCAGTAAAAATTACACCTGCTGTTGCATTCAGCAGGCAGCACATTCAACTGGATGGGGGTGCCACACAACCATGTCTAATGAATGAATGATTGTGCTAGTGTGAGGTTCAAGGGGTTAAAGCAGGCTGTGAAGAGGGAATACAATGCCAAATGCCCTCTCAATGCAGTCGCTCTTCAGAGAACAACACTAAACGATGTGTAAACTATCCCTAAAAGTTAAATCAGCTCAGGAATGGAGTGGTGGTGGTGAATTTGGAGGGCCTAGGTGTAATAGATAAACAATGGAATATCACCATGCACCAGCATATTGTAGAGCTTAAATGTATTAAAATTATAGTAATGCACTATGAATGAATAGAATTTGAATACAAATGATTGGCTGAGGCAGAAGGATGACTTCATGATCTCGAACGTAGGCAATCAGAGGAAGCTTTGTATTCATTCAAAGAATACAAAGGTCCCTGTGAACGACAGAGCAGTACTTAGCTTGACCTGATTTTGTTCTGGGAGTGAGACAGAAAATTCCTATCCCTCTGCCCGAACACAATGCTGTATATTGCATGCAGCTGAGACTACGTACATTTTATACAGCACACAATGTCTCTGCATCTGTTATTGGTGTTTATTGAACACAAATTATCCCTTGTCCAGATTCACATACCTCCCGCGTGGGGCACATGAGCATCATTTACATCCCTGAAATACATCACCTCTGCACAGAATTTCACAGCCAGCTCCGGTCATGTGACTGACGCTCCTTGTCCCCCGCTGGCCACCGTCCATAAGTCCATAATACATCTAAACAGCATCCAATCAGAGCCGCCCATTGCCCACAAATAGCCAGCCCAATCACCACCCCCGTTAGGCCTGAGGAAGGAGCGCATGCTCCGCAAACGCGTCGCCTATTGGTTGAGACCGGTTCCAGCCCCCGGAAGTGAAGTGACCTACCTGGTTGTCGGCGTGCGCTCCACTGACCGGAAGTGTCAGCAGTGGATGCCCCAGCACTATCAAGCAGATACAGCCTCCCAGGATACGGATATCACTCCCATCACTCCCTTCATGGACATCCGGCCCAACATCTGTTCTACATGCCTTTGGACATTGTACCTTTGTGAGTACAACCACTTTTAAACTTTTATATTAAAAATGTCCACTTTTTATTGCACTTAGAGTGGTGTCTTCGGTTTCCATTTCTAGTGCATACAAGATCAAGCAGCCTTTTTACATTAACCCCTTAGATTTCACAGTGAGTATAACAAGCATGCTTTACTGTATATACAGACTGATTTTACTGTTGTGGGTTTAGTAACACTTTAAGGACTGGTGAAATTCTTATACATATCAGCAATGCTGGATTCTAACCATGCATTGATGGAGGTGGTATGGGGGTACTGGTAGAATACCAAAGCACCCCCTAATACTGCCCCTGGCTGAGAGCACCAAAAGGAACTGTTTGAGTTAGGAAAACATACTTAAATGGATTCTTTTAACCCATAGTTTAGTATCACTTTAAAATAACTCTTTCACCTGGACATTTAAACTTAACTATCCCCTTAAAATTACCCTTTACATATCCTCCCACCTCAACCCTTACCCAAACTGATAATGTGGGCATAATGCTAACCTCATTGCTAAACAAAGTTGAGCATGTGCTGGGCCACCAATAAAGCCAACCTGTTACACTGGCCAGCATGGACAAATAGGTTTCCTTTAATCTAACCCCTAAAATGGGCCATTAACATTGAGCTCTGCCCCCAGCATGAACCCTAAAGGCAAGTCCTTACACCTCCTTCACCATTCTAATATTTTTTTCTAGTTTTGAATAGAATAGAGAGGGATTAGAACACCTGTCAGTTTCTATTGTTGCCTGTGTCCCCATTAGTGAAATTCTCTCTTTGTCCAGAACAGTAATAGAACGGAAAACTTTTAATGAGGACACTACTTCTGGTGATGTTTTTGACCCCCTGGGATTCTCTCACTTTGGAGGAATTTTGTCTCACTTTCTGTTTTGGCTGTGGGACCGGAAGTGAATGGAAATTTCCAAACACAGATAGAAAAAAAACATGACATAAAATATTGCAATGATTTCAATTTTATTCACTAGGGTCTCTGTTAAAAATTATATATATATATATATATATATATATATATATATATATATATATATATATATATATATATATATATATATAATGTTTGGGGGTTCTAAGTAACTTTCAACGAAATATACTAATTTAAACTTGTAAACAAAAAGTTCCAGAAAAAGCCTGGTCTTAAAGTGGTTAATGATCCTACATTCTCCTGGGACCTGTAAAATGTCTTAGGAGGTTGTGGGCGGGAAGGGGAGGGGTCAGAAATAGATACCAGCTCCTTAAAAAAAAATTCAAGAATATCGAAAATGCGGAGAGAAGGTGGAGGAGCAGGACGGGACCATTCAGAAAGTGCCACGCAACTCAGTAGGAAACAGGGTGTGAAGCAGCAAGGATTCACTTCCTGTTTCCCTTAGTAAGGATATAGGATGTTGCCCTACGACAACAAGAATTGTGGACTATCTCGGTACCCAGGGATTTAGACAAGGCAAATATAAAAAGCATAAATTTATTGAAAAATATAACATAGATAATAAACATTAAGTACAACAATACAAAAAATAGTTATTGCATACAGCTTCAGGTGGTTCAAAAGAAAACAGATAAACCCCACTGGTATATGAGGAGTAAAGATGTAGGTCCAGGCGTAATCCTCTACCTGTTTCGCGACACAAGTTGCTTCTTCAGGAGCAATCGACCATAAACATCTATAGAAAAATACAGTCTCATAATTATGTAATCGCAGATAATGAGAACAGTAGAAAGGACAAAGAGTACAATCTTACATAGATACAGTAAATAAGATAATTTTGGAGTGTTATAGTCAGGAATAGCTTACCAGTGGAAGCCCAAAGAGGGTACCGGATGGCACAATTTGAGGCACCCTAAATGGGTAATCCCCCTGCCGCGAACACGGGAGGCACTAAAAAGGTGCAATAACTGAAATCAGAAGATATAAGAAATATTCTAATGTGGGTCTATATAATCTATGAAGGTGGACAAACAAAGAATTAGGATGGGGGGGGAAGGGGGGCAGTGGGAGGAGGGGGGAGAAGGAGGGAAAAAAGAGGGGAGGGTAAAGGGGGGCGAGGAAGTAAGGATGCTGGTGCCTGTACCCGGAGCCGATAGACGGGTCGGTTTCAGGTGCCGAAATCGCGGGCTCCCTGGACAGGTTAGTGTCCTTACATTAAAAGTCAGCAGCTACAGTATTTGTAGCTGCTGACTTTTAATTTCTTTTCACCCAGGCTGGAACTCCACTTTAATAAAAGTTCCTTTTTAATAACGAAAGAAAAGGTTTGCACAGTATAATAAAGGATGCAAATGTATATTGAATCTAAAATGTACTTTAAATGAAATAGTTCAAGACATATAAAAAAAAAAAATAATACAATTGATCCAAAATCATGAAACCTTTTCTTCTGTAATTCAGCAAAGAAGAGGGTCTCAGTTAGGCTGTGAAATTGCATGAAAAACTGAACCTGGTAAGAACCGGTACTCTTATTTAAACTACAGAGAGGTTAACAAGAGGAACAAATAAATCCACAGATAAAGCAATAAAAAACACATTTATAATTTGAAAAAGTAAAAGAATGCATTCCAGACTGACCTTCTGTGTCATTTATGTAAATACAAATTGATTATTGTCATCACTATTCATTTTGTGCTTGCTCTCTGCCTTAACAGAGTGTTATATAACTCAAAATGTAGGTTACCACCTGCCCTAGTTTATTGAATAGATTCTAATTTGTCTCTGAAAAGATCTCTTTATTTATATGCTAATAGCTTTATTGTCATGCAAGAATCATATTTTAAATAACATGGTTTGTTAAAAGCAATTGATTAGGGGTGACCTTCTTGTTTTCATGATAATAAGTATCAGCCGAAACATTTTAATGATAATTTTTTATTGATGCGTGCTCTTTTCATGGGCTGTGTGACTCAGGGACAAAGAAAAAGCAGATCACATTTATTATGTACTATAAAATCTCTCTGCTCAGTCAAGTGATATACAGAATGCATTTACATACGTGTTGTATATATTCAGAACTGAAGAGCACAACATACGAGAAAAATGGACTGTGCCGATCAAGGTTTCAGGAGTCCTAAAATATATGTAGATGGACAGAAATAAATAAAAAGAGTGTGACTAAAGGCCTATTGTCCACTACTCGGCGCCTGATGTTTGAAATACAGTCTATATCTTAGCTAGACACACCTATAAAAACAATGATAGCTATATATAAAAAATCAGTGAATTATTATATATAAAAGCAGCTGTTTAAATTAATACAGAATATAAAAAAAATGGATAGTAAAAATTTCCAAGCGGTAATGTTCCTGAAAGATAAATACTAAAAACAGCGCTAAAATTCCAGTATCAATATATACTGAAACGAGATACTCAGTTCACAGTCAGAAAATAAAGTGCAAGATGAAACTGAATAAATAAATAAATAATTGTTCGTTTTGTGCAGAAAATGGTGGTAAGTGGACAGTTCAAAATCGCATCAACGTGACTTCCTCTATGTTCAAATGTAGACCAGGTGATATCCCATGTGACTTGTTTCACCACGTGCGGAGAAAAATCCCCCTCAGGGGTTTAAACTCACCAGAAATACAAATTAAACAGGCATGTCAGGTAAAGGTCATCAACTGGTTAAACTGCATCCACTATTCCACAGCAAAGATGGACACCAAACGACCTGGTAACCTTCTTAACCTCTCAGCATCACAAAACACCACTGCATCAGGGGTCCAGGGGGGAATTGACTCCAAATAAACTCGCCATAAAAGATAATAGAGTATTGCACATAGCGTAATTCTGTTTATTTTAATACATAAAACCACCCATAAAAACACCCATATAAATAGCAGCGTACATTTGAAATTCTTTCAGTTATGCAGAAAAAACACTTGCGTTTTTAGGGTAGTTAGAAATACCCCACAGCGGCATCCATAGCGCTTCCTGTAGTCTGTGATGTGTCTCTCTAGACACAGAGACAGCTTCCTGGTGGCGGTGGAGCGCAGCTGGAACGCAAGGCGTCACTTCCGGTCAGCGTCGTGTAGGCCACGCCCTTACGCGTTTCGTCACTTCCGACTTCAACAGAGGGCGTGGCTACACGACGCTCGGCGGGGTTATTTGTATCCCGCCCCTCTGGGCAGTATCCAATCAGGGAATAGCCGGCATCCCATTCTAATAATAGGATGGGTAAACACTGATGATATTAAGCCCATGTTTGGGAGCAAGAAAACAGCAATCACGCAGCAGTTGTGTTACAAATACTGCGTGCAGGAGAAACTCATGCATCTATCTGAAATGCATACTATTAGTTTATTCTGAAAAAACAGGACTTTGTACATCGGAACACTCATGTAGTATTTCTTTATGGTTCAAACCAGGCACCTGACGCAAAGACTATAATCTAATCATGTTAAGTCATACAGCGCTGTGCATAAATTATTTAATACTATCATTACAGGGTAATTCAAAGTACACATATGAAACCCAGATGTATATATATATGTAGGTATTGGGCAATACCTAAATGTCATTCATAACAGTTATGTATCTTTAAAAGGGGTTCGGAGCAATCCTGAACATTTATTAAAAGATGGCATAACAAAGGGAGTGAGAATCTGTATAATATTAGCGGAGCATCATATTGTGATTATAAGGATAATCTATTGAGAGAAGCGGGGTTGGTACAGTAAATCATACATTAATTATATTAATACATAAAAACGCATAAGGAACGAAATCACTGTATTTAGAAATACATATTAAGTGATGCAAGTAAAACTCGACAGGATCATAGATGCGATTATGTATATATGTATATAAATATAATAAATATATATACAAATAATGAGTAAAAAAGTAAATTATAGCGAACTTAAAAGCGATAAAACCACAAAAAAATCGCATAAAAAATCGCATAACAGGTCGCATCTAAAAATTGGATAAAATTTACATAAGAACATCTAATATAAAAAAAATATATAAAATATATATAAAAATGATAATGTGGGTCTTATAAAACCATCAAGATATGTTCATAAAAAGCCAATAAATATGAGAGATAAAAACGGAAGGCATGTAAAATATATGCATATATCTATATACATATATAATATAAATATAAATGTAAATATAAGTCCATGGACATAAAGGGGCTCATATTTGGTTCATAGCCCTGGTTCATAACCATATTTAATAAATAATATTTAATATTTAATAAATTATATTTAATAAATAAAAAAAATAAAAAATTAATAATAATAAAATGACGTGATGCGAAGGAGCGCTTGAACGTAGTCCTGATACACCTTGATCAATAGTCACTGATGAAACAGTTTATGTCAAGGTCTACGTTCAAGCCTTTTGGCGACAAAGTGTCAACCAAATATATCCATTCGGTCTCCTTCTTAGAAAGTTCACGTACCCGGTTTGAGCCTCTCCAATTGGGCTTGAGATGGTCTATCCCCCAGAACTTTAGCCCAGAAGGGTCCTGTTTATGATGGTTCTTGAAATGGAGGGATAAATTATGTTCTTTGAAACCGAGTTTGATGTTTGCAATATGCTCAGCAATCCTGATGCGTAGCAGCCTTTTGGTGCGGCCTATATATATCAGTTTGCAAGGGCATTGAATTGCATAGACAACATATGGTGTATTGCAGGTGATGAACTCCTTAATCTTAAATTCATTATTATTGGTTGTAGAGGTGAATGTTTCTAATGCCCGTAACTGTACATTCACCTCTCTGCATGCCTTACATTTTCTGCATGAATAAAATCCGTCTTTATCCCAGAAGGATGGGTGTCTGGATGGAGGATCAAGAATCTTTTTTACAATTTTGTCTGCATGACTTGGTGCCTTTTTGTAAATAAAACCTGGTCTCTGTGGGAGAGCTGTTTTCAATGTCTTATCCATCAGGAGTACATGCCAGTGGGTTTGGAATATTGCTTCCACCTCTTTGTATTGTGTATGGAAACCTGACAAGAAACTCCATTCTTGACTGTTTCTATTTCTTGTGGTGGTTTTCTCTTCCAATAAGTTGTTTCTAGGTACCATGGATATATCCTCGATCACCTTATCCAGACTTTCTCCCTTGTACCCCTTCTCCTCGAATTTTTTCTTAATTATAGAAGATTGTGTATAAAAATCAGACTCTTTGGTGCAATTTCGTCTTATCCTCGTGAATTGGCCTTTCGGTATGTTTTTGAGCCACATAGGATGGTGGCCGCTCTGTGTTGGGAGGTAGCTATTGGCATCTGTTGGTTTAAAAAAGACTCTTGTGTGTAGTTTATTGTTTTCTTTAAAAATGGTCACATCAAGGAAATTGATACTTTGTGCATTTATTTCACTTGTAAGCACAATATTGCTGGTGTTGCAATTCAATTCGGTTAAAAATTGTTCCAAAGATGTCAGTGATCCTGACCATATAAAAAACAAATCATCGATATATCGTTTATATAAAACCAAACTGTCTTTCTTAAAAGCAAAAATGTTCTTATCCTCCCACTCTCCCATGAAGAGGTTTGCTATACTAGGTGCAAATTTGGCCCCCATGGCTACGCCTCTTTTCTGAGAGTAATAATTGCCACAGTACCAAAAGTAGTTATGACTTAGACAAAAGTCTAGTGCATATCGAATAAAACATTTTTGATTGTGGTTTAAATCATCTCTCTGGCTAAGTGCCCAGTTTAGGGCCAGCAGCGCATCATCATGTTGGATTATAGTGTATAGAGATGATACGTCTGCTGTGACTAAATAGACTTCATCGGTATCACTCAAATCGATGGTTTCCAGATATTGTAAAAGGCTCTTAGTGTCTCGTAGGTATGCTTTAGTCTGGGTGACACTTTTTTGCAGAAAGAGATCTAGATATTGCCCCATACGTGATGCGATAGATCCAATCCCGTTCACGATCGGTCTCCCTGGAGGGCACTTTATATCTTTATGAATTTTGGGAAGTGTGTAAATTGTAGGGATTCTACTACTGCTGGGGTTGAGGTATTTACTTTCTTTTACAGTTAGTACACCCAGTGAACTTCCCAACTGGACCAGAGTGTCCAATTCTTTCTCGTATTGTGGCGTTGGGTCTCGTTCCAATCTCTTGTAGGTGTCTCCGTCAGATAGCATTTCTGATAGTTGGGTGTGATAAAAATCTTTAGTTAAAATCACTACTCCTCCTCCTTTATCGGCTGGTCTGATGATGATATCTTTTCTCTCTTCAAGTAGTCTTATGCCTTCCTGTATATACCGAGGATTAACATCTCTTTTTGGTATAACATTTTCAAGATCCCTTAAAACAAGCCCTTTAAAAACATCGATGTGTTGGTTGGCCCCATTCAGAGGGTTAAAAAGAGATTTATTACGGAGACCACTGTCCGTTTGCACTGAGGACAAGCTTGTGCTTGGTTGTGAAGTTTTGTTTAAAAAATACTTTTTCATGTTAATCTTTCTTATATATTTGTGCACGTCGATAAAAACATTGAATTTGTTAATTGGTCTTTTAAGACCACATTTTAAACCGAGATGTAAAATATTCGTTTCCTTATGCGTTAAAATTGTATCCGTTAAATTAAAAATCCCCCCTAATCCTTTTCTCTCCGTCTTTTTCTTGACCCTCCGTCCTGCTCTGCAGCCACGTGGTCGTCTCTTCTCTGTTCGTAATGTTGTGTGTAATTCTCCTCCCAGTACGGTTGTTCCCTCCACTGGGGATATTGTGTTGGCATCGGAGGCCTTCCTCTTCTTGGTGGGTAACCTCGACCCCGTTTTTGCCATCCTCTCCCCCTCCCTAAAAAAGGACGTGGGGAGGGTTGTCTCTCTCGGTTTTCTTGTTGGCTTAATGCCTCATATCTGTTATGCGTAGGAATCCTATAGTTGTGTGGGGGTGGTCTCTGTATCGTGGGTCCTTTCCCACCTCTCGGGGGGTAACCTCTTCCATGGTGGTTCTCATTACGGATAGGGGTAGAGCAATTAGTGGGTGCCTGGGAGGCTCCAATGATGTCATAATTATCTCCACTAATGAGATCATTGGTGGTAGAATTTTGTTGCCTTCCAGGAACTTCATCCCTCATTATTTGTTCTCTATTCCTATCTGCCTGTGGGCCATTATTAGTTTGTTGCCATAGATATATGGTGTTATTCTGAAAATCACCCCGATCCCGATGGAATTTCTTAGTTTTTTTCTTTTGTGTGTCCTTATCGACCTTCTCAAGTCTCTTTTTTATACGTGTATTGAAATCTATAATTTGCTGTGTGTCTTTTATTGGGTCAAGCTGCATTTTTAAGTCATTAATCTTGCTTTCAAGTTTCGTCATTTTCATGCGTTTTCTTTTCAAGATCAATTCTTGTAGCTTAAAACCCATTGAATTAAAAAATTCCAGCCATTCATGTGTAGATTCTGGATCATCTAATCCATCCTGGGGGACCACCTCCCATCTCAAGCTTCTAATAATAATTTTCTCTCTTATATAGTGTTCCAATGTACAAATGTCCCACCACGTCCTAACCTGTTTCTCCAATGCATTTCCTAGAGCGGTGATTGCTCCATTAAAATTGGCTTGTACCGTAGTGTGTTCATTGACTGTGAAAATACTATTGATATCAATGTGTCTATTAGACAGAAACTGTAAAGCATCCATGGCAGCCAAGAAAAATGAATGAGTAAATAAATAAAAAGAGTGTGACTAAAGGCCTATTGTCCACTACTCGGCGCCTGATGTTTGAAATACAGTCTATATCTTAGCTAGACACACCTATAAAAACAATAATAGCTATATATAAAAAATCAGTGAATTATATATATAAAAGCAGCTGTTTAAATTAATACAGAATATAAAAAAATGGATAGTAAAAATTTCCAAGCGGTAATGTTCCTGAAAGATAAATACTAAAAACAGCGCTAAAATTCCAGTATCAATATATACTGAAACGAGATACTCAGTTCACAGTCAGAAAATAAAGTGCAAGATGAAACTGAATAAATAAATAAATAATTGTTCGTTTTGTGCAGAAAATGGTGGTAAGTGGACAGTTCAAAATCGCATCAACGTGACTTCCTCTATGTTCAAATGTAGATCAGGTGATATCCCATGTGACTTGTTTCACCACGTGCGGAGAAAAATCCCCCTCAGGGGTTTAAACTCACCAGAAATACAAATTAAACAGGCATGTCAGGTAAAGGTCATCAACTGGTTAAACTGCATCCACTATTCCACAGCAAAGATGGACACCAAACGGCCTGGTAACCTTCTTAACCTCTCAGCATCACAAAACACCACTGCATCAGGGGTCCAGGGGGGAATTGACTCCAAATAAACTCGCCATAAAAGATAATAGAGTATTGCACATAGCGTAATTCTGTTTATTTTAATACATAAAACCACCCATAAAAACACCCATATAAATAGCAGCGTACATTTGAAATTCTTTCAGTTATGCAGAAAAAACACTTGCGTTTTTAGGGTAGTTAGAAATACCCCACAGCGGCATCCATAGCGCTTCCTGTAGTCTGTGATGTGTCTCTCTAGACACAGAGACAGCTTCCTGGTGGCGGTGGAGCGCAGCTGGAACGCAAGGCGTCACTTCCGGTCAGCGTCGTGTAGGCCACGCCCTTACGCGTTTCGTCACTTCCGACTTCAACAGAGGGCGTGGCTACACGACGCTCGGCGGGGTTATTTGTATCCCGCCCCTCTGGGCAGTATCCAATCAGGGAATAGCCGGCATCCCATTCTAATAATAGGATGGGTAAACACTGATGATATTAAGCCCATGTTTGGGAGCAAGAAAACAGCAATCACGCAGCAGTTGTGTTACAAATACTGCGTGCAGGAGAAACTCATGCATCTATCTGAAATGCATACTATTAGTTTATTCTGAAAAAACAGGACTTTGTACATCGGAACACTTATGTAGTATTTCTTTATGGTTCAAACCAGGCACCTGACGCATAGACAATAATCTAATCATGTTAAGTCATACAGCGCTGTGCATAAATTATTTAATACTATCATTACAGGGTAATTCAAAGTACACATATGAAACCCAGAGATATATATATATGTTGGTATTGGGCAATACCTAAATGTCATTCATAACAGTTATGTATCTTTAAAAGGGGTTCGGAGCAATCCTGAACATTTATTAAAAGATGGCATAACAAAGGGAGTGAGAATCTGTATAATATTAGCGGAGCATCATATTGTGATTATAAGGATAATCTATTGAGAGAAGCGGGGTTGGTACAGTAAATCATACATTAATTATATTAATACATAAAAGCGCATAAGGAACGAAATCACTGTATTTAGAAATGCATATTAAGTGATGCAAGGAAACTCGACAGGATCATAGATGCGATTATGTATATATGTATATAAATATAATAAAATATATATACAAATAATGAGTAAAAAAGTAAATTATAGCGAACTTAAAAGCGATAAAACCACAAAAAAATCGCATAAAAAGTCGCATAAAAGGTCGCATCTAAAAAATTGGATAAAATTTACATAAGAACATCTAATATAAAAAATATAATATGTATATAAAAATGATAATGTGGGTCTTATAAAACCATCAAGATATGTTCATAAAAAGCCAATAAATATGAGAGATGAAAACGGAAGGCATGTAAGATATATGCATATATCTATATACATATATAATATAAATATAAATGTAAATATAAGTCCATGGACATAAAGGGGCTCATATTTGGTTCATAGCCCTGGTTCATAACCATATTTAATAAATAATATTTAATATTTAATAAATTATATTTAATAAATAAAAAAATATTAAAAATTAATAATAAAATGACGTGATGCGAAGGAGCGCTTGAACGTAGTCCTGATACACCTTGATCAATAGTCACTGATGAAGCAGTTTATGTCAAGGTCTACGTTCAAGCCTTTTGGCGACAAAGTGTCAACCAAATATATCCATTCGGTCTCCTTCTTAGAAAGTTCACGTACCCGGTTTGAGCCTCTCCAATTGGGCTTGAGATGGTCTATCCCCCAGAACTTTAGCCCAGAAGGGTCCTGTTTATGATGGTTCTTGAAATGGAGGGATAAATTATGTTCTTTGAAACCGAGTTTGATGTTTGCAATATGCTCAGCAATCCTGATGCGTAGCAGCCTTTTGGTGCGGCCTATATATATCAGTTTGCAAGGGCATTGAATTGCATAGACAACATATGGTGTATTGCAGGTGATGAACTCCTTAATCTTAAATTCATTATTATTGGTTGTAGAGGTGAATGTTTCTAATGCCCGTAACTGTACATTCACCTCTCTGCATGCCTTACATTTTCTGCATGAATAAAATCCGTCTTTATCCCAGAAGGATGGGTGTCTGGATGGAGGATCAAGAATCTTTTTTACAATTTTGTCTGCATGACTTGGTGCCTTTTTGTAAATAAAACCTGGTCTCTGTGGGAGAGCTGTTTTCAATGTCTTATCCATCAGGAGTACATGCCAGTGGGTTTGGAATATTGCTTCCACCTCTTTGTATTGTGTATGGAAACCTGACAAGAAACTCCATTCTTGACTGTTTCTATTTCTTGTGGTGGTTTTCTCTTCCAATAAGTTGTTTCTAGGTACCATGGATATATCCTCGATCACCTTATCCAGACTTTCTCCCTTGTACCCCTTCTCCTCGAATTTTTTCTTAATTATAGAAGATTGTGTATAAAAATCAGACTCTTTGGTGCAATTTCGTCTTATCCTCGTGAATTGGCCTTTCGGTATGTTTTTGAGCCACATAGGATGGTGGCCGCTCTGTGTTGGGAGGTAGCTATTGGCATCTGTTGGTTTAAAAAAGACTCTTGTGTGTAGTTTATTGTTTTCTTTAAAAATGGTCACATCCAGGAAATTGATACTTTGTGCATTTATTTCACTTGTAAGCACAATATTGCTGGTGTTGCAATTCAATTCGGTTAAAAATTGTTCCAAAGATGTCAGTGATCCTGACCATATAAAAAACAAATCATCGATATATCGTTTATATAAAACCAGACTGTCTTTCTTAAAAGCAAAAATGTTCTTATCCTCCCACTCTCCCATGAAGAGGTTTGCTATACTAGGTGCAAATTTGGCCCCCATGGCTACGCCTCTTTTCTGAGAGTAATAATTGCCACAGTACCAAAAGTAGTTATGACTTAGACAAAAGTCTAGTGCATATCGAATAAAACATTTTTGATTGTGGTTTAAATCATCTCTCTGGCTAAGCGCCCAGTTTAGGGCCAGCAGCGCATCATCATGTTGGATTATAGTGTATAGAGATGATACGTCTGCTGTGACTAAATAGACTTCATCGGTATCACTCAAATCGATGGTTTCCAGATATTGTAAAAGGCTCTTAGTGTCTCGTAGGTATGCTTTAGTCTGGGTGACACTTTTTTGCAGAAAGAGATCTAGATATTGCCCCATACGTGATGCGATAGATCCAATCCCGTTCACGATCGGTCTCCCTGGAGGGCACTTTATATCTTTATGAATTTTGGGAAGTGTGTAAATTGTAGGGATTCTACTACTGCTGGGGTTGAGGTATTTACTTTCTTTTACAGTTAGTACACCCAGTGAGCTTCCCAACTGGACCAGAGTGTCCAATTCTTTCTCGTATTGTGGCGTTGGGTCTCGTTCCAATCTCTTGTAGGTGTCTCCGTCAGATAGCATTTCTGATAGTTGGGTGTGATAAAAATCTTTAGTTAAAATCACTACTCCTCCTCCTTTATCGGCTGGTCTGATGATGATATCTTTTCTCTCTTCAAGTAGTCTTATGCCTTCCTGTATATACCGAGGATTAACATCTCTTTTTGGTATAACATTTTCAAGATCCCTTAAAACAAGCCCTTTAAAAACATCGATGTGTTGGTTGGCCCCATTCAGAGGGTTAAAAAGAGATTTATTACGGAGACCACTGTCCGTTTGCACTGAGGACAAGCTTGTGCTTGGTTGTGAAGTTTTGTTTAAAAAATACTTTTTCATGTTAATCTTTCTTATATATTTGTGCACGTCGATAAAAACATTGAATTTGTTAATTGGTCTTTTAAGACCACATTTTAAACCGAGATGTAAAATATTCGTTTCCTTATGCGTTAAAATTGTATCCGTTAAATTAAAAATCCCCCCTAATCCTTTTCTCTCCGTCTTTTTCTTGACCCTCCGTCCTGCTCTGCAGCCACGTGGTCGTCTCTTCTCTGTTCGTAATGTTGTGTGTAGTTCTCCTCCCAGTACGGTTGTTCCCTCCACTGGGGATATTGTGTTGGCATCGGAGGCCTTCCTCTTCTTGGTGGGTAACCTCGACCCCGTTTTTGCCATCCTCTCCCCCTCCCTAAAAAAGGACGTGGGGAGGGTTGTCTCTCTCGGTTTTCTTGTTGGCTTAATGCCTCATATCTGTTATGCGTAGGAATCCTATAGTTGTGTGGGGGTGGTCTCTGTATCGTGGGTCCTTTCCCACCTCTCGGGGGGTAACCTCTTCCATGGTGGTTCTCATTACGGATAGGGGTAGAGCAATTAGTGGGTGCCTGGGAGGCTCCAACGATGTCATAATTATCTCCACTAATGAGATCATTGGTGGTAGAATTTTGTTGCCTTCCAGGAACTTCATCCCTCATTATTTGTTCTCTATTCCTATCTGCCTGCGGGCCATTATTAGTTTGTTGCCATAGATATATGGTGTTATTCTGAAAATCACCCCGATCCCGATGGAATTTCTTAGTTTTTTTCTTTTGTGTGTCCTTATCGACCTTCTCAAGTCTCTTTTTTATACGTGTATTGAAATCTATAATTTGCTGTGTGTCTTTTATTGGGTCAAGCTGCATTTTTAAGTCATTAATCTTGCTTTCAAGTTTCGTCATTTTCATGCGTTTTCTTTTCAAGATCAATTCTTGCAGCTTAAAACCCATTGAATTAAAAAATTCCAGCCATTCATGTGTAGATTCTGGATCATCTAATCCATCCTGGGGGACCACCTCCCATCTCAAGCTTCTAATAATAATTTTCTCTCTTATATAGTGTTCCAATGTACAAATGTCCCACCACGTCCTAACCTGTTTCTCCAATGCATTTCCTAGAGCGGTGATTGCTCCATTAAAATTGGCTTGTACCGTAGTGTGTTCATTGACTGTGAAAATACTATTGATATCAATGTGTCTATTAGACAGAAACTGTAAAGCATCCATGGCAGCCAAGAAAAATAAATGAGTAAATAAATAAAAAGAGTGTGACTAAAGGCCTATTGTCCACTACTCGGCGCCTGATGTTTGAAATACAGTCTATATCTTAGCTAGACACACCTATAAAAACAATAATAGCTATATATAAAAAATCAGTGAATTATTATATATAAAAGCAGCTGTTTAAATTAATACAGAATATAAAAAAAATGGATAGTAAAAATTTCCAAGCGGTAATGTTCCTGAAAGATAAATACTAAAAACAGCGCTAAAATTCCAGTATCAGTATATACTGAAACGAGATACTCAGTTCACAGTCAGAAAATAAAGTGCAAGATGAAACTGAATAAATAAATAAATAATTGTTCGTTTTGTGCAGAAAATGGTGGTAAGTGGACAGTTCAAAATCGCATCAACGTGACTTCCTCTATGTTCAAATGTAGACCAGGTGATATCCCATGTGACTTGTTTCACCACGTGCGGAGAAAATCCCCCTCAGGGGTTTAAACTCACCAGAAATACAAATTAAACAGGCATGTCAGGTAAAGGTCATCAACTGGTTAAACTGCATCCACTATTCCACAGCAAAGATGGACACCAAATGGCCTGGTAACCTTCTTAACCTCTCAGCATCACAAAACACCACTGCATCAGGGGTCCAGGGGGGAATTGACTCCAAATAAACTCGCCATAAAAGATAATAGAGTATTGCATATAGCGTAATTCTGTTTATTTTAATACATAAAACCACCCATAAAAACACCCATATAAATAGCAGCGTACATTTGAAATTCTTTCACGTTGATGCGATTTTGAACTGTCCACTTACCACCATTTTCTGCACAAAACGAACAATTATTTATTTATTTATTCAGTTTCATCTTGCACTTTATTTTCTGACTGTGAACTGAGTATCTCGTTTCAGTATATACTGATACTGGAATTTTAGCGCTGTTTTTAGTATTTATCTTTCAGGAACATTACCGCTTGGAAATTTTTACTATCCATTTTTTTTATATTCTGTATTAATTTAAACAGCTGCTTTTATATATAATAATTCACTGATTTTTTATATATAGCTATCATTGTTTTTATAGGTGTGTCTAGCTAAGATATAGACTGTATTTCAAACATCAGGCGCCGAGTAGTGGACAATAGGCCTTTAGTCACACTCTTTTTATTTATTTACTCATTTATTTTTCTTGGCTGCCATGGATGCTTTACAGTTTCTGTCTAATAGACACATTGATATCAATAGTATTTTCACAGTCAATGAACACACTACGGTACAAGCCAATTTTAATGGAGCAATCACCGCTCTAGGAAATGCATTGGAGAAACAGGTTAGGACGTGGTGGGACATTTGTACATTGGAACACTATATAAGAGAGAAAATTATTATTAGAAGCTTGAGATGGGAGGTGGTCCCCCAGGATGGATTAGATGATCCAGAATCTACACATGAATGGCTGGAATTTTTTAATTCAATGGGTTTTAAGCTGCAAGAATTGATCTTGAAAAGAAAACGCATGAAAATGACGAAACTTGAAAGCAAGATTAATGACTTAAAAATGCAGCTTGACCCAATAAAAGACACACAGCAAATTATAGATTTCAATACACGTATAAAAAAGAGACTTGAGAAGGTCGATAAGGACACACAAAAGAAAAAAACTAAGAAATTCCATCGGGATCGGGGTGATTTTCAGAATAACACCATATATCTATGGCAACAAACTAATAATGGCCCACAGGCAGATAGGAATAGAGAACAAATAATGAGGGATGAAGTTCCTGGAAGGCAACAAAATTCTACCACCAATGATCTCATTAGTGGAGATAATTATGACATCGTTGGAGCCTCCCAGGCACCCACTAATTGCTCTACCCCTATCCGTAATGAGAACCACCATGGAAGAGGTTACCCCCTGAGAGGTGGGAAAGGACCCACGATACAGAGACCACCCCCACACAACTATAGGATTCCTACGCATAACAGATATGAGGCATTAAGCCAACAAGAAAATCGAGAGAGACAACCCTCCCCACGTCCTTTTTTAGGGAGGGGGAGAGGATGGCAAAAACGGGGTCGAGGTTACCCACCAAGAAGAGGAAGGCCTCCGATGCCAACACAATATCCCCAGTGGAGGGAACAACCGTACTGGGAGGAGAACTACACACAACATTACGAACAGAGAAGAGACGACCACGTGGCTGCAGAGCAGGACGGAGGGTCAAGAAAAAGACGGAGAGAAAAGGATTAGGGGGGATTTTTAATTTAACGGATACAATTTTAACGCATAAGGAAACTAATATTTTACATCTCGGTTTAAAATGTGGTCTTAAAAGACCAATTAACAAATTCAATGTTTTTATCGACGTGCACAAATATATAAGAAAGATTAACATGAAAAAGTATTTTTTAAACAAAACTTCACAACCAAGCACAAGCTTGTCCTCAGTGCAAACGGACAGTGGTCTCCGTAACAAATCTCTTTTTAACCCTCTGAATGGGGCCAACCAACACATCGATGTTTTTAAAGGGCTTGTTTTAAGGGATCTTGAAAATGTTATACCAAAAAGAGATGTTAATCCTCGGTATATACAGGAAGGCATAAGACTACTTGAAGAGAGAAAAGATATCATCATCAGACCAGCCGATAAAGGAGGAGGAGTAGTGATTTTAACTAAAGATTTTTATCACACCCAACTGTCAGAAATGCTATCTGACGGAGACACCTACAAGAGATTGGAACGAGACCCAACGCCACAATACGAGAAAGAATTGGACACGCTGGTCCAGTTGGGAAGCTCACTGGGTGTACTAACTGTAAAAGAAAGTAAATACCTCAACCCCAGCAGTAGTAGAATCCCTACAATTTACACACTTCCCAAAATTCATAAAGATATAAAGTGCCCTCCAGGGAGACCGATCGTGAACGGGATTGGATCTATCGCATCACGTATGGGGCAATATCTAGATCTCTTCCTGCAAAAAAGTGTCACCCAGACTAAAGCATACCTACGAGACACTAAGAGCCTTTTACAATATCTGGAAACCATCGATTTGAGTGATACCGATGAAGTCTATTTAGTCACAGCAGACGTATCATCTCTATACACTATAATCCAACATGATGATGCGCTGCTGGCCCTAAACTGGGCGCTTAGCCAGAGAGATGATTTAAACCACAATCAAAAATGTTTTATTCGATATGCACTAGACTTTTGTCTAAGTCATAACTACTTTTGGTACTGTGGCAATTATTACTCTCAGAAAAGAGGCGTAGCCATGGGGGCCAAATTTGCACCTAGTATAGCAAACCTCTTCATGGGAGAGTGGGAGGATAAGAACATTTTTGCTTTTAAGAAAGACAGTTTGGTTTTATATAAACGATATATCGATGATTTGTTTTTTATATGGTCAGGATCACTGACATCTTTGGAACAATTTTTAACCGAATTGAATTGCAACACCAGCAATATTGTGCTTACAAGTGAAATAAATGCACAAAGTATCAATTTCCTTGATGTGACCATTTTTAAAGAAAACAATAAACTACACACAAGAGTCTTTTTTAAACCAACAGATGCGAATAGCTACCTCCCAACACAGAGCGGCCACCATCCTATGTGGCTCAAAAACATACCGAAAGGCCAATTCACGAGGATAAGACGAAATTGCACCAAAGAGTCCGATTTTTATACACAATCTTCTATAATTAAGAAAAAATTCGAGGAGAAGGGGTACAAGGGAGAAAGTCTGGATAAGGTGATCGAGGATATATCCATGGTACCTAGAAACAACTTATTGGAAGAGAAAACCACCACAAGAAATAGAAACAGTCAAGAATGGAGTTTCTTGTCAGGTTTCCATACACAATACAAAGAGGTGGAAGCAATATTCCAAACCCACTGGCATGTACTCCTGATGGATAAGACACTGAGAACAGCTCTCCCACAGAGACCAGGTTTTATTTACAAAAAGGCACCAAGTCATGCAGACAAAATTGTAAAAAAGATTCTTGATCCTCCATCCAGACATCCATCCTTCTGGGATAAAGACGGATTTTATTCATGCAGAAAATGCAAGGCATGCAGAGAGGTGAATGTACAGTTACGGGCATTAGAAACATTCACCTCTACAACCAATAATAATGAATTTAAGATTAAGGAGTTCATCACCTGCAATACACCATATGTTGTCTATGCAATTCAATGCCCTTGCAAACTGATATATATAGGCCGCACCAAAAGGCTGCTACGCATCAGGATTGCTGAGCATATTGCAAACATCAAACTCGGTTTCAAAGAACATAATTTATCCCTCCATTTCAAGAACCATCATAAACAGGACCCTTCTGGGCTAAAGTTCTGGGGGATAGACCATCTCAGGCCCAATTGGAGAGGCTCAAACCGGGTACGTGAACTTTCTAAGAAGGAGACCGAATGGATATATTTGGTTGACACTTTGTCGCCAAAAGGCTTGAACGTAGACCTTGACATAAACTGTTTCATCAGTGACTATTGATCAAGGTGTATCAGGACTACGTTCAAGCGCTCCTTCGCATCACGTCATTTTATTATTATTATATTTTTTATTATTTATTAAATATAATTTATTAAATATTAAATATTATTTATTAAATATGGTTATGAACCAGGGCTATGAACCAAATATGAGCCCCTTTATGTCCATGGACTTATATTTACATTTATATTTATATTATATATGTATATAGATATATGCATATATCTTACATGCCTTCCGTTTTCATCTCTCATATTTATTGGCTTTTTATGAACATATCTTGATGGTTTTATAAGACCCACATTATCATTTTTATATACATTTTATATATATTTTTTATATTAGATGTTCTTATGTAAATTTTATCCAATTTTTAGATGCGACCTGTTATGCGATTTTTTATGCGATTTTTTTGTGGTTTTATCGCTTTTAAGTTCGCTATAATTTACTTTTTTACTCATTATTTGTATATATATTTATTATATTTATATACATATATACATAATCGCATCTATGATCCTGTCGAGTTTCCTTGCATCACTTAATATGCATTTCTAAATACAGTGATTTCGTTCCTTATGCGTTTTTATGTATTAATATAATTAATGTATGATTCACTGTACCAACCCCGCTTCTCTCAATAGATTATCCTTATAATCACAATATGATGCTCCGCTAATATTATACAGATTCTCACTCCCTTTGTTATGCTATCTTTTAAATGTTCAGGATTGCTCCGAACCCCTTTTAAAGATACATAACTGTTATGAATGACATTTAGGTATTGCCCAATACCTACATATATATATACATCTGGGTTTCATATGTGTACTTTGAATTACCCTGTAATGATAGTATTAAATAATTTATGCACAGCGCTGTATGACTTAACATGATTAGATTATAGTCTTTGCGTCAGGTGCCTGGTTTGAACCATAAAGAAATACTACATGAGTGTTCCGATGTACAAAGTCCTGTTTTTTCAGAATAAACTAATAGTCTGAATTTCAGATAGATGCATGAGTTTCTCCTGCACGCAGTGTTTGTAACACAACTGCTGCGTGATTGCTGTTTTCTTGCTCCCAAACATGGGCTTAATATCATCAGTGTTTACCCATCCTATTATTAGAATGGGATGCCGGCTATTCCCTGATTGGATACTGCCCAGAGGGGCGGGATACAAATAACCCCGCCGAGCGTCGTGTAGCCACGCCCTCTGTTGAAGTCGGAAGTGACGAAACGCGTAAGGGCGTGGCCTACACGACGCTGACCGGAAGTGACGCCTTGCGTTCCAGCTGCGCTCCACCGCCACCAGGAAGCTGTCTCTGTGTCTAGAGAGACACATCACAGACTACAGGAAGCGCTATGGATGCCGCTGTGGGGTATTTCTAACTACCCTAAAAACGCAAGTGTTTTTTCTGCATAACTGAAAGAATTTCAAATGTACGCTGCTATTTATATGGGTGTTTTTATGGGTGGTTTTATGTATTAAAATAAACAGAATTACGCTATATGCAATACTCTATTATCTTTTATGGCGAGTTTATTTGGAGTCAATTCCCCCCTGGACCCCTGATGCAGTGGTGTTTTGTGATGCTGAGAGGTTAAGAAGGTTACCAGGCCGTTTGGTGTCCATCTTTGCTGTGGAATAGTGGATGCAGTTTAACCAGTTGATGACCTTTACCTGACATGCCTGTTTAATTTGTATTTCTGGTGAGTGTAAACCCCTGAGGGGGATTTTCTCCGCACGTGGTGAAACAAGTCACATGGGATATCACCTGGTCTACATTTGAACATAGAGGAAGTCACGTTGATGCGATTTTGAACTGTCCACTTACCACCATTTTCTGCACAAAACGAACAATTATTTATTTATTTATTCAGTTTCATCTTGCACTTTATTTTCTGACTGTGAACTGAGTATCTCGTTTCAGTATATACTGATACTGGAATTTTAGCGCTGTTTTTAGTATTTATCTTTCAGGAACATTACCGCTTGGAAATTTTTACTATCCATTTTTTTTATATTCTGTATTAATTTAAACAGCTGCTTTTATATATAATAATTCACTGATTTTTTATATATAGCTATCATTGTTTTTATAGGTGTGTCTAGCTAAGATATAGACTGTATTTCAAACATCAGGCGCCGAGTAGTGGACAATAGGCCTTTAGTCACACTCTTTTTATTTATTTACTCATTTATTTTTCTTGGCTGCCATGGATGCTTTACAGTTTCTGTCTAATAGACACATTGATATCAATAGTATTTTCACAGTCAATGAACACACTACGGTACAAGCCAATTTTAATGGAGCAATCACCGCTCTAGGAAATGCATTGGAGAAACAGGTTAGGACGTGGTGGGACATTTGTACATTGGAACACTATATAAGAGAGAAAATTATTATTAGAAGCTTGAGATGGGAGGTGGTCCCCCAGGATGGATTAGATGATCCAGAATCTACACATGAATGGCTGGAATTTTTTAATTCAATGGGTTTTAAGCTGCAAGAATTGATCTTGAAAAGAAAACGCATGAAAATGACGAAACTTGAAAGCAAGATTAATGACTTAAAAATGCAGCTTGACCCAATAAAAGACACACAGCAAATTATAGATTTCAATACACGTATAAAAAAGAGACTTGAGAAGGTCGATAAGGACACACAAAAGAAAAAAACTAAGAAATTCCATCGGGATCGGGGTGATTTTCAGAATAACACCATATATCTATGGCAACAAACTAATAATGGCCCACAGGCAGATAGGAATAGAGAACAAATAATGAGGGATGAAGTTCCTGGAAGGCAACAAAATTCTACCACCAATGATCTCATTAGTGGAGATAATTATGACATCGTTGGAGCCTCCCAGGCACCCACTAATTGCTCTACCCCTATCCGTAATGAGAACCACCATGGAAGAGGTTACCCCCTGAGAGGTGGGAAAGGACCCACGATACAGAGACCACCCCCACACAACTATAGGATTCCTACGCATAACAGATATGAGGCATTAAGCCAACAAGAAAATCGAGAGAGACAACCCTCCCCACGTCCTTTTTTAGGGAGGGGGAGAGGATGGCAAAAACGGGGTCGAGGTTACCCACCAAGAAGAGGAAGGCCTCCGATGCCAACACAATATCCCCAGTGGAGGGAACAACCGTACTGGGAGGAGAACTACACACAACATTACGAACAGAGAAGAGACGACCACGTGGCTGCAGAGCAGGACGGAGGGTCAAGAAAAAGACGGAGAGAAAAGGATTAGGGGGGATTTTTAATTTAACGGATACAATTTTAACGCATAAGGAAACTAATATTTTACATCTCGGTTTAAAATGTGGTCTTAAAAGACCAATTAACAAATTCAATGTTTTTATCGACGTGCACAAATATATAAGAAAGATTAACATGAAAAAGTATTTTTTAAACAAAACTTCACAACCAAGCACAAGCTTGTCCTCAGTGCAAACGGACAGTGGTCTCCGTAACAAATCTCTTTTTAACCCTCTGAATGGGGCCAACCAACACATCGATGTTTTTAAAGGGCTTGTTTTAAGGGATCTTGAAAATGTTATACCAAAAAGAGATGTTAATCCTCGGTATATACAGGAAGGCATAAGACTACTTGAAGAGAGAAAAGATATCATCATCAGACCAGCCGATAAAGGAGGAGGAGTAGTGATTTTAACTAAAGATTTTTATCACACCCAACTGTCAGAAATGCTATCTGACGGAGACACCTACAAGAGATTGGAACGAGACCCAACGCCACAATACGAGAAAGAATTGGACACTCTGGTCCAGTTGGGAAGCTCACTGGGTGTACTAACTGTAAAAGAAAGTAAATACCTCAACCCCAGCAGTAGTAGAATCCCTACAATTTACACACTTCCCAAAATTCATAAAGATATAAAGTGCCCTCCAGGGAGACCGATCGTGAACGGGATTGGATCTATCGCATCACGTATGGGGCAATATCTAGATCTCTTCCTGCAAAAAAGTGTCACCCAGACTAAAGCATACCTACGAGACACTAAGAGCCTTTTACAATATCTGGAAACCATCGATTTGAGTGATACCGATGAAGTCTATTTAGTCACAGCAGACGTATCATCTCTATACACTATAATCCAACATGATGATGCGCTGCTGGCCCTAAACTGGGCGCTTAGCCAGAGAGATGATTTAAACCACAATCAAAAATGTTTTATTCGATATGCACTAGACTTTTGTCTAAGTCATAACTACTTTTGGTACTGTGGCAATTATTACTCTCAGAAAAGAGGCGTAGCCATGGGGGCCAAATTTGCACCTAGTATAGCAAACCTCTTCATGGGAGAGTGGGAGGATAAGAACATTTTTGCTTTTAAGAAAGACAGTTTGGTTTTATATAAACGATATATCGATGATTTGTTTTTTATATGGTCAGGATCACTGACATCTTTGGAACAATTTTTAACCGAATTGAATTGCAACACCAGCAATATTGTGCTTACAAGTGAAATAAATGCACAAAGTATCAATTTCCTTGATGTGACCATTTTTAAAGAAAACAATAAACTACACACAAGAGTCTTTTTTAAACCAACAGATGCGAATAGCTACCTCCCAACACAGAGCGGCCACCATCCTATGTGGCTCAAAAACATACCGAAAGGCCAATTCACGAGGATAAGACGAAATTGCACCAAAGAGTCCGATTTTTATACACAATCTTCTATAATTAAGAAAAAATTCGAGGAGAAGGGGTACAAGGGAGAAAGTCTGGATAAGGTGATCGAGGATATATCCATGGTACCTAGAAACAACTTATTGGAAGAGAAAACCACCACAAGAAATAGAAACAGTCAAGAATGGAGTTTCTTGTCAGGTTTCCATACACAATACAAAGAGGTGGAAGCAATATTCCAAACCCACTGGCATGTACTCCTGATGGATAAGACACTGAGAACAGCTCTCCCACAGAGACCAGGTTTTATTTACAAAAAGGCACCAAGTCATGCAGACAAAATTGTAAAAAAGATTCTTGATCCTCCATCCAGACATCCATCCTTCTGGGATAAAGACGGATTTTATTCATGCAGAAAATGCAAGGCATGCAGAGAGGTGAATGTACAGTTACGGGCATTAGAAACATTCACCTCTACAACCAATAATAATGAATTTAAGATTAAGGAGTTCATCACCTGCAATACACCATATGTTGTCTATGCAATTCAATGCCCTTGCAAACTGATATATATAGGCCGCACCAAAAGGCTGCTACGCATCAGGATTGCTGAGCATATTGCAAACATCAAACTCGGTTTCAAAGAACATAATTTATCCCTCCATTTCAAGAACCATCATAAACAGGACCCTTCTGGGCTAAAGTTCTGGGGGATAGACCATCTCAGGCCCAATTGGAGAGGCTCAAACCGGGTACGTGAACTTTCTAAGAAGGAGACCGAATGGATATATTTGGTTGACACTTTGTCGCCAAAAGGCTTGAACGTAGACCTTGACATAAACTGTTTCATCAGTGACTATTGATCAAGGTGTATCAGGACTACGTTCAAGCGCTCCTTCGCATCACGTCATTTTATTATTATTATATATTTTTTATTATTTATTAAATATAATTTATTAAATATTAAATATTATTTATTAAATATGGTTATGAACCAGGGCTATGAACCAAATATGAGCCCCTTTATGTCCATGGACTTATATTTACATTTATATTTATATTATATATGTATATAGATATATGCATATATCTTACATGCCTTCCGTTTTCATCTCTCATATTTATTGGCTTTTTATGAACATATCTTGATGGTTTTATAAGACCCACATTATCATTTTTATATACATTTTATATATATTTTTTATATTAGATGTTCTTATGTAAATTTTATCCAATTTTTAGATGCGACCTGTTATGCGATTTTTTATGCGATTTTTTTGTGGTTTTATCGCTTTTAAGTTCGCTATAATTTACTTTTTTACTCATTATTTGTATATATATTTATTATATTTATATACATATATACATAATCGCATCTATGATCCTGTCGAGTTTCCTTGCATCACTTAATATGCATTTCTAAATACAGTGATTTCGTTCCTTATGCGTTTTTATGTATTAATATAATTAATGTATGATTCACTGTACCAACCCCGCTTCTCTCAATAGATTATCCTTATAATCACAATATGATGCTCCGCTAATATTATACAGATTCTCACTCCCTTTGTTATGCTATCTTTTAAATGTTCAGGATTGCTCCGAACCCCTTTTAAAGATACATAACTGTTATGAATGACATTTAGGTATTGCCCAATACCTACATATATATATACATCTGGGTTTCATATGTGTACTTTGAATTACCCTGTAATGATAGTATTAAATAATTTATGCACAGCGCTGTATGACTTAACATGATTAGATTATAGTCTTTGCGTCAGGTGCCTGGTTTGAACCATAAAGAAATACTACATGAGTGTTCCGATGTACAAAGTCCTGTTTTTTCAGAATAAACTAATAGTCTGAATTTCAGATAGATGCATGAGTTTCTCCTGCACGCAGTGTTTGTAACACAACTGCTGCGTGATTGCTGTTTTCTTGCTCCCAAACATGGGCTTAATATCATCAGTGTTTACCCATCCTATTATTAGAATGGGATGCCGGCTATTCCCTGATTGGATACTGCCCAGAGGGGCGGGATACAAATAACCCCGCCGAGCGTCGTGTAGCCACGCCCTCTGTTGAAGTCGGAAGTGACGAAACGCGTAAGGGCGTGGCCTACACGACGCTGACCGGAAGTGACGCCTTGCGTTCCAGCTGCGCTCCACCGCCACCAGGAAGCTGTCTCTGTGTCTAGAGAGACACATCACAGACTACAGGAAGCGCTATGGATGCCGCTGTGGGGTATTTCTAACTACCCTAAAAACGCAAGTGTTTTTTCTGCATAACTGAAAGAATTTCAAATGTACGCTGCTATTTATATGGGTGTTTTTATGGGTGGTTTTATGTATTAAAATAAACAGAATTACGCTATATGCAATACTCTATTATCTTTTATGGCGAGTTTATTTGGAGTCAATTCCCCCCTGGACCCCTGATGCAGTGGTGTTTTGTGATGCTGAGAGGTTAAGAAGGTTACCAGGCCGTTTGGTGTCCATCTTTGCTGTGGAATAGTGGATGCAGTTTAACCAGTTGATGACCTTTACCTGACATGCCTGTTTAATTTGTATTTCTGGTGAGTGTAAACCCCTGAGGGGGATTTTCTCCGCACGTGGTGAAACAAGTCACATGGGATATCACCTGGTCTACATTTGAACATAGAGGAAGTCACGTTGATGCGATTTTGAACTGTCCACTTACCACCATTTTCTGCACAAAACGAACAATTATTTATTTATTTATTCAGTTTCATCTTGCACTTTATTTTCTGACTGTGAACTGAGTATCTCGTTTCAGTATATACTGATACTGGAATTTTAGCGCTGTTTTTAGTATTTATCTTTCAGGAACATTACCGCTTGGAAATTTTTACTATCCATTTTTTTTAGATGGACAGAAATGTTATAGAACCCCAATGAGAACTATTTATATCTTAGATTGGTACATAACTCTCTCTATGTATATTCAACAGTCATAAAAGGATAATTAGAATTTTTTTTCTGACTGTGAATCCAAGACTTCAGCATAGCTGTAACTTCTCAGATGCAATAGAAGCTACCAATGGTTCTTGTAGATATATGTTCATTTCATTTATTTACACGTTGTGACATTATTCTATATTTTTTTTACAAGTAATGGCAGTGATTAGCGACTTATAGCAGGACTGCGATATATTGGCGGACAAATTGGACACCTAAATGACACTTTTAACAATTTTTTGGGAACCAGTGACATTATTACAGTGATCAGTGCTAAAAATTGTCGCTGTCACTGTACTAATGACACTGGCAGGGAAGGTGTTAACATCAGGGGCGATCAAAGGGTTAACTGTGTGCCTAGCTAATGCTTCAGTGTAGTGGGGAGGTGTTTGAACTAAGAGAAGACATGGATCGGTGTTTCTGCTTTACAGAAACACAGGATCCATGTATTCTGTACTGACAGAATGACAATCTGCCTTGTTTACATAGGCAACCTGGTATTCTGTCAGTGTGACAAACGATCAGTGGTGCCAGAGGAGATTGGGTCCGCAGGACCTGCTGATCAGCTCTCGCTGTGTAAAATCACAGCAGGAGTGTGACGCCGGCAGTGCGCACTCGCGCCCAAAACCTGAAAGTGCAGAGTCACGTATATATATGTGATTCTGCACAGCGTAGCTGCCCTGTAACAGTAAATCTGCTATGGAGCGGATGGGAAGTGGTTAATAGGAGTTTGCCTGCTTCAAAGTCCTGAAACAAGCCAAGTATAATGAATATTTGTAAAAGCAAATTATTGTACTTGTAAATATGCGTGGGTGTTTTTTTTTTTTTTTTTTAAATTAAAGTGATGATATGACTGCCATACTAGGGCTTTATAAATTGACCCCTAAGTAATAGGAAGAAGGGAGGGGATTGGAAAAGGATGGCAGAGAGCATCATTAGTTCTTCCGGTACCATTTTGCTACAAGAATAGGGCACAATTTGTAGAGACAAAAGGATCGTGCAGTAGGCTTGCTCACTCCTGGTAGATACGGTTCCCATGTTAGCTTTTCAGTGCTCCTCCCAGCACTGTAAAGGTTTTAACATGAAACAAATTCCAAAACAGCCCAACCACATGCCTTTAGATTCTTTTTTTGTAGCACTACCCCAATAAGGGTCACTGGTTTGTGTCCCTGGGTCTTCTCTATCTTATTGTAGCAGCCAGGCACCCAGCGACTTACACTCCTCTGGCTCAAGACACAGTGTAGGGGTTGCCTTTTGAACAGTTTATTGCAGATCAAATTGGATGGGGATTAGGGAGCTGTGGGATACTCCAAAACACTGAACAAGGATGTGAGGACCCAATCCCCTTACCAGTATCTTCTGAACAAAGGCATCCAGGTGTTAGGAAATTAAGTGGGCAGCACTGGTACACCATTTGCAATGTCCCAGGTCAGGCAAGCTTCAAACTGAGTGTTGCAAGGGTTAACAGCAGCACAGTCTCCCTTAGGTCTGTACTCATAGTGTCTTCAAGGCTTGAATGTCTCCCTCATAGGTAGACTTCTCTGTAGAGCTCCCAGATGCCAGAACAGGTGGAACCAATCAAACTTGCAGCCTGAAGAGCCCAGAACAGCCTAAAACAATCACACACTGCTCTGCTGATTATAGGAGAGCCAAAGAACTAAATTCTCCAAATCAACCAAGCAGCCTATGTGGGTACTACACTTTATATACACCATAATACAGACACCATATACACCATAATACCATTTGGGGAAGTTCTCTTTATTCTAGAGAGCTATCCTTCATGTGTCTCTAAAGGTTGTTTCCAAACTGTGGCATTTGCTCATCCTTGTATTGATCCCTACATTTTTGAACCCAATCATGACAGAAGAGTAAGACACTGGAGTTGAATTAAGCCAGATATGGGTTTCAGGGAGTCAGTTAGCCAAGCATTTGAGTGAAAGTGGGAGAAAGAAAATTGAACTGGGATTCAAGGAAATTGGGATAGTTTCTGTTCTCTCATAAGGCCAACTGGAGAATGCAAGCAAATCCAGGTACAGGACTAGGTATAGGCTGCTCACATGGACAACATGTCATTGTCAAAGGGAGTTCTATGCCGTAGAATGCAAACTATTGTACAAATAAATAGTTTTGAATAATGATTTATTTGATCGCTATAATCATAGGCATTTATCGTTGAAACAAGAATCATTCACTTCTATATTAGGTTTCACCGCTTCCATATTTGAGTGAAGCGCTAACCCTTTGTTATCTCTCCATAGTCAAGTTAGGCATGTAAGTAAATCACAGAAATGATCAAATGCAAGACTGAGCTCTGCAATGGTAAGTCAGACTGTACTGTCTACTGCCCTTACAAAGGTGATGCAACCTACTAGTGGACTCAGTGGGATTGATCAACTAAAGCCAAATAGTCTGTTCACTTTGCAAATAACTTCCTTTGCAAGGGAATTTGCCCCAGAGCTTATTGAATGAGGTGAAGTTCTGCTGACTTCTATCATCCAATCATGTGCAAACAAAAATACTATTTTATATATTGTCCTTGCATGTGCATGTGATTGGGTATTCGTTGCAAAGTGAAAATTCACCACATTTACTAAGTTCTGGGGAAAATTTCCTTACAAAGTGAACAGACTATTTGCCTTTAGTAAAGCAACCCCCACGGTTTTAATGTTTAAATGAAAAGCATGAGTGCAATTTTAAAAAGTTAATGTACTGTAATGTTACCTTTAGTTATAGATAGGATGGGGTTGTTCACTTAGGCCCTTTTCACAGGGGCGCATCCGTTAAGCGGAATCCAGTTGCTCAAAGGGGGATTGCTGCACTGATCCCTACTGAGCAGGCAGATGACAAATATTTTATCTAATTTGCACATGTGTGTAGTTTCACTACACCTATGTATATTATTGTTTGTTTACTGTGTTCTGTTAAATAATTTGTTACCGTATTTGCCGGTGTATAAGGCGGCGGGGCATATAAGACGACCCCCTAATCTTACAGTTTTTTAAGCATTTTTTTCCTGTACTTACCGTATAAGACGACCCCCCTTCCGAGGCTTCCGAGGCTTCATTTTTCTTCCTTCTTGCTGGAGCTGGAGCGGGCGCCATATCCTTCTTCCTGCTTTTGCTGGAGCCAATCACGGCGAGCGATGTATTCTATTAATGAATACAAAGCCTGCTTGGATTGGCAGAGGCTGTAACATCATCAGCCCGCGCCTCTCTGACTCTCAAAGCCAATCCGAGCAGGCTACAGAGTAGCCTGCTCGGATTGGCAGAGGTTGTTACTCCAATCCGAGCAGGCTCTGTATTCATTTGAATACATCGCTCACTGGGATTGGCTCAGCGGTAGATACTGTATGTAGCCGAAGCTACATACAGTATTACCGAACACCCAGCAGGCATCCGAGGGGCTGACCCGGCGTATAAGACGACCCCTGCTTTTTGGCCAGTTTTTTTAAGTGTTAAAGGTCGTCTTATACGCCGGAAAATACGGTACTTATTTGTAGATTCATCCTCCCGATGAAGCGGTCCTTTGACCACGAAACATGTAGAGGACCACATGTCCCGTGAGGACCTCCTACACTTTTGACTCCATCCCTGGAGCATTCAAGTATCCACATAACTGTATCAACATTTCTTGTTTTTATATTGTTTTGTATTGATTATTGGAAATCATGTTCAGTCCTTTTATATGTAAAATAAAATAAGATTTTTTATCTTAGAAGTGTATATTGCTTACCAGTACCGAGATAGTCCTGTCTCTACTTCCCATTTTGCATCAAACAATAATTGAAATATTTGTCTATAGTAGACATTTCCTCAATTATTTTAAAATAAATCAATCTCTGTTTTTTTATTTTTTTTATTTAATTAAAATGAATGTTCATCGTCTCAGCATAGAAAGAGCCGCATATGTTTCTGTCTATCCTGAACTAGTAATTATTTTAGATACAGTAAGTCCTTAATTAACCTGAGGAGCTTTGCTGTCTGGCAGTAATATTGTCACTAAATGTAGTATAATGATTAGTGACAGTAGATTTTACTCTTACCGTGGGGATTATAAAATATGAACACGATGCCCAAAGTAATATTCATGAATGTTTTACAAGAAGCTGGGCTTTAAATTACATGGATATTTGCCATCTAACTTGAGAGAGGCCCATCATCTAACTACATTGAGCACAAGGGCTCCTGAGTTTCTGTTTGTATGTTCTTCTGTTTCAAAAATTGGGAGATCAGCAAACTACAGAGAAAAAAAAATATTAGTATTATATTATGTTAAGTGTTATTTTTGTTTTATTTTATTTTATTTAGGTTTAAATCAGCACAATAGAAAATTATTCTGCTATGCTGGTGAATGAGCTGGAACACAGAATGTATTTTTATCAGCAGACTATTATGTTAGTTTTCAGTAGCAATTACCTGGTGCATGAGTTTCTGTAGCAAAAACAAGTGTAAAAAATTGTCCTCCCCATTGTCTGACTCCTAACTTCAATCTGACACTAAGGTTATCTCTAGCATTTGACCCTAGCCTTACCCAAGCCCTAGAACATGGGGTGATTTACATCTATTCATTGCAGGAACATACACATTAACCGATTCAGCCCCGAAAAGGATTTATCCCCTTCCTGACCAGAGCACTTTTCTTCGAGTTGTTTTAACTGACAATTGCGTGGTCGTGCGATGTTGCACACAAACAAAATTTACGTCCTTTTTTCCCCACAAATAGAGATTTCTTTTGGTGGTATTTGATCACCTCTGTGATTTTTATTTTTTGCGCTATAAACAAAAAAAGAGCGACAATTTTGACAAAAAAAAACAAGATATTTTTTTACTTTTTGCTATAATAAATATCCCCAAAAATATATAAAAAATTTTTTTTTCCTCAGTTTAGGCCGATACGTATTCTTCTACGTATTTTACGTAAAAAAAATAGCAATAAGTGTATATTGATTGGTTTGCACAAAAGTTATAGTGTATACAAAATAGGGGATAGTTTTATGGCATTTTTATTATAATTTTTTTTATTAGTAATGTCTGCGATTTTATCAGGACTGCGACATTAGGGCGGACACATCGGACTCTTTTGACACTATTTTGGGACTATTGTCATTTATACAGCGATCAGTGATTTAAAAATGCACTGATTACTGTGTAAATGACACTGGCAGAGAAGGGGTTAACCACTAGGGGGCGAGCAAGGGGTTAAGTGTGTTCTAGGGAGTGATTCTAACTGAGGGGGGGATGGGCTACTACTTACATGACAGCGATCACTGCTCCCGATGACACAGCTCTCTAGGCAGAACAGGGAAATGCCTTGTTAACAAAGACATCTCCGTGACACGATCGTGGGCACCCGGTGGACATGGAGTCCATGGGACCCGCGGTCACGGAGCATGCGGCGGGCGGGCGCGCGCCCACAATGCCGCATCTTAAAGGGGACATACCTGTACCCCCTTTTCCCCACCCGTGTCATTCAGCCGACGTATATCGCTGTGTGGCGGTCAGGAAGGGGTTAAGGTATGCATAACTGCAATGCACATTACATGCATTAATGCCTTGGGATGCCATTCATTTTAAATAGCACCTCGACACACTAATGCCCCATACACACGGTCAAATTTTCCGATGGAAAATGTTCGAAAGGAGCCTTATGTTGGAAATTCCGACCATGTGTAGGCTCCATCGGACATATTCCATTAAAATTTCCATCGCACAAAATTTGAAATCTGGTTCTCAAATTTCGTCAGATCTCCATAACAATGTTTTTTTTTATTTTATTTTTTTATTCGTTTTTTCTATCAAGATCTGCATTTTTTTTTTCTAGTACTATCCATCATATTATTTATCTTTTTGTGTCTCAAGTTACCACAACACCATTATTATCTTGTATTTTTTTTACCTCAAGGAGGTTGGTTGGTGTTCCTTGTTAATTTGACCTTGTATTTTTGAAATGTGCCTGCCTACTCACAAACAAACTGTCCTTTTTGAAGTAAAACACATAGGCAAGTATTTGTGAAAAATAAATAGCCATTTATTCTGGGTCATAACAAAATAAAGAGGAAGGCAACGCTGCTGAAATTTGCAAAGCCTTTGTACCACAGGGCACACATCAACTATTTGCCAGACAAAATTGGTGGCCTGAGGAGTCATAATAGTGAGCACAATCCGGTCCAGGACTACCAGAGATCAGGAACAGCAGCAGATGACATCTATGTCCCCAGGCTGTGGTCATACAACAGCCTGCATCTTTTGCCAGAGCAGACTGAACCCAGGCCATCACTCTCTTGTCTTCCTTACACGCTTCCTTCCAGGCTGTGGCTCTGGTGTTGGAGTTGTGGCCGGAGGTGGAGGAGGAGGACCTGTAGGAGGAGGAGGAGGACCATGGTTCAACTCACAAACGTGGCTCAACACAGTTTGGACATACTCATGACTCATATTGCCTTCACTTTGTCAAAGTTGAACTTTGTAAGTTCCAGAGTTGTGTAGGTTATGCTTTGAAACATGTCTGTTTAACCACTTGCTTACTGGGCACTTAAACACCCTTCCTGCCCAGACCAATTTTCAGCTTTCGGTGCTCTCACACTTTGAATGACAATTACTCAGTCATGCAACACTGAACCCAAATTAATTTTTTTGTCCTTTTTTTCCCACAAATAGAGCTTTCTTTTGGTGGTATTTGATCACCTCTGGGTTTTTTATTTTTTGCGCTATAAATGAAAAAAGACCGAAAATTTTGAAAAAAAAACGCATTTGCTTTGTTTCTGTGATAAAATGTAGCAAATTATTAATTTTTCTTCATAAATTTTGGCCACACTTTATACTGCCACATATCTTTGGTAAAAATAACCCAAATTAGTGGATATTATTTGGTCTTTGTGAAAGTTACAGACTCTACAAACTGTGGTGCGAATTATACAAAATTGATCACATCTGATGTACTGGTGACCTATCTCATTTCTTGCGACCCGAACATGCCACGAAAGTACAAATACCCCCAAATGACCCCTTTTTTGAAAGTAGACATTCCAAGGTATTTAGTAAGAGGCATGGTGAGCTTTTTGATGTTGTAATTTTTTTCCCACAATTCTTTGCAAAATGAATTATTTTTATTTATTTTTTTTCACAAAATTGTCATTCTAATAGGTTATTTCTCTCACAAGGAATGTGTATACCACAAATGACACCCCAAAATACATTCTGCTACTCCTCTTGAGTATTACGATACCACATGTGTGGGACTTTTACACAGCCTGGCCACTTAGAGAGGCCCAAAATGCAGGGAGCGCCATCACGTGTTCTAGGAGCATAAATTACACATCTAACTTGTTGACTACCTTTTACACTTTTGAAGGCTCTGGAGCACCAGGACAATGACACGTGACACTGACGTGGCACTGATGACAGGTGGCACTGATATGTGGCACTGATGACATGTGACACTGATGTGGCACTGGTGACAGATGGCACTAGTATGGGGCACTGATGACACGTGACACTGATGACAGACGGCACGAATACGGGGCACTGATGACATGTGTGGTTGGGGGAACAATATCGCGCTAAACTCTAAAAAATAATATGAAAATGGGTGTGACCAAAGCAGCTACATATGAATGTGACGAAAAATTCTATAAGTAATGTGAATAAAAATGTAGCGCTAAACATAAGTGAGCATATAACAAATGAATGGTGCCCAATAATTAGTGACTCAAATCACAATTCTAAATACCAGGATAGCTCCCTGTATATATAAAAAATTAAATGGAATAAACCTAAAAAAGTCCAATGTGCATGCACACACTCAAAATAAATCAAACAGTGATATTCCCTGTAAGGCAATGAAAACAAAGTTCAAAGTGTTTATATACACTAAAATGGTGATAACAGAGTCCCAAATGTGATGAAACGGTGTAATTTTCAGAGACACGGAATGGCTTGGACTAGATCCTCTGTTCAAACACCTTGAATCGATATAGAGAAAAGGATGTATGCTTACCAGAACGAGTGGACTCCCTGTCAGCGACAGGGAGTCAAACAAGCCTGTAGAATCCGAACACCGATGGGTAGAACGTCTCTGGAATAAACCGATGAAGTCTGTGGAGTTGTCGCTGTGATGTAATGGCAACCGAACCTCGGAGAACCCAAGATGAACGATGGAGCACGACCTCAAACACAAGACCACGGATTCGGAAGGGTTGATCCAACCGGTAGGCAGGGTATGGGACTAATGACCAAAAAGACCACTTGGAATAGGGTCAACGATCTCAAGTGATATTTCTCAAAGACTGAGGAGATGAACGAACCCGCCACCCCCATAGATAAAAAAGATAAATATAAAGAGATCCTCATGCATCAAAAATATATGACTTACTCCAATTTTATTTGAAGCCAGTGTAATAGTAGTTTTGCACCACATCTTGGATGGGATCATGAAGATCTCTTTATATTTATCTTTTTTATCTATGGGGGTGGCGGGTTCGTTCATCTCCTCAGTCTTTGAGAAATATCACTTGAGATCGTTGACCCTATTCCAAGTGGTCTTTTTGGTCATTAGTCCCATACCCTGCCTACCGGTTGGATCAACCCTTCCGAATCCGTGGTCTTGTGTTTGAGGTCGTGCTCCATCGTTCATCTTGGGTTCTCCGAGGTTCGGTTGCCATTACATCACAGCGACAACTCCACAGACTTCATCGGTTTATTCCAGAGACGTTCTACCCATCGGTGTTCGGATTCTACAGGCTTGTTTGACTCCCTGTCGCTGACAGGGAGTCCACTCGTTCTGGTAAGCATACATCCTTTTCTCTATATCGATTCAAGGTGTTTGAACAGAGGATCTAGTCCAAGCCATTCCGTGTCTCTGAAAATTACACTGTTTCATCACATTACAGGGAATATCACTGTTTGATTTATTTTGAGTGTGTGCATGCACATTGGACTTTTTTAGGTTTATTCCATTTAATTTTTTATATATACAGGGAGCTATCCTGGTATTTAGAATTGTGATTTGAGTCACTAATTATTGGGCACCATTCATTTGTTATATGCTCACTTATGTTTAGCGCTACATTTTTATTCACATCACTGATGACATGTGACACTGACAGATGGCACTAATATGTGGCACTGGTGACAGATGGCACTAATACGTGGCACTATCATGTGGCACTAATACGTGGCACTGATGAGAGATGGCACTAATATGCGGCACTGATGACAGATGGCACCGACACGTGGCACTGATGACACGTGACATTAATGACAGATGGCACTGATACGTGGCATTGATGACACGTGACACTGATAACAGATGGCACGTGACACTGACAGGTGGCACTGATGACACATGGCACCGACACGTGGCACTGATGACAGATGGCACTGATACGTGGCATTGATGACACATGACACTGATGACAGATGGCACGTGACACTGACAGGTGGCACTGATGACAGATGGCACTAATATGTGGCACTGATGACACGTGACACTGATATGGCACTGATGACAGATGGCACTGACGACACGTGGCACTGATGACAGATGGCACTGGGGACAGGTGCACTGGGGACACAGATGGGGACAGGTGGATGGGGACAGGTGGATGGGGACGATGGTGACAGGTGGATGGGGTGGATGGTGACAGGTGGATGGGGACACAGATGGTGACAGGTGGATGGTGACAGGTGGATGGGGTGGATGGTGACAGGTGGATGGGGTGGATGGTGACAGGTGGATGGGGTGGATGGTGACAGGTGGATGGGGACACAGATGGTGACAGGTGGATGGGGTGGATGGTGACAGGTGGATGGGGTGGATGGTGACAGGTGGATGGGGACACAGATGGTGACAGGTGGATGGGGTGGATGGTGACAGGTGGATGGGGTGGATGGTGACAGGTGGATGGGGACACAGATGGTGACAGGTGGATGGGGTGGATGGTGACAGGTGGATGGGGACACAGATGGTGACAGGCGGATGGGGTGGATGGTGACAGGTGGATGGGGACACAGATGGTGACAGGTGGATGGGGTGGATGGTGACAGGTGGATGGGGTGGATGGTGACAGGTGGATGGGGTGGATGGTGACAGGTGGATGGTGACAGGTGGATGGGGTGGATGGTGACAGATGGATGGGGTGGATGGTGACAGGTGGATGGGGTGGATGGTGACAGGTGGATGGGGTGGATGGTGACAGGTGGATGGGGACACAGATGGCAGCGGGCAGATCGCACATTCGTTTTTTTTTTTTTTCTTTTTTACTTACGGCGCTGCAGCCGTTGATCTCTCTCTCCCCACACGCTGTCTGTGTGAGGAGAGAGAGCGGCGCTGACAGATGATCTCATATGTTTCCATATGAGATCATCTCTCATTGGACACGCCGATCTCGCTGTAAACGGACGCTGTGATTGGCCGTTTACAGCGATCTGTGACCGGCTGTGTCCGACGGACACGGCCAGCACAGAACTTCCCCGATGCGCGCTCTCAGGAGCGCGCATTAGGGAAGTAAACAACAGGACGTCCAGGGACGTCCTCCCTGCAGGGAGCGTCCGCGCTGCAGCCGTCTTTCGGCTATAGCGTGGGCGCGAAGAGGTTAACCAAAAAAAGGATATTTACAATGTGAAAAAAAAAAAATATACACCAAAGATGTTGGTTTGTTCAAAAACCTTTTTTCGAATGCACATGTGAATGTGCTTTGAGTAAAATGTTTTCTACTCAACAATGTGTGGCTTCTTCTTTCAATGCTCAATAGCAATTTTTATAATAAGTTGGTGTTTACAGTGACAATGGGGGTTAGTTACTAAAGGCAAATCCACTTTGCACTACAAGTTCGGTTTCATGTGCACTTTTAAGTGCACTTGGAGTGCAAAGTGGAATTTACTTTAGAAAAATAACAGCCACAGTGCTTTAGAATTTGCCACAATCGGTCCATTTTCATGACTCCACAAAATTAATTCATGGTGCTGAAAATGATGAATATTTTTGTCAGTAATGCATTACATACGTTAACAACAAAAACAAGGTGTGTGTAGCAGACCCACAACATAATAATAGTTAGCTGAAGAAGAGATTGTCACCTCATGTATCAAATAAATTAAATTAGCACTATTGAAGAAAATATCCAAAAAGAAAAGCCCATTGGGGAACCTAGGAGACATCTAAAAGAAACCCAGGCACTAAATCAAAGAAAATATTCTTTCAGTTTAAGTTCAAAAATTGTTGATAAAATGTTTCTTAAACAGTTTCTGGCATATCAAGGGCCCCCCCACCCACAAAGTACTTGACATACTTCTGTCTTACTTTGCGGGCGCTTTGGGAGGGCAAGCCAGGACGGCCAGCTTCAAGCGCCATCAGGATTTCTTGTTGAAGTCCAGCCTCAGGCCAAACTGAGGCCACATAGTTCATTGAATTTCTCATTAAATAGTTGTGTAGAATGCAGCATGTTGATTGGCGTAAGGAATAGGCGGAACCAGCTGACCATTCTCCACCACTCTTCTGGCTCTGGCCAGACGGTAGTTATAAACCCTCTGGTCCAGGGTGAGGGTCCTCATGGCTTCTAAACGGATGGCTGGTCAGAACGAACTAACAGAAAACACTGAAAAACAAAGGCCGGAGCTGAAAATCAGATACGAGCGGACAAGAACGCACTGAAAATCAAACACGTAATAGAAATACAAACCCACAAGCACAAACTGAAGAGCAGTGTGATGAAACGTCCTTACACTCCGATTGAGTGCTTTCGTCATATACCACTTCCTCACAGTCTGGATATAGATATCAGATATTCCAACCGCTCCCAAGAACAAACCAAGACGAGACTTGTTTCACTGCTGACATGGACTTATTTATTAGAACCAAAATGACAAGTATTTATAATACAGGAGAAGAGGAGGTCCCCCCTCCTGCTCATATTATTCTAACAATACAACTGTAGCCAGAAACAGAATTAACATGAGCTAATTATCTAAATCAACACTGGACTCCTTCATACAATTACAGGGTTAATTAGCACAAACAACAATAGGTGAAATACTCTTCAGAATCTGTGTCAAGCTAGACTAGACTCATTTACATTATACAAGACAACAGACAGGTGGCTGGAGTTGATGATATTAGCATCTGACAGTATGATTCAGTCACTATTGCTAATATGGCATATACATATCCAGAGTCTGTGTTATCTTCTTTTTTTGGGTTATTTATTCAAAAGATAAAATAGTCTCTTAAATGTAAGGGAGAGGGTTAGGATGAAAGTTCAGGTACTTTTGGAACTGCAAAGATAGAAAGTCTCTTATAGAATTAATCCAGAGAATAACTGTTTCACAGCTGGATTATCACAACCGCTGGATAGACCTCCTCTCACTAGGCCTGGCATAGGTGAAGTGTTAGGTAAAGCAAAGTCTCTGCACAGACTTGAATGTAGAACACTTGAGAAAAGTCTCTGCCACAGACTTGAATGAGACTGAGGGACTTAGAATTTAGAGAGCTATCATATGGTACCAGTATCTCAAAGCCGGTCCGGTGATACCGTATGAATGTAGATCCAGAAAGTGTCCTTCAACTGAGCCTCCAGGCTCCTTCAGAGAAACCAGCCTTGTGCATGGCCTTCTCCCGAAGAGTCCTCCCCTGGATGCTTCTCCAGTTGCTGGGCCTCTCCTGAGACGAGACGGCATCGGACCACTCTTGGATAATTAGGCCCCGACATCCATTCAGCCCTGTCCCTGCAGTTGCTTTGCCTCAGGCTATCCAGTCCCGAGGCTTGAAATTGCATGGATCCGCACCCCAGGCCAGGAGGGCCATGAGGGCTGGTCAGGAGGACCAGGACAAAACAGACAGAAGATCTCTTATGGACCGGAACTCTGAAACACGTGATCTCAGCACCTTAAATACCACCTCCCAGAAATCACAGCAGGATGACACTCCCACTGGGCTGGTTCAGAGAAAAGAATGGTATCCAATACACCCAGCCAAACTGCATTCTCATACTTGCCGGCGGTGACAGCGACACCTGCGGCAGAGGAGAACTCAGTGCAATTCCAGCTAGACTGATACTGAGACCATAATTTGGTATAATTAGCCCTAAAACCCAACTGTGGTTTCAGGAACATTAACTTTGAAAAACACATAGTGTGTGCTCGTCAGGAGCCAACACTACACTATTATACTACAACCTGCGCCGCTACCCATTGTTGGTTTTTCTGTATTACCATAGTTATCAAATGGTGCGTTTGGACTTCAGTTTGGTGGGTACATGCACACACATTTTTTGGTAGCAGACTTTTTAGTTAGCACACTTTAGTTCACTGCAGCAATCACACACCATATATCACTTTCATTTATTCACTGGTAAGGATGAGCTCAGGCGTGTTCGCAACTAGCACGTGCAGTGCCCACCAGGAAGTGGGCACGATCTCTGCAGCCACGCATCTGGAAAATGTCTCACTGCCTGTGATTAGCGCTGTGCAGTGCCAACTTCCTAGCAGGCTATGCACATGCTAGTTGCAAACACGCCTGAGCTCATCCTTAGTCACTGGTATAGGTTTACCTTATCAACAGTTCATTCCTTTCACATAGTCTCATTTACATATCCTTGCAGAGCAGTGTGGGTTGCCAAGCACACACAAGATTCACACGATTGTGATATGGTCCACTGGTCCTCACCTGGCTGCTGTCCCCAGTTTGGATGGGATTCCTCACCTAAGCCCCAGGGGAGATCATCATCCCTGTCCCCTTGTCTTCCCTGAACTGATGCCCAGACAAGTTTGGCTCACTAAGAGCAATTGCTTATGTTTATTATTAATGGATGAATGATCTATGAAATTGTACTTCTAAGGCCCCATGCACACGAGACGCAGTTAAACGCGCGTTCAGAGGCAGTTGGACACTTTTTTCAACTGCACCTGAACGCATGCAATGTTATCCTATGTGTCCATGCACACAGTCTAGTTTTTTCCCGTTTTTATGCAGTTGCGTTTAACCTCGTTTTTCCAGAAGCAAAAAAATGCGTTCAGGCACTTTGCTTTTCCACGTTTCAGACGCAAAACGCGTCTAAACGTGGCTAAACGTGGCTAAACGCGGCTAAACGCAGGCACCTGCGTTTAGCCGCGTTTGCGTTTATAAGCCTTTTTAAAGGAACCCAATTTTTTTGACCAGAAAACTGAGAAATATGATGGTAAACCATAAAAAATACTAGAAAAAAATTGTTTAAAATGTCGTAATTAGTTTAGATAGTTCATAGAGCATATATACTCACTAATGCATACATGTTTGTGAAATATCCAACGGACATTCGCTGTGCCATCAACGGATGGGTCCAATATCGCCAAGCTCTGATTCTGGACCTCTCATGCAAATTTGCAACGATGTTGCTGCTTCATCAAGAGTGACATCAGGAGCATTTCCTGACATATATTTAATATGGGATCCATTTCCAAAAAAAAAACACAGAAAGAGAGGCAAATGCAAGTGTACAACGGCTCTCTCTGCTGCTGCTGCTGCTCACAAAATGGCAGAAATAGTTAATAATACATGCTTTCTGAGCTTGGGGAGGGTCTATATGATGCTATCTTTACAAATGCTTATAGACGCAAACGCGTCTAAACGCGTCTAAACGCAGGTTTCTGCTTTTTAAAACATGCGTTCAGCAGAGTTTGCATCTGCGTCTCGTGTGCATGGGGCCTAATCATGTTGTATTTTACTTTGTATAATAATTGTATGTGTATACAAGGAAGTGAACTGTTATTTACAGAATATCATGTCTTTTTACAAAGATTGATACTTTTTAACTTGATTTGGAACTAATAAACAATTCAATGGTCAAAATAAACTAGCAGAGCTTCCCCTTCTGGGTGAAGCTCTGCTTTAAGTAATCCAATAGACAGCAGTACAAAGAACATATCGGATTATTAGTCATGCTGCTTTTGTTAATTTTTCTTTTTTTAATTTTGATTAAACTTAGGCTTTAATGACATTCTTTACTAAGAGAGATTGAGGTTGCCTTTGTTAAGCTCCTTCTGAAAATGCTAGTAGCCTGACCTAGTAGCCTGACCCTCATTGACCTTAGTACTTTGAGAAATTTACCTGGAACAATCATGGGTAATGGTGTACTTGGGACCCTTGGCCTTAGAAGCTGATATTGTCTGCTTAGCAAAAATGACTTCTTGTAGGCGTTTTGCATAACAGTTCAGCAGTCTCTGACATTGGCTACTCCGATTTGGGAAGGGTACAGTTTTCAAATATACTCTTCTATTCTGGAATTTGAATTTTACTACCTGCCTGCTTGTGTAACCACGTGGGGAAGTAATGAATGAATGAATGAATGATTTGTATAGCGCTGCAAATGCGAACTGAATCGCCTCAAGGCGCTTGTCTGCCCCTGTTGCCTGCTGTATTAGAAGAGGTGGGTCTTGAGTTTTTTCCTGAAGGCCTGATGGTTTTCTTCCAAGCAGATGTCGTTTGGTAGCGCATTCCATAGCCGAGGTCCCTGTACTGCGAATCTTCGTTCTCCCTTCGATTTGTAGCGGGCTTTGGGGATGAGAAGGAGATTTTGGTCTGTCGATCGAAGTCTGCGATTCGGTATGTATTTTCCTATTTTCTCACAAAGGTATTGTGGAGCATTTCCTTGTGTACATTTGTGGGTGAGGCAGAGGGTCTTGAATGTGATCCTATGTTTTACCTTAAGCCAATGAAGGGACCTTAGGGATGGGGAAATGGATTCCCAGGGTTTCTTTCCGGTGACTAATCTTGCTGCTGCGTTTTGGACGACTTGTAGGCGTGCAATCTGGTAATCCGGTAATCCTACGTAGAGGGAGTTTGCGTAGTCGAGCCGTGAATTGATGATGGTTCCTACTACTACTGCTTTCTCCTTTTCTGGGATGAAGGGGATGAGTCTGCGAAGCATGTGGAGGAGATGATGGGATCCGCTGATTACTGATCCTATTTGTGCATCCATGGTCATCTCTGAATCAAAGATGACTCCGAGGCTTTTGGCTTTGGTGCTTGGGAGGATGGTCTGTCCCAGGATGGTTGGTGGGATCCATGACGTCTTAGTTTTTTTACTTCGGTTAGCGTTGAGGAGCAGTAGTTCTGTTTTCGACCCATTTAGTTTGAGGGAGCTCGTGGTCATCCAGTCTATCATTGTGAGACATTTTTCCTAGTTCCTGGTATTGGCCTTTTTTTCCGGCGATACGGAAGTACAGTTGAGTGTCGTCCGCATATGAGTGGTAGCATAGATCCGATTTGCTGATAATTTTGAAGAGTGGCCTAATGTAAATGTTGAAGAGTACTGGTGACAATGGTGATCCTTGAGGGACTCCATAAGAAATTGCCTGGGTTTCCGAAGTGAAGGCTCCTAATTTCACTGTCTGCGACCGGTTTCCTAAGAAGGAAGCGAACCATAGCAGATCTCCATCTGTGACTCCTGCCACTTCCTTGAGGTGGCTTGGTAAGCTGGACTCCCATTTGGAAAAAAAAAGGCTGGCTTTTGATCTGGGGCTCCACAGCTCCAGGATCAATTAATGCTTGTCAGGAGAATTAGTAGACCAGAATGTGTGGACTGCACAGAGATAACCAAAAACGCATGTAAAGTAATTAGTAATGATATTTATTAAGATAGGTGATAAAATAAGAAAATATAAACAGTGCACAACCAACCCAACAAACCCACCAACAACAGTATATACAGCAAGGGGCAGTACCAGAATCACAGATGTCAGCCAGGCCAGGGTCATACACAGCAGATCAGCAGAAGGACAAGGGATGTTCCAGAAACATAAACGTTAGCCAGGCCAAGGTCATACACAGGGAGATCAGTAGTAAAGGGACAGGGAACCAACAGGACAGGGAGGGGATGGATCGAGCTGAAGGGTAAAGGTAAGGGTACGGGAACACAGGAGGGACCGGGTCAGGATAAGCTCGGGAACAAGGTCAGATGCAGGATCGGGTAACAGGCAGCAAGGTTAGGACCCAAGGAGAGAGATACCAAGGCAAGCTTGTGAGGGCTTGCCAGGTATTTATGAGACTGTGCTGTCTGCTCTACACTGCCGGGATACACCCGCTGGTGACCACCGGTACTACGGCTCAAGGATCCAACAGTGCCACCAGCAGGTGAGTCCTCTTATTACAGGTCCTGGGTGTTGGAAGACACCCGCTGGTGGACACTGGTACTGCGATCCAAGAGACCAATGGGTGAACCCTTTCATGACAATGCTTCCCTGGTGGACTTTATAATGTTGGTATACAGCAGTGGTTCTCAACTCCTGTCCTCAGGACCCACTAACAGGCTAGATTTTAAGTAGTACTTCAGGGAGATGTAGACTATGATACTGCAATTACTGAGCAGAAAATTATATCACCTGTGATGTATTTCAGTTATCTTGCAATCCTGGCTTGTTAGTGGGTCTTGAGGACAAGAGTGGAGAATCACTGGTATACAGTATGGTGCCCTCAAATATATATATATTGAGACTGTAAAACAAAAATTAAACAGTTTTGGATTAATGTTTATTAATTAATGTACACAGTATATTATATACACAGTACTTGACAGAGTCATGCTCATAAATCCATATGTGGCCCTTTTACAACTTGAAGCTTGCATGAAACACCAAAAGGAATAGCTCATATCTTTACATAAGCTAAACAGACACTGGCAAAAGCTTGGTGTCTCACTCAAGCAGCTATAGCTCATAAGTCAAGAATAAAGTGACTTGGTCTCCAAGTAATGAAAAATGGCGGCAATACTAGTGGCTCAATAAAACAATTTCTGAAACGTTTTGGAACCGTGGATAACTCACTGTCTCCCACGGGATTTTGATCATTCTCTATTGTTTATTCCAGACCCTCAAGTTAAATGAATTCCTAGGTGTTCCATGGATCCGGGGGGGGGGGGTTCCCCCCAGTCCAGAGGTCATTCACTCCCTTCCCACCACTTATATATTCCTCTTTCTATTGTTCTTTCTTTTCTTGCTTTAAAATGTATATTCTTTGTACTTTCTGGTACTAACCAGGATGACAGTGACTTGGAAGTTGGACCACCCAAAACAACTAACTAATGCACCACTTATATGTACCACTTATATTGGTGATCTCGCTGACATGAATTAGTTCACCTTTTTGGGCAGAATTTCTCTTTTCATAATAAATAGAAGTGTTTTCCAATGCCACTTCTGGCCCAGCTATCTTAATGTGCTTTTCTCTCACTTACCTTTATCCATAGGAGGTTTAAAATCTTGTCAGTTTACTTGAATTTTTAAAATAATTTTCAGATTCCATCACTTCCTGTAGATTCTCTCAGCATTCACTTCCTGTAGGCCATCTCCTAGAAGCCTTCACTTCCTTGTTGCATCACCAAAGAGGGTGTGATAGGGTTCATTAATCTGGACCACACCTCCCTCATTACTATACCACTTTTCACCCACTTTCTATACAATCTGATTGTACAATCTCCTTTAGCTCTCCCATCAGCTATGTAGTACAAGGGCCTGTCTGATTTGATACAAATTGAATGAATTGTTCAAGATGTATCCTCTTATTCCATAGTTTGGATGAATCTAAAGGAAACTGTACAGAGATTGTACCATCAGATTGCATAGAATATGGCAAGGGTGTTGCTAGGTGAGAAAAAGACCAGGGGCTTCAGCCCGAAGGTATATTTGATAACTTTTTCCTGTCTAAGCCCGGCATCATGGTGAGGGGAATTAGGCTTACTTGCTGGTTGCTTGCTCAATGCTGACTGGTCTTCAACTGTTTCCCTGTGACCTGCCTGTATCCAAACAGGTCATCCGTTGCTGACCTGGCTTACCACTGACTTACCCTTTGGATTCCAATTATACTGCTGATTACTGGTTCCTGATTCTGGCTTATCCCTGACGTTGCTTCTGTCTGATGCTCTGGTACTTTGCTGCCCGCTCGCTGCTGACTCCAGCTGATCGTCTGACTTTGTTTCCGTTTCCTGTCTGGCTCCATGCCTCCTCCGAGTACCTGAGCTGGCTTCCTCTCCTCCACGCTCCATTGAACACAGTGTACTCCTGTCTCCTGTCTGCTGGAAGCTTTGGCAAGCCGCAAGTTTAGGAGATATTTACAATACCTACAGGTAAGATTTATTATAGGCTTACCTGTAGGTAAAAGTGGTAGAACCAAAAGTGGTAGAGTTTTCTACCATTTTAATGGTATATTGGTACATAGGGGAGCTGGATTTTAGAAAAAAAAAGGTGAACTTAGCCTTTAAAGCAATGAAGCTTTTGGATTGTGATTGCACTCCTGTACCCCTCCCAACTTTCTGAATGTGTAAAGAGGGACACCTTTTAGCACACATCAGGGTTTATTTACTAAAGGCAAATCCACTTTGCACTGCAGTGCACTTGAAAGTGCAGTCGCTGTAGATCTGAGGGGGACATGCAAGGAAAATAAAAATCAGCATTTTTGCTTGTACGTGATTGGATGATAAAATCAGCAGAGCTTTCCCTCATTTCACATCTTCCCCTACAGTGACTGCACTTCCAAGTGTGCTTGCAGTGCAAAGTGGATTTGCCTTTAGTAAATCAACCCCATTATGTTGGCAAAGCACAAGTCCCTGCCAAGGCCCCGAATACCCAGTCTACAAAGGTCTAATATGTGGAAAATAAAACCACCTAATGCTTTTGTACCCAGTTTTCCTTTCTATTGGCTTTTCAAAACAACAATTGCAGTAATATAAAGGTTGAATAAAAGTTTAGTGCAGTATAATCCGTCGTATTTTTTCCGAAACCTTTTTGGCCGAAACTTGTGTTGCATACACACGGTAGGACAAAGTTGTCGGAAAATCCGATCGTTCCGAACGAGGTGACGTAGACAACGTACAACGGTATTACCTAGAGTCCAGTAGCCAATCGTTTTCTCGTCCCCAAATTTATTCTGAGCATGCGTGGCCCTTTGTGCGTCGGAATTCTATACACGATCAGAAAAAGTCCGATCGGATTTTGTTGTCGGAAAATGTAAGGTCCTGCTCTCAAATTTTTTCCGTTGAAAATTCCGACGGAAAAAGTCAGCTAGAGCCCACACATGATCGGACTTTTCCCGTTGAAATTTCCGACCGTGTGTACGGAGCATAACCCTTTTGGTAATAAAATAGTTCATTTGGTACAGAGATGTACACATCAGACCAAAAAAAAGGGACAGCTGAGGCTGCATGAAGGACAGAAGGAAATGGTCTCAAAAGAGAGACAATCCCTCTCAATGAAGAACAGTTGGGAACTATGCTCTTGGCTAATGCTAGGTCTTTAGATGTCTTTGTAGTTAGTGATTGTTTTGCAACGTGTAAAAACTCAATAAAAAGTTATTGAAACCGCATATAAATTATCACAATTCAGGCTCCAACCACTGTCCAGAATGGGGAATAATTAAATAAATATTTTTGGGATATGTGATGTGATGGAATGAGACATGTGACTACCTTCTTTTCTAAAAAGAGTCGGTTGGAGGGCTTTTTGATTCCTCCAGTGCCTAATCACCATATCCTTATTGGTTATACTGTCACAATTCAGGAGGTAAGCTTTGTTGAATAAATCCATTTAATTGGAAAATACTTGTGTTTGACTGGAGCATACTTTTATGCGGTTCTGGAAAATCTCGTATTAAATCTACACTGGAGTCTATATTCAGCAGGTCTTATTACTCTCAGCGAGTCACAAATCAGTGACATTACAAGCAAATATTTGCTTTGTATTTGGCCAGCCTTAACCATATTGCTTATTTTAGCTTTTATAGTATATACTATGTCCTTTAATAATCTATTCTGTCACAACAGAGCAAAAGCACAGACATTAAAATAAACAATATAAATAAAGCAAATAATATGATAACAGCCTTTTTATTTTTCTTCTCAAGCATAACGAGAGAAGAGATATTTGGAACATTAATTAATGAAACCATTTGCTCTTTACTCACACGCCTCATACAAGAGCTTGTTTACAATATTGAAGGTCAAGCTGCTATTACAATAATCCCAAATGCAGACTCTTATAATAAAACATGACAGCTTAAATTTTTCTCACAGAGGAAAGTTAATAACAAATATAGGGCAAAATATGCATTTGAATCCAATAAATTACAGTCAGTATAAATAACTAAAGGCACAAGAAAGCTTTGTCTCTGTTCTAAAGGGGCATGCTGTAGTTCATCAGTAGATCGGGAACATTACAGCTATGGGCGTGCGCACATAGTGTGCCGGGTGTGCCTGGGCACACCCTAATTACCTAGTGCATATTAGCATTATCGCTCTGTGTGCCAGCAGGAAGATGGGAAAAATCTCCCTCTTACCACATTTACTTACGCACTTCTCTTTCACTGCGCCAGCAGAGAGATTAATGTCCCGGGGCCATATACATGTAGACACACACGCGCATGCATATGTGTTTGAGCTTTGGGGTGCACACCCTAATGCAATAGGCTGCGCACACCTATGATTACAGCCACAGCTGACATGTAATTCTAGTAGAGCCTATGCCTTCCTAAGGATTGAGCAATACAATCATATTTAGAATACCTAACCTATCTATAGGATGAATGAGCAAACCTAATCAAATGGACTGCAGAAACATGGTCAAGGAGACATTTCCTTACAATCTGCTTATTTTCGCTTTCTGCTATTATGCTGAATGTCCCCTCCAGTCAGCAGAGGGAGAACTATAGCCAGGAGCCTATGGATTCCTGGGCAGAACACTGAGGATAATAGGATCCTTGGCGTCCAGGAAGTAAGCCATATTGTGGAGCTTATGGACCCTTTGCACTAAAATTCCCATGATACACTGGGGCAAGCAGTAGTTGAGCTGCTTTTCTGACACTGTTCACCTAGGCCAGTGATGGCAAACCTTAGCACCCCAGATGTTTTGGAACTTCATTCACTCTGCAGCATGGGTGAGCATCATGGGAAATGTAGTTCCAAAACATCTGGGGTGCCAAGGTTCACCATCACTGACTTATGCCGCGTACACATGATCGGAATTCTCGTCGGAAAAAGCTCTGATGGTTTTCCCGTTCGCTCAAACTGTCTTGCCTACACACGGTCACACCAAATTCCGATGGTCAGTAACACAGCGGCATAAAACACGTTCGACAGCACTATAAAAGGGAAGTTTAATGCTTCCGAGCATGCGTCGAATTGTTTCCGAGAATGCGTCGGAATTTTGCATGTCGGAATTGCATACACACGATCGGAAAATCCGAAAGAAAGGTTTTCCGTCGGAAAAATTGAGAACAGGTTCTCAATCCAAAGTCCGTCGGAAATTCCGACAGAAAAAGACCGATGGGCATACACACGGTCAGAAAATCCATTGAAAAGCTCCCATCGGACTGTTTCCATCGGAAATTCCGACCGTGTGTAGGCTCTCTCTCTTGCGCTGAGTAAACCGATGAGAACACATATGCTGCATACTGAATACACTTCAGGCCAGACCAGTGGGGACAGAGCGTGAGATCTGGGAGCAGAGACACCCCGGGCAGCACATCACAGACCGCAGCAGTCACACCTACACCATTGCCAAAGGGAGAACGGAACATCCTCTCACCCTATATATCCCACGCTGATCACCAGAGGCATACAGCTAGAGTTCACAGCTGCATCACAGTGACTGGTGAGAGGGCACTGCCCATTGTTCACATACTGGAGGCAGGACATTAAGTATACTGCACCTGTACCTCACCTATACCACACATGCATTTGCTGCATTTTTACTGCACATATACTGCTTATTGGTTCATTGAAACTGTGCACCAATGCTTCTTAAAGGGCCACCAACGGTACCTGGCAGAAGAACAGCATAAAGGAATGCCCTGTAAAACCATCCTGCAAGACCCCTTTGTTCTCTTCTCCTTCATTTCTATGGACAGTGCACATCCAGTGGGTTTATGGCTAGCAGAGTTGTCATTAATGCACTTTTGCTGTATAGTCCCCGTGTTTAGTAAATTAAAGTGATACTAGTCTTGATTTTTTTTTTCATTTAAAAATAACAAACATGTTATACTCACCTCCTGTGCCGTGGTTTTCTTGGGTCCCTCTTCAGCGCGTCTGGCTCCTCCCCCTGCAGAGTGCCCACACAGCAAGCAGCCTGCTATAAGGGCATCCGAGCAGCGCCTCTGTGTGTCCATTCAGAAACAGAGCCACGGCTAGGCCCCACCCCTCTCTCATTATTGGCTCAGTGACTTTTGACAACAGCGGGAGCCAATGGCGCCCCACTACTGTCTCAGCCAAACAAGAGGGAGAGGCCAGCCGAGTCTCTCGTGCAACATTGCTGGATCGAGATGAGCTCAGGTAAGTATTGAGGGGGGAGTTGCACACTGAATGTTTTTTTTATCTTCATGCATAGAATGCATGAAGATAAAAAACCTTCTGCCTTTAGAACCACTTTAAAGCAGTGTTCTAGCCTCTCCCCTCCAAAAATTAAAAGTCAGCAGCTACACATACTGAAGCTGCAGCTGTCCCCCGGTGTCTCTGCACTGAGAACTGAGCCACCGAACATCGCCGATGGCTCGGTTCTCTCCCCTACCCGAGCGGAGAGCTGCTGCTTCTCATTCAGCATCTCTCCTGCTCTGCTCCTCCACGCTCGTTGGATCGCTGAGCTGTGGAGTGGCGGGGAATGGCCATCTCAGCGGCCCGCTGAGAGGCTGAGACGGTCATCAGTCAAGACAGCTGGTGGATCCAGACTTCGAAAGTCAGGATGATGCGCTGCCTCAGCTGATTACAGTGATGTCAGCTCTCCGCTGAAAACGGACCTCTCTCTGTTGAAAACGGGTCACAGGAGTGCAAAAAAAAGTCCTGTGGCTGGACTTCTCCTTTAATGTTTTTGTATGTTTTGTTTGCGTTTGTGTTTGATTTGCGTATTGATTCTTTAACCAGTTAACAACCGGCCCATAGCCAAAAAACGGCTACAGGGCGGTTGCTTAACTCTGAGAGGGCGTACATTAACGGCCTCACAGAAATCCCCTCTTGCGCCCCCCCCCCCCCACTCGAGAACATCTGTGATCGCTGAGTCCAGAGGCCGTTTACCACGTGATCGTTCCGGAGTGATCACATGTAAGCAAACCTTCCTCTCTCCTCTCTCTGTACCGATCAGTACAGTGTGAGAGGAGAGGGGGAGGGATCGGTGGCAGCAGTGCTGTGGGCGGGATCTGTAGTGCCCACAGCACTGCTCTGCAGTTACCACCGATCTATCCATCCCTGCTTAGCCATCCCTCCATAGCCTGCAATACACTGCAATAGCATGCAGTGTATTGCTGGGTATTGCAGGGTATGAAGGAATGGCTGAGCATGGATGGATGGATACCCAACAGTACTCTGCAGTACTCTGCAATACCCAGCAGTACCCAACAATACCGAGCAGTACCCAACAATACCCAGCAGTACCCAACAATACCCAACAGGACCCAACAATACACAACAATACTCTGCAATACACAACAATACTCTGCAATACCCCAACAATACTCTGCAATACCCAACAATACTCTGCAATACCCAACAATACTCTGCAATACACAACAATACTCTGCAATACCCAACAATACTCTGCAATACCCAACAATACTCTGCAATACTCTGCAATACCCCAACAATACTCTGCAATACACAACAATACTCTGCAATACCCAACAATACTCTGCAATACCCAACAATACTGCGATACCATGCAATACTCGCTACGATCGAAGCCAGGATCGTTTTTTTTTATTTCAGGCTTTCCAGCCTAGAGGTGAGATGTGGGGTCTTATTGACCCATATCTCACTGTAAAGAGGACCTGTCATGCCATATTCCTATTACAAGGGATGTTTACATTCCTTGTAATAGGAATAAAAGTGGACCTGTCATGCCAATACTCTGCAATACACAACAATACTCTGCAATACCCAACAATACTCTGCAATACCCAACAATACTCTGCAATACTCTGCAATACCCCAACAATACCCTGCAATACACAACAATATTCCTTGTAATAGGAATATTACAAGGGATGTTTACATTCCTTGTAATAGGAATAAAAAAAATTTTGGGGGGGAAAAAAGTGTCAAACAAACATAAAAAAATAAAAATAATAGTAAACAAATAAATAAAGTAAAATGAACAATAAAATATTTTTTTGTTTAAAGCGCCCCTGCCCCCGTGTACTTGCATGCAGAAGCGAACGCATATGTAAGTCCCGCCCACATATGAAAACGGTGCTCAAACCACACATGTGAGGTATCGCTGCGAACGTTATAGCGAGAACAATAATTTTGGCCCTAGACCTCCTCTGTAACTCAAAACATGTAACCACTAAAAAAATGTAAAGCGCCGCCTATGGCGATTTTTAAGTAGCAAAATTGGCGCCATTCCACGAGTGTGTGCAATTTTGAAGGGTGACATTTTTGGTATCTATTTACTCGGCGTAACTTCATCTTACACATTATGCAAAAACATTGGGCTAAATTTACAGTTTTGTTTTTTGTAAAGCACAAAACATTTTTTTCCCAAAAAAACGCGTTTGAAAAATTGCTAGATGAAAAGTTGCAACGACCGCCATTGTATTCTCTAGGGTCTTTGCTAAAAAAACATATATAATGTTTTGGGGTTCTATGTAATTTTCTAGCGAATAAATGATGATTTTTACATGTAGGAGAGAAATGTCAGAATTGGCCTGGGTGCTCCAGAACACCTGATGGTGCTCGCTGCATGTTAGGCCTCTGTATGTGGCCACACTGTGTAAAAGTCTCACACATGTGGTATCGCCGTACTCGGGAGTAATAGCAGAATGTGTTTTGGGGTGTAATTTGTGGTATGCATATGATGTGTGTGAGAAATAACCTGTTAATATGACAATTTTGTGAAAAAAAAAGAAAAAAATTCTTGATTTTGCAAAGAATTGTGGGAAAAAATTACAACTTCAAAAACTCACCATGCATCTTTCTAAATACCTTGGAATGTCTTCTTTCCAAAAAGGGGTAATTTGGGGGGTATTAGTACTTTTCTGGCCTGTTAGGGTCTCAAGAAATTAGATAGGCCGTCAGTACTTCAGGTGTGATCAATTTTCAGATATTGGCACCATAGCTTGTGGACTCTATAACTTTCACAAAGACCAAATAATATACCCCAATTTGTACTTATTTTTACCAAAGATATGTAGCAGTATAAAGTTTGGCCAAAATGTATCAAGACAAATTACAAATTTGCTAAATTTTATAACAGAAAAGAAGAAAAATTCATTTTTTTACAGAATTTTCAGTCTTTTTTCTTTTATAGCGCAAAAAAAAAAAACTCAACGGTGATTAAATACCACCAAAAGAAAGCTCTATTTGTGTGAAAAAAAGGACAAAAATTTCATATGGGTACAGTGTTGTATGACTGAGTAATTGTCATTCAAAATGTGAGAGCACCGAAAGCTGAAAATTGGTCTGGTTATTAAGGGTGTTTAAGTGCCCAGTGGTCAAGTGGTTAAATGTTTATTTTCCTTTTTTTCACTGTCTGCTTTTTTGTAAAAAAGTAAATTAATCAGGGTAAATTAGGGGCTTTTTTTTGCACAAAAATAGGTGAAATATAGTCAAAAAGAGTGAGGGCTTGTTCAAATTGGAATGCAGTATTGTGTGCGTATTCCATGCAGGAAGGTGTGCGATCTGCTGCAAAAACACAAACCACAAATGCAGTGTGTTTGCCTGTACTGGATCACATGGTACTGCAGTGCGTTCTTACAAAAAGTAGTGCATGTTCTCAGGTCTCAAGTCCTGCGGGAATGCATGGGAACGGAGTTCCTGTACTTTTTCCACAAGAGGAACTCAGTTCCCTTTAGTAGCTGTGTCCTGCAAGACTTTGAAGTATTTTTTTTTGGTGGGGGAGTGGATCTTGGATGGGAGTTCCCACACTTTTTTCCCCAGGACTTGACCCCTGCATGCACTACTTTGAGGCTACTTTCACACTGGAGCGGTGGGGGCGCTGGCGGTAAAGTGACGCTATATTTAGCGCCGCTTTACCGGCGTTTTAGCAGCGCATTTCGGCCGCTAGCGGCGGTCGTCGTCTTCTACCCCCGCGAGCGGCCGGAAATCGCTTGGGGACTATATAGGGCATGGGGACAGGGTCACATGCACATGTCACATGGACCCGCCCCTTGTGTTGTCACAGTCCGGAGGATGCTGGGACTGTGACATCGCAAGGGGGGCGGGGTCACCATGTGACATGAACATGTGAACCTGTCCCCCATGTCCCTATATAAGTCCGAGCGCAGAGCGGCACAGGCATTCGGCTGAGACAGCGACGGGTCAAACATCGAAGAGAAGAAGAGCAAGAAGGACAAGAAGAAGACGGCGGCGCGGCGGGCGGAAGACGACGCTGCGCAAGAACAGAAGAGACCCCGGGATGAACCCCCCGAAGGCGGATAGAGTCCCCCAGACGACGGCGGCGACGACGAAGAACGGTAGCCGGAATCCTGTTCGTTGTGATAAGAGTTGGTAAAAGTGCAGAAGAGAGAGCGGAGGAAGTCCGGCTTGGAAGACCCCCAAGACGGAAGAAGACCCCCGGAAGCGGTGCATAAAAAAAAATTTTATTTGGGTGGTAAAAAAAAAAAAAAAAAAAGGGTCAATACCGCCCGCAAACCGCCACTGCAGCGGCGTTTTGCGGGCGGGTTCGGCGCGCTGCCCCATTGTTTTCAATGGGAACGGGCGCTATAGGAGCGGTAAATATACCGCTCCTATAGCGAGCCAAAGATGCGGCTTGCAGGACATTTTCCAGCATCCTGCAAGCGCACCGCTTCAGTGTGAAAGCCCTCGGGCTTTTACACTGAAGACACAGCAACAGCTGTTTCGGGTCGGTTTGCAGGCGCTATTTTTAGCGCAATAGCGCCTGCAAACCGCCCCAGTGTGAAAGGGGCCTTAGTGTGATCCACTGCAATTTCAGCCCATGAAATGAATGGGCTGAAAATCACACTGCACACAAAGTCACAAATAAATAACACAGGAATGCAGTCTGTGTTCCTGTGCAATTCAGGTGTGATTGTGAATCAGCCCTTACTGTATCCCTCAGAAGTTGCACCCGGCCCCTAAAAGACACCTCAATTTTGTCTACCCCTCTGACGCCAATGCATTTTGACAAAATGGCAAAATATTGCTGACATTTTAAGAAAAAAAAACTTTCAGTTGTGGTCAACCCCCAATGTAAGTGACTGTACAGATATTAAGTGCCCATTTTGCATCTCAAACTATAACATAATATCCACATTAGATTTAGTCTAACAGGGCTAATGTTTAGATACATGTTGTCAGTTCTTACAGGACTGTCCACATACAAGCATTTAAGGTCCCCAAAAAATATATATTTAAGTGTGACAGGAGTAGAGGCAGGACAAAACAGATTACAGCGCACACATACAAAAATGACATTTATCCTGCAAGGCTAGTTAAAAACACCTGAACATATTCAAAATGGGGGTTTGGTCACACTATATGGTCATATAGTGCTAAGCTCACTTACTGCGACAAAGTACCCTAAATTAGTGGGTCCTACCCTAGTAATAGAATGAAAGAACCTGCGTCTCAACCATGGGAGATAAACTCCTCTATGTGGGAGAACTGAAGGGATTCCTCCTATGCACTGGTGGCCACTAGTAAGAGGAGTAGAGGCAGGAATGCATCATCGCACGTCAGGGCAACATGGTTGTGCAGTGGGTCATCATAGCTGCGGCACATTCTAATTGACAAGGATTTGCTGGATGTCATGATTGGTGTAGTATTTACATCAGGGGGCATTGTTTCACCCCCCCCCCCCAAATAAAAGACATTGTAACAGTGTCTTTGTTTTTATTTAATGCATTTTTGGGGGAGTGAATAGGAAAGAGTACTTATGCATCTGTACTCATTGCCCTGAGGGGACAGATATTTGGAGGCTCCCTTATTATAAAGGGGGCTTCCAGTTTCCGATACACCCCCCCTCTGCTAAGCCCCACAGCCTCATGATGAGAACTAGATGTCCCCCTTTATAAACAAGGTGTCTTGTGAGGGGAGGGGCTTTGATATGGTTCAGAAATGGTGGGGGGCACACTACTGCCACAAAATGACAGATCTCCAGATGGTTTGTTTACAAACAGAAGCCTGGTTGACATCATTGACCAAATATGGCCATGACTATACACTCACCGTCCACTTTATTAGGTAGCAAAAATTTCTAATCAACCAATCACATGGCAGCAACTCAATGCATTTAGGCATCTAGACGTGGTGAAGACAACTTGTTGAAGCTTAAACCGAGCATCAGAATAGGGAAGAAAGGGGATCTAAGTGACTTTGAACATGGCATGGTTGTTGGTGCCAGACAGGCTGGTCTGACTATTTCAAAAACTGCTGATCTACTGGGATTTGCACCCACACCCCTATCTAGGGTTTACTGAGAATGGTCCAAAAAAGAGAAAATATCCAGTGAGCGGCCGTTGTGTGGACAAAAATGTCTTGTTGATGTCAGCGGTCAAAGGGGAATGGGCATACTGGTTTGAGGTGATAGAAAGGCAACAGTAACTCAAATAACCACTCGTTACAACCAAGGTATGGAGAATACCATCTCTGAATGCACAACACATCGACGCTTGAAGCAGATGGGCAACAGCAACAGAAGACCACACCGGGTGCCGCTGTCAGCTAAGAACTGGTAAATGAGGCTACAATTTGCACAGGCCCACCAAAATAGGACAATAGAAGATTGTAAAAACTTTGTCTCATCTGATGGGTCTTGATTTCAGCTGCGACATTCAAAAGGTAGGGTCAGAATTTGGTGTAAACAACATGAAAGCATGGATCCATCCTGCCTTGTATCAACAGTTCAGGCTGGTGGTGTCATGGTGTGAGAGATATTTTCTTGGCATACTATGGGTCCCTTAGTACCAATTAAGCATCGTTTAAATTCCGTGGCCAACCTGAGTATTGTTGCTGACCATTTCCATCCCTTTATGACTACAGTTTACCCATCTTCTGATGGGTACTTCCAGCAGGATAATGCACCATGTCACAAAGCTCAAATCATCTCACCACTGGTTTCTTGAACATGACAATGAGGTCACTGTACTCCAATGGCCTCCACAGCCACCAGATCTCAATCCAGTAGAGCACCTTTGGGATGTAGTGGAGCATCATGGATGTGCAGCCGACAAATCTGCAGCAACTGCGTGGTGTTGTCATGTCAATATGGACCAATATCTCTGAGTAATGTTTCCAATATCTTGTTGAATCTATGCCAAGAAGAATTAAGGCAGTTCTGAAGGCATGTATATGATCATAGTACATGCCCCCCATGGCCATAGCGACAGGACAGGCACAACAAGCAATTGCTTGGGGCCCCGAGCTGGCCTGGGGTTCCAGCCGCGCCGCCGCTTCCATGTCGGTGGGGTTGTGCGGGGACACTGTTGCGGTTTTGTACACAGAGCCCCCTCCCCTCCCCCTCTCCATTCCTGATCCTCGTGTCACTGTCACCCCCTCCAGCTCCTCCCACTCTGGGCAGGTCCAAGTATTACTATACGGCCCATCTCCTCAGAACCGGAGGTTTTCCAGCAGCAACTGGGAGAAGAAGGTAAACAGAGGGGAGAGGTGTCTATTGTAGAGTGTGGGTCGTGCTGTGTGTACCCGGGGTGTGTTCTGTCATCACAGCCAGGGGTCAGGACATGACAGCTGTGTACAACACAGGAGATTGTTCTACACAGGTGACCTGCTGTGGAACTAAAAGTGTCAGCAGTGTGTGTGGGGGGATGGTGGGGCTCCCTGTATTGTAGACTGTGCCTCTATAATGTGTCCTGTACAGGGGGCTCCAAGTAGCAGTATTGTGCTGTATTCAGTGTCCCTGACATCTGCCATTATTACTGTGTGTTGGGACCAGGCCCATCACGACAGGACAGGCAAAACAAGAAATTGCTTGGGGCCCCGAGCTGGCCTGGGGCCTCCATGTCCATTTTGCTTGGGGCCCCCAAATTCCTTCAAACGGCCCTGCCCATTACTATGCCCAGCTACCCATGCACTTTTTAGCAAAAGCTTGCAAAATAGGCTTGAAAGAAGACAGAAAAAAAAATGTAAAGATTCACCTCACTTAGACTTTAGCAGGGTTCTTTGCTATGTTTAGGGTTTTTGGACTTCCCACTGAGCCACGTAATATTCTGCAAACTTTTCCTGGTTTGCTCATCCCTACTCAAGTAATACTTTTCTTTTATTATAACCCATAACTGTTGTATATATTACAATATGTAAAAAAAAAAAAACACTGTAACTACTGTATGGAGATAAAATAAAAACCTTATGTCATTTTTTCAAGGACATGCTTAATTAATTAGCAATTCCTGGTATAATAACTGCATATTTGAAAAATTCTGCATACTGGAGTTTGGCAGGACAAAAGGGGCGTAAAATATATAAACACAATTTATATCTATTTTTTGTGCTTTTGTGAGGTAAAGTAAATCTAAACCCGATCAATAAAATATCATATCATTTTTGCCGTATTACTGTAATTTCAGAAGTTGTTTTCAATCATTTTAAATCTGAAACTTTTATTAAAAGATAATCCTGCTGTGAAGATCCTTGTTTATACATTCACTGATACAATGCTACAAATGTCTCCCAATTGTGCTCCTGTGTTGTCACCATGTCAAATGGTCCACAGATTGAGATGCCTAAACCTGCAGGCATCATTCTGGTATAACCACTCACAGTCCAGCAACATACCAGTATGTTGCTGGTCCTTGTTGGGCATATATTGTAATGTTCTTTTTTTTCATGCAGCCTGTGGGTAGATCGAAAAAAGTTATTGATTGGTGGGTATGCCCACCATTAGAATACCGCCCTGCATCCACCCACTGTTTGACCCACCGCTATACGGCGCGTGTGTCCATCATCTGTGGTAAGAGTACCCAATCTTCCTGTTGTTTTATATGCATAATTGCGAATGGCACATTTGAAGAGGCACCACTCCTATGTTTCCTTTATATAGGACTATATAGCACCTAAGAGAGGAGCTTTCATTTCTTTTTTGTCTTTCACGGACTGTTTTTTGTTTTGAGTTTTTACAGGAATTTCTATACTTGGTTACACTATAGAAATATTTTTGTATTTGTTGCACATTGATATTTTGTTGTGTATTGACATAATGCTGGTTTTTATTAATTAGCAGCCATTAGTATAACACTTATCCCTGGGGGCTGCTCCAAGGTTTTTTCAAAAATTTCTCACAAGCGCTGCATTTTTCTTTTTCATTTGTTGCACAATCCACTATATTGTTGATGCTAGCTGCTGACCCACTGTCTTATCAAAATCCATTAGTAGCGCAACTTTTTTCACACACACTGTTCCCAATTCGGACTTTCAAATGCAGCAGGAAGGGCACTATGGGCCTGTCTTTGTATTCTTGGTGGCTGCGGGACACAAGTTCTGCTAGTCACCGCACCAGCTTGAACTGCACTTATGGGACTCACCACGTGACTCACCATGTGATACTGCAGTGCTGGTTTGACTAAGACCAGGGTGTACTAGGCCGCTGGTGCTTGCCAGTTCACCAGAAGATGAGCGGCACTAGTACTGGCTCTCTGCTCCATACGATTGCCCTGCGGCCCTTGCACCTCAACAATAGCAAAAGAATGGGGTCGGGCCTTGGCAGGGTCCACTACTCCGTCGTCAGAGCTATCTGTCAGGGTGCTGCTGCTGTCTACAGGTTTGAATACTGAGCCTGAATCTGACAGATGGGTGACTTCCTCTTCACTCTCATCTGTCATGCTCAGAAACGTAAAGGCCTCTTCACTAGTGTACCTTTAATTGGACATTTTGGCCTCTAAATTTACTGGTACAACTAGTGAGACTCACAGGAAAAAAGAGCACCTGACTGTCAGCGACTGCTTCAAACGCTACCAAAAAAACTGTTAGCGTTTTGCAGGGCATTCGCCTGAGTCTGTGAATGCTGCAGTTATGTGTGTTGTGTTTTTGTAAGTGACAGTGATCAATTGATACTGCACTTGAGTGGGCTGGGCTGGGCTGGGAGGAGGGGCTAAATGCAGGTGCTAGTAGGTATCTGGGCTGATCCCACTAACGCTGCACTTTTGGGAACCCTAAACTACTGGGGATGTTAGTATAGATCTGGTCAGATCAGATATTGCTTCGTTCAGACACTAATGGAGGTGTATGGTGCGTGCGTGGGTGTTAGCGCTACTAGCACTAATCTGACGCTGCATGGGGCGACGTAGACCCTAACTGATGCTAAAACCTAACTGATGTCACCCGCTGGGTGATCAGGGGGTTAACACTTTATTGGGTAATATACGGCGGGTGCCCTGATGCTATAAAAAACAAACTAACTAACCAGCTTCACCCGTAACACTAATGCAGTGATCACTGGTGACAGGGGGTGAAAGGGTTAACTAGAGGGCAATCAGGGGGTTAAAACCTTTATTAGGTAGTATATGGGGGTAGCTGACGCTATAAAAACCTAACAGTGAAACTAATCAACTAACTGGCTATCCTGTGACACTAATACGGCGATGAGAAAAAGATCTATTAGTGACACTGGTGACTGGGGGTAAAAGGGTAAACTGGGGGCAATCAAGGGATTAAACCTTTATTAGGGGAGTTTAGGGGGCTACCCTAGACCTACCTGGGCCTACTACTAACTGCCCTAACACTTATTACAGTCACAAATGACACCAATGCAGTGATCAGTGAAAAATCTGATAACAGCAATTGGGGACACAGTTACAGGGACTGATGGGGTTAACTGGGGGGGGGCGATCGGGGAGTGACAAGTCTACCTATATGTACTGTGTTAGTGTAGTGTTGTGCAGCTCACGTTTAGAGGTCCTCTTTCCTATCTCTGGAACCAAAAAGAATTCCACGAGGGACATCACTTCCCCTGCCTGTGGTTACACTAAAGCCTCATACACACGATCGGACCGTGGACCAACTTTCCAGTGGATTTTTGTCCAAAGGGCGTTGTCCCCAAGTTGGTATTGCATACACACAATCAGACTTTTTAGGCAACAAACATGAACGTAGTGACGTTTCAACGTACTGACGACACTTCAAAAGAGGACGTTCGAATACTCCAGCGCCACCTTTGGTCAACTTCTATATTGTTGTCTGATCTTTTGCATTGGTTCTGAGCATGCGTGTTTGTACTTTGTACAAAAGTCCGTTGGTTTTGTGTACACACGGTCGGACTTTGCTCCATTGGACTTTTGTTGGCAGAAAGTTGGTCCCTTTCGCACAGCCAACAAAAGTCAGATGAAACCTGGAAAAAGTTGGTCCGATGGAGCGTACACACGGTCGGATGTTGGTCCAAACCAGCTAATTTGCATGTTGGTTGTCAAAAGTCTGATCGTGTGTATGGGCCTTTACAGGCAGGGGAAGCATTTTCATTTGCCAGAACCGATTAGCAGGTCCAGGCCAGAAATCATTGTCCTGGACCTGAGGATTGATCGATTCAGTAACTAATCTGACTGCCGCAGGCATGGGGGGGGGCTTGCGTGTGCGCCCCCTGCCCGCGGGAGGCAAGGGACAGGTATGCCCATTTGCGCACCTGTGCCATTCTGTCAGCGTATATCGGCATGCGTCGGTCGGCAAGTGGTTAATATCAATCATTTAGCAAAAAGGCAGTAAGCCAATTATTTGAGCAGAAGTAAAACTGTTTTGGAAAGCCCTGTCCACAGAGCAGTGTTGCTGTGGTTGAAAAGAAAATATGTTTTATTTATTAGAATTCAATATGCAATAAATTAAAAAGTTAATGTAGAGGGTTACTAAACCCACAACAGTAAAATCAGTCTGTATATGCAGAAAAGCATGCTTGTTATACTCACTGTGGAACCTAAGGGGTTAATCTTCCCCATTGTGTAAAAAGCTGTTTGATCCTATCTTCTCTGATCCTCCCCTTCTTTTACTATCTCCAATCCATCTGCTGATAGTACAGAGCCTTGGAGGCACTCTGCACATGCTCAGTTTGGTGTGTATTCCTAGAGATTATTTTTTTTTTTCTTGGGAGGGTGCATGTGATCAGCACAGGGCCAATCAGCACTATCCAGACAGAGGGTCAGGGGTCATGCAGCCTCATAGGACAGTCAGACGAGAATGAAAACTCCTCCTACATGCTTTAACCAGTGCTTGGCAGGACACTGATAGAAGTCACAAGACTGATATATACTGCTGATGAGAAAAGGTATTTAGCAGTTTATATTTACTAAAATAATTGCATTTCCATGTTCTGTGTACTGTGGGAGACCAGATATAGTGAATGCCGGGTCCTGGGTTTATAACACTTTAAATAACCAAAAATGTACAAAATGTTTTGTGTAAAAAAAAAAAAAAAAGAACACAATACCAACATATATATTACACATTAACAGTCTTAATGCTTTTCTTTTGTTTTTAAACATTGAAAAAGCTGAAACTCCCCTTCAGCATATCAGTATTTTTTTTTTTTTTTTTTTTTTTTTATGTATTTTACTTGACTTTGTCTAAATGAGCATTCACTGCTCTCAGTGCATAGTACATTCTATGATTTGACATGGAAAATATTACCAAGACTCCACTGGATAATGCGATAATAATGTAACACTATTTTCACACAATTTAATTGACTGTTACAGGGCACAAGCTGCTGCCTGCTGTTCTGCGCTCGAATCCCCTGGCATAGGGATGTAACACAATTTTGCAGACATATCGCTGTGAGTGCTACATCCTGATTCACTTGACCTGAAAAAAGGTTCAGTCTCTATATACACTGCAGTAAGTTCAGCATTAAAAGACTTCAGCTCGTCCTGGTCCATTTTACTTGTTCAAGGGCTTTATGAAGACCACCCAACTCATTGTTCCTGAAGTAATAGTTCCAGAATATATTTTTTCAGGCTGCAAAAGTTTGGCAATGGAAAGCTAAAAAGCAGGTACTAAGCAGGTTGTATGGGTATGATAAGGGCAATACCACATTGTGCAATGTATAGTGGGTTTGTACATTGTTTCTTTATTTATTATGATTAGGAATGAAAAACAAAATAGAATAAAAAAATATAAAAAATCTTTCTAGGTAAATGGGAAATATTGTCTATTTAATTTTTCTATTTAATTGTCTAATTACATTTTTTTTTTTTGAGGTAGCAGGTGGAGCTTTAGGTTCTTTTCATATATGCAGGTTCTCTTTGCTGTAAGGCCTGTTTACCAAACAGAAGTGGATGGCTGACCTTCTGTTACTCAGTCCAAAGGTTCAGCCAAAAAAGACAAAAGACAGGCAGCCACTGAAGTGCTGTTTCTTTAGCTAACCCTCTGGCCCAATTCAAAACCTCAGCGTTTTGTAGCTTGAAGCTTCAAAACACTGGAGGAGAAAAAAATAAATGATTCTCTATGGAAATGTTCAAACATATGCTACAGACAAGCTATAACATCAGGAGCGCTTAAAGAGTTCCGCCATAAACAGATAAACTGACTGTTCAATTGTCCAAAATCAATACAATTCAGATCTGTTAGGATCGTTCTTGTATGGTGTGTTTCCAAATCATAATCCCGTCACCACACCATGTGCATAATCTCCCCTATGGTCGCAAACTCTCCAGATGGATCCAGAACTTGTGCCTGTAATGATCAGCGTCTGTCAGGAAAGGTTTCACCAGCTGGTGGCACTGTCAGATCTTTGGGTTGCAGTACTGGTGACACGTACCTTGTGGGTGAGCCTGACGTGCAGAGGGAGACCTCTCGTACAGCCCTGGTTCCTGGGACACTGGAGTTGGGGACAGTGACCGTAGGAGCACAGTGAGGTAGGAGTGCCTGCAGAGTTCTCTGAAGCTGGAGATGGTGACCACTGGGGAGTGCTGAGGAACGCAGGTCGGCTGGATGCAGGTGCGCAGGATGCAGGTGCGCAGGATGCAGGTCAGCAGGATGCAGGTCGGCAGGATGCAGGTCAGCAGGATGCAGGTCGGCAGGATGCAGGTGTGCAGGATGCAGGTGCACAGGATGCAGGTCGGCAGGATGCAGGTGTGCAGGATGCAGGTGCACAGGATGCAGGTCGGCAGGATGCAGGTGTGCAGGATGCCGGTCAGCAGGATGCAGGTCAGCAGGATGCAGGTTGGCAGGATGCCGGTCAGCAGGATGCCAGTGTGCAGGATGCAGGTCAGCAGGATGCAGGTGCACACAGCGGTGCAGGAACAAGGTCAGACAAGCCAGGTCATACACAGCGGATCAGATCAGACAGAATCGGCAGACAAGGGATGGTCAGAGTCCAGGCTTAGTCGGCAACGGAGATCAGGTATGCAGGTAAACAAGCAAGGTCAAATGGCAGCCAGAGATCAGGGGAGGAGAGAGCAGAGTGGTCAGGAAGCCAGGTCAGGTGTGAGATCAGATGCAGATACAGGGGCGGGTCCCAGGAAAGACTACAGATCAACCAGCAAGAGCTGAACGGTGGGAGCCCTTTTTAAAGGCCCACTGGCGCCAAAGCTGCTGGGCGCCTGCTGGCCGGGATGCGCCTCCGCCTTGCTGCAGTTCTGGAATCTGTATATCCATGACATTGCCCCCCCCTTAAGGGCAACCTCCGGGTGCCCAAAAGAGCTCTTTTCTGGGGGTGCCTGCGGAAGAATGCTTCGATCAGTTCTTGGGCATGCACATTTTGCTTGGGTTCCCATGAATTCTCTTCTGGCCCATACCCCCTCCATTTGATTAAATATTGAATTTGGTTACCTCTCCGTCTGCAGTCTACAACAGCCTCCACCTCATATTCCTCGTCCCTGTCAACAATTATAGGTTCAGGTGGACCCGATCCTCTGTCGGGGAAGGGGTCAGGTACCGTGGGTTTAAGCAGGGATGCGTGGAACACTGGGTGGACTTTGAGCGATTCGGGCAAGGAAAGTTCGTAGGAAACCTCATTCAATTTCCTCTTGATCGGGAAGGGGCCAATAAATTTGGGTGCCAGTTTTTTTGAAGGACAAGCCATCTTGAGATTGGTGGTAGATAACCACACCTGGTCTCCTGGTTGGAGACATAATTCCCCTCTTCTCTTCCTATCATACAGTCTCTTGTTAGTTGCCTGTGCTTTGGCCATGGTTTCTTGCAACAACTTATTATTGCGACCTAGAAACTCGACAGTGGTTTGTACTGCTGGGACTGGAGATTCTGGGATAATGTTAGGCAGGAAGACAGGGTGGAAGCCGTAGTTCGCAAAGAATGGTGACTGTCCTGTAACTGAGTGGCAGGCGTTATTAAAGGCAAATTCTGCTAGGGGCAAAAGTGCTACCCAATCGTCCTGGACAAACGAGGTAAAACAACGGATGTACTGTTCCAGAGTCTGATTCGTTCTCTCAGTTTGTCCATTGGTCTGAGGGTGGAAGGCAGAAGACATGGAGAGTTCGATTTTCAGGATCTGGCATAGTGACCTCCAGAAACGAGAGGTAAACTGGACCCCCCTGTCCGATACAATGTTTGTTGGTACCCCATGCAGCCTCACAATCTCCCGGATAAACACCCGGGCGGTCTCTACAGCAGAAGGTGTGTTCTTCAGGGGTATAAAGTGGGCCATCTTGGACAGGCGGTCGACCACTACAAAAATGGCTGTATGTCCTTCAGAAGGGGGTAGCTCCACTATAAAATCCATGGCAATCTCGCTCCAAGGCCTGTCTGGAATTGGTAGTGGTTTGAGAAGACCCCAGGACTTGGTTCTAGCAGACTTATTTTGGGTACAGGTAACACAAGACTTGACGTATTCCTTACAGTCCTTCTCGAGTTTCGGCCACCAGAACATACGCTGGGTTAATTCGAGAGTCTTGTGGACCCCAAAATGTCCGGCTAGAGGGTGGTCGTGACACAGGCTCAGAACTTTGGTTTGACACCTCTCAGGCACGAAAATTTTACTGTCTTTCCAAAGCAGACCGTCCTTGGGTATCAGAGTTACTCCGGGTGGACAGGGCACCCCCACAGAGGCTTGTTTTAAACCGGACATCAGGTCCGTCTGAAGAAGTAAGAAATTTCCCTCCGATAGAATAGTGTCCGGAACTGAGGTTTCTTTGGGGTCATCATACATACGCGAAAGAGCGTCGGGCTTGATGTTCTTTGATCCTGGCCTGTAAGTTATATGAAAAGCAAATCTGGAAAAGAATAGCGCCCACCGAGCCTGGCGTGGTCTTAGACGTTTGGCCGTTCGTAAATATTCCAGATTCTTGTGATCTGTATATATGAGTATGGGATGAGCCGCTCCCTCCAGCAGGTATCGCCATTCTTCGAGCGCGGCCTTAATGGCCAAAAGTTCACGGTCACCCACGTCGTAATTCCTCTCGGCAGATGAGAGTTTACGGGAGAAGAAGGCTATGGGGTGCATAAGATCCTTAAGTCCTTGGCGCTGAGAGATAACTGCCCCCACAGCTGTTTCTGAGGCGTCGACCTCGAGCAGATAGGGGAGAGAAGGATCCGGGTGGCTTAGGATGGGGGCAGAGGTAAACAGTCCCTTTAAGGTAGAGAAGGCGGCTTGTGCCTCGGAGTTCCATTGGAATCGGACATTCTGCTTGGTTAGCTGGGTAATCGGGGAAATGATTGCAGAAAATCCTTTAATAAACCTTCTGTAAAAATTGGCAAAGCCAACAAAACGTTGCACCCCCTTCTTGTCAGAAGGTGCAGGCCAGTCCAGAACTGCTGTGACCTTTTGTGGGTCCATCTTGAACCCTTCCGTGGATATCACTAAGCCCAAAAACTGGATACTCTGCCGCTCAAACTCACATTTTTCTGGTTTGGCATATAGCCCATGCTGACGGAGACGGCAGAGTACCATCTTGACGTGTTTCCGGTGTTGATCCAGGGATGTAGAAAAGATCAGGATGTCGTCTAAATAGGCTATTACGAAGATATCGAGGTAATCTCTGAGTATATCATTTATCAGGTGCTGGAAGGTAGCAGGGGCATTACACAGGCCAAAGGGCATCACTAGGTATTCGAAGTGGCCAAACCTGGTACGGAAGGCCGTTTTCCACTCGTCCCCAGAGCGAATACGGACCAAATTGTAGGCCCCTCGAAGATCTAGCTTGGTGAACACAGCAGTAGTTCTTAATCTCTGGAAAAGCTCAGGCACCAAGGGTAGAGGATACCGGTTTTTAACCGTGATCTTGTTCAGTTCCCGGTAGTCTACACAGGGACGAAGTGAGTGGTCCTTCTTTTCTACAAAAAAGATTCCTGCCCCAGCTGGAGAGGTGGACGGCCGGATGAACCCCCTCTCCAAATTTTCGTCGACATACTCTTTTAACACCTCCAACTCCCGCTCAGATAGGGGAAAAATCCGACCAAAAGGGATCTCTGCTCCGGGTAATAGCTCGATCGGGCAATCATAGGAGCGATGGGGAGGAAGGGTCTCTGCCCCTCGCTTGCTAAAGACGTCTAAGAACTCGTGGTATGGTTCAGGGACTACTGTGCGTAATTCCAAGTCAGCTTCCAAGCATAGTAAGGGGCCAGGTACCCTGGGAGGTGAAGGAAGGCAGTGGTTTTGACAGTAGAGGGACTGAAACTTGATCTCTCCGGAGCCCCAGTTAATCTGCGGGTTGTGGGCCTGAAGCCACGGTAAGCCCAAGATGACTGGAAACAGAGGGGATGCAATGGCATCAAGTTTCAGCAGTTCCTTGTGGTTTGAAGCAGTAACTACAGTCAATGAAGGAGTTTCCTGGGTCACTTGGCCAGATTTTATACGGGATCCATCAGCCAGGAAGATGGAAAGTCCTTGAGCTCTGTGCTGAAGCGGGATGCGCTGTTGGTTTGCAAAGTTCAAATCAATAAAACAACTGCATGCCCCAGAGTCTATTATTGCGGTAACTGACACAGTTCTTTCAGGAAACATAAAGGTGATAGGAAGAGCCAGGTGAGTAGAATTGGTGGAGGGTACCGGATGACCAGGAGAAGAGACGGATAAGTATCTACGGTGCTTGGCAGGGCATGAATGCACATAGTGGCCGGTACCCCCGCAGTACAGGCAGAGGTTGAGCAGTTGCCGACGCAGGCGTTCCTCTGCGGACAATGAGGGTCTTGTCGATCCGGCCTGCCCATATTTAGGAGAGTCTGGTGCAGGATTAACTGGAGTTGGTCTGGAGGAGGCCAGAGGAGAGGTGGTGGCCACTTGAGATAACATCCAGTTCGATCGGGGCTGTTGGCTCACCCTCTCCATCCTGCGTTCCCGAAGACGACGGTCTATCTGTATAGTTAGGGCGATCAAGGATTCCAGAGAATCTGGTATACCGACCCGAGCCAACTCATCCTTTAACCCTTCTGATAGACCTAAGCGGAACTGGTGCCGTAAGGCTGCATGATTCCATAGGGTGTCTGCGCTCCAGCGCCTAAAGTCAGTTATGTAGTCCTCCACCGCTCTGCGGCCTTGTTTGAGCGTGCTAAGGGCAGCTTCGGCAGTAGTAGTCCGTTGGGGGTCATCGTAAAGGAGCGACATAGCGCTGAAGAAGGATGACAAGGAGTCCAGAGAAGCATGGCGTTCTTCCAGCAAATGGTGGGCCCAAGCTTGTGGTTGTCCTAACAGAAGTGAAACAACAAACCCCACTTTGGTGGTCTCCTGTGAAAAGGTTAAGGGTAGTAGGGAGAAGTATAACTCGCATGCATTGCGGAAAGTCCTGAACTTGTTTCGATCCCCAGAGAATTTCTCCGGAATTGGGACCCTTGGCTCGGGAGGCAACATCATTGCTGGGAGTGCGGAGGTAGCTTCTGATGACCTTCCGCTGAGAGGGAAGTTTGCCTGGTCCTGCATATGTGCTGTTAGGCGTTCATAACTGTCCTGGAGACACTTCACCTCGTGAGTGAGGGCTGAGAGGAGTTGGCAGACCTCCTCAGTAACGGAGGTCCCTCTTGCAGGCTCAGGCATGGCTGGTTGATACTGACACGTACCTTGTGGGTGAGCCTGACGTGCAGAGGGAGACCTCTCGTACAGCCCTGGTTCCTGGGACACTGGAGTTGGGGACAGTGACCGTAGGAGCACAGTGAGGTAGGAGTGCCTGCAGAGTTCTCTGAAGCTGGAGATGGTGACCACTGGGGAGTGCTGAGGAACGCAGGTCGGCTGGATGCAGGTGCGCAGGATGCAGGTGCGCAGGATGCAGGTCAGCAGGATGCAGGTCGGCAGGATGCAGGTCAGCAGGATGCAGGTCGGCAGGATGCAGGTGTGCAGGATGCAGGTGCACAGGATGCAGGTCGGCAGGATGCAGGTGTGCAGGATGCAGGTGCACAGGATGCAGGTCGGCAGGATGCAGGTGTGCAGGATGCCGGTCAGCAGGATGCAGGTCAGCAGGATGCAGGTTGGCAGGATGCCGGTCAGCAGGATGCCAGTGTGCAGGATGCAGGTCAGCAGGATGCAGGTGCACACAGCGGTGCAGGAACAAGGTCAGACAAGCCAGGTCATACACAGCGGATCAGATCAGACAGAATCGGCAGACAAGGGATGGTCAGAGTCCAGGCTTAGTCGGCAACGGAGATCAGGTATGCAGGTAAACAAGCAAGGTCAAATGGCAGCCAGAGATCAGGGGAGGAGAGAGCAGAGTGGTCAGGAAGCCAGGTCAGGTGTGAGATCAGATGCAGATACAGGGGCGGGTCCCAGGAAAGACTACAGATCAACCAGCAAGAGCTGAACGGTGGGAGCCCTTTTTAAAGGCCCACTGGCGCCAAAGCTGCTGGGCGCCTGCTGGCCGGGATGCGCCTCCGCCTTGCTGCAGTTCTGGAATCTGTATATCCATGACAACTGGTGTCCACCAGCGGGTGTCTCAAGGCAGTCTGGAGCCAACATCATCTCCTGCAATCAGGCATCACCTGAGACTGATTGCAGGAGGTGTGTATTTATACCCGGCAGATGCTCGCACATTTGCCTTGGTATTTTTCTTGAGCCCTGACCTGTGTTTGTGACCCTGTATCCATTCCTGAACACCTGCCCTTCCACCTGATCCCTTACGCCTGTTCCCCCTGTTTCCTGTTACCCTCTCCCTGTCCTGTCTTGTTCCCAGCCCAATCTGCTTGATCTCCCGTGTATGACCTTGGCTTGTTTACGATTACATCTAAGGCCCCTTTCACACTGAAACGTGTTTCAGGCGCTACAGCACTAAAAAATAGCGCCTGTATAGCGCCTGAAAAAAGCGGGTCCTTTCACTCCAGTGTGAAAGCCTGAGGGCTTTCACACTGGAGCGGTGCACTAGCAGGACGGTAAAAAAAGTCCTGCTAGCAGCATCTTTGGAGCGGTGAAAGAGTGGTGCATTCACCACTCCTACTCATTGAAATCAATGGGGCAGCACGGCAAGCGCTGCTTTGCGGGTGGTTTTAATCCATTTCGGCCGCTAGCGGGGGTTAAAACCGCACCGCTAACGACCGAATACCGCTGCTAAAACTACGGTAAAGCAGCGCTAAATATAGTGCTGCTTTACCGCCGATGCCCGCAGCCCCAGTGTGAAAAGGGCCTTACTCCTGTATATACTTTTGGTTTAGGCAGTTACTTGTTGTGTGTCACTGGGGTTGGTTGCTGGTTAATCACTGTTTGTCATATTGGAGGTGCGTTTACTTTTGTTTATTCACTTTTCTTATAATAAATTATATTACTTTTTCACTTTACACGTGTTTGGTTCACTCTGTTGCAGTCCACACAGTTCTGGTTTCACCAGTTCATGACATAATACCAAGGCCATCCCTGACCAGAAGTGGCTGCACAGAGGAACCATCGTGGTTCTGATGTTTTTGCTAAAATGCATTCAGAAGTAGTTTATCTTTCTTCACTGGTGACGGATGATAATTGTTGCCATCTGGTATTGAAGGAGTGGGCCAGGGATCAACTTTTAGAGTGTATCCGTCTTGCCCATTCTCTAGTTGATCAGGGCAGTACGCTCTTTGAAAATGTTCAGCCTTTGATTCAGGTATGTGCAGAGCTAGTTTGTCCAGTATTCCTAAAGGCAGTGATGACTTTTCTCCCCCCTTCAGTATGGCTCAGGTAGAATCATTACATACCTCCCAACTTATAAGCAAAAGTATGCAGGCAGTGGACACACCCCATGCCACACCCCCTTAACCACTTCAGCCCCAGACCATTTGGATGGCCAAAATATAGAACACTTTTTGCGATTCGGCACTGCGTCAATTTAACTGACAATTGCGCGGTCGTGCGACGTGGCTCCTAAACAAAATTGATGTCCTTTTTTCCCCACAAATAGAGCTTTCTTTTGGTGGTATATATTTTTTGCGCTATAAAACAAAAAAAAAGAGCGACAATTTTGAAAAAGCAATATTTTTAACTTTTTGCTATAATAAATATCCCCAAAAAATATATAAAACATTTTTTTTTTCTTCAGTTTAGGCCGATACATATTTTTCTACATATTTTTGGTAAAAAAAATCGCAATAAGCGTTTAATGATTGGTTTGCGCAAAAGTTATAGCGTCTACAAAATAGGGATAGTTTTATGGCATTTTTTATTATTATTATTTTTTTTTTAACTAGTAATGGTGGCAATCAGCGATTTTTATTGTGACTGCGACATTATGGCGGACACATCGGACACTTTTGGCGCTATTTTGGGACCATTCACATTTATACAGCGATCAGTGTGATTAAAAATGCATTGATTGCTGTGTAAATGTGACTGGCAGTGAAGGGGTTAACCAGGAGGGGGCACTGTAGGGGTTAAGTGTGTCCTAGAGAGTGATTCTAACTGTGGGGGGGGGGCTATGTGTGACACGACACTGATCACCGCTCCCGATTACAGGGAGCTGTGATCAGTGTCCTGTCACTAGGCAGAATGGGGGAATTGCTTGTTTACATCAGCATTTCCCTGTTCTTCCTCTCCGTGAGACGATCACAGGTATCCCCGTGGATATCGAATCCGTGGGACCCGCGGTCGGACCTAGGAGCTTGCGGCGGGCCTGCTACCCGGACCTCGCGAGATTACGTACAATAACGTGATTTCGCGCAGCGGAGCCAACCTACCCTGCTACCAACTAAGTATCAGTACCCTGTTTCCGCTTGCTGCACCTATCCTGCCTTTAATCCATCTGCCTCTTCTCTGCTGCCTGCAACAATCCCACAAAAATTCCCCCTAGCCACTGCTCCATCTTCTTTACTGTATTCCAGCCCTTCTCTTCAATCAGTTGCACCCCTTACTTACAGCCCTGCAGTCACTTACAGAACTTCAGTGGCTAAACCAAAGAAGAAACAGAAGTTTTTACCAACCCATACGATCCTGCCATTATCCCAGTCTGCCTCCATACCAGCTGATCTGCTCCCGCCTGCTTCCACTCCAGCCGATCTGCTCCCGCCTGCTCCCACACCAGCCGATCTTCTCCAGCCTACCTCTGCACCAGCAGATCTACTCCAGCCTACCTCCGCACCAGCTGATCTGCTCCAGTCTGCTTCCGCACCAACCGATCTGCTCCAGCCTGCTTCCGCACCAACCGATCTGCTTCAGCCTGCTTCCGCACCAACCGATCTGCTCCAGCCTGTTTCAGCACCAGCCGATCTGCTCCAGTCTGCCTCCATGCCAGACGATCTGCTCCAGTCTGCCTCCATGCCAGCAAAGCTGCTCCAGTCTGCCTCCATGCCAGCCGATCCCCTCCAGTCTGCCTCCATGCAAGCCGATCCCCTTCAGTCTGCCTCCATGCCAGCCGATCCACTCCAGTCTGCCTCCATACCAGCTGATCCGCTTCAGTCTGCCACCATGATAGCCAATGGGGTCAGGCTAGCCTCTGATGGTCCTGAACCTGATGACACACCTAACCCTGCCAACCTTCTGCTTGCTGTCCGGCCTGATGCTCCAGTATTTGCTGTTCAGCCTGATGTTCCGGTGCCCATGTTCCAGCCTGATGTTCTAGTGCCCACCGTCCAGCCTGAAGTTCCGGTGCCCACGGTCCAGCCTGCTGAGCCGGTGCCCATTTCCCAGCCTGCTGAGCCATTGCCTGTTTCCCAGCCTAATGTGCCATTGCCCGTTTCTCAGCCTGATGTGCCAGTGCCCGTTTCCCAGCCTGATGTGCTGGTGCCCATCACCCAGCCTGCGGAGTCGGTGCCCAGCCTGCAGAGTTGGTGCCCGTTGCCCAGCCTGCAGAATGGGTGCCCCATCGACAGTCTTCTGTCGGACCGGCTGCAGTTCATACGGGCCACCACTTAGGGGGCGTATTACTGTGTGCTGGCCTACCCCCTAGAGAAAAAATTGTTTATTCATTATTGGGGGAGGAGAAGTATTTTTCATAGTTTTTTTAAGATGGGCTTTAAAGATGAATTATTATTGTAGAGTCCTGAGATTTATGACACCATTTTGGCCTAAGCCAGAAACCAGAAACCAGCTAGTTTGATGGGCTCATATGGGATGTTGTCTTTTGCCTGTTGGGCAGGACTGTTTAGAACTTTCATTTGATGAAAGAAATGTTCCTATTCCTACTCATAACACCCAAATTGGAGACCAGAAACCTGAAGATAGTCTAGAGATATTGAAAGAATAAGAAGTCCTCCTGTGACGAGCAAGGATTATGTGATGCAATTAAAATGCATGGCACTCCTCCGTAATATCATTCTTTACATTTTCATTGTCTGCAATTTTCAATTATGAGGAAATAGACCCTTTTGTACCATGCGGTTGTGTTCATACCTCTGGCCTGAAGATGTCACTTTTTACAGTTACATGTGCAGCAAAGTAAATTTCTCATTTTATATCATATATCTCAAAAAGGGAGGAATATTTATGACCATTGCAGAGCCATGCATGCAAATAATTGTCCCTTTCGCCAGATACAAATGTAGAACCATTAGTGTATACTGCAAATACAGCCTAAAATTATAGAGCTATTAATCCAAATTCCATATGCTGTTTCAAGCTATTTGGTCATTCCCAGTGCAGTGTATGGAAATCATGGCTTCTATAGAGTAGGGCTTGGGACCCAATGAGACAACACAGCCATACAGATTGTAGTAAGAATGAACTAAAGCAAACAAAAAGCCCTCATTCCAATATAATATGTGGTGGAATGAAAGGTGAATACTTTCTGTTGTAAGAAGACTTTACTGTGATACACACGGGTTGGCAGGCTTGGTAATTGCTTTAGTCCATTTTCACCATAACCTATATGGTTATGCAGTGGTACCCCTGTAGGGGCTGCTGGTAGTTCAGTAGTCTGCCTCTCACCCTGCACAACCAGGCACATAAATCTTCAGACACTCATTAGTCAAGTAGCAGTCCTTATACTTGTTTTTTATGTTTTATTGAGGGGATTGTAACTTGGATAGGGTAGATATGGGATGCAATATAGGGACTGAGAACTATATACACTTCCGGTATATACACACACACTTCTCCTCTTCTACCTCCAGCACTAAGGATGAGCCCGGTGTTCGATTCGAACCCATGTTCGAATCGAGCACCGGGTGTTCGCTCGCTCGGCGAGCCCAGAACTATTGGGACCGCTCGCATCAAATTCGTGTGATGCGAGCGGCCCCGCAATGCATTGCGGCCCGCGCAGTGCAATGCTGGCTGATGATTGGCCAAGCATGCACTGTGACCCCGCATGCTTGGCCAATCACAGCGCCGGCAGCGAGGAGAGCCATAATTGGCTACAGGCAGGATGCCTGTAGCCAATTATAGCTCAGGGGCTTTAATACACGCCCCACGGTATAAGAGGCCGCCGCGGCGGCGGCCTCGCATATTATGTTTCACTCACAGTGTCAGCGTGTCAGTGTGCTGCTGACTGCTGACAACAATATGTTCTTTATTTCTGGGGATATGTGTGTGCATGCTGTTAGAACAGCATTGCAGTATCACATCTGGGGGGTGTCTATAGGTGGCCTGTGAAGGGGGCAGGTTTCCTGTGCTTAGAACTTTCCCTGCAAAAAAGTGTCATTTTTGCAGGAAGAAAGCTATTTAAATCACTCGCGGCTAATGAATTGATGGCTCCTGTAACACAGAGAGCTGTCATTCATTAATAAAAAACAAAAAAAAAAGCGTAGGGGTCCCCCCAAATTCAATAACCAGGCCCTTCAGGTCTGGGATGGATATTAAGGGGGATCCCAGCCAAAAAAAAAAAAAAAAATGGCGTAGGGTCCCCCTCAAAATCCATACCAGACCCTTGAGGTCTGGTATGGATTTTAAGGGGAACCCTAGCCAAAAAAAATGGCGTGGGGTCCCCCTCAAAATCCATACCAGACCCTTATCCGAGCACGCAACCTGGCAGGCCGCAGGAAAAGAGGGGGGGACGAGAGCGGCCCCCCCTCTCGCCTGAACCGTACCAGGCCACATGCCCTCAACATTGGGAGGATGCTTTGGGGGTCTAAGACCCCTAAAGCACCTTGTCCCCATGTTGATTAGGACAAGGGCCTCTTCCCCACAACCCTGGCCGGTGGTTGTGGGGGTCTGCGGGCGGGGGGCTTATCGGAATCTGGAAGCCCCCTTTAACAAGGGGACCCCCAGATCCCGGCCCCCCCCCAGTGTGAAATGGTAAGGGGGTACCAAAGTACCCCTACCATTTCACCAAAAAAGTGGCAAAAATGGTAAAAAGGACAGGAGACAGTCTTTGACAATTCCTTTATTAAAATCTTCTTTCTTCTTTCTTCATCCTTCGGTTTCTTCATCTTCTCCTTCCTTCATCTTCTTCCATCTTCTTCTTCCATTTTCTTCTTCCTCCGATCCGCTTCTTCTTGCGCTGGTCTTCTCGTCCTTCTCGTCCGGCATCTTCTTCCGTCGGCGTCGGCGTCGGTGTCTCTGTCTCTTCTTGGGCCGCTCCGCGCAATGGGAGGCTCCCGCTGTGTGAGGCTCCGCTCCGTCTGACAGGTCTTTTATAATGGAGGGCACCTGGTGACCCCGCCCCCTCTGACGCACAGGGACGTCATGGGGAATTCCATGATGGCTTTCCCCATGATGTCAGAGGGGGGCGGGGTCACCAGGTGCCCTCCGTTTTAAAAGACCTGTCAGATGGAGCGGAGCCTCACACAGCGGGAGCCTCCCATTGCGCGGAGCGGCCCAAGAAGACACCGACACCGACGCCGACGCCGACGGAAGAAGATGCCGGACGAGAAGGACGAGAAGACCAGCGCAAGAAGAAGCGGATCGGAGGAAGAAGAAAATGGAAGAAGAAGATGGAAGAAGATGAAGGAAGGAGAAGATGAAGAATCCGAAGGATGAAGAAAGAAGAAAGAAGATTTTAATAAAGGAATTGTCAAAGACTGTCTCCTGTCCTTTTTACCATTTTTGCCACTTTTTTGGTGAAATGGTAGGGGTACTTTTGTACCCCCTTACCATTTCACACAGGGGGGGGGCCGGGATCTGGGGGTCCCCTTGTTAAAGGGGGCTTCCAGATTCCGATAAGCCCCCCGCCCGCAGACCCCCACAACCACCGGCCAGGGTTGTGGGGAAGAGGCCCTTGTCCTAATCAACATGGGGACAAGGTGCTTTAGGGGTCTTAGACCCCCAAAGCATCCTCCCAATGTTGAGGGCATGTGGCCTGGTACGGTTCAGGCGAGAGGGGGGGCCGCTCTCGTCCCCCCCTCTTTTCCTGCGGCCTGCCAGGTTGCGTGCTCGGATAAGGGTCTGGTATGGATTTTGAGGGGGACCCCCACGACTTTTTTTTTGGCTAGGGTTCCCCTTAAAATCCATACCAGACCTCAAGGGTCTGGTATGGATTTTGAGGGGGACCCTACGCCATTTTTTTTTTTTTTTTTGTGGCTGGGATCCCCCTTAATATCCATCCCAGACCTGAAGGGCCTGGTTATTGAATTTGGGGGACCCCTACGCTTTTTTTTTTTCATTTTTTTTTTTTTTTATCAATGACTTTTTTTTATGAATGAGTTTCAATGAATCACTGTTCTCTGTGTTACGGGAGCCGTGAATTAACATTAGCCGCGAGTGATTTTAAATAGCTTTTTTACTTTCAAAAATGACACTTTGCGCAGAGACAGTTCTAAACACGGGAAACATGCGCCCCTTTACAGGCATACTATAGACACCCCCCAGGTACGAAATTTAAAGGAATATTACACTTTTATTGTTTCAATTTAAGCATTATTAAAATCACTGCTCCTGAAAAAACGGCCGTTTTTAAAAAAAATTTTTTGCATTGATACATGTCCCCTGGGGCAGGACCCAGGTCCCCAAACACTTTTTATGACATTAACATGCATATTAGCCTTTAAAATGAGCACTTTTAATTTCGAACGTTCGCATCCATTATAACTAATAGGGTTCTAAAGCTCGCACGGACTTTAGGTCCGTTCGCGGGTTCTGGTGCGAGCCGAACGGGGGGGTGTTCGGCTCATCCCTATCCAGCACAAACTTGCTTGTAAAACTACAATTCACAGGACCAGCTAGCACTGAATTGCAGGCCTGACACTGGCTCAGCCAGGCCCAAAGCTGAATGCTCCCTGCACCCATACCAGACTGCTTGCACACAGTCCTCTCAGGCATGCCTCCCAGTCCTCCTGACTGTGTGTCACTCACCAGCCCTCTTGGCTGCAACTTGTTGTTCCTCCTGGAGACTTGCCTGGCAGTGTTCACCTGGTGTTCTCTTGCTCCCATGCCTCTATCCCAGGACACCTCTGTTGGTTGTAGGAAGGTCCCAAGCCCAAGCCCATCGTCACCCCCCCCCCCCGAATGGGGAGCTCCCTCCAGGCCACTGACAGGCTAACACTGCATCTCCAGCTACCACCCAAAAAAAACTCCTCCCCAGCTGGGCTGACCCTGATTATTTGAGGAGGCCTGCCCCCTGCAAGTTGGGGATTGGTCAGGGCCCACAGAATACCCTAGGTAGCTTCACCTCACCTCTCCTCTCTTTCCAGAAGACTCTAGCATGTTTTGGAAAAAAGTGGGAGGTCTCAGTGATGCTGCCTGTGAGTCATCCAGCTCTCCCTGGATTTCTGCCAACCCAGAAACAAAAACAAGCTGCAAGCCAAGCCTGCATAAATTTCCCTACTCTTACAAAAAAAAACTCTTACACCTAGAACACTAGAGGGTGCTACAGTTATACGGTCTCATTTGTTGAATGTGCTTATAATACTTTCTATACTCTGTAAGTTTGTTCTATTTTCAGACTTTCCTGTTATTCCTTGTTAATAAAGTACTAAGTACTTTGCCTCCCAGATGACACTACAATATTCATATGCATTTCTTCTATATTTTCCTGACATGCAATACACCCAGTACTCAAAAAGACAGAAACAGGGATAGGAAATATGGCAAGGAAGTCTCTCTGTAGACGTGTTCAAATTATATAGAAAACCAGACTCCATCTATAACTAAAATATCACTTTAGGGCCTACTGGCCTTTCATAAATATGCTCCGATGTATTATTCTTACATACCTAACATAAAGACTATACATCTCACATACCATTACTGTTTCCTTTTTTAATGCCCCTTTGATGTTATTCAGCTCAAGGAAGCAAGTGTGTCATTGTCTTTGTTCTTTGTTCCTTTCTTCCTGTATAGAACAATAATTAATGGAACATTAAAGTAGTTGGTGCCAATCTGATAGGCGTTAGACAATTTAATTTCATGGTCTTGTTTAACGTGTTATGAAACTTGAGAGCAATTTTCTTTTTATGTCTTTAGTATAAGTGTGTCAGACATTGAAGCTACTACATATAAAAGGGGCAATATTTACAGTGTGTTTAAAAAACATAATAAATTCTACATTGTCGTAAACCGGGCCTAAAACTACCATTAATAGTATGGGCCTCAGATGGGCTAAATTACCTTATCTAGTGTTCTATAAAATCACAAAGCATGGATGTCTGCCATGACAACCAAGGACTATGGGTAATGATATGCAAATGAGCCACGTTCGCTGGATATCAAATTCTACATCGTGGTTTTATGGGAAAGCATTTTAAGACATGCAGATATGATGGTTTCACTCATTGGGGTTTATTTACTAAAGCTTGAAAGTGCAAAAGGCTCACTTCTGCATAGAATCCAATCAGCTTCCAGGTTTTATTATAGCTTAATTGAACAAGCTGAGATTAGAAGCTGATTGGTTTCTATGCCAAAGTGAGCCTGATTTTGCACTCTCCAGCTTTAGTAAATAAAGCCCATTATCTACATTATATTTTTTCTGGATTATATAACAGTTTTAAAATATCAGATTTAATATTATCCATGAGATAGAGTAAAAAGTGATTCCATTAGGATCCAGTCATATTGGATATGTAATGCGGCGTACACACGGTCATAATTTCCGATGGAAACAGTCCGGGAGCTTTTCATCGGATTTTCCGACCGTGTGTATGCCCAACGGTCTTTTTTCTGTCGGAATTTCCGACGGACTTTGAATTGAGAACCTGTTCTCAATTTATCCGACGGAAAACCTTTTCCGATCATGTGTATGCAATTCCGACACGCAAAATTCCGACGCATGCTCGGAAACAATTCGACGCATGCTCGGAAGCATTAAACTTCCCTCTTATAGTGCTGTCGAACATGTTTTATGCCGCTGTGTTATTGACCGTCGGAATTTGGTGTGATCGTGTGTAGGCAACACAGCTTGAGCGGAATTCCGTCGGAAAAACCGTCAGAGTTTTTTCCGACGAGAATTCCGATCGCGTGTACGCGTCATAAGTGTATCTAAACTCAAGAACAAAAATCTAATATATTGCTGCTGTGCCAGTGCTGTGCATTGTTATGGTGTCACAAGAGTCTAGTATCATTCAGTTTACACCAATGCAGGTTGAGGGCCTCTAGGATGTCTGTTCTGGGCATAGAAACCTGGCTTTGCAATTCCTAAATTGAGTCCTGGAGCTTGGAGGCTTTGTAGAGACTTGGGAGGGCCTCCTGGGTTCATATTTTTCTGTCATCCAGCACACTATTTGTGCAGCTGTGTCCAAGCCTTATGTTAGTGTAGCACCCAGCCTAGGATGCTATGTAAATGTATTTATTTATTTTTTGTCTCCTTCTGTAATCAAGGGAACAGTGATTGGCCTGGTCTGTTCAGGGTTTCACAGGCTGGGAGTTTGATTTCTTCACCCTGCCTCTGGAAGAAACTTCCAGAGCGTCAGGTGGGAGATTCAAAACAACCAGCCTGAATATTTATCAGGTTCTTGTCATTCCCTGGAGAGCAGTGACCAGAAGGGGGCAGGAATGGTGATAAATAGTCTGATGTACTGGAGAGCTAAGTTCCTTCTCCCCAGGACGGTTCCAGAGCCTGAGGGGCTGTTGCCCTTAGACAGCCAATGGACTGTGCAGTTGAGGCCTTAGTTGTGTCAGGGCTGACGGCCTGGATGGAGTTTGCTGGAAGCTGATTGCAGAACCTCACCACATGGGATCTGGTCTGGAGAGGGACCATCTCACGCACTGGGAGCTGGAAGCATAGGCGTATCTAGTGAAAATGGCGCCTATGGCAAGCACTGAAACTGCGCCCCCGTCAAAACATTTGAAACCCATCTTTCAGATAACCTTAACAAAAAAAACAGCTAACAAAATTACAAGTCAAGCTCTTTAATCTTTCAATTAACAAATTATGGATTGGCACTACATAAAAATTACAATTGCACCTTCCGTATTTTCACTAATGTAAACCGGTCAAAGTAATTTTTTTTCTGTTTCTTCTTTCTACACAGCACACACACACACACAATGGCCTGCGGGCACACACTAATACAAAAATCACTGATGATGCCAACACACTGGCACACTCATTAAAATCCATTGGTGCACACAGTAACTCATACAAAAAAAATAACACACAATGCACACACATAATCGTTAACATACACACATGTATGATGTATATGTATATATATATATTACAATACAGGAGACGGTCAGAGTGTGAGGGCATGATACAGGAGATGGTCAGAGACTGCAGATGTGATACAGGAAATGGTCAGAGACTGCAGATGTGATGCAAGAGATGGTCAGAGACTGCAGACATGATACAGGAGCTGGTCAGAGACTGCAGACATGATACAGGAGATGTTCAGAGACTGCAGACATGATACAGGAGATGGTCAGAGACTGCAGACATGATACAGGAGGTGGTTAGACTGCGGATATGATACAGGAGCTCAAAAACTGCAGTTTCTGGCTAACAGTCTATTTTCCAAGCACAGTTAGTAAGACAATAAATGGTTAAAAAGTCTGTGAAGATCCAAACCTGACCAGCCTAAATCCTGAAAGGCAATAAAAAAACAAACAAATCATGCAGAGCACACATGACTCTGGCACTAAAAGCTCCAGAAACAGCTGCAAATCATCAAGCTGCTTGCTGTGGGGGCACTCACCAGGAGCGCGAGCGGGGGACCTGAGAAGAGGTGGATCTGTGCAAAACCACTGCACAGAGGAGGTAAGTATAACATGTTTGTTATTTTTAAATAAAAATTTGATTTTAGTATCACTTTAAGGATTTGTTTTTACCTCTGGAGGAGAAATGCTTAGAAACAACTGCAAGGTTAATCAATGTGTTTTTGTGAACGTCTTTTAATAAGAGTAAAGAAGGAAAGCCCTTGAAAACAGAATTGTTAAGTGGCTGTGTCTCAAAGCTTTGCTGTTTAAAGGTCATACAAGTAGATGAGCGGTCACAGGCTGTTGCTCTGGAGACAACACCTGCTGGTGGACAAGTGCGGTGTGAGCCCCAAAAACCAACTACAATGTTGAGAAGCCTTCTGACTAGGGATGGCTTAAGAAGAAGCGGATCGGAGGAAGAAGAAAATGGAAGAAGAAAATGGAAGAAGATGACGGAAGGAGAAGATGAAGAAACCGAAGGATGAAGAAAGAAGATTTTAATAAAGGAATTGTCAAAGACTGTCTCCTGTCATTTTTAACATTTTTGACACTTTTTTGGTGAAATGGTAGGGGTACTTTTGTATCCCCTTACCATTTCACACAGGGGGGGGCGGGATCTGGTTGTCCCCTTGTTAAGCCCCCCGCCCGCAGACCCCCACAACCAATGGCCAGGGTTGTGGGGAAGAGGCCCTTGTCCTCATCAACATGGGGACAAGGTGCTTTGGGGGGGACCCCAAAGCATCCTCCCAATGTTGAGGGCATGTGGCCTGGTACGGTTCAGGCGGGAGGGGGGGCGCTCTCGTCCCCCCTCTTTTCCTGCGGCCTGCCAGGTTGCATGCTCGGATAAGGGTCTGGTATGGATTTTGAGGGGACCCCACGCCATTTTTTTTGGCTAGGGTTCCCCTTAAAATCCATCCCAGACTTCAAGGGTCTGGTATGGATTTTGAGGGGGACCCTACGCCATTTTTTTTTTGGCTGGGGTTCCCCTTAATATCCATCCCAGACCTGAAGGGCCTGGTTATTGAATTTGGGGGGACCCCCATGCTTTTATTTTTTTCATTTTTTTTATTTTTTATCAATTACTTTTTTTTATGAATGACTTTCAATGAATGACTGTTCTCTGTATTACGGGACCCGTCAATTAACATTAGCAGCAAGTGATTTTAAATAGCTTTCTTTTCTGCAAAAATGACACTTTTTGCAGAGACAGTTTTAAGTACAGGAAACATGCCCCCCTTTACATGCATACTATAGACACCCCCCAGGTACGAAATTTAAAGGAATATTACACTTTTTTTGTTTCAATTTAAGCATTATTAAAATCATTGCTCCTGAAAAAACGTCCGTTTTTAAAAAATGTTTTTGCATTGATACATGTCCCCTGGGGCAGGACCCAGGTCCCCAAACACTTTTTATGACAATAACATGCATATTAGACTTTAAAATTAGCACTTTTGATTTCGAACGTTCGCATCCATTATAACTAATAGGGTTCTAAAGCTCGCACGGACCGAACGGGGGGGTTTCTACCAGAAAGCTCCAATCAGATACTCAAACCAGAAGGTTTTTTTTTTCCTGCCTCTAAATGCTGATTTCAATATATGCCTGCAATCATCCAAACTCCTGTAGAAGCAACGATTTTTAAGCCAGTGTGCATGAAGCCTAACGGTGTATACATCTATCTGTTTATATTTATAGTATGCCTAATCAATTCCCTCACTCCAGGGCATTCTTTTGCATTTTAATAAAACCCACTGAAACACACAAGCTGTGTCAGTAATGCCGCGTACACACGATCGGAAATTCCGCCAGCAAAAGTCCGATGAGAGCTTTTGGTCGGAAAATGCGACCGTGTGTATGCTCCATTGGACTTTTGCTAGTGGAATTCTAGCCAGCAAAAGATTGAGAGCAGGTTCTCAATTTTTCAGTTGGAAAAAGTTTCGATCATAAATTCCGATTATCTGTACCAATTCCGACGTGCAAAATTCCTATGCATGCTCGGAAACAATTTGACGCATGCTCGGAAACAATTTGACGCATGCTCGGAAGCATTGAACTTAATTTTCTCTGCTCGTCGTAGTGTTGTACGTCACCGCGTTCTTGACGGTCGAAAGTTCAGCAAACTTTTGTGTGGCCGTGTGTATGCAAGCCAAGCTTGAGTGGAATTCCGTCGGAAAAACCATCCAAGAATTTTCCGACGGAAAATCCGCTCGTGTGTACGCGGCATAAGTCTTGGGTCAGTTCTTTGCAGCTCATTTTTGATTTAAGACAAAATCACCAGATCAACACAGCATCTCCTTGGGGGTTAGGGGTACTAAAACTGTTTTAGAATCACATATACTGACTACTCTGACGACTATTAAATGTTTCATTAAATGCTTTCACACCAAGGCGTCAGCGGTAGAGCGCCGCTATTTTTAGCGGCACTTTACCGTTGTTTTAGCGGCACTATTCGGCCCCTAGCGGGGTGATTTCAATGGGCAGGGGCGCTTTAGGAGCAGTGTATACACCGCTCCTACAGCGCTGCAAATTTCTGCATGTTCTACTCTGCCCAGCTCTGACTACATACATCTCGCCTATATTCTTCTTGCTGTTCACTCGAATAAATTTATTTTCACTCTGGTCTGTGGATCTGTGGTCTGTGCCTGTCTCTCAGGCTAGTGCATGAGATATGTAAATCACCTGTCACTCACAGCAAGGAGGCGTTTTTGATAAAGATTTCAGCACTTTGTCAAGATCTTTCTAACTGAACAATAAAAGAGGATTTCTCAGGCCTCGAGTAAATCTGTGTGGCAAGACTGGGCTCAAATGAAAGGAAATCTTATTCTCTACATTATAGTATGTTACTAGCATTTATGTTATCCCATTAGGACTATAGATCTGTCTGTCTTTATATTGGACATTGATTGATCTATCTAACCTTTTGCTACATTAGCCAATTTGCTCTACACTTTTAGACATTGCTTAGTGCTAATCATTTCACTTTTCACTACCTTGGCGTTTGTCTTCTGTTTTAAAATTATAGACCCATACATCAGCCAAACGGTTGCATATATTCAACAGTGACCGGTCAGCGGTGGCTGGTTCTTACCTCCACCAGCTGGATGTTCATGAAGTGGGCTCCACCCCCTTATCCCTGGTGCTGTGCTGCTGAGGCTGGCCTCTGTGCCCCTGCTTACCACCTTTGAGACGTCTTTTGCTCCTTGCGGGACCTGGAGTAGTACAGATGTAATTCCATCCCCCCATGTGTCTAGTATTGGCCGACCTGCTTGTGTAAGTACGAAAACCCACTGTCTTATCATTATGAACTAATGTTTTAGCATGTTGACCAATGTTAAAAGTGTAACTCTAAAGAGTAATCTATTTTGATCTATATTATTACTTTGTTGTACTAATTTCTATTATATTCATATTGTAGAATAACAAACAACACAATACGATTGTTCTAAGTGACACTAAGCCTCGGAGAAAGGACGTCATCGTCCGAAACATGTCAGGGGTCATTTACAGCATGGATCCCTGCTAGCCCAAAATCTCTGTACAGGGCAGCTAAGTTTCATGCCTATCTATGTCAAATACTTTTTAATGTTTAACTCTTTTGATATTGGAATTACATATTGTGTATAATAAATACTTTTTTTATCTTACATTTGGTCTGTCATTTAAAATCCTGAAGAGTCATACCGTGCCTTGCGCACTCGGTTTTCTTTTGCTGACATATTGAAATGGACGGACCAAATTTTTATGCACACACTGCCAATCCTTGCCTTATTGATTTACAAATGCCTTAATACTACTAAGGTTTAATGGAGATTTTTGTATTTTGACAAAAGTTCTGCTTTCAATTTTTACGCCCTCTGTATGAAACCATATGCTTTCTTTTCATGGACCACTTTAAACATTATATATATATGAATAATTTTACACAGATCCCTCACTTTTTCTCAAGCCTAGAGTCACTTCTTATCATTTTCTCACCCAGTGCTTCCCAGGATTCTTGCCTTCGGATACTGGATCTTTTGCCATTTGTCAAGATGAATGGATGCTTACACCAGACAATTTATCCAGCAGCTATAACTGAACTTCACTGGTCACAAACTGATATACAAAGAGATTTGCAAATGAGTTTTCTTATGTTAGTATAAAACATATCTTTCTACTGCACTTATATAACACCAAGCAGAATGTGCCAGTGTTATAATGTAATCATTTATAATCAGTGAGTTCTGCAGTCAACATTACCCTACTGTTTTATAGCGATATTCATTTATACATAGGACATTTAAATATTATTAATGAAATAAGGTAATGAGGTGCAGAATAAAAGGGCTTACTAGGGCCGTCTTTTATATTGATTGGACCCTGGGCAAACATTTTCTTTGCCCCCCCCCCCTCCTCTTCATGCAATTTTGCTCTCCACCTGCCTGCACACCATGGACTGGGGTGGTGAGGGGACCCATTAATAGACATAAACCTCCTAGGGATCCTAGAACTCCTGGGATCAGTGGTAGTGCTGGGGGGAGGGGAGGGTGTTAACAATGGCAATGCTGATTTTTTTTACCGACTACCAATATAAAGAGGAGTTTCAACACTGGCTGCCAATGTAATAGGGGTTTACACTGACGACTAATGTAATATAAGCATTCACAGTAACCACCAATGTAAGGAGGGGGCCCCTCCTTCACACCTTCACACTGGCCCCTAGTGTAAATAAAACGATTGCACACCAAGCCCCAATGTAATGAGGAGATTTACTATGACCAACAATGTGAAGGGGATTTACACTGACCACTAATGTAAGGGGGACATTCACACAGGCCACTGTGTGAATGAAAGGATTCTACACCAAACCCCAATGTAATGAGAAGATTTACACTGACCACCAATGTAACTAAGACATTTAGCCTGCATTCGCATTTGTGTGTGTTGGGAACGCATGCAAAATCGCTTTCCTGACACCACAGAAACGTGCTGTGCAAGCATTTGATTTTGAAAAAGCATTAGGGTCTTTCTTTTACTGCTTTTCTTTTTATCATTAACATGTTCCATACAAATGATTTAGCACCACAAAATTATACTTTATTCTGTATTCTCGTAAAGCGGCAGTACTGGTAGGTGGGTAGGGGGTGGAATCAAAGGACAGTGGTCAGAGGTGGGTAGGGGGCAGAGACAAGGGGTGACTCAGACGGGGGGAGTTCCTGCACTTATTCTCCGTGAACAAAAGCCCTGTGTGTGTGTATATATATATATATATATATATATATATATATATATATATATATAGATGTATAGATATATATACTGTAGCAGGGCGTCTCCCAGGCTCCTCTCATACATGTTCAGGGATCTCTGATCCACGATCTAGTTCAGATCTTGGTCCTCTCCCCCAGGCCAATTTAAACTCACCTGTTACAGCCAGCCTTCACTCTCTGCCTGGGAAACACAGACAACACTGGTCTGTGAGAGCAAAAGGTTGGTTAAAAGCTGTTAAGCTGTATCTGTGGAATCTGACAAGCTGAAGGTTTGCTCAGCCTGGTAGTTAGGGCCTGTATATATTGTGTAGTTAGTGCCGAGACACGGCTAGGTTTTTGTTTGACTATTTTTGTTCTGTTTGTTTTCTGAAACACTTTACAGCACCTGTATATAGATTTGTATATATCACCAATAAACACTGCGCTGTTTGTCACTGCCTCACTGGATTTGGTATCTGTGCCTAAAAGACTGCTTATCCCAGGGAGCTTTGTACCGCCTACTTGTACCCCAGGTTACAATATATATATATACACAGTATCTCACAAAAGTCAGTACACCCCTCACATTATTGAAAATATTTTATTATATCTTTTCATGTGACAACACTGAATAAATGACACTTTGCTACAATGTAAAGTAGTGAGTGTACAGCTTGTATAACAGTGTAAATTTGCTGTCCCCTCAAAATAACGCAACATACAGCCATTAATGTCTAGACCGCTGGTAACAAAAGTGAGTACACCCTTAAGTGAAAATGTCCACATTGGGCCCAAAGTGTCAATATTATGTGTGGCCACAATTATTTTCCAGCACTGCCCTATCCCTCTTGGGCATGGAGTTCACCAGAGCTTCACAGGTTGCCACTGGAGTCCTCTTCTCCTCTTCCCCTCCTCCATGACGACATCATGGAGCTGGTGGATGTTAGAGACCTTGCGTGCGATACTGTTTATGGGCACTAACTCCACCCATTACATAATTAAAGCAAGGCTTTGTGTAAAAGGGGATCTAACACCCACTTCATTTCCTATTACAAGCTATTTTGGCTCTGTGAAAATGACATCAATTCACCAAAATAAAATATTAAATAAAATGGCATGCCATAATTGCAAATAATCTCTCACTGATTGCAGTTCCTGCTCTAACTGGGGTTTGAATGGGGATGGATATACCAGCTTTAACCACATGCCGACCGCGCTATAGTCGAAAGACGGCCACAGCGCGGTCGGCTTGTTCTAAGTGGACGTCCTACGGACGTCCTCCCAGAAACATGCTCCCGCGCGCCCCCTGGGGCGCGCACTCGGGAACATCCGTGACCGCCGGGTCCCGAGGACCCGGCGCATCACGGATCACGGTAAACAGACGCTGATAGCGGCCGTTTACCACGTGATCGCTCCGTCAAATGACGGAGCGATCACATGTACACAAACCGGCGTCACGTCATGACGCCGGTTCCTCCCTCCCCTCTCTGTACCGATCGGTACAAAGAGGGGAGAAGCGGAGAGGGGGAGAGATGGGGCCAGCGCTGTGGGCTGGATGTGTAGTGCCCACAGCGCTGGCCAATACAATGCCACCGCTGTGCAATGCTCTGCAATCACTGTGTAATGCTCTGCCACCACTGTGCAATGCTCTGCCACCACTGTGCAATGCTCTGCCCCCACTGTGCAATGCTCTGCCCCCACTGCAATGCTCTGCCACCACTGTGCAATGCTCTGCCCCCACTGTGCAATGCTCTGCCCCCACTGTGCAATACTCTGCCACCACTGTGCAATGCTCTGCCACCACTGTGCAATACTCTGCCCCCACTGTGCAATACTCTGCCACCACTGTGCAATGCTCTGCCCCCACTGTGCAATACTCTGCCACCACTGTGCAATGCTCTGCCACCACTGTGCAACGCTCTGCCACCACTGTGCAACGCTCTGCAACCACTGTGCAACGCTCTGCCACCACTGTGCAATACTCTGCCACCACTGTGCAACGCTCTGCAACCACTGTGCAATGCTCTGCCACCACTGTGCAATACTCTGCCACCACTGTGCAATGCTCTGCCACCACTGTGCAACGCTCTGCCACCACTGTGCAACGCTCTGCCACCACTGTGCAATGCTCTGCCACCACTGTGCAACGCTCTGCCACCACTGTGCAATGCTCTGCCACCACTGTGCAACACTGTAATACTCTGCCAATACTCGCCAATACTCTGCAATAATTTTTAATAGAAACAAAGAATTTTTATTTATTTTTTACCGAATTTTCAGTATTTTTGATTTATAGCGCAAAAAATAAAAAACCCAGCGGTGATTAAATACCACCAAAAGAAAGCTCCATTTGTGTGAAAAAAAGGACACAAAATTCATTTGGGTACAGTGTTGCATGACGGAGTAATTGTCATTCAAAGTGTGAGAGCACCGAAAGCTGAAAATTGGTCTGGTTAGGAAGGGGGTTTAACTGCCCAGTGGGTATGTGGTTAACATATGTTATCAGTAATAGACTTGGGGGAAATACACCCTTGCCCTCTGGCCAAGCCCTCTCCTTCCTGTGATCGATTGTGCAGACATACAGTATATTTTAGTAGAAGTCCACTTGTGCATTAAGATAGAGGTTAATATAGCAGGTATTAGCAATTAATGTGCACATTTTACATAAACACTGAACAGTAGCGCAAACAAACCAGTGCCTGTTTATATGGCATCCTAGTTTTTTTTTTTTTTTTCCAAGAGTCCTTTTTACCAATTTATCTAGCATGAGGTCCTACATGGAGGCAACCTCTGACAGCACTGTAACAAGGAAGCCACGTATAATTATTTGTATTATTTCACCAGTTCAGCTGCACTTCAGTTATTGTTCCACAAAATCCTATTAAGCTGTCTAACATAATGCCTTAGCCTGCATCTTTGTGACCCATATATGCCACTTTCCCTTGTGTCAGCTTATTGGAAGTTACCCTGTATAGACTTTTCACAATTATTAATAAGCCATTAAGTATCATTTTCCCTTTGCTTTTACATCACATAGTGAAATATTATATAGCACTATCCTGTGGACTAGTTATTTTTCTTTTAAATGAACTTGCCTGAAGGTGATCATTTAAAATCTAAGAGTGAGGAATGTAGTCTAAAAAAGATGGAGACCAATCAGACCACTGAGTCTGATCCATTTCAGTGAAAATGCCAGCCTTTTTATGTAATTATTTGTACTATTAGTTCCATAATTGATGTAAATTAAAAAGGAAAATTATACCTTTGCCTACAAATTGGCCTGACATTAGTGAGTACGTTTTCATAAACAAATATTGGCTTGCTTAGATCTGCCTTTCAATTATTTCATTCTTTTTTTAACATTGACATTTTTTTCCTAAATGAAAAAGCATGCACACCCCCCTGTGCTGTCCATATACGTGCATTGATTTTTCATGAGATTGATTGTTCATTTTAATAGAACAGATGTCTAAAATGATCTCCCATCAATTCAAACTGTAAGTTTGCATTTGCATCAATCCAGTCTATTAAAAAAAAGGTAACAAAAATAATTTTGGAATTGTTGGATTGCTTTATACACTATACAACTGGCTTGCATATATCCACATTTTCCAAGCCATGCAATTGATTTAAAGTGTTACTTACTTATGTTACTTACTTATTTTTTAAAGTGAAAATGTTATACTTACCTGCTCTGGCAATGGTACTGCACAGAGTGGCCCACAAACCCCCTCTTCTGGGGTCCCCCAGTGGTGCTCCTCATCCTCAGTGTCTGCCCCCATAGCAAGCTCTTGCTATGGGGGCAAATGTGTGGGCTCACTCCCAAGCAAGGCTCTGCGTGTCTATAGATGTACAAAGTGCAGCTTGGCCCCACCCTCCTTTCCCTCCTCACTGGATGTGATTGAGCTATTGTCACCTGCTGCTGCCTCCATGTCTAGTGAGGAGAGAGAGAGAGCAGCGATGCTTTTCTCATGGTAAATCGCTGGATCGAGATTGGGCTCAGGTAAGTATTTAGGTGGCGGGGGAGCTAATCTTAATACTAAGAAGGTTTTTTACCTTAATGCAGAGAAATCAGTATACATACCTTTTTTGAAGCTGCTCCGGTCCGGTCCCACGCTGAGCTGTCAGCGGTGGCTTCACTGTGGAGAGAGAGCGGAGAAGGCAGCCAACAACAGAAGCCCCAGAGTAGCTCTATGGGTGACGTCACTTCCCATTCATTTCCCAGCCGTTGTCATATGTCTCCTCTGCAGAGCTTCCATGGCTGGAGACTGGACCGAAGCAGCTTCAAAAAAAGGTATGTAAAGCAATTTCTTCTTTACAGGGCTAGACAGGTTAGTCTTAGATTGTGGATGCCTGTGGATTTAGAGATTTGAGTGTTAGGATTTACTTCTATTTTAACCGCTTGCCGACCAGCGCAAGTCAATTTACGTCAGAATGGCGCTGGTGAGCAAAAGGGCGTACAGGTGCGTCCCCTTTAAGAAGCGGTGCTGCGGGTGCATGCGCCCACCGTGGTCTCCGTGACCGCGGGTCCCACGGACTCGATGTCCGCGGGGTGCCCGCGATCGTGTCACGGAGAGGTAGAACAGGGAGATGCTTTTGTAAACAAAGCATTTCCCCGTTCTGCCTAGTGACAGGGCAGAGATCACTGCTCTCTGTCATCGAGAGCAGTGATCGCTGTCATGTGAGGTGTAGCCCCTCCCCCCACAGTTAGAATCACTCCCTAGGACACACTTAACACCTTCACCGCCCCTAGTGGTTAACCCCTTCCCTGCCAGTGTCATTTACACAGTAATCAATGCATTTTCATAGCACTGATCGCTGTATAAATGACAGTGGTCCCAAAATAGTGTCAAAAGTGTCCGATGAGTCCGCCATAATGTCGCAGTCCCGATAAAAATCGCAGATCGCCGTCATTACTAATAAAAAATAAATTAATAATAAAAATGCTATAAATGTATCCCCTATTTTGTAGACACTATAAATTTTGCGCAAACCAATCAACATACGCTTATTGTGATTTTTTTTTTTAACAAAAAATATGTAGAATACATATCGGCCTAAACTGAGGAAAAAAAAAAATGTATATATATTTTTGGGGGATATTTATTATAGCAAAAAGTTAAAAATATTGCTTTTTTTTTCAAAATTGTCACTTTTAAATTTTTTTTGCGCAAAAAATAAAAACCGCAGAGGCGATCAAATACCACCAAAAGAAAGCTCTATTTGTGGGAAAATTTGGTTTGGGTGCAAAGTCAGTTAAAGCGACACAGTGCCGAATCGCAAAAAGTGCTCTGGTCAGGAAGGGGGTAAATCCTTCCGGGGCTGAAGTGGTTAAGGTAAAAAAAAAAAAAAAAGCCTTTAGCCTTTGCAACGACTTTAATCTTTCCTTTGGCCTTGCAATATCAGCCAAAAATGATAGAATGGTAGTGATCGATCATAATTGCTTGTTTTGAGAGAAGTATTGAAACAGTTGTTTTATTGAGCAGTTGGATTGACACATGTATGGCCAGCACAAGCACACCCACTAGCCTAGTGACCAAGCCAATTTGTTTGTACAAGTAACCTTGTATTCTCATACCAGAATGTGTGTAAGTTGTCATCAAACCATTTATTTAAAGAGGAGTTCCCACAAAAAAAAAAAAAAAAATTAAAAGTCAGCAGCTACAAGTACTGCAGCTGCTGACTTTTAATAATCGAACACTTACCTGTCCCAGGGTCCAGCGATGCGGGGGATCGAAGTCCCGCTCGTCCCCCCTCCGCTTGCGGCGCCGGCATACTTAATGTGGGCACGCGCGAGCGGCGCCGTGATTCGACGCTCACTCATCTGGGACATGTGACAGGACCCAGATGACTCTGCGGTGCCTAGGGGAAGTGACGTCAGTGCCCGGGCACTAACGGTGGCAGACTACGAGGGACCCCCTAGCAACAGGCATTTAGAGGTGAGTAAAACAATTTTTTTTTTTCCAATTATTTTTTTTTTTTTTTTTTATGATTTTTAAGACCATTTTTTTTTTTTTGGGTGGCAACACCACTTTAAGTTCAACAGAAAATCTTCAGTAGAATTAAACCCTCCTATAATTTTCAGCCAAGAAAGCTGCCGAATCTTGGCCTCTGTTTGATCTTCAACTGCCATAATGCTGCACATGTGATCAGTTATGATACCAACCATTTGAGGCTTTGACAGTTTGCTTGAGAGCACAAGCAATGTGACAGTTACATTCCCGCCGCATGCCGGGAATGTGGCTGTTTTTTTTAAACTGTTAAATCAATGGGTTTAGTTTCCCCTTTAGCTGATTTGGGGAACAGTACAGTAAAATTGATGTGTTTATTTTGAAATTTATGTTGGCCAAAATGTTTTGATTCAAAAGTTCAAAGTAAAATAATTGTTATATTATTGTAAATAAGCTATAAGTTATTAACTGTTTCCTCATCAGTTTAGTCAATTGAATTTGAACTGCTTGAATCTGATTTTACATGATCTGATCTATTATAAAAATGATTACTTAAAGGGGTTGTAAGGTCATAAGGTCCTTGCAGGAGCAAATTCTCAAACTATTTTGGATCCTCAGCTTTTCCAGGATCCGGTGAGAAGGTCCTCACTAAATGTATTATATTTATTAAAATAAAAATATAAACTATATAAAATATTTCATTAGCACTGGGTTTGCTCCATTACAAAATGTATTATTCCTAATCTCAGTGTATCACATGGTGTCACCTAGCATATATCTTATCACTAGGTTCCAACCATGAGACACCAATATATATTCTTATTATGGGATACCCCCATTTACTATGCACTAGTCCTATTTCTAATGTATTAATGAACGTATTTGGAAGTTAATGGTATAAGGTATCCCTATTAAATTGTATTATTACTGAATACAATCTATCTCACTAATTGCTCCTATTTCTACTACAGTCCATAAAACCTTTATTCATTATATATCCAGCTTTCATTCTTCAATATTACCCAATCAATAATGACCACTGTTAACCATTAATGATGAAGCAGTACAGGTCAAAGTCCACGTTGAGACCCCTGGGTGCCAAGACCTTGGTCTCATACACCCAGAATGATTCACAGTGACTGAGGGTTCTTATATAGTTGCCTCCTCTCCAATGATTGGTTGGCATTTTCCATCCCCCCAAAATTTTAACCCTTTAGGGTTCCTGCCATGTACCTCCCTAAAATGTTTGGACACACTGTGTTCTTTCATTCCCTTTCTAATATTGTTAATGTACTCGCATACCCATACCAGCAGTGGCCTCCAAGTATGACCCACATACTGGAGCTTGCAAGGGCATTCCAACACATAAACAGCCCCCTCTGAAGTACATGTGATACAATCCTTGATCTTATGTGTTCTCCCTGTGGCTGTGGCGATGAATTCCTTCCGCTTCCTAATATTATTACCTTTTGTAGTTCTACATGCCAAACACCTACCACATGAGTAAAAAACAGTTAGAAAGGGTGTCAGAGTTCCCACTCCCCTCACAGGGGAATCCAATACACCTGGGGCTAGTATATGCCTAGTATAGGGGCCTATTTTTAGGATCTTATCTCTTAACAAAATCCCCCAATTCTTTTTATTATATTCTCAATTTTATTCTTCTGTATATTATATCTCAATAATATCCTAAATTTATCTCCTTCTTTATTAATAACCACTGGTTTCTCTTTTGTAAATAACAAATCCTTTCTCTTCATATTCTTAACTACTTCAAATTCTTTCTTAATGAATGTTTCTTCATAACCCTTCTGCAGAAACTTCTCTCCAAATTGGGCTGCCTGTGTTATGAATTCCTCTTTCTTAGTACAATTTCTTCTTACAATCTTACAAATTGTCCCTTAGGTATATTCAACCACCATGGTTTGTGATGGTAGCTATCAAGGGTTCAGTTGAGGCGGCCCACCCATCTATTGAGAAAGCCCAATCAGAGGGTTATACATGTGTAGAGGGGAGGAGCCAAGCCCGTGATGCCAAGCAGCCACAGTGGTGAGCAAGCAGACGTGTTTGTATGTGTACAGAGCTGGTTTTAATTGAATATCCTGTAAGTGTATTTTATTTGGGGCATTTTAATAAATGTTTCAAACGGAGAGCACTATGTATCCTCTATTTATTGTTACATGAATGTGGAGCCATATCCTATAAGGAATAATGAGCAATAACCCTGGTGTGGAGGAAGGAGATAAACAGTGGGGCAGTATATTTGAGAGATCTTTTTCGCGATCCACCAGGGAGGCTACTGATTCGAAAGTGGATACAGGGTAGCAGGGCGGATGTGGAAGAGATGAGACTATAGCTGAAAGAAAGAAAGGAATTTTTTCCGAGTCTACCTGACTCGTGTATGAGGTGAGCAGGTATAACGGCTGGTGATGGTGTGCACATAATATTATTATTTGCAGAAGTCACGATGAACACAGTGGTGGATGATATATGAATGGAGAAATCACAAAAATTCAAGCGCAGAAAAGTTTTTCATATATATGAACTTTAATAGAACACATTATTATATAGTTTAATTGATTTATTTGGAATACATTTTGATATCACTGGATATATTTTTTTTCACATGATAGATTAATAGCGCTGCACTTATGTTTTCTTAATTTATACGTTGTATGGTGAGGTGAATTCACTGGAAGTGTACAGCAGCTGTGGTGTATATATATAATAATTATTAGTTCTTATAGTTTGCAGTTTTTTAGTTTATAGCACATAGCACTTTAGCAAGGTGGCACTAATTGTCTTTTATACACGACAAAGTGGCACATAATTGTGAAGTGGAAAGAAAATGATAAATGGTTTTCCAAATTTTTTACAAATAATTGTCTGAAAAGTGTAGCGTGCATTTGTATTCAGCCCCCCTGAGTCAATACTAGAAACACATTTCACTGCAATTACAGCTGCAAGTCTTTTTGGGGATGTCTCTACCAGCTTTGCACATTTAGAGAGTTACATTTTTGCCCATTTTGCCCATTTTTACACACCACAAACGTCCCATAATTGTTTGAGTTTGTATATATGAATTAGGGGATTTGGGTGCCATTTTTTCTATATTCCCTTACCCAGTTATGTAACATTGGGTAAGGGACATTATGTAACATTATGTAAAGACATCAGAAGAGAGGATTTAATCCAAGGTAGAGAGACATGAGGGTGATAATCAAAGTTGGGGAACGGCGATCGTTCTCGACTATAACATCCAATATAGGAAGATTGAAAAAACTATTAGGAGACACAGGCATGTCCTTAAAAAAAGATCAACTGTTAACAACTATTCTCTTGAACATCCAAAATGTACATACAGAAGGGCTCTGCCCTTGAAAGACAAATTAGTTAAATCAGTTCTAAATCCTCCTAAATAAGTAACCTTTAAATTCCCATGAATCGCAGGATTTACAGCATGTAGAAGATGTTATGCTTGTAATGAAACAAATGAAAATCCTAGGAGAAGAAAATAATTTGTAGTGACTACCATGTGTGAAAGAGTGTTTAAGCGCGGTACCGCCGACATGCCATTAGCCTTTTAAAAAAACCCGGAGGGGCACAACACGTCAGGCGGGTGGTATGTCATGGGTGATCACGCTGGGCAGGGACTGGATGCCATCTTGCCTGTGTTTGTTTTTATGCTGTGAGAGAAAACCTTTGCATTTTACACACTTTATATGGTTTTTAATCCTGTGAGTGCAATTGTATGCTTCTTTAATAAAAATTAATGCATTTTACATTATGTGACTTCCTCTATTATATGATACTACATATGGAGAATCGAAGATGAAGAGAGAATCAGTGTGCTGGCTGATTCGGGAAAAGTGCTGTTTGACCCCTTTTCTATAGTAGTGAGGTCCATTCTGCCCTTTGGCCTTGCAATATCAGCCAAAAATGATAGAATGGTAGTGATCGATCATAATTGCTTGTTTTGAGAGAAGTATTGAAACAGTTGTTTTATTGAGCAGTTGGATTGACACATGTATGGCCAGCACAAGCACACCCACTAGCCTAGTGACCAAGCCAATTTGTTTGTACAAGTAACCTTGTATTCTCATACCAGAATATGTGTAAGTTGTCATCAAACCATTTATTTAAAGAGGAGTTCCCACAAAAAAAAAAATTAAAAGTCAGCAGCTACAAGTACTGCAGCTGCTGACTTTTAACAATCGAACACTTACCTGTCCCAGGGTCCAGCGATGCGGGGGATCGAAGTCCCGCTCGTCCCCCCTCCGCTTGCGGCGCCGGCATACTTAATGTGGGCACGCGCGAGCGGCGCCGTGATTCGACGCTCACTCATCTGGGACATGTGACAGGACCCAGATGACTCTGCGGTGCCTAGGGGAAGTGACGTCAGTGCCCGGGCACTAACGGTGGCAGACTACGAGGGACCCCCTAGCAACAGGCATTTAGAGGTGAGTAAAACAATTTTTTTTTTCCAATTTTTTTTTTTTTTTTTTTTTTATGATTTTTAAGACCATTTTTTTTTTTTTGGGTGGCAACACCACTTTAAGTTCAACAGAAAATCTTCAGTAGAATTAAACCCTCCTATAATTTTCAGCCAAGAAAGCTGCCGAATCTTGGCCTCTGTTTGATCTTCAACTGCCATAATGCTGCACATGTGATCAGTTATGATACCAACCATTTGAGGCTTTGACAGTTTGCTTGAGAGCACAAGCAATGTGACAGTTACATTCCCGCCGCATGCCGGGAATGTGGCTGTTTTTTTTAAACTGTTAAATCAATGGGTTTAGTTTCCCCTTTAGCTGATTTGGGGAACAGTACAGTAAAATTGATGTGTTTATTTTGAAATTTATGTTGGCCAAAATGTTTTGATTCAAAAGTTCAAAGTAAAATAATTGTTATATTATTGTAAATAAGCTATAAGTTATTAACTGTTTCCTCATCAGTTTAGTCAATTGAATTTGAACTGCTTGAATCTGATTTTACATGATCTGATCTATTATAAAAATGATTACTTAAAGGGGTTGTAAGGTCATAAGGTCCTAGCAGGAGCAAATTCTCAAACTATTTTGGATCCTCAGCTTTTCCAGGATCCCGTGAGAAGGTCCTCACTAAGGCCTGCAGGCCAGAAGCTGGGCTGTAAGTAAGGTTAGTATTTTTTTTAAATTTTTACATTGTTAATGTGTATTCCTTTTAGTTAGTATTTTTATATTTGGGGGGGTGGAAGGTTGCAAAATCAGCAGACCTTGCATTATCGCTCATCTTTACTTTATGTGGCTCTTGTAGGTACTCTAATGCCGCGTACACACGAGCGGTTTTGCCTGTCGGAATAAACTCTGAAGGTTTCTCCGACGGAATTACGAAAGAATTCCGCTCAAGCGGTCTTGCCTACACACGGTCACACCAAAGTCCGGCCGTCTAGAACGTGGTGACGTACAACACATACGACGGGACTAGAAAAAGGAAGTGCAATAGCTAGTAGCCAATAGCTTCCGTCTGATACTTGCTTCAGAGCATGCGTAGTTTTTGGTACGTTGGAACAGCACACAGACAAGCGGTTTTCCCGATAGGAATTGGTTCTGTCTGAAAAATTTAGAACATGTTCTCTTTCTAGGTCCGTCAGAATTTTCGACGTAAAAAGTCTGATGGGGCACACACACGATCGGAATATACGATGAAAAGCTGCCGTCTGACTTTTTCTGTCGGAAATTCTGCTCGTGTGTACACGGCATAAGTCCTGTCACAATTTTTCCATGCTGCCATTTTGTTGTAGAGATAGACAAGTGGAAAGCAATAGATGTGGGAATTAAATCCATTTTCACACAAGGCACCGGTATTGATTACTGAAAAGTAGATTGCTCTGGACACCGATACTGAGCATCATCCTGAGAAATAATGTAGCTAAACGGTGCCTCGAAAAAAGCACCATGAAAACAAATATGCCTGAGTGTAGAGAATGGGAGAGAGATAAGAGCACGTCCTTTAATTAAAGCCTAGCATGCCTGTGCTCATCATTTGTCTGTATCCCTGGCAACCAATGCCATGCTTCAAAGGTTCCATGTTTAACAAATAAAAACAAAATGACCATTTTTTAAATGAAGACAGAAAGTAAAAATGAAGTAAAGAAAAAAAAAATAGCAGCAGCATTCTCTTGCTTACCTGTTACATTTACATAGCATTAAAAAATATACAATTTCTCGAACATTTCACACGTTGAAAGGCAGGGGACACATGCAACAGAAATTATACAAATACAAAATAGGACGCAATCTTTTAAACGTCTAATAAAAATAATACCCAAAGTATCTAGAATCTCATCCTGATTAAAGTGCTCAGTGCAAATATTTATAAACATATCAAATAAACAATAAGAAATTGTGCAAAAAGTCCATAATATGCAGTCCTATGCAGTGCTCAGTGCAGTTAAATGTATCCAAATGTGAAGGGAAGTGACACCCAGGAGAAAAGTAAGTGACACCACACTCACCAGAAACGTATGACCTCTTTTGTCAAAGAAGGTCAAACTCACTTAAAGATGATTGGATCTCGCCATATATTTGATGGTACTGCTGTGCCTTTAAGCACTTGCCTACTGGGCACTTTTACCCCCTTCCTGCCCAGGCCAATTTTCAGCTTTCAGCTATGTTGCACTTTGAATGACAATTGCGCGGTCATGCAACGCTGTACCCAAATGACATTTTTATCATTTTTTTTTCCCCACACAAATAGGGCTTCCTTTTGGTGATATTTAATCACTGCAGGGTTTTTTATTTTTTGCTATAAAAAATAAAAAAAAAAGAAAGATTTCTTTAGTTTCTGTCAGTAAATTTTGTAAATAAGTAATTTATCTCCTTCACTGATGTGCGCTGATGAGTCAGCACTGATGGGCATTGATAGGCTGCACTGATGGGCACTGATGAGGCAGTACTTATGGGTACTGATGAGGTGGCACCGAAGGGCACTGATTAGGTGGTACTGATGAGGAGGCACAAATATGCAGCACTGATGAGCACTTATAGGCGGTATTGATAGGTGGCACTGGTGGGAAATGGTAGGCGGCAGGGACAGGTGGCACTGATGGGCAGCACTGAAGAGGGCACCAATGAGCAGGCACTGATGGGCACTGAAAGGCAGCACTGACTGGCATCACTGATGGTCACTGATTGGTGTCCCTGATGGGCACTGATTGGTGTCACTGATGGGCACTACTGGGGCTGTACTGTAATCAGGGCACTGATGATCAGTGCCCTGATTACCTGTACAGGTCTCCCCCTGCAAGGAGATCCTGCTGATTGGTTCTCCTCGCCACACAAGCTGTCAGTGTGAGCCGAAGAAAGCCAATAAATGGCACTTCCTTGTTTACATGTGACAGGTTTTTATTGAAGCCGTGTCATTGGCTCTTTACCAAGATTGGAGTTGTGCCGTGTTCTAGGAGCACAGCCGCAATTGCCATGCACCCCCGCTAATGCGTGAGAGCGGCGGTTCTGGGGCGCCGTCATATGACGTTGCCCCAGAAGGGGATAGTGCATCCCACCTGCCGTCATCTTACTACACGGCGAGCAGGAAGTGGTTAAGATACTCTATGCAAAACAGTACTATTGGATTGCTTTTTCTTATCCTGTCTTTTACAGTTTTGCATGCGTTACACCTCCCACAAGAGAAAAATTCAACTTGATCTAAAAAAGTACACAGCTTTTTTGGTGGATCTTGTATATTTCAAGCTAGTTTATTTTTCAGCCTGGGAGCCTGTGTATGTTCACCGTACAGAGTTTTCTGTAAAGTCGAACTTACACTTTAACTTCAGCTTTAACCCTTTGCTCGGACAGATAATGTGTACATCTGGTTTACAACTGATACAGTAATTAGGATCTGCCAGCACAGTACAGACAATGTTAATCGTGGTAAACATACCCCCCTAGCTAGGCAGAAAGCTAGGCAGAAATTTTCAGCAAGTAAAAGGCATGTACAAATATAAGCAGAAATGTTTAAATATTTAAATGATGCTTTGTGAATGGAAAGATTCTAAATATATAAAGCAGATGCTATCCCAATAATACTGCAAAAATACGCTTTTAGGCTTTTTAACTAAGTACTGCACTTGTACTTGGTGACTTTACCATTCACAATTGCTTTATTCGCTAATTCTTAGTCTAAATACTTCTAAATTAAGTAACAATTTAATAATGATTCTGTAGGAAATGATAGGTCATTTCTGAACTGCAAATTATAGCTTAGAAATGTAACATTTTATTTGATCACTAGGATTGTGGGAGGGCAAGAATTATGCATTTATGGGATGCACAGCAAGGATAAGCAGGACTATTCCTGCCATCATCCTCCCTGCAAAGTGAGAATAACATCTCATTAGGTACAATCTGGGGTTTGCATGAGACAAGGTTTTGACCTCACCTGCTGGCCCTTCACCAGACTTCTGTTTTACATCTCTGCACCGGTTCCCTTGTGTTCATATTAGCAGTGAAAGCAATGATAGTAAGAGTGGTTTTTAGCACCGAGCAAGGCTGTATTTACCACAAACGTAACTGTGCTCCAGTCTTAAGCCCCATACACACGCGCGGATTATCCGAGGACCAGGTCCGTCAGACCATGTCCGTCGTACTTTGTCTGATGTTGGTTTTGCGTACACACGGTCGGACAAAGTTGTCGGAAAATCCGATCATTCTGAACGTGGTGACGTTTGTTGCCTACGACGGGACTACGTAGAGGCTAGTAGCCAATAGCTTTGGTCTTGTAATGTGATCTGAGCATGCGTGGCACTTTGTCCGTCGGACTACCATACACACGATTGGATTTGGTGTGATCGGACCTTGTTGTCCAAAAATCTATCCAGCAGGAGATAGGACTTTGTCCGTCGGACAATCTGACGTACACTGTCCGATGGTGCATACACACGGTCGGATTTTTCGACAACATTGTCCGATCGGACAGAATCCATGCGAAAATCCGATCGTGTGTATGGGGCTTTAGGCTGGGTTAACACTATTGGTTTCCCAGCATCCAATTTGCATTTCAGGAGACTGTGACCAACTCTCAATGGAGCCAGTTCACACAGCTCCGGGATGACTGCGGAGAGACTTGAACAGGGGTCCTGTGCGTCTTCTGGTCCGTTTCAGGTCTGAAGTCAGCCAAAAATTCATACCGAATGACCCCCTGATTGTAAAGCTTCCATTATTATTTTATTAAAATAATAAACCTGTCATACTTACTTGCTCTGTGCAATAGCATACCTCCCAACTTTTTGAAATGGGAACGTGGGACACCTACTAGCAAAGGTATGTAGGCATAGGACACACCCCCTGCTACGCCCCCCCTAAAAGAGAATTATACAAAAAAATGATTAGTTAAACCCACAAGTGTTTATTTATTACAACTGGAAGAAAGGGGGAAGAGGGAGGCGCACCTAAGTGTAGTATTTTAAGACCACAAATGTATTGCACAAGGAAATGCACTTACAAGAAAGAAGAGATAACATGCATGTCTGTTGTCAAAACATCATCCTGGAAGGGTGCCTGCTTTCCAGTTTTCCATCCAAAGGTGCTGTGAGAGGCTGATCTGGGATGTTTGAGATGTCCAGGAAGTCCAGGGAATCTGAGCTGCCTGGAGGAAATAATGTCACCGGATGGGCGTGCTCTGATCATAGAGAGGACAAAAAAGTCTATGGCTACGTGCTCAGAGCACACAGGTCCTTCTACTGGCCTCTAGAAGAAGAGGAGGTGAGCTGTCATCTAGATAAAGGAAGGCCCATAGATGTGGTGTTTCTGTATTTTGCAAAGGCATTTGATACAGTTCCCAATAAACATTTACTGTACAAACTAAGGTCTGTCGGCATGGACCATAGGGTGAGTACATGGATTGAAAACTGGCTACCAGGGCGAGTTCAGAGGGTAGTGATTAATGGGGAGTACTCGGAATGATCTAGTGTGGAAAGCGGGGTCCCCCAGGGTTCTGTGCTGGAACCAATTCTATTTCATTTATTGATAAACAACCTGGAGGATGGGGTAAACAGCTCAATCTCAGTATTTGCAGACGATACTAAGCTAAGCAGGGCAATAACTTCTCCACAGGATGTAGAAACCTTGGGTGGCAATCTACTCACTAGGGGAGAACCTCTGGGGGAATCTAGGATGGAAAAGGACCTGGGGGTCCTAGTGGATGATAGGCATCGATAACTTCAAAAAACGATTAGTTAAGCACCTGAACGACCACAACATACAGGGATAGATATACAATTTAATACTGACATAAAGGCACACACATAGGCTGGACTTGATGGACTTGTGTCTTTTTTCAACCTCACCTACTATGTAACTATGTAACTATAGGTAACAAAAGTGAGTACACCCCTCATATAATAATATTTTATTATATCTTTTCATGTGACAACACTGAAGAAATGCCACGTTGCTAAAATGTAAAGTAGTGAGTGTACAACTTGTGTAACAGTCAGGGGCGGGCTGGGCCGGGGGGCAAGGTGGCAATTTCCCCCCAGGCCGTCCCATCTTGTATGCAAAACGGCCGGCGGCCGCCCACTATCTTTTTTTTTTTTTTTTTTTTTCAGAAGTCGTCCCAGGGGCACGGCCGCAGCAGCGTGTTCTTTCAGAAACGTAGCCACAGCGTAGTTCTATCTATCTACGCTGTGGCATTCTGGGAGATGTAGTCCATGCGACCGCCCTGTGATTGGCCGAACAGGGTCATGTGCGGGCGGCCGACATGGACACCTGCGATTGGCCCGGCGAGGCGAGGGTGGAGCGATCTGTGGGTGGAAACCACTAGCTGCAGGAGTCCCGCCTCTCTGCCAGTGCCTGGCGCTCTGTGTTTTTTCTGAGGACACTTTCTCTCTCTCTCTCTCTCATCTACCCCCTCCCAGTCACCTCCTCTGTTAGTGCACATGCCCTCTCTGTCAGTGTAGTGTACCCCCTATCTATCAGTGTAGTGTACCCCCTCTCTATCAGTGCCCCCCTCTCTATCAGTGCCCCCCTCTCTATCAGTGTGACCCCCCTCTCTATCAGTGCCCCCCTCTCTATCAGTGCCCCCCTCTCTATCAGTGTCACCCCTCTCTATCAGTGCCCCCTCTCTATCAGTGTCACCCCTCTCTATCAGTGTCACCCCTCTCTATCAGTGCCCCCTCTCTATCAGTGCCCCCCTCTCTATCAGTGTCACCCCTCTCTATCAGTGCCCCCCTCTCTATCAGTGTCACCCCTCTCTATCAGTGTCCCCCTCTCTATCAGTGTCCCCCTCTCTATCAGTGTCACCCCTCTCTATCAGTGCCCCCCTCTCTATCAGTGTCACCCCTCTCTATCAGTGTCACCCCTCTCTATCAGTGTCACCCCTCTCTATCAGTGTCACCCCTCTCTATCAGTGCCCCCCCTCTCTATCAGTGCCCCCCTCTCTATCAGTGTGACCCCCCTCTCTATCAGTGCCCCCCTCTCTCAGTGCCCCCTCTCTATCAGTGTCACCCCTCTCTATCAGTGTCCCCCCTCTCTATCAGTGTCCCCCTCTCTATCAGTACCCCCCCTCTCTATCAGTGTCACCCCTCTCTATCAGTGTCACCCCTCTCTATCAGTGCCCCCCTCTCTATCAGTGCCCCCCTCTCTATCAGTGTCACCCCTCTCTATCAGTGTCACCCTCTCTATCAGTGCCCCCCTCTCTATCAGTGCCCCCCTCTCTATCAGTGTCACCCTCTCTATCAGTGCCCCCCTCTCTATCAGTGCCCCCCTCTCTATCAGTGTCACCCCTCTCTATCAGTGCCCCCTCTCTATCAGTGTCACCCCTCTCTATCAGTGCCCCCCTCTCTATCAGTGTCCCCCTCTCTATCAGTGCCCCCCTCTCTATCAGTGTCACCCCTCTCTATCAGTGCCCCCCTCTCTATCAGTGTCACCCCTCTCTATCAGTGTCACCCCTCTCTGTTAGCCCCCCTCTCTATCAGTGCCCCCTCTCTATCAGTGTCCCCCTCTCTATCAGCGTCACCCCTCTCTATCAGTGTCACCCCTCTCTATCAGTGTCACCCCTCTCTATCAGTGTCACCCCTCTCTATCAGTGCCCCCCTCTCTATCAGTGTGCCCCCTCTCTATCAGTGACCCCCCTCTCTATCAGTGACCCCCCTCTCTATCAGTGTCACCCCTCTCTATCAGTGCCCCCTCTCTATCAGTGTCACCCCTCTCTATCAGTGTCGCCCCCCTCTCTATCATTGCCCCCCTCTCTATCAGTGCCCCCCTCTCTATCAGTGTCACCCCTCTCTATCAGTGCCCCCCTCTCTATCAGTGTCACCCCTCTCTATCAGTGCCCCCCTCTCTATCAGTACCCCCTCTCTATCAGTGTCCCCCTCTCTATCAGTGCCACTCTCTCTATCAGTGCCCCCCCTCTCTATCAGTGTCACCCCTCTCTATCAGTGTCACCCCTCTCTATCAGTGTCACCCCTCTCTATCAGTGTCCCCCCTCTCTATCAGTGTCCCCCCTCTCTATCAGTGTCCCCCTCTCTATCAGTCCCCCCCCTCTCTATCAGTGTCACCCCTCTCTATCAGTGTTCCCCTCTCTATCAGTGTTCCCCTCTCTATCAGTGTCCCCCTCTCTATCAGTGTCCCCCTCTCTATCAGTGTTCCCCTCTCTATCAGTGTCACCCCTCTCTATCAGTGTTACCCCCCTCTGTCAGCCCGCCCACCCCCTCTCTGTCAGCCCACCCCTCTCTGTCAGTGCGGCCCCTCTATCAGCTCGCCCCTCTCCTGTCAGCCCGCCCCTCTCCTGTCAGTGCGGCCCCTCTATCAGCCCGCCCCTCTCTATCAGCCCCCCCTCTCCTGTCAGCTCGCCCCTCTGTCAGTGCTGCCCCTTTCTGTCAGTACCACCCCTCTCTGTCCGCCTCTGTCAGCCACAGCAGAGTGCACCATGCCAGCCTGCCACCCACTGACCCACAGCAGGGAGCCAGGCCAGCCTCCCGCAGCAGTGTGCACTGTGCCAGCCACCCACCCACTGACCCACAGCAGGGAGCCAGGCCAGGCAGCCACCCACGGTGACCCACCCACAGCAGGGCCAAGGTGCCAGCCAGTCACCCACGGTGACCCACCCACACCAGGAAACCAGCCAGCCACAGTGACCCACCCACAGCAGAGTGCCAGCCAGCCACCCCCAGGAGCCAACCAGCCACTGTGATCATCCACAGCAGGATGCCAGCCAGCCACCAACGGTGACCCACCCACACCAGGAAGCCAGCCACCCACAGGAGCCAGCCAGCCACCCACAGGAACCAGCCACAGAGGACGCAGGAGTCAGCCACCAACAGGAGCCAGCCACAGAGGATGCAGCAGCCAGCCACAGAGGACGCAGGAGCCAGCCACAGAGGACACGGGAGCCAGCCACCAACAGGAGCCAGCCACAGAGGACGCGGGAGCCAGCCAGCCACAGAGGATGCAGGAGCCAGCCAGCCACCAACAGGAGCCAGCCACAGAGGATGCGGGAGCCAGCCAGCCACAGAGGATGCAAGAGCCAGCCACAGAGGACGCAGGAGCCAGCCAGCCACAGAGGATGCAAGAGCCAGCCACAGCTACAGTACCCAAAGTTAAGGTAAGAGGAACACTACACAGTGCCAATTTTATTTTTACTTTGTGAGATTTTGGGGCAGGGGTGAGAGTTATGGCACAAGGAGGGGGTCCCATGAGGACCAGAGTGAATGAAGTTGTTCACTGTACACTCTGTTAGAAAGAACCCCCCCCCAGGTCCCATTATACTCCTTTGAAGTCTCCAAGGGGTCATGGAGGGGGTCTCTCTCTAACAGACACTTTCTAATGGACACTGTTAGGCCCCTTTCACAATGGGGCGTTTTTCAGGCGGTACAGCGCTAAAAATAGCGCCTGTATACCGCCTGAAAAAATCCGGCCCCTTTCACTCCAGTGTGAAAGCCGGCGGGCTTTCACACTGGAGCGGTGCGCTAGCAGGACGGTCAAAAAAGTCCTGCTAGCAGCATCTTTGGAGCGGTATAGGAGCCGTGTATTCACCGCTCCTATACCGCTTCTTCCCATTGATTTGAATGGGACACCACGGTAATACCGCTACGGCAGCGCTCTGCGGGGGATATTAACCCTTTTTCGGCCGCTCGCGGGGGGTAAAACCGCACCGCGAGCTGCCGAATACCGCAGTCAAAACGACGGTAAAGCAGCGCTAAATATATCGCTGCTTTACCGTCACCACGGCTCCCCGCCCCAGTGTGAAAGGGGCCTTAGAGAGAGACCCCCCCCCTCCAGGTCCCATTAGACTCTGTTTTAGTCTCTAATGGGGCCTGAAAGGGACACTTTCTAACAGCAGGGAGCCAGGCCAGCCACCTGCAGCAGGGTGCACTGTGCCAGCCAGCCACCCACCCACTGACCCACAGCAGGGAGCCTGCTGGCCGCTAGCCATGGCCTGTGCGTTCTGCTGGCCTGTGGGTCCTGCTGGCCATGGCCAGCTCACAGCAGGACCCACAGTGTTGAGGGCTATTTTTAGACTACTAGGTGGGCACTGGCCTGGGGAAGGGTGAATAGGGAGTATGGGGGGGATAGATGGGATGTGGGGTTCAGCTGCAGGTGTCAGGGTCTCTCACCTCAGCGATGGCAGCTGCCTGTGCCAGCTCAGCGGGTCCCTGAGCTGATGGGAACTGGTGAGGCTGCGCTGATGGGCACTGGTGATGGTGGGCTGATTCGGTGGTTCAGTGGGCCACTTGACTGGACTTGCCCCCCAGGCCTAAGGCTGCCAGCCCTCCCCTGGTAACAGTGTAAATAACAATGTAAAATAACTCAACAAACAGCCACTAATGTTCAAACTGCAGGGCAGTATTCCAACATAACGACCCCAACACACCTCCAAGACTACCACTGCCTTGCTAAAGAAGCTGAGGTTAAAGGTGATGGACTGGCCAAGCATGTCTCCAGACCTAAACCCAATTGATCATCTGTGGTGCACGGTTTAGGAGATATTTGCCATATACGCTTGTGCTGACGTTGTCGGCGCATGCACACTGAAGAAAAGGTACAATCGTGCCCTTTCTTCAGCAGCGTGCTGTGACCGTCGGCTTCCACGTGCATGTGCGGGAGTGATGTCACGCGACTCCGGCCAGTCACAGAGCCGGAGTCCGTGGCCCCGGAAGGAAGAGGGGTGAAGATGGATGCAGGGACATTGCGGCTTCATTTGCAGGTAAGTGGAACATAATGGGCTAGTATGTGATGCATACTAGCCCATTATGCTTTTACTTTGCAGGGAACAAAAGAAGAAGTATGAGGGCCCTTGCTGAAAAGGAGGAGTCAGGATCGCCGATGGTGAACCCCAGAAGAAGTGGATCAAGACTGCTCTGTGCAAAACTATTGCCATAGCTGATTTCAAAGGACTGTCCCTGATTTGGAACAAAGTCCTTCTGTCCCTCTTTCCCCCTCATTTTGGTCTGATCTACAGCATCTCACAAAAGTGAGTACACCCCTCACATTTTTGTAAATATTTTATTATAACTTTTCATGTGCCAACACTGAAGAAATTACACTTTGCTACAATGTAAAGTAGTGAGTGTACGGCTAAAAATAAAATAACTCAACACACAGCCATTAATGTCTAAACCGCTGGCAACAAAAGTGAGTACACCCCTAAGTAAAAATGTCCAAATTGGGCCCAATAAACAATTTTCCCTCCCTGATGTCATGTGACTCATTAGTGTTACAAGGTCTCAGGTGTGAATGGGGAGCAGGTGTTTTAAATTTGGTGTTATCACTCTCACTCTCTCATACTGATCACTGGAAGTTCAACATGGTACCTCATGGCAAAGATTACCAAGACCCTGAAACTGAGCTGCAACATGGTGGCCAAGACCATACAGCAGTTTAACAGGACAGGTTCCACTCAGAACAGGCCTCGCCGCGGTCGACCAAAAAAGTTGAGTGCACATGCTCATTGTCATATTCAGAGGTTTTCTTTGGGAAATATAAGCATGAGTGCTGCCAGCATTGCTGCAGTGGCTGAAGGGGTGGGGGGTCCCATCCTGTCAATGCTCAGACCATACGCCGCACACTGCATCAAATTCATCTGCATGGCTGTCGTCCCAGAAGGAAGCCTCTTCTAAATATGATGCACAAGAAAGCCCGCAAACAGTTTGCTGAAGACAAGCAGACTAAGGACATGGATTACTGGAACCATGTTCTGTGGTCTGATGAGACCAAGATAAACTTATTTGGTTCAGATGTGTCAAGCGTCTGGGGCGGCAACCAGGTGAGGAGTACAAAGACTAATGTGTCTTGCCTACAGTCAAGCATGGTTGTGGGAGTGTCATGGTCTGGGGCTTCATGAGTGCTGCCAGCACTGGGGAGCTGCAGTTCATTGAGGGAACCATGAATGCCAACATGTACTATGACCAGTGATGGCACTAACGCCGTTAAAGTAAACGGCGTTACGTAACGCCGTTACTTTAGAGGGTAACGAGTAATCTAACTGATTACTCTTCCCCTCGCGGTAACGCCGTTCCCATTACTGGGGCGGCGTTACCGCAATTACTCGCCGCGATCGCGGAGCCGTCCGCGGCCTCGGCCTTAGGAAAGGCCGCGGCTTCGGCCTAGCTCCGGAGCGGCGACTGACGGGTGCACCAAGATGGCCGCCGCTCCGGCCTAGCTCCGGAGCGGCGGCCATCTTGGTGCACCCGTCGGCCGTTCACAATGTGATTGCTCCGTCAAATGACGGAGCGATCACTTTGTAAACAAACCGGCGTCAAGATGACGCTGGTCTCCCCTCTGTGTACAGATCTGTACAGTGGAGGGGAGAGATCGGATGGCAGCAGCCATCCCTCCATACCCTGCCACTACTCTGCAACACCCTGCTAATACTGTGCAATACTCTGCAACACCCTGCTAATACTGCGCAATACTCTGCAACACCCTGCCAATACTGCGCAATACTCTGCAACACCCTGCCACTACTCTGCAACACCCTGCCAAAACCGCGCAATACTCTGCAACACCCTGCCAAAACCGCGCAATACTCTGCAACACCCTGCCAATACTGCGCAATACTCTGCAACACCCTGCCAATACTGTGCAATACTCTGCAACACCCTGCCAATACTGTGCAATACTCTGCAACACCCTGCCAATACTGCGCAATACTCTGCAACACCCTGCCAATACTGCGCAATACTCTGCAACACCCTGCCAATACAGCGCAATACTCTGCAACACCCTGCCAATACTGCGCAATACTCTGCAACACCCTGCCAATACTGCGCAATACTCTGCAACACCCTGCCAATACTGCGCAATACTCTGCAACACCCTGCCAATACTCTGCAACACCCTGCCAATACTCTGCAACACCCTGCCAAAACCGCGCAATACTCTGCAACACCCTGCCAATACTGCGCAATACTCTGCAACACCCTGCCAATACTGCACAATACTCTGCAACACCCTGCCAATACAGCGCAATACTCTGCAACACCCTGCCAATACAGCGCAATACTCTGCAACACCCTGCCAATACTGCGCAATACTCTGCCACACCCTGCCAATACTGCGCAATACTCTGCAACACCCTGCCAATACTGCGCAATACTCTGCAACACCCTGCCAATACTGCGCAATACTCTGCAACACCCTGCCAATACAGCGCAATACTCTGCAACACCCTGCCAATACAGCGCAATACTCTGCAACACCCTGCCAATACTGCGCAATACTCTGCAACACCCTGCCAATACTGCGCAATACTCTGCAACACCCTGCCAATACTGCGCAATACTCTGCAACACCCTGCCAATACTCTGCAACACCCTGCCAAAACCGCGCAATACTCTGCAACACCCTGCCAATACTGCGCAATACTCTGCAACACCCTGCCAATACTGCGCAATACTCTGCAACACCCTGCCAATACTGCGCAATACTCTGCAACACCCTGCCAGTGCCACTACTGCGCAATACTCTGCAACACCCTGCCAATACTGCGCAATACTCTGCAACACCCTGCCAATACTGCGCAATACTCTGAAACACCCTGCCAATACTGCGCAATACTCTGCAACACCCTGCCAATACTGCGCAATACTCTGCAACACCCTGCCAATACTGCGCAATACTCTGCAACACCCTGCCAATACTGCGCAATACTCTGCAACACCCTGCCAATACTGCGCAATACTCTGCAACACCCTGCCAATACAGCGCAATACTCTGCAACACCCTGCCAATACTGCGCAATACTCTGCAACACCCTGCCAATACTGCGCAATACTCTGCAACACCCTGCCAATACTGCGCAATACTCTGCAACACCCTGCCAATACTCTGCAACACCCTGCCAAAACCGCGCAATACTCTGCAACACCCTGCCAATACTGCGCAATACTCTGCAACACCCTGCCAATACTGCGCAATACTCTGCAACACCCTGCCAATACTGCGCAATACTCTGCAACACCCTGCCAGTGCCACTACTGCGCAATACTCTGCAACACCCTGCCAATACTGCGCAATACTCTGCAACACCCTGCCAATACTGCGCAATACTCTGAAACACCCTGCCAATACTGCGCAATACTCTGCAACACCCTGCCAATACTGCGCAATACTCTGCAACACCCTGCCTATACTGCGCAATACTCTGCAACACCCTGCCAGTGCCAATACTGCGCAATACTCTGCAACACCCTGCCAATACTGCGCAATACTCTGCAACACCCTGCCAATACTGTGCAATACTCTGCAACACCCTGCCAATACTGCGCAATACTCTGCAACACCCTGCCAATACTGTGCAATACTCTGCAACACCCTGCCAATACTGTGCAATACTCTGCAACACCCTGCCAATACTGCGCAATACTCTGCAACACCCTGCCATACCCTGCAACACCCCGCCATACCCCGCAACACCTGGCCATACCCCGCCACACTCTGCAATACGCGGTAATACCCAGCCATACTCGGCGATACCCAGCCATACTCGGCGATACCCAGCCGTACCCAGCTATACCCAGACAATATTACAGTTGGGGAGATGACGTGGATATTACAGTGGGGGCTTTATGGTGGTGGAATTTTCAAAGGTTTTTGCAAATTCAATTATTATTTGCTGATCCGAAAAATAATCCGATCCGTGACTCTGCAACGATCCGATCCGTGAGTTTGGGGGGGACAGATGTACAGGGGGGGGACAGATATATGTGTGGGGGGGGGACAGACGTGTAGTGGGGTACAGAGGGGGAACAGATATATGTGTTGGGGGGAAATAGACGTGCAGGGGGGAACGCGCCCCTTGCTTACAGTAATACTAGACCCGCCCCTAAGAATATTAAAAAAAAAAAAGTCAGTTACTTTGCTGAGTAACTAATTACTTTTCCAATGTAGTAACTGAGTTACTAACTCAATTACTTTTTTGGGAGAAGTAATTTGTAATGTAACTAATTACTTTTTTAAAGTAAGATGACCAACACTGACTATGACACACTGAAGCAGAGCATGATCCCCTTCCTTCAGAGATTGGGCCACAGGGCAATATTCCAACATGATAACGACCCCAAACACACCTCCAAGACAACCACTGCCTTGCTAAAGAAGCTGAGGGTAAAGGTAATGGACTGGCTAAGCATGTCTCCAGACCTAAACCCTATTGAGCATCTGTGGGACATCCTCAAACAGAAGGTGGAGGAGCGCAAGGTCTCTAATATCCACCAGCTCCGTGATGTCGTCATGGAGGAGTGGAAGAGGACTCCAGTGGCAACCTGTGAAGCTCTGGTGAACTCCACGCCCAAGAGGGTTAAGACAGTCTTGGAAAATAATGGTGGCCACACAAAAAATTGACAATTTGGGCCCAATTAGGGGTGTACTCACTTTTGTTGCCAGCAGTTTAGACATTAATGAGTCAACATGAGTGTGTTGAGTTATTTTGAGGGGACAGCAAATTTACACTGTTATACAAGCTGTACACTCACTACTTTACATTGTAGCAAAGTGTCATTTCTTCAGTGTTGTCACATGAAAATATTTAATAAAATATTTACAAAAATCTGAGGGGTGTACTGACTTTTGTGAGATACTGTATATCCAATTGTGCATCTATTGTTTTAGGCCTATAATATCAATTATACAAACACTTTTGACTAATTTTAAAGTTTAGTACTTTTACATCTTGAACTTATCTATCGCTAATAAACTCATAATACTCAATACTTGTGTTTAGCATAACATCCATCATTGCAGTCATTATGAGTCTTTTACATATACTGTACATTTTACTTAAATTTATGCCATTAAAACAGTTATGCATACCTGTAGAATGATGAGAAATGAGAGAAGTTTTATTCTGCCATGTTCTGGTTCTTTCTCTACTTTATTTCCACTCTTGACCCGAACGTCACTTCCCCCCTCATTACAGGTTGCTTCCAGGACATCTTTTACAGAACTCAAACTAAATATTAATTAAAATAAAAAAAGTGTACGGTGTCTATTTTCCTAATAATTTCAACACTATAGTTTTCAGTCCATCACACCTACATGTCACAACTAGGGATGAGCCGAACACCCCCCGTTCGGCTCGCACCAGAACCCGCGAACGGACCTAAAGTCCGTGCGAGCTTTAGAACCCTATTAGTTATAATGGATGCGAACATTCGAAATTAAAAGTGCTCATTTTAAAGGCTAATATGCATGTTAATGTCATAAAAAGTGTTTGGGGACCTGGGTCCTGCCCCAGGGGACATGTATCAATGCAAAAAAAATTTTTAAAAACGGCCGTTTTTTCAGGAGCAGTGATTTTAATAATGCTTAAATTGAAACAGTAAAAGTGTAATATTCCTTTAAATTTCGTACCTGGGGGGTGTCTATAGTATGCCTGTAAAGGGGCGCATGTTTCCCGTGTTTAGAACTGTCTCTGCGCAAAGTGTCATTTTTGAAAGTAAAAAAGCTATTTAAAATCACTCGCGGCTAATGTTAATTCACGGCTCCCGTAACACAGAGAACAGTGATTCATTGAAACTCATTCATAAAAAAAAGTCATTGATAAAAAAAAAAAAAAATGAAAAAAAAAAAAGCGTAGGGGTCCCCCCAAATTCAATAACCAGGCCCTTCAGGTCTGGGATGGATATTAAGGGGGATCCCAGCCAAAAAAAAAAAAAAAAAATGGCGTAGGGTCCCCCTCAAAATCCATACCAGACCCTTGAGGTCTGGTATGGATTTTAAGGGGAACCCTAGCCCAAAAAAATGGCGTGGGGTCCCCCTCAAAATCCATACCAGACCCTTATCCGAGCACGCAACCTGGCAGGCCGCAGGAAAAGAGGGGGGGACGAGAGCGGCCCCCCCTCTCGCCTGAACCGTACCAGGCCACATGCCCTCAACATTGGGAGGATGCTTTGGGGGTCTAAGACCCCTAAAGCACCTTGTCCCCATGTTGATTAGGACAAGGGCCTCTTCCCCACAACCCTGGCCGGTGGTTGTGGGGGTCTGCGGGCGGGGGGCTTATCGGAATCTGGAAGCCCCCTTTAACAAGGGGACCCCCAGATCCCGGCCCCCCCCTGTGTGAAATGGTAAGGGGGTACAAAAGTACCCCTACCATTTCACCAAAAAAGTGGCAAAAATGGTAAAAATGACAGGAGACAGTCTTTGACAATTCCTTTATTAAAATCTTCTTTCTTCTTTCTTCATCCTTCGGATTCTTCATCTTCTCCTTCCTTCATCTTCTTCCATCTTCTTCTTCCATTTTCTTCTTCCTCCGATCCGCTTCTTCTTGCGCTGGTCTTCTCGTCCTTCTCGTCCGGCATCTTCTTCCGTCGGCGTCGGCGTCGGTGTCGGTGTCTTCTTGGGCCGCTCCGCGCAATGGGAGGCTCCCGCTGTGTGAGGCTCCGCTCCATCTGACAGGTCTTTTAAAACGGAGGGCACCTGGTGACCCCGCCCCCCTCTGACGTCATGGGGAAAGCCATCATGGAATTCCCCATGACGTCCCTGTGCGTCAGAGGGGGCGGGGTCACCAGGTGCCCTCCATTATAAAAGACCTGTCAGACGGAGCGGAGCCTCACACAGCGGGAGCCTCCCATTGCGCGGAGCGGCCCAAGAAGAGACAGAGACACCGACGCCGACGCCGACGGAAGAAGATGCCGGACGAGAAGGACGAGAAGACCAGCGCAAGAAGAAGCGGATCGGAGGAAGAAGAAAATGGAAGAAGAAGATGGAAGAAGATGAAGGAAGGAGAAGATGAAGAATCCGAAGGATGAAGAAAGAAGAAAGAAGATTTTAATAAAGGAATTGTCAAAGACTGTCTCCTGTCATTTTTACCATTTTTGCCACTTTTTTGGTGAAATGGTAGGGGTACTTTTGTACCCCCTTACCATTTCACACAGGGGGGGGGCCGGGATCTGGGGGTCCCCTTGTTAAAGGGGGCTTCCAGATTCCGATAAGCCCCCCGCCCGCAGACCCCCACAACCACCGGCCAGGGTTGTGGGGAAGAGGCCCTTGTCCTAATCAACATGGGGACAAGGTGCTTTAGGGGTCTTAGACCCCCAAAGCATCCTCCCAATGTTGAGGGCATGTGGCCTGGTACGGTTCAGGTGAGAGGGGGGGCCGCTCTCGTCCCCCCCTCTTTTCCTGCGGCCTGCCAGGTTGCGTGCTCGGATAAGGGTCTGGTATGGATTTTGAGGGGGACCCCACGCCATTTTTTTTGGCTAGGGTTCCCCTTAAAATCCATACCAGACCTCAAGGGTCTGGTATGGATTTTGAGGGGGACCCTACGCCATTTTTTTTTTTTTTTTTGGCTGGGATCCCCCTTAATATCCATCCCAGACCTGAAGGGCCTGGTTATTGAATTTGGGGGGACCCCTACGCTTTTTTTTTTTGTTTTTTATTAATGAATGACAGCTCTCTGTGTTACAGGAGCCATCAATTCATTAGCCGCGAGTGATTTAAATAGCTTTCTTCCTGCAAAAATGACACTTTTTTGCAGGGAAAGTTCTAAGCACAGGAAACCTGCCCTCCTTCACAGGCTACCTATAGACACCCCCCAGATGTGATACTGCAATGCTGTTCTAACAGCATGCACACACATATCCCCAGAAATAAAGCACATATTGTTGTCAGCAGTCAGCAGCACACTGACACGCTGACACTGTGAGTGAAACATAATATGCGAGGCTGCCGCCGCGGCGGCCTCTTATACCGTGGGGCGTGTATTAAAGCCCCTGAGCTATAATTGGCTACAGGCATCCTGCCTGTAGCCAATTATGGCTCTCCTCGCTGCCGGCGCTGTGATTGGCCAAGCATGCGGGGTCACAGTGCATGCTTGGCCAATCATCAGCCAGCATTGCACTGCGCGGGCCGCAATGCATTGCGGGGCCGCTCGCATCACACGAATTTGATGCGAGCGGCCCCAATAGTTCTGGGCTCGCCGAGCGAGCGAACACCCGGTGCTCGATTCGAACATGGGTTCGAATCGAACACCGGGCTCATCCTTAGTCACAACGTTCAGCAATAGAAATCCCATTCTTTTTTTGGAGCTGTGTCACTATGACCCTATTGACTTCAACAAAGCACCTGTAAATACACAACGCAAGTGTTTTCGCATGTGTTTTTTTCTACCGAATAACTGTTCTTCTCTGCTCTCATTCTTTTTCTCCTCCCACCCCGGTGCTTGCATGCATATCGACAAACTCTTGCAAAACACTTTAAAAAACATCTGTATGTGCATCCAAAAAACACAAAAAAGAATGCCCGTATAAGTCTGTGAATGATGTGTAGGTGTGAATGCAGGCTTGGACATTTGTGGATAAATTCAGCAGAAGAAGGGGGATGTTGAAAGGAGTCAATAGGCTCTTTAGAGTTCAGAACACTTAAATCCATCATTACTATCTCGTTTTTGGTTGTCTGTAAAGTTGGTAAGTAGCTCTGCATATATAAGCAGACAACACACTGAGTTCCAATAGCACAGTCTAGCACTGATCACATGATACAAGGACTATCGATCACCCAAAAAGATGTCATCATTGAAATTCTGTCCAAAGCAGCATAATGTCTAAACAGAGCCACTGCACAGAATAGTAACGAGTCACGCTGAGTTGGGTGGAAATAGTCTTAGGAATTTAAAGGCGACAATTTTGACAGGGGCAAACAGCATGCTATTGCAGGGAGAGGTACCTACCTGGTCACTAAATTGTCTAAAATTTGGGCCATCTGACCTAGTTTTTGATAAATTAGAAACAAATGCAAAGCGTGAACACATAGGCCACATAGGTGCTACCTGTAGCTGTAACTATGTAATAGATGAGTTGGCTGCCACAAAGGTATCTCCACTGATGGATGAACAATTAGAAGAGCATTTCAAATGTTTTAAGGTTTCATGTGCATATTTCATAGTGAAACTACACATTAGGTAGGCTGTTTCATTTTGGTGGGGTGGCGTAAAGTTCAATACTCTGCTGTTTCATTACAGCTTACTGGGACCCTGGCAGGGCCAAAGTTACATAACAAGCCAAGCATGTCTTTTTCCATACCTCCCAACATTTTGAGATGGGAATGAGGGACAGCTACTAGCAAATGTATGTAGGCATAGGACATGCCCCCAGCCACACCCCCTTAAAGGAGAAAAGTTCATTAAATCCACAAGGGCTTTTTTGTACCACTACTATTCCTTTATATTGACTTTTAAAATTTACAAATGCAGCAGTTTAGAATTTGGATGAGAAACTCTCTTATGTTTATGAATACATCCTGACCTCTGAAGACATGCAGCGCACTGGATGGCACCACATGTCCAGAGAGACCTCAGGATGGGATGGGAAGATCGCAGGATGGGATGGGGGTTGAACATAGAGATCACAGGATGGTATGGGGAGATCGCAGGATGGGATGGGGGGGTGGACAGGGAGATTGCAGGATGGGATGGGGAGATCGCAGGATTGGATGGGGGGGTGGACAGGGAGATTGCAGGATGGAACGGAGAGATGGACAGGGAGATTGCAGGATGAGACAGAGAGATGGACAGGGAGATCGCAGGATGGGATGGGTGTTGGACAGAGAGATCACAGGATGGGATGGGGAGATCGCAGGATGGGATGGGGGGGTGGACAGGGAGATCGCGGGATGGGGGGTGGACAGGGAGATTGCAGGATGGAACGGAGAGAGGGACAGTGAGATTGCAGGATGAGACAGAGAGATGGACAGGGAGATCGCAGGATGGGACGGAGAGATGGACAGGGAGATCGCAGGATGGGACGGGGAGATATGAAAGCAGTCCTTGCACCTGTTTTTTATGTTTTATTGAGGGGAATTAAACTTGGATGGGAGATGGGGAAACTATGAGATGCTCTTGTGATCAAAGTCAAAATTGGGACTACTATATACACATCTGTACAGGGGGTCCCCTACTTACAAACATCCGACTTACAAACGACTCCTACTTACAAACGGAGGGAGACAACAGGAAGTGAGAGGAAATCCACCCCTAGAAAGGGAAATTCTCTCCTGTAAGAGTTAATATGGGAAAAAGGTGTCCACTGATGCTTTATCACCAGTCCATGTTTCCCTAACAACCCAAATTTTTCTAAATCCAATTGTCATTGGGACAGAAGGTGAGGTGGAATCTTCTGAACAGGGGCACAGACAGCAAAACAAATGTTACAGGGGTGATAACCCTTCTCTATGTTATCTAAAAAAACGTAAAAATAGATTTTTTGGCTGGAGCTACACTTTAAAAATTTAGCTGTTCCGACTTACAAACAGATTCAACTTAAGAACAAACCTACAGTCTCTATCTTGTTTGTAACCTGGGGACCCCCTGTATATACAATCTCCTCTTCTCCTCCTGCACTTCCTTGCTTGCAGAATATTAGTCCTTACTCCTCCAACACATTACTTGCTGCATTTTCTGTATCAGCTTGCAATGTAGGCCTGACACTGGCTCAGCCATGCCTAAAGCAGATGCCTATTACAGGAAGGGACCACGGGCCCCTATGGTGTAGCAAAATATAGAAAGTTCCAGTGCTAGCTGTCGCTGTGGCTACTGCTCCCAGCACCACCTGTTCAGGCAGTGCAAGCCCCCCTGGCTGCAGCTGCCTCTTTTCACTGCCCGTGCCACCACCATCCTCCAGACTGGCTCTGCATCCATCCCAGACTGCTGAATCTCAGTCTTTTCAGGCATGCCTCACAGTCCCCCCGATGGTATGAACACTCACCAGCCCTCTTGGCTGTATCTGTGGGACTCCTGGAGACTTGCCCGGCAGTGTTCTCCCGCTGTCTCTTTTGATCCTCCTGGTCAGGACACCTCTGTGGGCTGTAAGAGGGTCCTATCTGCACCCAAGTCCAGGCCCAAGGTCACCCCCCCAGACTGGGGAGCTCCATCAAAGGCCCGATAGCCTAACAATCCATCTCCATCTTCCACCCAATTACCCCTCCCAGCTGGGCTGACCCTAAGTATTTAAGGAGGCCTTCCCCTTGCCAATCCAGACTGGGGATTGGTCAGAGCTCCTTGGAATACCCCAGGTGGTTCCACCTCCCCTATCAGCCTCTCTTTCCTGAAACACCAGAAGATTCTGGAAAGAAGTGGGAGGTCCTAGTGACACCACCTGTTAGTCACCCAGCTCTATTCTAGTTCACTCCCAACCCAGATCACTAAAACACACCCAGGCTTGGCTACCAGTCAATCCTGGGAATCTACCTGTTCTCAAAAACAAATGTACTAGACTTCTAGCACACTAGAGGGTGCTAAACTTTTTATAAATTGGCATTTAGTGGTATGCTGTTGTATTGTAAGACAGTATTCAGCATGAAAGTGCTTAAACAGCAGTATTAAAGGATAAGTTCCCCTTTGGGAGCATGTTACAACCAACACCTATATTTAGAGTGTAACGTATAACAATGCTGCACCCCTGAAATCCTCACCCTGTGACAACTGGTGGGGGTTCTTTTTCCTGTACCCGCTGCCACATTTTAAAAATAGCATGGCTGTGCAGCCCTCCATCCATGCAGTTCTGTGAATAAATAAACTACATAGTTACATAGTTAGTCAGGGTGAAAAAAGACACACGTCCATCTAGTTCAACCATAAAAAAAAAAAAAAATATCTACAACTACCATCTTCCATTGCAGCAGGTGGCTTGTACATCTGAATGAACTGTTAGGCCCCTTTCACACTGGGGCGTTTTTCATGCGGTGCAGCGCTAAAAATAGCGCCTGTTCACCGCATGAAAAAATCCTGCCCCATTCACTCCAGTGTGAAAGCCGGCGGGCTTTCACACTGGAGCGGTGCGCTAGCAGGATGACAAAAAAAGTCCTGCTAGCAGCATCTTTGGAGCGGGATAGGAGCGGTGTGTTCACCGCTCCTATACCGCTCCTTCCCATTGATTACAATGGGAGACCGCCGTAAAACCGCGGCAATACCGCGGTTACCGCGGCAATACCGCGGCTACGGCGGCGCTCTGCGGGGGGTGTTTAACCCTTTTTCGGCCGCTCGCGGGGGGTAAAACCGCACCGCGAGCGGCCGAAAACCGCGGTGAAAACGACGGTAAAGCAGCGCTAAATATAGCGCTGCTTTACCGTCACCGCGGATCACCGCCCCAGTGTGAAAGGGGCCTTAGGGTGCACACACCACCACAATGCAACACAGTGCATTGTGGTGTGAACTGGCCCGATAGAAGACAAGGAATTTTGCCTTGTCTTGCAGTGGCACTGGACTAAAATGCCTGCTTCTGCAATCCCCACCACGCCTGGTGAGAATGGGCCCTCAATCTTTTTTAAAATTTCAGTTTTCATTAAAATAATACCAGGTGGGTCTGTAACAACATTCTGTCCCCTTCTCAAAGTTGTGCCCCTGTGTTGTCTCCCTGGCAAAAAGGCTTCTAAAAAAAGACTACACATGACCGTTTTACTGCACATTACACAGGCATTGTTCACTGTTGACATGATTGGGAAACCCAGCCTGAGAAATGTCATGCAGCCATCACCGGAGACTGTACATGAAGACAGAAAATTACATAATCTCCCCTTTATAAAGTCATTGCCAACGTAACCCGTTGTGCCACGAGGCATCTAACTTGAACTCCGGAGACTCAGCTTGGAACCACATCCTAATTTTGCTGGAGCTGTCAGCAGGATTTAGCATAGGTGATGAGCAGTCGGAGATATCCCGCTTGTGGATGTAGCACAAGATGAGCGATTTGTAGCATATGTCAGTGAGTTTTTATTGTGAATAAAGTGATCATTTAATTTTTTACGGCGAGTACTCTTTTTATTCATTGTGTTCTATCATATATTTGGTTTTGAACTAGGGATGCACCGAATGGGTTTTTTGGTGCCAAAACCGAAAATAAATCTTGATTGATCCCAAAAACCGAAACCGATACCGAAACAGCACCGATACCAAAAGTGACTGTTTTTAAAAAAAATATTTTTATACAGGAGATGGTCAGAGGCTGGGGACATGGTACAGGAGATGGTCAGAGGCTGGGGACATGGTACAGGAGATGGTCAGAGGCTGGGGACATGGTACAGGAGATGGTCAGATGCTGGGGACATGGTAAAGGAGATGGTCAGAGGCTGGGGACATGGTACAGGAGATGGTCAGAGACTGAGGACATGGTACAGGATATGGTTAGAGACTGGGGACATGGTACAGGAGATGGTCAGAGACTGAGGACATGGTACAGGAGATGGCCAGAGACTGGGGACATGGTACAGGAGATGGTCAGAGACTGGGGACATGGTACAGGAGATGGGCAGAGACTGCGGACATGATACAAGAGATCAATGCAGCCTCACCAGTGCCCGTCAGATGCAGCCGGCCTGTGTCCCCAATGCAGCCAGCCTGTGTCCCCAGTGCAGCCAGCCAGTGTCCCCAGTGCAGACAGCCAGTGTCCCCAGTGCAGACAGCCAGTGTCCCCAGTGCAGACAGCCAGTGTCCCCATTGCAGCCAGTGCATCCCCATTGCAGCCAGTGCGTCCCCATTGCAGCCAGTGCGTCCCCATTGCAGCCAGTGCGTCCCCATTGCAGCCAGCCTGTGCAGGGAAGAGAGAGGAGAGCCGCCGCCCCCTTGTTGTTTCGAGCGCCGGGAACATCACAGCTTTCATTTCAATATCTGTGTGTTTCCCGCCACGCGCCGTTACATACATATCTTTGTCCGGGCACTTTGATAGACAGATCACCCGTCCAATCCTATCTATCAAAGTTCCCCGGACAAGGGGGAGGGGCTGTATGTGACGGCGTGCTGCGGGGAACAAACAGCTATTGAAATGAAAGCTGTGATGTTCCCGGCGCTCAAAACAACCAGGCGGCGGAGGCGGCTCTCCTCTCTTCTGCACTATAGAACACCCCCATGATGGGCGGATCCCCGCCCCCATCCAGGCCCCGCCCCATTCTGTATCGGTATTGGCAAGAATTCTCTTTCGGCTTTTTGCCGAAAGGGCCATTTTCGGCCGATATGTTTCGGTGGCCGAAATTTCGGTGCATCCCTAGTTTGAACTGCATTGGAGGTCAGCTGAGGAGAGTGAAGAGGTTGTGAACTGGCTTTGTACCTGTTGACTGATAAAAGGGAAGCATGATCAACTGACCTGTGCAATAACCAGTTCCATATGGGAAGGTGAGCACTTGTCCATATGTTTTCCAGCTGGTGGTGGTTCCCACTGTTTTTGGAGATATAATCCATGACATATGTGGGACTTACTACCCGCTATGCATAACATATTCTAAAGCCCCAACATAGCCCCAAATAAAGACAGACAAGGTGTGGAGTAAATGGCCTTACAGCCTTTTATTTAATCAATGAAAATACTCCGATATTCTTTAAACCATTTTACACTCCTTGTTAACTGGGTCCTTATTGTTATTATGGGAAAAATCCCAACACTGGTCACTGAAACAACTACATTTAACTTTTTTAACTCTTGCCTCCAGTCGGCAAACCCCGGACTCGGAGGCGGTACTCAACTGTCATCAGTGACCTAACCTTTTTACCCTTCCGGGTTAAACCCTTTTTAACCCGGAAGTACACAAACCACTCCCATCCAATGGATGAGTACTACATGTTACCATACATGTCCTTTTCCTTTACCAAACGACCCAAGAAAAACCGCCCCGCAAGGAACCCTGAACTAAAAACCAACCCTCCTACTTAATTGGTGGGTGGGGAACGATTCCTCCACCGCATGGAGACTGACGTCACTTCCCCTTGGCTCAGACAATTTTCCTGTGCCAGACCGCCCATCCCTGTAACCCCTCTCCTATTCTTAAGGTGGCCCAGGCACAGGGACATTTAAGGTGGCTCTGCTGAAGTCCAGCACTGTCATGCCGTCCCTGCGCAAACGGCCTGATGCTCCGGGACTCACTTTCTGGGAAGAAATAGTTCATTATTTATCACAGATTGGTTTATGTTGTGGTTTACACTCTTCTGGAGACATAATTAATTTTGTGAATAAGGATTGCACTATTGATCACAGACTAATTTATGTTGTTTACGTTTTGTACACATATGAGATTCATGTTTGCAACACAGAGTTAGACGATATTGTATTGCTGTAATATATTAGGGTATTTTACATATGTGAAATTATTACCAATGTAATTATTGAGGGTTGGTGTAGCATAATACAATTTACTATACATTCACCGGCCACTTTATTAGGTATACCGGTTCAATTGCTTGGTAACACATATTGCGCATGCGCCGTAGACAACGTTTTAAAACGTTCTTTGCAAATATACACGGTTTAGGAGATATTTCTTGTACCTACAGGTAAGCCTTAATCTAGGCTTACCTGTAGGTGCAAGTTGAATTTAAGGGTATACAACCGCTTTAAGTGTAATGGAGAATAGAATAATCAATAATAGGAGGGGAAAAAAGGCAAATGTTAAAAAGCCACTTTCATGTTTTAAGTCGGAGCACAAATGGTGTACATTTTATGTGATCATAAATTATACATTCCGTCTGCAGTATTGTCAATGGAAAGGTAAGGTTTGAAAGGTATCTATTGAAATGGAACAGCTGTGACAAGATCTCTGTAAAATGCATGTCTGGACTTTTGTTAGATGATACTGAATCTGCACCATGCTGCTTGTGACAGGCAATGACATAAAGCACCAGCCTCTTCAAACACAGAAATCATGTTGCATTCAAATACATGCTTTAATCTACTTCCACAAACCCTGAAACCAAAGACACATTCACCAGCAACGTGGTGTAAACTGATCAGCCAGCCAGCATAATCTACCGTATAGCAGAAAGTGTAGTTCGTTAGACTATGAGGCACTAAATAATATATTTTCATTAAGGAGATATAGGGGATTCTGTGTCTTTCTCCACCCATCAAATGCATGCTACTTGTGCTCTGTATTCATTAGAAAGAGACACAGCAAGGTGGATCAAAGTGAACCAGGAGTGCTATTCACATTGCTTTCAGCAGAAACTTTCTGACGTTTGCAAATTTTTAGAGGAGCTATTTAAGGTAAGCCCACTCTATAGTCATGACTGTAGCAGCCATTGTCAGCGATTCATAGAAGTCATATACTTAAAATCCAAGGCCAGCTTTTCAAAAATATCAACCATTACAATTTTTAATGTGTATTCGTAATTTTCTTAATTTAATTACCCTTCTTTCCTTGATCTCATACATCTTCAGCCTTTTGTGCCTTTCTGAGCCCTATCACTTGTCAAAAGTTACAGGTTGTCAAGGATGATCTATACACAGAGAAGTCCCTAATGCAAGGAGAACTATGGCTAGTAGATTGTCCTTCCCAAATTGTGAACAGTGCAGGTCATTGCAGTCCCAAGCCTTAAAAATGTATATATCACAACCCAAAGGAAAGCTAAAGACTTTTTTTTTTTTTATTAACACAGTAATTGTTGAAGAAAAACCACAAACATAGAATTAGGAATTAGCCTGAGATGAATTTAAAATAAAATTGTGTATATAACTTAAAGAAGTATTAAACCCCAAAATTAAACTTAATATGATTTACCAATTCTTCGATATGATGGATGCATTGTTTTTTTCTTTTTTTTCTTTCCTATTTTCTTTTATTTTTGTTTTTCCGGCCTGTTTTTTGTGCAATTTCCTTTAACAGACCAAGATAGCCAGCAAAAGTGACAGTTAGAGGGATAGGAAAAAAACATTTAACACTGGCAATGGTGCTTACAATGGTCAGCTCCTATTAATTTATTTAAAACTTTTATCGCAAAAGGATGAAAACATTTTGCTGTAACTGCTTCAAAAAAAGTTAGCTGGGGTTCAGCTTTAAAGGATATAAAAAACAAATAAAAAAACAAACATGTCATACTTACCTTGGTTATGCACAGAGTGTCCCCCAGTCCTCCTCTTCTAGGGTCCCTCAGCGTTATTCCTGGCTCCTCCTCTTTTTGAGTGCCCTGTAAGAGAGCTGCTCTCCCTCGGTGCACTCATGCGGGTGCTCTCCCATGTCCTGCTGCTGCGTTCATTGACACAGACAGCAGGACTCAGCCCCACCCCCAGCTCCCGTGTCATTGGATTTGATTGACAGCAGCAGGAGCCAATGACTGCTCTGCTATCAATCTATCCAATCAGGAACTGAGACACCGGCTGAAGCTGGTGGGCTTGTGCCTGTTGCTGGAAAGACCGGGTTCAGGTAAGTAAAAGGGGGGCTCTGGGGGGCTGCTGCATCACAGGAGGTTTTTGCATTAAGGTGAAAAACCTTGAGGGTTTATAACCCCTTTAATTTTTTTATATGTATACTTATGGGCTATAGCTCTTATATGCAATATGTAATTGCATTGAAATGTTTTTTTATGGATATAGATATGTCTAAGATTTTTTTTTAAATGAATAGAAGTATCTTTGTATTTTAACTTCTACTGTACTCACTTTTTAGGGTTAAGAATGGCACTTTGAAAATCCTTTTTTTCCCTATTCTTTTCTTGTCAAAGATTTTTATTGATTTTCAAATAAAAGACAGAAACAATAAATAACGAAAAAGGAAAATAATAAGGTGCATTACATATATTCATTTTCACATATGAAATATCTTGTAATTTAAATAAAAGTAAATAACAACATGTGTATTATGCAGTCTAAAGTATAAAATAATGGGTCAGAAATCCGACACTGTGAAAACGTCTAATAAACAATGTTTCATGGGTATAATGAGTAACCCTGGATCACTACTAGAGACGTTATAGATATGCCTCCAGACCATTTTACCACCCCTATTGGGTGCAAACTGTGGTAAAATGGGGGCAATTTAAACGAACAGGTATTATCATAACTTAAGATAGTAGTAAGAGTGCATAGGAAAAATTAGTATCTTAAGGATAATGAATAGCGAATTCCCCTATTCTTTTCATATTTTTATGGATGTGGCGTCACACCAGTGAATTGTGCTCCATGGTGTGTTCCATGTTTTTCTGTTTTAATGGTTTTTATTAATCGTTTACATAGAATGTCAAAGAACCGTCAGTAGAACAGTGAACAGTCCTTGCTTGCTCTACGTATATCGGATGAACAGTTGAACATGAAAACAAACATCCAAGCATGGGAACAGTTTAACAATCCCACAATTGAATGCATTCTTAATACAGACAAATATAGACCCGACTCGCAGGTTAGATCCTTTATTGCAGTCCCCCCAACATATAGTAACTAAAGTGGGGGGCAGGACAGTGTCTAGTGCTGAAATACTGGCAGAACACGGAATCTACCTGCACACTGCGGTGTAGTCGTTCTATCAGCCACTCTGTGCGTTGTTTGTGTGTGTGTGGGACAACTTGGTCTCTTTTAAACACCATAACTGAGGTAAAATCACAGCAAAATAATCTGGGTGATGTGAACGTAGCGGGTAAGGTTCATTCAGCAATTGTTTAACATAACTGTATCCCATAGGGGACCATATTCTCAACATTATACCTAGGCGAGTCTGGGTTAACCAAGAAGAAGGAAAGCAAGAAAACCGTGGAAGCACAATGCCAGAGGTAAGCATGGAATTAGGCTATGGTAGAAGAGAAGAGGAGAGAGAGGAGGTAAAGGTGGGTCCACCTGGGAAACCGTGGTTGGCCGTTCGTGTGGATAGCCTTTTGTCTTGTGGACCTGTAGGTAAGTGAGCCAGGGGGACCATATTTTCTCAAAAACAGGTTGTTAGTCATTTAGAATGCTCAATACCTTCTCGTTTAACATGATCCAATTTAGTTTGTGTTTTATCAATGCTATGTCTACAATGGGGCTTTTCCAGGCTGACGCAATGGCTATTTTTGCAGCTAAGAATATATAATATATTAAAGTCTGAATATGTCTAGGGATATTGTCCACTGGCTTGTTTAGGAGGGCGACTGAGGCGTCTTTAACAATATTAACCATCGTGATCGCTAATATATGAATAAGTGGACCCTCATCCAGAAGCGACAAACCTTGGGGCACGTCCACCATATATGGAGTAGTGAACCCACCTGTCCACATCCCCTGATGCAGAAGGCCGAGGCTCCTGGATACATTTTGGAAAGGCGTTCAGGTACCAGGTACCACCTGGCGTGTACCTTATATCCCGCCTCAATCAGGGCAACATTGAGGATGCCTTTGTGGATCCGTATTCTCCATTTACTCCAGTCCTCTGCCTCAAGGCTAATTTCAAGATCCCTCTCCCATGCCACCTGATATGAGAGTCCGGTTAGAGGGGCAGTGAACTGTTTGTAGAGCACAGAGAGTCCCCCCTGGAGAGCAGAATCCTGCAGGCACCTATTTTCAAAGGTAGTGCGCACTGTCAGGTCATACACGTTTTTACATAAAGTTTGGAGAAAATGTTGGACTTGTTGTAGTTGGTAGCTCTCCGCGGCAGGCATCCCAAAGCTGCCTGTGTAGTGTGAGGAAGGACGTATTCCTCTGTGATCTAGGTAGTCGCCTATCCGGAATAGTCTGCCTAGGAGGAACAGGGGATTTCAGAAGAGCGGGGCCACTGGAGTGCGGACCTTAGATACCATCTTTTACAGCTAATTTTCCATATGTTTAAGGAATGAGAGAGTGTCAGGCACAAAATAGCTTTGCGGTGCTTTTGGGAAGTCCAAAGGATAAGGTCCATTGCTATTCGAGTACATACCTGAGCTTTCAGTGGGACCCACTCAGTGCAATAATGATGGCTGTGCAGTTGGAGTAATTGGGCTAACTTTGCGGCTATATAATGCTTTTGAAACTAGGGCAACCCCATACCCCCCATGTCTTTGAGGGCGTGCATTGTAGCCCAGGCTATTCTAGGACCTTTAGTACCCCAGATGTAATGGAGGATTTTGGATCGGAAGCGGCGTATGGCGACGACGGGGACTTCGATAGGTAGAGTTTGAAAGTAATATAGTAGCCGTGGGAGGACTGTCATTTTTACTGATGCAATTCTACCCATCCACGACCGGTTCGCATCGGACCATGTCTTCATGTCTTCCAATAGACGGAGAACAAGGTTGGGTAGTTCGTTTTGTATAGCGAGGTAATATCGGAGGTCAGTTTAATACCCAAATAAGAAGGGGAAGAGAAGGGGAATTGGGATTTGATACTCTGGAGTGTCGAGGTTGGCAAGTTGACATTCAGCGCCTCTGATTTATCCTGATTAACAGGCCAGAAATTTTTCAGAATCGGTTTAATAGGGACAGAAGATTTGGTATTAAAGTATGGGGGGACGTGATAAACAGCAGGAGATCATCCGCAAATAGAGCACACCTATGACTCTTCCCCCCGCTTTCTATTCCCAAGACGTCAGGGTGGGGGCGGATCACTATCGCCAGGGTTTCAATGGCTATCACAAATAGAATGGGAGATAGTGGGCATCCCTGTCGAGTACCCGAGGAGATTGGTATTGAGTCCGACTTATGACCCCTTAGAAGTATCTGAGCTGAGGGTGAGCTGCACAGTGATTGCATTGAGGCCAAAAAGGAAGGACGGAAATTCCACCTAGCCAACACTCGGAAGCGGAATAGCCACAACAACTAATCAAATTCTTTGCGCATAACAATAGATAGAAGCATCCCCTTTCGGTGTGGTCCACCATCCCATGAGGAATGTAATAGGTATATGAGGTCAATCGCCCTCCTGATCTGATCAGCCGCCTGTCTAGGGGGCATAAAACCCACCAGGTCGGAGTGAATGTAGTCAGCCAAAAATGTCAACATCCTGTTAGCTACAGATCCGTGTTGATTAAGGATATGGGTCAGTAGTTGGTTACATCACTGTGATCCTAATGGGGTTTGGGAATAAAGCCCCATACACACGGTCGGATTTTTTCATGGATTCTGTCCGATCGGACAATGTTGTTGAAAAATCAGACCGTGTGTATGAACCATCGGACAGTGTACGTCGGATTGTCCGACGAACAAAGTCTTATCTCCTGCTGGATAGATTTGCCGACAACACGGTCCGATCACACCAAATCCGATCGTGTGTACGGTTGTCCGACCGGACAAAGTGCTACGCATGCTCAGATCACATTACAAGACCAAAGCTATTGGCTACTAGTGTCTACGTAGTCCCGTCGTAGGCAACAAACGTCACCACGTTCAGAATGATCGGATTTTCCGACAACTTTGTCCGACCGTGTGTACGCAAAACCAACATCAGACAAAGTATGACGGACATGGTCCGACGGACCTGGTCCTCGGATAATCCGCGCGTGTGTATGGGGCTTAAGAGTTATAAAGGCTCTATTGGACCAACATTATGTGTGTCCTTAAAAAAGCCTGCTAAGGAGGGGGCCAGCAAGGTGGAGAATTTTTTGTAGTATAGGGTTGTGAATCAGTCCGGGCCCAGTGCTTTGCCCTTTGGGGCCTGGTTTATAGCAGCCAGAACCTCTTCCACAGTGATATCTCTATTTAGGAAGGCTCTATGTTCATCTTGTAAGGACGGGATGGGCAAGTGTTCAATAAATTCATTGAACTCCTGCTGGCCTGTGACCTTGTCATCGTTATACAACTTTTTGTAAAAAGTTTGGGATTCCTGCAAGACTGCTTTAGGTTGCTGAGTAAAGGAACCGTCAGATTTCCTGATCTTAGGGACATGGGGAGGGGGGCGTCTGGGGGCCAATCTTGTTGATAGTAGTTTATCCGATTGGGAATAGAATCTTGCCTGAGTCCATCGCAGTTGGTTTTCCGCCTTCGTGGGGAGGCAGACATTTAATTCCAGGCTGGCGGACTCGATTCTATCCCTTAGGTCTAGATGGGGATTATGCTTATGTTCTTTGAGTATGGCGGCGTATTAATCCTCTTTTTGCTTCAGAAAGGCTTTGTAATGTCTTCTATACCTGGCAGCCATCTGAATCAGGATACCTCTGATCGTGTCTTTGTGACTGGCCCAAGTGCACATTGAGGAAGTGTGCAATGGGTCATTCAGGGTAAAAAATTATTTGAATGCAATTTCAATATCTAAACACGTGGCCGGATTGCTGAGGTGGGGACTCGTTTAGGCGCACCTGTAGGAGGCTGTAGGACAATGCAGTGAGGAAAGGTTAACCACTACAGGGGAATGATCTGACCAGGAAGTTTCTAGTATTTTGGAGGAGGTGTATATACCATGTAAAATGTAAAATCTGGCAGGCTGGTTGTACCCAAGTTGATTGATCGATCATCTTGGGTAAATTCTGCTCGCTCATACATGGTTCGAATCTCCTGCTAAACCGGCCACGATTTGAACCTTCAATGGCTGGCCTTGGTTGCTTATCCAAGCCACTGAAGAACCTAAAAGCTTTGAAACTGCCTAAACGTTAAATAAAAAGTCTGTCTGAATAGGACTAACTACTACTATACATACTTTATATCACCTTGTACATGTGTTATGTTAAAAAGGAAACAATATTCAGTATCTGTTTCAAAGAAAGTAGTGCTTGCCTTGCACAGAGTTCTGCACCCACCCAACATCTATGTGTTTGCTGATTCAGCGATGAGGAAGTTGCTACCACTAAAGTGTGTTGTTGGGAGACAAGCACTGCATTAGACTGCATTAACAGACCTTTTTTGTTTTTAACACCACCTTTAAGGGGCAGCCTCTGGGGGGTTTCCTCAGCACTTAAAGAGAATGTGTGTCCCATGCCCATTAGACTAGTAGCTAAAGAAAGTACAAGATGCCTCTCTTTTCAAGATAGGTTAGACTTCTTTTCTTTTCTTAATGGATGCAAAGACAAGGGCAAATATAGGATATATCCTTCATGAAGTGGATAGCTAATTGTGGTGTGGACAATCAAACTATGTCTATGTACAATGCACAGTACACATGCATGTAAAAATAGAACAGTAGGGGGCCAATCTGAAAAGCAACAGTATGGCCTACTATTGCTTTTTTTTTTTTTTTTTATTAAACTTGCCTCCAATACATTTATGAAGCACTGGTGCAAGATTCATAAATGTGTTTTGTGAATCACATGCTTCAAGGACTCTGAAGCAAGCAAAGCCCTATTCAATATAATGAATCTAATCTAATGAATAAATGGTGCATTGATAGGAGGAGAACTCTTTCAGTGCTCTCCATCCATGCATCATGTAGACAACAAACCACAGGACAATACAAGCTCCATACTTTGCTTATAACACAGGAAATTTCATTTTTTTTAGGTCTTTCCAAGAGTATTCTTAAAAAGGGGAAATCGCATTGGATTGGGGGTCTCTCTGTGTGAAATATCATAAAAGGATTCAGCAGTTTAGTAAACATTAACCCAATCCCAGTGTTGGTGTTTGATGTGCTTGGAGTGTTGAACTCAGAATGAGAAAATTCAATTATCCCCACTGGTAATATTGCAATTTTAGGTTATACCACAATACTAGATTTTATAAGGTGGAAATGCTGGTTAAATAATTTGTAATTGATAATGTAGGCAAGTGCAATCTATTTATCGACTGCAGGTGGCGCTATCCGCAGCAGCACTGTAGTTGGAAAGCAAGTCATGAGGAACATGGTTCCTCAATGGCAGGGGTAGGCAACCTCGGCCCTCCAGCTGTTTTAAAAACTACAAGTCCCATGAGACATTGCAAGACCCTGACAATCACAGACATGACTCCTAGAGGCAGAGGCATAATGGGATTTGTAGTTTCACCACAGCTGGAGTGCCGAGGTTGCCTACCCCTGCTCTATGGTTTCCTGGGTCACTGGGGAAGTGATCTGTCTGGATGCTGGTGCCCCATGTGACCCTGGTGGCCATCTTGGGTCAGGCCTTTTTAAGGCCCTGGCTCCCAGGTTTGGCATGCTTTTTTTGGCGAGTTAGTAGAGTAGGGACAGGTACCCAACCTGTGAGGGGCAGTACTAGTGCAAGGGGAAGGTTCCTGACAAGGAGGGAAAGCATAGGGTTGGATCTCTTCTGGACACTTCCTCTAGACAGCCAGGGCGCATTCTGCTCCCTCTCTACAGACGCTGTCAGTCTGGCCGGATTCTGCTTCTTCACCTTGTTGGGAATTGGGAGTGCACCTGGCTGGGCCACCAGGTTTGTTGTGAACTGTTGCTGCATTACTTCAATAGAAATTGTATTTTGCCCCCAACTGTGAGAATTATTGCGCATGCTGAACCCCACCTGCACTTACATCTCTCCAGCACAATAAATCCTAGGACTCTCCATTTACCTACATCACACGATCCCAAAAAGGTGGGATTTCCAGTATTTCTAAAAGTAAATTTAATGTAAAGACCTAAGTACTATGCATCAAGCAGGCAAGATAGGCATTTGCATTCAAAAAAAGAAGAGGAAAGGAAATTAGCAATGCTTTTCTTGCCTTCCAAAATCTTTGTGACAATTTATTTTTCATAGAAAAACCTTTTTTTTCAGTCTGAGCAGATCACTATTCATGTAGTTTTCATTCTCAATAGTTATAGGGAGAAAGATTTAAATATAACTTTTCTCAGCAAAAATAGAACACATTTCCTATTACAGCTGTGATGAAAAAAAGAAAATTCTTCTATTACACTAACAAAGCACACTGTGACATTAAAAAAATTAAAGTAATAAGAATAATAATCTGATCTAGGTTATTGTACACTCCTTATTGTGAAAGCAGTGCATTTCCAGCCGTATTAAAACCAAACAATAATATATTGCAGCTTACGTCATTAGATGTGGTTGTTGCGATCATTTCCTTGTCTTAGGCTTTTTCCCTCTGTTTTCACCTGGTGATCTGTCCAGTATCACACCTCCTGTATTCGAGTGCCACCACTCTGGATGAAGGAGCACAGGACAGAAGCACTGTAAGTCTGAGGGGAGGGGTGTGTTAGATGTACTAGCAGATTTAAATACATTAACAAATCGAAGCCTAATTTCAGCTAAGCAGTTACAGCAACAGTTTTGTTTTCCCTTTTTGGAATAAATGTTTCACATAGATTTATGAAAGGTGATCATTGAAAGTACTCCTGTCAGTGGTGAATCTCTTTTGAACAACAACAGACTTGCTGGCTGGGTCACCAGATGAAACTAAAACAAAGAAAGCAAAGAAAATAAAACAAATACAGCCATCACATCTAAGAAATGGTAAGCTGCAATTTAATAAATGTTTGCTTTTGGGTTTAATGCCACGTTAAAGTGGTTGTAAACCCTTACAAACCACTTTGACCTACAGGTAAGCCTAGATTAAGGCTTACCTGTAGGTCCAAGAAATATCTCCTAAACCTACACGGTTTATAGAGATACATTTGCAAATAGACAAGCACCTCTGTTTACAGCGCATGCGCTGTAGACAGCAGCGTGCAGGCGCACTGAGCACGCCGCTGCTAACAGCGATATGCCGCTAGTAGGGGTGCAACGGATCGTCGCCGATCCGTGATCCGAACGGGTCACCCCGTTCGGATCGGCACACCCCGCGATCCGCGGAGCGCTCCGCGGCCTCGGCCTTAGGAAAGCTCCGGAGCGGCGGCCATCTTGGTACACCCGGCCACTGTTTACAATGTGATCGCTCCGTCAAATGACGGAGCGATCACTTGTAAACATACCCTGCATTACCCAGCATATACCCTGCATTACCCAGCATATACTCTGCATTACCCAGCTATACTCTGCGATACTCTGCGATACCCAGCCAATACTCTGCGATACCCAGCCAATACTCTGCGATACCCAGCCAATACTCTGCGATACCCAGCCAATAACTCTGCGATACCCAGCCAATACCTCTGCGATACCCTGCCAATAATCTGCGATACCCTGCCAATAATCTGCGATACCCTGCCAATATTACAGTGGGGGAGAGGATGTGGATATTGCAGTGGGGGAGATGACGTGGATATTACAGTGGGGGAGATGACGTGGATATTACAGTGGGGGAGATGACGTGGATATTACAGTGGGGACTATATGGTGGCGGAATTTTCACAGGTTTTTGCAAATTCAATTATTATTTGCTGATCCGAAAAATGATCCGATCCGTGACTCCTGATCCGAGGATCGATCCGATCCGTGAGTTTTTTGATCCGTTGCACCCCTAGCCGCTAGTGGCGGCTCCCGTGCGCATGCGTGGGAGTGATGTCATCGCAAAGAAGATGGAGGCTCCGTGCACCAGGGGACAGCGGTGACATCACAGGCTCCTGTGTCAGGTAAGTGACACATAATGGGCTACTATTTATGCTTTACCTTTGCAGGTAAACAAAGAGGAAGTAAACCCATCAGAGTTTACTTCCTCTTTAAATTGTACCTGAGTAGACAGCACATCTTGATGCCAAAATTAGATTTTTTTGGCTTTATGTCTGGTCAAAATAATGGAGGTGGGCCAGTACATCATAGGCAAACCCTGATTTTATTGCTCTAAAGCAAACCTCTGTCATTTGCAGTTGGACAGTAATTCACCTGGATATATCCCTTTTAGGTTTCTCTTACGTGGTCTATACTCATTGTTTCTGCCCTTGTCTGAACTCTTGTTTGAAAAATGTGGACATGCTGATTCTAAATCTGTAGCTAAGAATATTTTTACATTCATTCTGTGCCCTGTGAATTTTTGTAGCTTCCTAAGGTACCGGTGGCCTCTTGTTTGGTTCTCTTGTACCTTTTTGGTATTTTAGTAGACAGCCTTTTCTGGGTAGAGTCAAAGTGGTGCCATATTCGTTATTTCTTTTTAATAATGGATTTTAGGTGGCTCTATTAGTTGCCTAACATTTTCCAAAGTCAAACAATCCTACAATAGAAGAGGCATTAAACTCACCTTTTCTGTCTTTGCATTCTACCTTCATTCTACTTCAGCGCATCTGCCTCTATCAGACTCTTCGACATTTGAAACTTCCAGGAGTGTCAGATGTCTGTTTCCACCACTGCACGTTGCGGTTCCATTCTTCAAATCCTATAGGGGTGGAAGGAAAGAACCTTGGTTCCGTGGTTCTCCCAGAGATTTCAAATGTCGAAGAGTCTGATGGTGTCAACCAGTGACGGGACAAGGTCACCCAATGCCCAGGGCAAAGGTGCCTAACCACACCCCCCATTCATGATGTGCAAGCTTAGGGGATCCTATGCCCATCTCTCGCTTGTAAAAATCACTGTGCAGCTCAGTTATAACACTGGGCACATGCTGTGTTTATGGCTCTCTCCTCCACTCCGAGCTCTCTCCTGAACACTTCTTCACGTGGTGGTGTGGGCTGTGCTCTCTCTCCCTCTCCTACTTATTTATGTATACCTAAATGCTTTCATTTCACACAGGTGGACTTTGGAATTTGAAGGTCTACAGCTTATATCGCCAGTTTAGCAGAAAAGGGGGTTAATACTTATCCACTCAAACCTTTTCATTTTATATTGATACATTTTAACCATTTTTTTTTTTTATATTTCTTCCACATTTGACAATATTGATTAGATTTATGACGTGAAAACCCTAGCAAATCTATCTTAATTTCAGGTTGTTACACTGCAAAATAAAAAATAAAAAAACATTCTAAGGGGATTCATACTTAATGCAAAGCATTTTAAGATGCATATTTGTTTTTCAAACCGAGAACACAGAAATCAGAAAAAAAACAAAAAAATTCAGTCAGGAAATCACATATGCAAAAGTACTGCCACTCAGGGCACACATGTAAAAATAGAAACACATATTATAATGGGAAAAAATCCAATAAAGTAGATACAAGGAGAGCTAGTCAGCAGGACATTTACAGCACCAATCTGTGCAACAATCAGTTTCCACAGTTTATCAAAGGAGGCCCAGGAAGTCAGCAAAGCGATTGGAGATAGATCTTTCATACAAATAGTGAATTTTAACTAAGACAAATGCTTCAGAAGGGTTAGGGGCCTGAGTTTTTCTCCAATATTTTACTATGACAATTCTTGCTGCTGTAATGCGGCGTACACACGGTCGCAATTTCCGATGGAAACAATCCGATGGGAGCTTTTCATCGGATTTTCCGACCGTGTGTATGCCCAACGGTCTTTTTCTGTCGGAATTTCCGACGGACTTTGAATTGAGAACCTGTTCTCAATTTTTCCAACGGAAAACCTTTCTATCGAATTTTCCGATCGTGTGTATGCAATTCCGACACGCAAAATTCCGATGCATGCTCGGAAACAATTCGACGCATGCTCGGAAGCATTAAACTTCCCTTTTATAGTGCTGTAAAACGTGTTTTATGCCGCTGTGTTATTGACCGTCGGAATTTGGTGTGATCGTGTGTAGGCAACACAGCTTGAGCCGAATTCCATTGGAATACCGTCGGAAAAACCGCCAGAGTTTTTTCCGACGAGAATTTCGATCGTGTGTACGCGGCATAAGAAAAGTTCCCTATGATTGTACTGTAGATTACAGGAAAGTCATCTATCTCTAGATTCAAGATCGCCAGAGCTGGGTCGGGTTGCAATAAAATACCTGCAATGTTCGAAAGGAGTTGGAAGACTCTCCTCCAGAAACTGGTGAGTTTCTTACAAGCCCAACATTTATGGTAAAGATTGACGATTTGTCCACATCCCCTCTAACAAAGAGGGGATTTAGAGAATTTGGTCAATGTGTAAGGAGTCAAGTACCAGTATGCCACAAGTTTCTATGTCAGCTCCCATTAACTAAAACAGTGGGAAACAAAGTAAGCATAATGAAAGGCTGTGAATGAGTGTAGAAGATCCATTTCCCATTTTGAAATGGGGAATATCTTAGTAAACAATGATTTTTGCTGGAGGGTATTATAAAATAATAATATTTCCCATTGTGAGATAGAGGGGGGAAGTAAAAAAAATCCATACAGAAGAGAAGATTTTAGGGGGGAGGGTATTTAGAAAAGAACCACAATCAGTGGGTGTATGTAAAATACTCTTTTAAATAGATATACTGTGTTCTTTTGCAAGAACCTTTCAAGCCTTAGGTACACCATTACTATACAGACCATCTACCCACAAAACACCTGTCAGCCCATTTCCTAACAAATAAGTATGGAATAAGAAATTAATGGGTTTCGAGAGGAAAAAGGAGGGACTGGGACCCTGGTCTGATTGTTGGGCCGATGTTCTTCAAGCTATCAATGAGGAGTGTGTTGGTAAGGGAAGGGAGTGCAGATCCAGCAGTTAAGATGCATATTTTGATATGTCACACATTTTATTTAATTAACTTGTAGAATCTACTGGGTTGCCTCATTCATCCTAATTAATAAAAAACACTCAGGGGAATAAATAGGCATTTAAAAAAAAAAAAAAAAAAAATGCATGTTTTTGCTCATTTCCTATGTGGGATTTTCTACTTTTATAGATTTATCTAATTATGATATAAAACATACATTCTAATTTTGTTTCTTTTCAGCGTTTCTTCCTCTATTGGTGCCCTGGACAGCTTAGATTTTGTTTGTTTAGAAAATACATTACAATTTCTAAGTACCAAAAACACTGAGCTGCCCGTTTTTTTTATTATTTTGAATTATCATACTGTAGATCAGTAATCTATACATGGCAGTAAATTACATCGTTTTAAAACATATAATGTGACAAGAAAAAAAGAGAGTGATGTAAGGAAAATATAGACTTGTAGAAGTGAATGTCTCTTAGACTACAAAAAAAATAAAAATCATACCATATATTTTATGCATCACAAGGTGATACTCGTGTATCATGTCTGGAAACAACATAAATTGGAGTTCCCCTTTAAATCTTTTCTGTTGAGCTGTCATTAGCACTATACACACTTAATCTTGAAAATCAGTGCCAAAAAAATGGGAGAAATTGTGTTTTGCACATCACATTTTTCAACCCAGCTGACCTTTAAAATGAAAACTTATTTCTGAAAAGCTGTAAATCATGAAAGGCTTCAGAGTTTGCTTGAGTACATATTTTTCCATCAACCTTCAAAAAGAATAATAGTTATGGTATCTTCCTTTTAATATCTTTCTCTGCAGAAGTCTCTGGAAGCAAGAATTTGCCTAACCGCGTAGGGCTCATTGAGAATTTGGAGACACAGCAGTCTTGCGATCCAGATATCCATATTAACTGGCAACTGACTTGCAACCTCCAAGACTGTGAATCATTTGCAAAGCCTTTTCAGCTGCTGCCTCTAGCAATAAACTCAATTGCCAGGTCCAAACGCTGAGCTGCCAAACTAGAAGAGCTCACTGCCATAGGCACATCATCAGCTGCAAGAACAGAAGTAGCAGAGCTTTTGAAAAGGACTAAAAAGTACCTGTAACAGCTGAAGAGAACTTCAAGTGCCAAGTGAGCTGGAAAGCAAAAGTAGCTCATTATTCCTAAAAATAACTATTAGCAAGGGAAAAGAAACTGGGGATGAATAGACATAATAAAAGAGATCATTGAGACAAGAGGAAACTTGCTGTGTTTAATTGCTGAGAAGAAACACTGTTGCATGTTTAGAGACACTTAACATCCCTGTGGGGCATAAGTTGGGCAAGTTGGTAAACTTTTTTATACTGAGGGATTTAATACTTTGTTCACAAGAAGTAACATGAGTAGAGAACGAGCAGTTAAGGATAGTAAGACCAGCCATGTATCTAGCACGCAATCAAAACACCGAAATGGAGATATTATTTTCAAAGAGGACCTCCAGGCTTCACGCAAAATTGAAAGGTTCTCAATACCCCTGGACAATCTCAAAATGATGTTTGAGAAGCCAAGTCGTATTGTGGTGATGCCACGCAAGAGTAACAAGAGAAAGGTAAGGAGGTTAAATAGTCCAAGGCCTGTGGTGCTGACTTTGTGATGCTTCAATGTATAATATTATGGGTTATGATCAGTTGATATGGGAGTAGGACCTGCTCATGGAGAGAGTGTTGACAACAACTCCTCTTGCAAGAGGTTATCCCTCCCATCACATGTACATGCTTATGACAGGTTGCTAGAGAAACCTTTGTTACCCTTGGTAACCACTTATGTCTTCCCACCATATTAACACTTAACCTGCTGTCTTCATACTACAATTTGCATAAATGACCCGAGCTGTATGCTGTGTGTGCCGGTTACGTGTCGGTTACTAGCATTACACCCCTTGAGTAACTTCAGACCAGGCAAGGGCAAAGTTTCAAAAGCTTTACTTGTATAGCGTGGCATGACAGTCAAATAAAGGCAACGGTCTTTCCCTAAATTAATCTCTAAGTCAGGCTTGTGGCTGCCCCAGCATACCTGCACAGGATAAAGTCCATAACTGGTTGAGTACATGAAGGTAGTATACAGGATTGACATCTTCTGGATTGCAGGTCCCAGCAATCCCCCAAGGCTGTAGAAGGATCCTGAAGCCAAGTTCATTAGTTGGCACTCCAGCATATTCAGCAGGGTAGCAGGATGGACTCTGGCAAAGGTAACAGCAGCAACCACTCTCTCTCGTTCCCTAGTCCCTCTTGTTAACTCTAGCTCCCTCAGATCTGTACCCCTGTCCCTTTTATAATACACAGGATCAGTGGGTCATACCCAAAAAATCCAAGACAGGACCAGGAAACAATTAACACTAATCCTCCCAACTGGGGCAGCAAAAAAACTCTACCTGCCTACACCCCTGCTGGGTCAGACCAATAACTATGTCAGCAAAGCTCATGTTCCCTGCTGATTGGAGAGCTCTAGCTCTAACTCATCAGTGGGTGTGTCAGACTTCTGCAGAGAGGCCACTGTTTGTACACAGAGAGCAAGGATCCTTCTCTGCAATATGCTGGTAAGGGACAGGCTTTTCTGCTCAAGCTGTAGCTGCTTTCTAAAGAAAACAAAAAAAGCCGTTGCACACCTTTTGTTTTTATGTAACTGGAATGTATGTAGCAAATTTTAAATAAAAGTTCAGTTAGGCCTTAAAGTGGTACTAAACCCACAATAGTAAAATCACTCAGTATATGCAGCATAGCATGCTTGTTATACTTAGTGTGGAACTTAAGGGGTTAATCCTCAGCATTGTGTAAAAAGGCTGTTTCATCCTGTATGCATAGATCCACCCCCTCCTGCACCTCCAAAAAGTATTAGTATATAGTGGCAGTATTTTAATGTAAAAATATGTATAAGCTGTGGGCACTGTGGGGCGGGGGGGGGGCAGATAAACTATTTTTATATTACTGGGTTTAGTAACACTTTAGGGCCTATCTGCAGCCATATTTGTTCCTTTTTTGGGAGAGTGGGAAATGGTTAAAGCCTCTCTCAAGATTTTATTGCTATCTTTTTCAAAGGGGACACAAACAGCAAACATGTTTGGTCTTCATGTGTACACACATTCAGGAGATTTCCTCTCACTTCCTGTTCTGGTGACAGCCTGCGAAAGACAAGGAGTAACTGGGTGCCATAGGGACAGGAAGTAAGGAAGAATTTCTCTTTTCTTTTCAAAATAATTTATTGAGAATGATACAATACAAGTTAATAATACAGTAAATAAGTTTTAACATTGTATAGGGCTATCAAACTTGAAAAAAGGAACTTCTCAGTTATTAATTTGGAATAACAATAGTACAGTTACAGTATAGAGAGTAATATGGGAATCGTTTATCAGTAAATATATGTGAAGAATATAACCATAACAATTAATAAACCTGGTGTAATTTGCATAAAGGAAAATTAATAATATGTCATATATTAAAGAATTGGACATAAAGATACAACTATGTTGGATAAATCGGTCTGTATTGGGATGTAGTTTCGAACGTCTGTCTACTTTATATAGAACTAAAAGAAAAAGATGTAGGCTGTATTTGGACATTAAAGCAGACGTTCAGCCAAAAACTAACTCTATATCTACTCGCAGCCACATTCCAAAAATAATCTATCTAGCCCCGTGAAGCAAACATTTCTATACATACCTTTTCTGCAGCCACTCTTGTTCAGCCCTGCTGAGCTGTGAGTAGGCGTGTGCAAGAGAGGCAGCTGACAACAGAAGCCCCATATTAACGCTATGGGTGACGTTACTTCCCAGCCGCTGTCGGTTCTCTCTTGCACACAGCATCCACCACTGGAGGCTGGACCGGATCAGCTTTAAAAAAGTTATATATAGCAATTTTTGCTTTACAGGGTTAGATATATTAGTTTTAGAATGTGGATGTGAGTAGATTTAGAGTTGGTTTTGGCTGAACTTCTACTTTAACTATGAAAGAACACTGTCTGCCATGTAAATATTATTTTTCATAGGTAGTGGTGTGATCAATGGCAGCATGCCCTCAATTTAAAAAACATAGCTCAGTACACACTATCTAATTGAAGTGGACCTATTAATAAAATTCACACTCTAAATTATTCAACAGGGCACATGTCAGCATAACTAAATCACATTATTATCCTATGTAAGAAAATATCAAATTTTTGCCTGCACAGTGATTCTATATTAAAGACTTTGCTAAAGGAATTCACAGCATAAATTTGATAACTTTGTTTGAATAAAAATATTCAACCAGTAAGGCAAGCTTTTCATTTTAGGTTTGATTTCTTGAAGCAAACATTTTATCTGATATTTAAAAAGATGCATTATGTGTTCATCAAGAAGCTGGGCAATCCTTTTTTTCCTGAAAGATAAATGGTGGGTAGGAGGGTGTCACCATAACAGCTTACCTACAGTAATAATTAGTTGCTTCAGAGGGACTGTATACTGTTGGTAAAAAAATATATAAATATATGAAAGACCCCCCTCTATATCTTCTACCCCCACTGCGCCCCAGGAATAATAAATAATTAAATAAAAAAAGTGAAGAAATAAATAATTAAATAGTTAGGTGAAAAATAGCAGCTACTTGTGTATATATAAAATGTAAAACCTGCAATTCAACTTATAAATAAACTATAAATAGGATAAATTAGTAGCGCTACTAATTTATCCTATATATAGTTTATTTTTAGGTTGAATTGCAGCTTCAGAGGGACTAATAAATAACTCTAGGGCTGGTTAAATATCACTTGCTTGGCAGGCATTCCAGGGTACCAACCCCCCAGCAATTAGTGCTCATAAAAACATACTTTTTTAAATGGCCTTGAACATGAGCCTGAAAAGTATATGTTCCCAGGTTGTTCTAGGTTTCAACAGCAACATCAGAGACCCATTTGTAAGGAAAAAAAATGGAGTCTACCTTTGCTCAGTTACTTTTGAAGGGGCAAGTTGCCACCCACCTGATATTAAGTAGGTCCTCCTGTGGCTGCTAAAACAGCTGTGACCCGCTGAGGCATGAACATCAAAGTATCTTGCACATAAATGGATCAAACCCAGGGTTTCCCAGCAGAACATTGCCCAAAGCATCACACTGCCTCCACCGGCTTGCCTTTCCATACTGTATCCTGGTGTCATCTCTTCCCCAGGTAAGCAACACATACGCACCCGGCCATCCACATGATGTAAAAGAAAACACTTTTTCTCAGACCAAGCCAACTTCTTCCATTGTCCATGGTCCAGTTTTGATTCTCACAAGCCCATTGTAGATGCTTTAGGCTATGGACTTGGGTCAGCATGGGCACCCACAGCCCCATACACAAAGAACTGTGATGTACTGTGTATTCTGACATCATTCCAGCAATTTGAGCTACAGTAGTCCTTCTAAAGAATCAGACTAATTAGGCCAGCCTTCGCTCCCCATGTACATCAATGAACCTTGGCCACCCTTACCCTGTTGCCGATTCACAGTTTTTTCTTCCTTGGACCACTTTTTCTAGGTCCTGACCACTTCAAATCTGGAACATCTCACAAGAGCTGCAGTTTTGGAGTCTGACCCAGACGTCTAGCCATTACAATTTGGCCCTTTTCATAGTTGCTCAAATCCTTACACTTGCCCATTTATTCTGATTTCAGCACATTAACTTCAGGGACAATATGTTAACTTGCTGCCTAATATATGTCACCCACTTTCAGGTATCATTGTAATGAGATAATCAATGCTTTTCACTTTACCTGTAATAGTCTTAATGTTATGGCTGATCGGTGTGTGTGTGTGTATGTATGTGTGTATGTATGTACAGTGGTGTGAAAAAGTGTTTGCCCCCTTCCTCATTTCCTGTTCCTTTGCATGTTTGTCACACTTAAGTGTTTCGGAACATCAAACCAATTTAAACAATAGTCAAGGACAACACAAGTAAACACAAAATGCAATTTGTAAATGAAGGTGTTTATTATTAAAGGTGAAAAAAAATCCAAACCATCATGGCACTGTGTGAAAAAGTGATTGCCCCCTAAACCTAATAACTGGTTGGGCCACCCTTAGCAGCAACAACTGCAACCAAGCGTTTGCGATAACGTGCAATGAGGCTTTTACAGCGTCCTGGAGGAATTTTGGCCCACTCATCTTTGCAGAATTGTCCTAATTCAGTTACATTAGAGGGTTTTCGAGCATGAACGGCTTTTTTAAGGTCATACCACAACATCTCAATAGGATTCAGGTCAGGACTTTGGCTAGGCCACTCCAAAGTCTTCATTTTGTTTTTCTTCAGCCATTCGGTGGTGGACTTGCTGGTGTGTTTAGGATCATTGTCCTGCTGCAGAACCCAAGTTCGTTTCAGCTTGAGTACACGAACAGATGGTCGGACATTCTCCTTCAGGATCTCTTGGTAGACAGCAGAATTCCTAGTTCCTTTTATCACGGCAAGTCTTCTAGGTCCTGAAGCAGCAAAACAGCCCCAGACCATCACACTACCACCACCATATTTTACTGTTGGTATAATGTTCTTTTTCTGAAATGCAGTGTTCCTTCTACGCCAGATATACTTGGACACACACCTTCCAAAGAGTTCCACTTTTGTCTCATCGGTCCACAGAATGTTGTCCCAAAAGTCTTGGGGATCATCAAGATGTGTTGTGGAGAAATTGAGACGAGCTTTGATGTTCTTTTTGCTCAGCAGTGGTTTTCTCCTTGGAACTCTGCCATGCAGGCCATTTTTGCCCAGTCTTTTCCTGATGGTGGAGGCATGAACGCTGACCTTAACTGAGGCAAGTGAGGCCTGCAGTTCCTTGGACGTTGTTGTGGGGTCTTTTGTGACCTCTTGGATGAGTCGTCGCTGCGCTCTTGGGGTAATTTTGGGCGGCCGGCCACTCCTGGGAAGGTTCACCACTGTTCCATGTCTTCGTCATTTGTGGATAATGGCTCTCACTGTGGTTCGCTGGATTCCCAAAGCTTTGGAAATGGCTTTATAACCCTTTCCAGACTGATAGATCTCAATTACTTTCTTTTTCAATTGTTCCTGAATTTCTTTGGGTCTCGGCATGATGTGTAGCTTTTAAGGATCTTCTGGTGGACCTTACTGTGTCAAGCAGCTCCTATTTAAGTGATGCCTTGATTGTGAACAGGTGTGGCAATAATCAGGCCTGGGTGTGGCTAGAGAAATTGAACTCAGGTGTGGACAACCACAGTTATAGTATGTTTTAACAAGGGGGGCAATCACTTTTTCACACAGGGCCATGATGGTTTGGATTTTTTTTCACCTTTAATAATAAACACCTTCATTTACAAATTGCATTTTGTGTTTACTTGTGTTGTCCTTGACTATTGTTTTAATTGGTTTGATGTTCCGAAACACTTAAGTGTGACAAACATGCAAAGGAACAGGAAATGAGGAAGGGGGCAAACACTTTTTCACACCACTGTATGTATGTATGTATGTGTATATATATCTATATAGATTATATATATATATACAGCTGTGCTCATAAGTTTACATACCCTGGCAGAATTTATGATTGAGAATATGAATGATAACACACAAAAAAAAAAAAAAAAATTCACTCGTGGTTAGTTTGGCTGAAGGCATTTATTATAAATCAACCTTTAACATCAATGACAGCTTGAAGTCTTTTGTGGTATTTGTGGATGAGGCTCTTTATCTTCTCAGATGGTAAAGCTGCCCATTCCTTTTGGCAAAAAGCCTCCAGTTCCTGGAAATTCTTGGGCTCTCTTGCATGAACTGCAGGTTTGAGATCTCCCCAGAGTGGCTCAATCACACTGAGGACAGGAGACTGAGATGGCCACACCAGAACTTTAGAGTAGGAGGTAGTGGTGCACTATATAGAACAATCATAAAGTGCAAAAGTGCTAAAAATGAAGCATCAGGGTGAACAGAAGAGACTGTGCTGGTAGTGACCAGACCTACAAATGTGGGGTGCAGGTGTCACATAATATCCAATAAAATGTCCTAATAAAATGCAGGTTACATAAATGTCCAATAGTAAAAACAAATGTGAATTAAAATAAAGATGAACAATAAGTAGATAAATAAATAAACATTGATGATCGTATATAATAAAGTCCAAAGTAATACAAAATAAATACTAAATCCTTATTTAAAGTGAGAGATTGCCAAAATGTCTGTGACAAATTCCTATTTTGGTATAGGTAAAGTGCAATAAATCATGACTTATAAACACAAATAAAGTGACTTTATAAACAATAAAGTGCTGGTGCTAGTGATTTATTTTGCAATGTGATGCTGGTGCAGGATGGCTTCTTATATCCTCCGTGCTGAGTAGTGTATGGGTGTCCCCTTACCTTATTGCTGTAAAGTAACAGCATGTAAATGTGTTCCTTTGGAAGTGGGAACCTTTGGGGGTCCCCTGGCGTCCTATCCTGGTGTCTCGGGCTCGGCTGGTCAGTAAGGCCTGCTTACAGTCAGTATTTAGCGGTGGCGTCCCCCTCTAAGACCCTGGAACTTTCTGGAGTGGATAAACCTTGCCAATGGACCATGGGTGACAGGGAAGGAACAGGAAGGATGCCCCAATAGTGTAGTATTGTTTAAACAAATTTATTAGATGACAGGTAAAACAAGGACAGGTGCTCACATTGAGTTGAATGGTACAGTGCTATGTAAAAATGAGCAGCTAACTCGATAACGTCTCAGTCCCGACGCATGTTCGTCGCGATCACGTGACTTCATCAGGGAAAACTGAAGAACTTTCACTTTATTCTGCTGTAGCCAATGACAGGTCGACTTGGCCTTGTGTTTTGGTTTATTGTCATGTTGGAATGTCCAAGTAGGTCCCATGCGCAGCTTCCTGGTTGATGAATGCAAATGTTCCTCCAGTATTTTTTGATGACATACTGTATTCATCTTGCCATCAATTTTGACCAAATTTCCTGTGCCTTTGTAGCTCACACATCCCCAAAACATCAGCAATTCACCTCCGTGTTTCACAGTAGGAATGGTGTACCTTTCATCATAGGCCTTGTTGACTCCTCTCCAAATGTAGTGTTTATGGTTGTAGCCAAAAAGATCAATTTTGGTCTCATCACTCCAAATGACTTCGTGCCAGAAGGTTTGAGGCTTGTCGCTGTGCTGTTTGGCGTATTGTAAGAGGGATACTTTCTGGCATTTGTGTAGTAATGGCTTTCTTCTGGCGACTTGACCATGCAGCCCATCTTTCTTCAAGTGCCTCCTTATTGCGCATCTTGAAACAGCCACACCACATGTTTTCAGAGAGTCCTGTATTTCACCTGAAATTATTTGTGGGTTTTTCTTTGCATCCCAAACAATTGTCCTGGCAGTTGTGGCTGAAATTTTAGTTGGTCTACCTGACCGTGGTTTGGTTTCAACAGATCCCCTCTTTTTCCACTTTTTGATTAGCGTTTGAACACTGCTGATTGGCATTCTCAATTCCTTGGATGTCTCTTTATATGCCTTTCCTGATTTATACAGTTCAACTACCTTTTCTCGCAGATCCTTTGACAATTGTTTTGCTTTCCCCATGACTCAGAATCCAGAAACCTCAGTGCAGCACTGGATGAAAGATGCAAGGGTCTGTCAGGAGTCCAGAAACTCATTGACCTTTTACACACACACACTAATTACAAGAAAACAGATCACAGGTGAGATGGTTACCTTTAACCACTTCAATACGAGGCACTTACACCCCCTTCCTGCCCATGCCAATTTTCAGCACTGTCACATTTTGAATGGCAATTGCGTGGTCATGCTACACTGTACCCAAACACATTTTTTATAATTTTGTTTCCACAAATAGAGCTTTCTTTTGGTGGTATTTGATCACTGCTGGGATTTTTATTTTTTGCGCAACAAATAAAAAAAATACCAACATTTTTTAAAGAATTATGTTTTTCTTTGTTTCTGTTATAAAATTTTGTAAATAAGTTTTCTCCTTTTACTGATAGGTACTGATGAGGCTACACTAACGGACACTGATAAGGCGGCACTGATGGGCACTGATGTGGCACCAATGAGGTGGCACGGATGGGCACTGATAAGCTGCACTGATGGGCACTGATAAGCTGCACTGATGGGCACTGATAGATGGCACTGGCATGCAGCACTTATGGGCATTGATAGGTGGCACTGATGGGCACTCATAGGCAGCACTGATGGGCACTGAAAGGCTGCACTGATGGGTACTTATGGGTGGCACTGATAGGTGGCACGGATGGGCACTGATGGGCACAGATAGGTGGTCACAAATGGGCACTGATAGGTGGCACTGATTGACACTGATGGACACTGATAGATGGCACTGCTGGGCATCACTGATGAGGAGACATCTGACAGGCATTAGTAGTGGGCACTGACTGGCACCATTTGTAGGCACTGGTTGGCATATTTTGGGCACTGTGTGATATCCCTGGTAGCCATGGGGGGCATACCTGGTCATCCATGTTTGGTGGGCATCTCTGGTGGGCCTGGTGACATCCCTGGTGGTCCTGTGTGGGCATCCACGGGGGTGAAACAATCAGCGCAGACCCCACCTGTCAGGAGAGCCACAGATAAACGTCTCTTCCTGTTTACACTGTGATCAGTCGTAATTGGACACGGCTGATCACGTGGTAAAGAGCCTCTGTCAGAGGCTTTTTACCGAGATCATGTAGTGGTGTGTCAGACTGACACACCGCACCACCGATCACTGCGCGCCCCCACGCCCAGACGCCAGGTCAGGATAACAGAACCAGGATACCTGAACCACAGACACAAGTTGACACAAAGCGGTTTGAATAGCTATTAACCACTTCCTGCCTGGCCTATAGCAAAATGACGGCCAGGTGGGAAGTGGTTAATAGCCATTCAAACCCCTTTTTGTCAACTTGTGTGCATGTTATCAGGCCAAAATCACCAGGGTATGCAAACTTCTGATCAGGGTTATTTGGGTAGTTTCTGTTGCCATTATGATTTGAAAAGAGTAAACGCAGCTGATTGATAATAAATGGTTTCAGCCAAACACTACCCATGACTGAAAGAAAAGTTTTTGTGTTATCATTCATATTCTCTGAAAAATGGCCATGAAATCATAAATCCTGCCAGGGTATGTAAACTTATGAGCACAACTGTATATATATATATATATCTTATATGCACAGTATGTATATAGAATATATAATATATATATATATGTGTGTGTATTGTATACTGTATATATAAATGATGATTTCCTGCATGCTTCCTGTCTGCTTTATAAAACATCTTTCATTTTAACTATTGCTGCTATCATGTACCACCTTGAGTTATCATACCATGAAATAGGATTATAAATATTGTTTGTCACATGGGTATTGCTACACTGAATAAGAATCAGGCAGATTTTAGCTGTCACATCTTGAGTCCCTCAGGTTACGATTGATGTATGCTGGTCTGCTTCAGTGCTTATCAAACTTGTTCAAGGCATCATAAGTTACAATAATATTTTGTGGCCTCAGAGAACTCTGCAAGCTGCAGCTGTATTATTACTGTTCTTATATTTGTAGCAACAATAAAACATGATATAGCGAGCTCCACTGCTCATAACCTTGTGACGCACTCTCAGTCTGTGACCTTTGTCTAGAAATTACATTCAATGTTCCTATATTCTTTTTTCCCTTATATATAGGGCCATAAATAGCAATCATACTGTTCTGAACATGTAAATTATGTGCTTTATCTTCGGGCTCCACCCCTATTATTACCGACCAGACTGTGTGACCATGATAGTGAATTTTAGACCCCTTTCATACCGAGCCGCCTAGGGCAAAGTGGCGCTATTTTTTAGCTCCGCTTTACCGTCGTTTTAGCAGTGCTATTCGGCCACTAGCGGGGCGGTTTAACACCCTGCTAGCGGCTGAAAAGGGGTTAAATCCGCCCGCAAAATGCTGCGGGATCGGCATTTTGTCCATGTTATCACAGCGCTGCCCCATTCACCCCCCCTCACCACTTCTTCACCGCTCCAAAGAGGCTGCTGGCAGGACTTTTGTCTGACGCCCTGCCAGCGCACCGCTTCAGTGTGAAAGCTGCTGACTGTAATTTATTTTTTTTTTTACGGAAAAACACTTTAATTGGATCTGTCCTAAATTTGACTGTGTTGTGCATTTCCCACTGTTGCCAGTAGGTGTCACTGGTACCACAGGACAGTGTGAGAACAGCAACTAAGTTAAGCTATAATGAATATTCTCTTTTCCAGAAACAGCCCAGTAGGAGGTTCCTGACGCTGTGCATTCTGGGAGGGGGTATTTATGGGAAAGACGCCAGGTGCTCTAGTCAGTCCTGACCTCGTGGCCCCCTCCAAAAAATAATGTGTTTTTTTTTCAAAATTGTCGCTCTTTTTTTGTTTATAGCGCAAAAATAGCGAAAAAAATAAAAACCGCAGGGGTGATCAAATACCACCAATAGAATGCTCTATTTGAGAAAGTTTGTTTGGGAGCCACGTCGCACGACCGTGCAATTGTTAAAGCGACGTAGTGCCGAATCACAAAAAGTGGTCTGGTCTTTGGCCAGCAAAATGGTCCGGTCTGAAAGTGGTGAAGGCCAAAATGTTTAATTTTGGTCTCATGTAACCAGAGCACCTTCTTCCACATGTTTGCTGTGTCCCCCACATGGCTTCTTGCAAAGTCCAATGGAGCCCACACACAGTCGGATTTTCCAACCGTGTATACGGGGCATTATAGTTGTCTTGTGGACAGATTCTTCCACCTGAGCTGTGGATCTCTGCAGCTCCTCCAGAGTTACCATGGGCCTCTTGGCTGCTTCTCTGATAATTTGCTCTCCTTGCCTGACCTATCAGGTTAGGTAGACAGCCATGTCTTGGTAGGTTTGCAGTTGTGCCACACTCTTTCCATTTTCGGTTGATGGATTGAACAGTGCTTCATGAGATGTTCAAAGCTTAGGATATTTTTTCATAACCTAACCTGCTTTAAACTTATCCTCAATAATGACTGGGCCCAGAGCAGCTGCCCCTTTTGCCTTTCGTCAAAGACGGCCCTGCAGATATTTATTTGTAAAAAAAAATTGTAAACCATTTATCATTTTCCTTCCAGTTCACAATTCTGTGCCACGTTGTGTTGGTCTATTACATAAAATCCCAATAAAATACATTTACCTTTTTGGCACTATAGAACATTTTCAATCCAGAAGGAGTCCTTAACTTTTTATTTCAAAGTTACTGGAGATGATAGTCCTCTCTGTCCATATATCAGGCATATTATTGCTTCAAGGGGTTGTAAACCCTCATGGTTTTTCACCTTAATGCATTCTATGCATTAAGGTTAAAAACCTTCTGTGATGCTGCAGGGCTCGTGTCCTGATTGAATAGATTGATAGCAGTGCAGCCATTGGCTCCCGCTGCTAACAATCAAATCCAATGACGTGGGCGCCAGGAGGCGGGGCCGTGTCATACATTTGGCGGCTATGGATGCGAAATGATGGACTCGGGAGCATGCCCACAAGGTAAACCCCCAGGAGAGCACTTCTCCTAGAGGGTAATCTGATGTGTATAGCAGCCGCGAGAGCCGCCGGGGGACCCCAGAAGAGGATGATCTGGGCCACTCTGTTCAAAACGAGCTGCACAGTGGAGGTAAGTATGATATGTTTGTTATTTTGAATTTTTTTTTAACAAAAACTAACCATTACAATCACTTTAATATCCTAAAAGAACTCTGATAGTCTTTTGTCTTTATATATATATATATATATATATATATATATATATATATATATATATATATATATATATATAGCCCACAAACTAGTCAAAATGGGTTTGAGCCATACCACATAATAGAAAGGTCAGATGTTCCCAACTTCCCACAGAATAATGGGACCAGAGGTCTCATTATACATTAGACATGTATATAAATAGAAGTGATTACGTATACACTAACATAATTAACAACATAAAACTATTACTACGTTTCTTGTAAATCAATAACTATTAAAATCCTACACTACAAAACACATGACTCCTGAAATACTGGCAAAATCTTGAAGTTCAAAACACTAATAACATGACATGACATCCTGACAGTAGTCATTTACATTGAGCACTACATATTCATTTGCAACCATCTTCCCTCATTCTTCTAATAAACCCCACCAAGTTGGATCGGCAGCTCACCCTAGAGGAGATCAGTCCTAGGCCCTGAGGCCCATCCAAACCAAACCACAAGTCCATAGCTGAGGGTCACGGGTGACATGGTCCCTCCATTGGCATTGTTCCCAGTGTCAAGGCATGTACTTACAGTCCTGCCCAGCCAATAGACATGTGCGGTTAGTTTCGTACGAATCGTAAATTCGTACGAATTTTTCTAAATTCGTACATTCGTACGGAACCGAATTACGAATTTTTTTGGATACGAATTCTGTACGGAATACGAAATTCCGTTTACGAATTTCGGATCCAAATTATTCTAAATTTATTCGAATCCGGCAACTACCAAATATATCGAATTTCAATTTCAACTAATACTAAAGAAATTATTATAGCGGATATAACGAGTGATTCGAAATTCGGCTCCAAACTATTCGAATTCAACTACCAAATATATCGAATTTCAATTTCAACTAATACTAAAGAAATTATTATAGCGGATATAACGAGTGATTCGAAATTCGGCTCCAAACTAATCGAATTCAACTACCAAATATATCAAATTTCAATTTCAACTAATACTAAAGAAATTATTATAGCGGATATAACGAGTGATTCGAAATTCGGCTCCAAACTATTCGAATTCAACTACCAAATATATCGAATTTCAATTTCAACTAATACTAAAGAAATTATTATAGCGGATATAACGAGTGATTCGAAATTCGGCTCCAAACTATTCGAATTCAACTACCAAATATATCGAATTTCTAATTTTCAACTAATACGAAAGAAATTATTATAGCGGATATAACGAATGATTAGAATTTCGGCTCCAACTACCAAATAATATCTAATTTCAACTAATACAAAATAAATTATTATAGCGGATATAACGAATGATTTGAATGGATTCGATATTCAGTATAACGAATATCGACAGTGTACGAATACTAACGAATTCTTTGTTGGTCCAAATTTCTTTACTACAGAAACATGTGACTGTTGGTTGACCAATCACATCAGAGGTTTTCTTGTGATGCTGAGGCCTACAGGGCAGGGCAGAGGGCACGCCCTGATCATATGACTTCTCTTTGTGGAGCTGATCATACAGTCAACTATTTGTGCCAGTGCATCTGCTCAAATATCGTTGCGATCCTTGGATTTTTGATATTCATTTGCCCTGATATCTGTTCGAGTCTGCAAGAGTATTATCCTTGATAGCTTATTTTGCTATTGGATTTCTTCTTTTGCTCCAGATTTTTGTTTTAGTCTGCTCATCTTTTTTTTTTTTTGTCTTTTTTTGACTTGGAAGGCAAAATGAGCAGCAAACAAGGAGATCGAGGCAGAAAGAGTGCTGCTGCTGGGAGAGGGAGAGCTTCGAGCCGGCGTCAAGTAGAACAGCAGCAGGTGGGACGTTCTGTCTCTGCGGCCCCTGAGCTCAGCTCACCTCCCATGAAGTTGAGGCGACCAGGAGGAGTGAAAGAGCCTGCCAAACCGCAGACATCACGTCGCCAGCTGTTCCAGGAGGACTTACCTTGTACAAGCACTGCTGCTGGTAGCACTAGCATGCCCACTCGTACCTTTTATGGAAGAGGACGAGGGCAGACCAAAGGGAAACTTCCCAGTGCACACACCTTTGTGCAGCCAAAGATGGAGATCTTGGACAGCATGCTGCATGAAACATGTGAGAAGGCCCAGGCTGAACAAGCTCATCATGATGATGTTATCACTATCAGCACTCCAGGGAGCTTCGAGATAAGCAAGCAGGAGCCTGAGGAGAGTCAGCTTACAACACATTGTAAAGATCATCAGTCTTCCCCTGGCAATGTAGAAGAAGAGAAAGAGATGGAAACAAGTTTTCACATGGAGAACTTTGATTACCAACCATCGGCATCTACCCATGTTGGCCCCAGCGACAGCCCAGGAGAATATATCTCCCCTGACTCCCCACTACTTTTCTCCCCTTCTAAGTCCCCTGCCGTTATTTCAAAGCCTCCAGCATCATCGGCCAATGCAACCACAGCAACAGCACCCAAAATACCCGTGATGTTCCGATCTCATTCTCTTCTTCATCCTGCTCCTCCTGCTGAACCTCAGAAAGACAGTCCAACCACTGCAGTGGATGTGAGTCCATCACCAGGCACTGCGGGCAGTGTCATTGGTGCTGGCTGCCGTTCCAGCGTTTGGCTGCATTTCACCAAAATTGGCGTTGGTCAGAAGGCCAAATGCAAGCATTGTGGCAAGGACATCAGCCGGGGCCGAGACATAGGGCATCTCAGCAACAGCGGGATGAACCAGCACATGCGTGTGCACCACCAGGCTGTGCTGTTAGGGGAGAAAATTGTGTCCCCTCCAAACACCAAAAGAGGAACCAATACCAATAGTGGCACCACCACAGCCACCACCATAAGTACCAGCACCACCACCCCACATCCAACCCATACCAGCCACCAGGCCACCCTGGAAGATTTTGGTGGCTTTCACAGTGCAAAAGGAATGTCTCAGGCACAGGTTAGGAAGATTACACGCCTGATCGGCCAGCTTATTGCAGTTGGAGGAGCACCATTCAATATGGTAGAAGGTGAGCCCTTCAGGCAGTTGATGCAGGCTGTTGCACCACAGTACCGTGTGCCATCACGAAAGACCTTTAGCCAAACTGTGGTGCCAGCCTTATACAGGTCTTGTGTTGGGGTGCTGAAGGACGAGATTAGAAAGGCAGGTGGACAGGCAGTGCACCTGACCACTGACCTGTGGAGTGCATCTAGTGCCCGACACGCCTTCCTGTCCCTGACGGCACATTGGTGGCAGGGCAAGGTGTCATCTGGATCCTCGTCATCAGCACTTGTCAAAGAGGGGCACCGTTCTTTTCTGCTGCACGCTGAGGTGCTTGATGAGAAGCATACAGCGCAAAATATCCTGCAAGCCCTGCAGAAAATGTTGTTGCAGTGGTTTCAGGCAGACACTGACAGCAACAGCTACAGGATTGGCTATATTGTGACAGACGGAGGCAGCAACATGGTGAAGGCTGTAAGGGATGGCAGATTTGTGGGTGTGCGCTGCTCAGCCCACCTTCTCCACCAGGTGGTAACCGAAAGCTTCCGATTGGTGGAGGCTAATTCTGGCGGCGATGGAAGGCTGTCCAAAGTGGTGGACTCTTGCCGGAAGATGGCTGGCCACTTCCATCGAAGTGTGAGGGACAGCCACCTCCTCAGGTTGGAACAGAGGAAGGCAGGCCTTCCAGAACACTGCCTAAAACAGGATGTGGGGACTAGGTGGAATTCAACCCTAGCAATGCTGGAACGCATCCTTGAGCAGCAGAAGGCTCTCCATGCCATGGCCTGCGAACATAATATCGGCATAGAGAGACCTTTAGGCAGGGAGGACTGGGCCATAATTGGGCAGATTGTGGCAGTCCTCAAACCATTCCTCTCTGTGACAGAACATCTGAGCCGCGAGGATGCCAGCATTGCTAATGTGCTGCCGCTTTTTAACCATCTTCAGACTAAATTGGAGCGGTTCATGTCAGCTCAGGAACCTTTGCCTGGTGGTGTCCCTCAACCTGATGTGTTGGCTCTGCTCAAGACATTTCTCTTGGAATTGGGCAGGCGCACGCAGGATTTGACCGCCTCTTGCCCAGAACTGATGCTGGCTGCCATGTGTGACCCTCGTTGCAAGGGCAAAATGGCTGTGCAGTGCAGTGCTCTCACAACATGGCGGGACAGACTGATTGACAGGGTGCGTCAGAGGGAAAGGCAGATGGTAAGGCCGCAAGAGCTGGGAGAGGAGGAAGAGGAGGAAGAAGATATTGAAAACCCCCTCTCCCATGCAACAGCATCTACTGATTCTGAAGTGAGCAGCAGAGCTCCTGCCAGCGGTCGCGGAGCATCTTCTTCCGTCTTGACTGAGGCATTTGACACCCTAATGGGAACCTCCAGCAGCATAGTGCGCCCCAGGAAACGCATTTCATCAAAGGAGGTTGTCATGACATATTTGTCATCCCCACCAGTGCACCCCACCACAGATCCTATGTCTTTTTGGCAGGAGAAGAGCGAGGAGTGGCCTGCCCTCGCAGATATTGCCAAGGAGCTACTGTCCTGCCCTCCAACAAGTGTCCAGAGTGAGCGGGTGTTTTCTGTGACGGGAAACATCCTGTCACCCCAAAGATCACAGTTGTCCCCCCAGCTAATGGAGCAGTTAGCATTTTTGAAAATAAATTTGCCAAAGCTGGGGTACCCCTCCCTTACTCTGGACATTCCTTGAACTCACTGACTGACTGTCTGCACTCTGCAGCAGAGATGGCCTCTTGGTCTTAGACTCTTTAGTTGGACCCTGTCCCTCCCCACAATCAAAGTTTCTTAAATGCCCAAAAAATATTTATACCCATTCAATTGTTGTTCGATGTGCCAAATGTAATTATACTAATCCACAAGCTGGTAAACGCTGTGGCCTGATGTTCCCCAATGTGCCCCAATAATATGCCATGTGCCCCAGTATGCCCTGATGTGCCCCAATATGCCCTGATGTGCCCCAATATGTTTGGGTGGGGGAAGGGGAGTGTTTTTGTTTTCTGCCATTGCAGAAGGGAACTAACTACTGTTATTAAGTTAAGTTATTAATAATTTATTGTTGGAGTTGCTTTATGCTTTAGAGAGACCTAATAAACATTTCTATGTTCAGTTGTACAGTAGTGTCTGTCACCTTATTCTGTCCTATATGTCTGCCTGGCTACCTTGGATGGGGAATGGGATGGGGTGGGGGACAGAATGTATAGCTCGCTTTGCAACACTCCTTTTGAGTTGCGGAGCAGGCGGAGGAGGGAACTTTTTATTTCTGTGTCAATGTGGCTTATCACAGTGTGTCTATGTGTCTAGTGTGCTGTAAACATAAACACCTCCCTCAACAAAATCAAGCACTAAAGACTGCTGGTTTTATTACTTCAAAACAACTTTATTTTTACACACAAAATAAAAGTATAAAATAATATATTAGATTTGAACAAACAAACAAAATAGCTATGGTCCTGGAGCACGCAGTGGATGCTGGTTTCATCATGATGGAGAGGCTTCTCGGCTGCTCATGGTGGTGGTAGAGCTAGTACCAGGCAATGGAGCATTGTGTCTGGAAATTGCTTCCAGCAAACATAATTTGCAATGCTCCATTGCCTGGTTCTGTTGTAGGTTGAACCGGACCCACATCCTTTCCATATCATCAGTGTGGTTTCTGATGGCACGGTGGAGGGTCCGGTTCAACCTACGATTCTCCCTCTGCATTTTTTTGTTGGCTTTGGCCAGCCTCCGCATCTCTGTCAGCAGGACAGTTGTCTGACTCGGTGTTGGTGGTGGCAACTGCGGCACTGGCTGCTCCTCTGGAGGGTGAGGCAGTGGAGGACGTACAGGGGGGGCAGCTTCATGTGGCCCTAGAGTCTGCTTCTGGGCCAAAGGGGTCAGCTCGGTCTCATCCCGGAGCGAAATCCCGTCTGACAGGTCTTCTTGTTGATCTGAAATAGACGAGATAGCCAATGTTGATGCTAGCATTCAAAGAAATTGATTTCTAGAGATTATAATAAAAACATATTTTATTCCTTTTTATTTTGACATTGTCCTTTAAAAAATAAATACTATTTGTGTAACATATACATATATTCCTATTACAAGGAATGTATTGTAAACATCCTTTGTAATAGAAAAAAACAATGACAGGTCCTCTTTAATGTGAAATCTGGGGTCAAAAAGACCTCAGATCTCATATATTATCTACACAAAAATACAATAAAAAATTAATATAAAAAGAAATGTCATATTCTTCTCCCCCACCCAAAAAAAAAACCCTTTAAGATTGGAGGGCAGAAGTGGACCTGATCGTCTCCACCGCCTCTTTGGCCCCTGATAAAAGTGAACTTGCGGCAAGTCCGCCGCAGTAACCAATTTTATCTGAAAGAGGACCGCCCGCTGAAGAAGATACTGGGGTTATGGCAGCTATCTGCTGCCATAACAATGGTGGTCCTCTTCAAACAGCCGACATATAACTGCGGCGGGTGGTCCTTCCTTAAGTTTTTAAGGGAACAGTTTTCTTTTTTTTTTTTAAACAAACGCTTTCAATAAAAATAGGTTTGTTTTTCTCTTTATAATATATAGCAAAGAATTTATTTTCACTACTCTTCTAAGTTCCACCCTAGTTACTAACTTACTGTTACTGGTGGCTGTCTGATTGTAGTGGCGTTCAGATACTAAGATCAGATGCATTTCCAAATATTGTAGTAATAGAATAAACAATTATAGGTTACAATACTAACAGTGGGGTCTATTTACTAAAGGAAAATACACTTTCCACTACAAGTGCACTTGGAAGTGCAGTCGCTGTAGATCTGAGGGGGACAGTCATGCAAGGGAAAAAAAAAAAAGAATGTTTGTTTGTACACGATTGGAAGATAAAATCAGCAGAGCTTCCCCTCAATTCAGAGTTTCTCCTCAGATTTACAGCGACTGCACTTCTGGGGAGGACTTCCCCTCCAGCTGTTTGTAATAACAGACAAGCGGCTGCTAGTGCTTAGCCACATTGGTTGTTAAAAAACAGCACCGGACGGGTGATGTCTGCCGCTGCAAGCATCACCCGAGTACAACACCTTGAAGCACTATATTGGTAAGTTTGTCAACGATAATTACAAAAAAAGGGGCCACCATTAATCGGTAGACCCCTAGTTTGGGGTGTGTGCTGTGTGTATGAACTTAAAAATGGATGGTTGTAGCTTTTTTTATGTGTTTGTGAACTTAGTGTGGATGATGGTGCCTTGTGTCCTTTTTTCTTTATATTGGCAGCTTGCGTATTCTAGTACTTACGTCGAGGAGAAATGGGGCGTTGCTTCCTGGCAGAAGGAGCTGATGCTGGAGGGTCTGGGATATGGCAGCTCAGGCTTTCTGTTAAGATAGAATAAAGAGTTATGGTAACCACTTCTGGACCAAGCCTATTTATGACAGTTATTGTTTACAATTTAAAATCAAAACTTTTTTCTAGAAAATTACTGAGAACCACAAACATTATAATTATATATATATATATGTGCACTGTGTGTGTATTTGCACAGCGGCCTTTCAAAAGCAATTTTAGGTGAGAAATTAACTGAATTAAAAACATTTTTTTTTACAGTAAATGTATTTAGCCCAATTTTTGGGGATATTGCGATAGTCGATGTTACTCCAAGTAAAATAGATAGATATCGAACATGTTATGGTTTAAAATTGCAAACGCTCTTGAAATCGCGATAAACTACGGTACTTAACTACTTCCCACCCGGCCACTGTACATAGACGGCCGGGTGGGAGCCGTCTACTTCGCGATCCCGATGCGGCCGTGTCACCCGGACACGGCGCATCTCGGATCGGCAGGAGGGGTCGGTGATTGGCCCTCCTGATCACATGACGGCCGTGTCGAATCACAGCCGTCATGTGATGTAAACAAACAGCCGTTTGCTAGGCAATCGGCTCTCCTCTCCTCACACGGAAGTCGTTGGTGAGGAGAGGAGAGCGGATCACTCCAGCCGGCTGGTGATCAGTGAGTATTAGCTGTTTTTACAGCTTTTTACTCACTGATCACCAGTGTAGTGTCCCCACAGTGTAAACACACATGTCCCCACACATGTCCCCAAAACACACATGTCCCCTAATAAAAACACATGTCCCAAAATAATAAAAACACATGTCCCTCACATATGTCCCGGTAAAATAACATGTGTCAATGATTATCTGCACACATATGTCCGTGATCACCTGCACACAGTCATCTGTACATGATCATTTGCGTACATATGTCCGTGATCACGCGAACCAATTATTAATATACACTTAACGTAATTTTTTTGACCAAAAATATGTAGAAGAATACGTAATTTTACGTATCGGCCTAAACTGAGGAAAAAAAATATTTATTTTTATATTTTTGGGGGATAATTTTTATGACAAAGTAAAAAATATTGATTTTTTTTTAAAAATTGTTGCTCTTTTTTTTGTTTATAGCACAAAAAATAAAAACCGCAAAGGTGATCAAATAAATACCACCAAATACCACCCTATTTCTGTTCAAAAAAATACGCCAATTTTGTTTGGGAGCCACGTCGCACGACCGCGCAATTGTCACTTAAAGTGACGCAGTGCCGAATCGCAAAAAGTGCTCTGGTAAGGAAGGGGGGAAAATCATCGGGGGCTGAAGTGGTTAAATACAATAAATAGATGTTTGTTATTATGTTTGCTTTGTGTTGGTTAGGTAGGTAGTAGGTACTCACCACTGCCAGAATATTGAGGGGGGCATGAAGCAGAAGCAGCTGTTCCTGTTCCCTCCTCCACGGATGATGACATTGATCGATCTGGAAAACATGAATGTAAAGCAAAACGTAAGTCTCACATGCCGCAGTCATAAAAAATATAGTGAGCTGCAAACAACAACCATATAACTGCAATATATAATGATAGATTTTATTTTACTCACCAGCTCTCAGTCTCTGGTGCTTGGCGGCGGATCTGGCACTGGCAGTGCTCACTCCAGGGGGCGGGGCATCTTCGTGAAGTAGGAGGCCATCCTTAAGCTCTGCCTCCCACTGTCTAAATAAGACAGTCTTGCCTCCTCCAGTGGCCTGCCTCTCAATTTTTTTATGGACAGAGGCCCGACAATCATAAAATCTGCAAATGAAAATAGTATATTTAGTAAATATACACACGTTAATATTATTTTTATTTTACATGTTACTTTTCTGTGTCTGTCTGTGTCAAATAAATATATTAAATATATTTGTGTTACGTTCAAATCAGTTTATTACTCAAAGCCTACTGTGTGTGTTTTTCACAAATATGGGGTGTGTTCTAAGAGTGATATAAAATTTGAATAATTATTACCTGTGCCTGACACCAGCGGTGGTCCTGCGAACCTTGGACAGGGCATTCACAGAGTCCCGGACTCGATCCCAGGCTGCTGTCTTCTGGGCAGTAGGGACGTTGAGGCTGAACAATGTGGCCTTGTCCCTCCTAACAGCAGCCACCAGAGCAGCGTTTTCCTGGGGGGTAAAGACTGGCCCCCTTGTTGATGACGTCATCGTCTTCTGCTGCTGCTTGCGTTTGGTTCGCTGGTGGTCGCCGGTGTCAGACATTTCATCTTCTGATATGGGGGGGGGCATACGCCTCTTTTTTTGGCCATGCTCCCGCTCCCGCTCCACTCCACTTCCATGGCCATGCTCCCTTCCACTCTTCATCTCCTCTTCACGCCTCCTCTCCCCTCCGCGCTTCCTCTCCCTGTCCCCTCCGCGCTTCCTCTCCCTGTCCCCTCCGCGCTTCCTCTCCCTGTCCCCCCTACTACGCTTCCTCTCCCTGTCCTCTCTACTATGCTTCCTCTTCTCTACTCTTCCCTCCTCTCTCCTCAACCCCCCACTGATCCTCCTCTCACCCCCACTCCAGTCCCCTCCACTCCTGTGCTCCCCTCCACCCCCTGACCCTCCACTCCTCTCTCCTCCACTCTTCTCCCCTCCACTCATCCGATCCCCTCCACTCATCCGGCGCTCCCCTCCACTCATCCGATCCCCTCCACTCATCCGGCGCTCCCCTCCACTCATCCGATCCCCTCCACTCATCCGATCCCCTCCACTCATCCGGCGCTCCCCTCCACTCATCCGATCCCCTCCACTCATCCGGCGCTCCCCTCCACTCATCCGATCCCCTCCACTCATCCGGCGCTCCCCTCCACTCATCCGATCCCCTGAGTCCTCTCCACTCTCACTCACAACAACAACTTTCAAACCAACACTCTCACTCACACATACATTCTCACTCCCAGACATTCTAATTCCACACAAATCACAAATTCAGTCCACACAAAAACAACAACCACAACTCCAACAATACCACTCTCTCTGCTCTCAGTCTCTGCTCTGCTCTCTCTCTGTTCCTCCCTCACTACACTACAGTCACACGGAGTCACACGGTCTCTCTAAATTACATCCAGGGGCCGGCCTCTCAAAACTACATCCAGGGGCGGAGACTATAGGCACATGTCAAAAACGAAAGTAAAGAATAAACGAGATTTCGAATAGTTACGAATAACAGCGATGTATTAGAAAAGTACGAATCCATTCGACGCATGCAGCGCCGCAGCGCCACTGTGTCAGACATGTAAATTTACGAATCAACGACCAAAAAGAAAAAAGTTACGAATGTACGAATCCATTCGAAGCGCGTTAGCCAGCGCCATTGTGAGAGAGTGAGAGACACGTAAAATGACGAATCAGTAAACCAAAAAAAAAAAAAAGTTACGAATCCATTCGAAGCACGTTAGACATCGCTATTGTGAGAGAGAGACGCGTAAAATGACAAATCAACAAACCAAAAAAAATAACGAATTTGAGAATCCATTCGAAGCACGTTAGACAGCGCCATTGTGAGAGAGTCAGAGAGACACGTAAAATGACGAATCAACAAACAAATAAAAAAAGTTACGAATCCATTCGAAGGACGTTAGACAGTCACAGCGCAATTGTGAGAGAGAGACACGTAAAATGACAGATCAACAAACAAAGAAAAGTAACGAATTTAAGAATCCATTCGAAGCACGTTAGGCAGCACCATTGTAGAGACACGAAAAATGACGACTGAACAAACAAAAACAAAAAAAGTTAAGAATGTACGAATCCATTCGAGGCACGTTAGACAGGGCCATTGTGAGAGAGACACGTAAAATGACAAATCAACAAACAATAAAAAGTAACGAATTTAAGAATCCATTCGAAGCACGTTAAGAATAAGCAGCGCCATTTTAAGAGACACGGAAAATTACGAATCAACAAACCAAAAAAAAAGTTACGAATGTACGAATACATTCGAAGCACGTTAGACAGCGCCATTGTAAGAGAAAGAGAGACATGTAAAATGACCAATCAACAAACCAAAAAAAGTAACGAATTTACAAATCCATTAGAATAACGTTAGGCATAGGCAGAGCTATTGTCTACACAGTACACACACACACAATAGACTGTTGTTATGCAACCTTAATACGTTTTCGGATATTATTCGTAGAGTGTCGCTATTCGTTAACCAAATTAACGATTCTTACGATTCGTACGAAATCCGTATTTCGTACGAATCCGAATTAAATTCCGTATACGAAACCCGAATTACGAATTTTTTTGGATACGAAATAAAACGGAACGAAACGAAACGTATTTTTTGACGGATCCCATGTCTACCAGCCAAGCAATCTTTCTCTAGATCCCAGGGTGTAGCTCTACATGATGCTGTACAGGGGTGTCCTGTTCCCATACCCCACTCTAACTGGATTCCACCCACAGCTGGTTTTTATATGGGCACAATTCCTACCCACTGCATCACCAAAAGAAGGGGTGAACCTTAGAAGTGTAGTAACACCTGCAAACAAGTTTAAAACTGAAAAGGGTCCTCTTTTAAAACTGAAATTAATCAGACTGGGGTACTGCTGCTTAATGTAAACCAATTGTAAAAGAAAAAAAGCAAACAAAACAACATCGCCAATGCGTGCAGTCACTGAGACTGTTTATCAAACCATACTGTTCCATAACATCATGTACAACTTTAAGGCATCCTCCAAGCATGTTATTGTATTTTCAATGTTGATTTCAAAGTCACATGAAAAGACCCTCTGACCATTGTACAGTAGTATTTATAAATGTTTTGGTCCTCATGGCGGTGCCTATGTTTTTTTGTTTTTTTATTTTACAGTCATTTGCCCAATAGACCTGAAAATGGGCTAAAATGAGATTCTGCCTCCCCCTATACACTTCAATTGGATTCAAACTTTAGATTCAAGTTTCCAATAAGATTTGTCAAACCTGCCCAAATTCGCTCATCAGTATTGCCGGTTTTCTCTCACTTCCTGTCTAGTAAAACTCTGAAAACTGTAATTTCTCACTTATACTTGTGATTAACTTTCACAGCCATTCCAGGGCAGTACTATACCTTAGAACCTGTTAATCGTCTGAGCAACAGAAGCATTGCATAACTCAACTTTGTTTTCTGTCCTCATATTACCTGAAGTATTTGATAGAGGAAGAATTGTCTCCTTATCCTTACTCTTTTATGGGCTAATTAGATGATTCAAAAAGCCAGCCAGCCAAGTAGGAGCTCTATCTACATCTGTGAGCTGACTAAAACATTTTTTACTGCAATACAATGGCTTTTATTTTTACTAGAAAACTTGGTTAGTTCGTGCAATTATGAGATCTCTCTTATATGTCCAATTACCTCTTTGAATCTAAAAGTTTTAAACTACCCACAAAATGAGATTATACAGACAGATGCATTCCCGTGTTTCCATTTAATCACTGCAAGAAACAAGCATATGTATTGCTGTTCGGATCTTCACAATGAATGTCGCTTTTTCTGTTCTCTTATAATGAAGTCGATGATTGTCATTTGGAGTCGAGTTGTTCACAAAGAAACTTAATGATCTTTGTGAGCAACAGTGTCTGAAGAGAGAACTGTTCATATTGCTTATAGCAACCAACCATCGCTCCCTTTCACTCCCCCATGATGTACTGGTAATATGAAGAGGAAAATTTGATTGAACAGTTTTAACATGACATTGTCTGTATTTGGGTAGTAGATGGGGAAATAAGACAGGATAAGGTAAGATTTATTGTCATTGCATATAAAAAATCAAAAAAAAATTCACATACATATTCATAAAACTACCTACAAAAATAGCATAACATTCATTTAAAGTAGCAATATCCAAATTATCCCTAGCTATATATTACCTAGATTGAGTGAGATTCCCATTTACTGTCTTTATTGTTTCTAAACTAAACAACAAACTTAAAATGTTTAATACTGTGTTGGTGGTCTGCTTTGCAGTGAGCGTCCCTGTCCTGAGTGTAACAAGAGAAGTCAGTGGGCCCCCTCCCACAGTGGTGGAACACCAGGGCCCCGGTCACAAGTGCGACCTGTGCAAACCTGGTAGTTCCGCCACTGGCTGGTGATCTCATGACTTATAGGAAATATTTAAGAAGCCGCAGAATTGAAAAATGCTCTGATCCACAGAATAAACGAAGCAGAATCAGGGTGATCCTTGCACTGTTGGTCTTCATGCATACCTTTCTGTTCAGCAAGGTAACAGTGAGCAGCACAATAATACTTTGTAACATCACCATATCGCACTCCAGATCTCGTGAGACTGGCAGTCACAGGCAACAGTGCCTTAAAGTATAATTAAAGGCAATTTGTTCCTAGTTTTCAACAGAATGGAGATGGATTAGAACACCTATTATGTTTTTTATTGCTGTCTGTGTCCCTATTAGGGAGGTTCACCCTCTCCATTTGTCCTGTTTAAAATTATCATTGAAAGTGAAAGTAAAAGAAAATCCCCAAATTTGGGTTGTCCCCAGAACAGTAATAAAGGGGAAATCTTTCAAAGGGGCATTAGTTCTGGTGACCCGGAGGGCCCTAAGGGATTCCCTTTAATTTCCTCTAACTTTATATTTTGGCTATTGAAGCTAACTCAAGGTAAATCTTCACCAGAATTATTAAATATAAGTTGTAGCAGAAGTGAACTGTTCTAGACTCTAAATTGAAATAATTCTACCACAGTAGGTACATTGTACATTCCAAATAAAAATCCTCCAAGTCCCCGAACTATATGAGAATTGAAAGAGTCATCGGTACTACGTATTATATGAACTCAAACAAACCATAAAAACATGGTTTTGACACATTCCAATATATTTATTGATTCTACTTAATATCAAGAACAGTCCAGCAGCACCATAGCCATACTACAAAATATATCCATTTTTATTGAATATTACATAGAAGACAAATAGTGCATTAAAAACTCTTGGCCAAAGTATAATTAAAATACATATAAACAAGAAAAATGACCCACTCCCTCCCAAACTCTCCGAAGTGTTCAGTAGGTTCATGTTTCCAGAATGAAGAAATAGGATTTATTTTAATGAACGCTCACTCAGTTGAGTTACTGGTCTGAAAATAAAATTCCTAAAACATTTTCACCTGTACAGTTTTCCTTCAAGTAAATCACACATAACATCATCTTTTAAATTCCATAGGAAAAGGAAAAAAAAACACTGCAAAGGTTCACTTCACATATCAACAGAAATGTGTACATATTTTTTACAAACTCAATAAAGCTAAATAGTAAAAAGTATAATAATGTGTCTCTAAAGAAGGGCTAAAAACTGAATTAAAAATATTTGTTTGACCTGAATCTATAAAGACAGGAAAAAGATTAATGTTTAACCTCTCTAAATACCGTTAAAGCACCTAAAAATGGAACTTCCGTTTTAAGGGAAGGTGACTCCCTGACATGCCACATTTGGCATGTAATTTTTTTGGGGGGGCGGATACCCTCTTTTTAGAGGGTTCCAGCTCCCACTTCCTCCTGGCGCACCGCGGCACCGGAAGCAAGCTCACCTCTCCCCCCTCCATCTCGGCAATCATCTGGGACACGTCACAGGTCCCAGATGATTGCCCAGCCAGTCATGCGCAGTAGATGACAATGACAATGCCGGCACCGCAGAGAGGAGAGGGAGATGAGCGGGGCTTCATTCCCCCACATTCCCCCTGCAGTATTTGTAGCTGCTGACTTTTAATTTTTGTTAAATTAGTTTTTTGTTAATTTTTGTAAAAAGTCTCACCAAGTATTTTAATATTTAATATTTAGAATAAAAATATTATTTTTTTATAAATCTCATTATTTGGGCAAAGTGCATAGTGTTGTGGAGAAAAGTGAAAAGGTTAAAAACAACATACTGTATGTGCACATAATGTGTACCTTTATCTTTCTATGCTTATGTCAGCCCTACATTCATATCCATTCTTACCAACAATACTCCCAAAGAAGTGCATAAAGTGTACTCCAAAATGTATATCAGTGTCTCTTATATCCCAATAAATTACATACAGTAAATGCAAATTCACAAACATCTCTTGCTTCTTAAATTGCTTTATATCTCACATGATGGAACAGCAGTTTTGTATGATGATCTCGCCTTTTTCTTGATGACAATCTCCAAAAAAAAATGAAAACTATATAGTGTAGTATAAAATCTATAGTGTAGTATAAATTAATACTATACTCTTACCATACTTCTATATGTGCTCACATTATCATTAGGTGTCAACATTTTTTTATATAATCCACTTATGTGATCTCTTCCTATATACTCGTACCCTCCACCATCATAAGAAAGTTCAGTGTAGCCCTCATGTTTTTAATTCTAATGCCGCGTACACATGAGCGGATTTTCTGCCAGAAAAATCTTGGATGGTTTTTCCGACGGAATTCCGCTCAAGCTTGTCTTGCATACACACGGTTACACAAAAGTTCGCTGAACTTTCGGGCGTCAAGAACGCGGTGACGTACAACACTACGACGAGGCGAGAAAATTAAGTTCAATACTTCCGAGCATGCATCAAATTGTTTTCCGAGCATGCGTAGGAATTTTGAGAGTCGGAATTGCTACAGGCGATCGGATTTCCGATCTGAACTTTTTCCGACCGAAAAATTGAGAACATGCTCTCAAACTTTTGCTGGCTGGAATTCGGCCATCAAAAGTCCGATGGAGCATACACGGTCGCATTTTCCGACCAAAAGCTCTCATCAGACTTTTGCTGGCGGAATTTCCTAGATTTTAACATTTCTTGAGCTATATGAATCGGCCATTTCTGGGCATTGCACCATTAGATGAGCTCCACTGAATTGGTTGAAAATTAAAAAAACAAAAATAGTAATATAGTGTTGTACCGCTTTAAATATTCCCTCCAAGTGACATATACACTCACATTAGAAACCATACCATACCGTGCAGATTTCTTAAACCTTATAATGTAAAAAACAAATCCTCTTGTCCAACAAAGAATAACTCTATTGACCTTACTAACCGCATATGTATATCGGCACTTTGATCTCCGCTTTTCCCAAGACCACAAGTTTAATCCTTCCACTTATACATGAATGCAGCCTCCCCATGTAAAAGGTAATCAAACCAGCTCCATAGTGTAGTAGCTTCCATGGAGACATTGATTTACATTTTAGAGTACACTTTCTGGGCTTGTTTGGCAGTATTGTTGGCAAGTTCTGGTTTTAAATGTAGAGTTGATCCAGTTTTGCTGGGAGTGACAGATCAGTTCCAGCTGCTGAGTTTAGAGTTTTTATAGATTGATTCTAGTGCACTGGTATCTGAGTACAAACATGCTTGTATCAGGTCAGATGCTCACTAATTAATGAAGGTTGCTATTTTTGAAGCGTCTATACAGTATAGCCCCTAATGACAAGCTTACATTTAAAAACAAATTGAAAAATAGTATTAAGTATACTACTTAAAATGTTTTGTTATATCTGCTTGATAATTGCAAAAAAATAAATACATATTGATCATAGCAGGGATTAGGAACTGTCCTGCGTCATGTGCACTCTTCTTTTGCTTTTTAATGCCCAACTCTAGAAAACTTAAAAACGATCCCTTGTAGTGGGGCTGCTCCCGCACTGCATGGATTAACTGCTCAGTTCCTTTACTTCCTCAGCAGTTGGCATTCCCCCACACTCCAGTGGTGGACTGTTCCTTGACATCATCATGTCCAATTCAGGGCCTTACTTGATGATGTCAGGACTATAGACTGCTGGAACATGGTGGAGAAGACATTGCGGAGACCTGTCTAGCAGCATATAGGAGCAGAGGATCAGGTAAGTAGCTCTTCTTTTCGACTCCCTTGTGGTCGTAATAAAGTTAAGTTAAAATTAAAAAAAAAATTGAAACATTTAAATTTGATTAAAAAAATAAAAGAACACATAAAAGAAAATAAGATGTTCCGCACCCACCTAAATGGACTACAAATGCAAAACCACATGTCAGGAATACATGTATGTAATCAATGATTGCTCAACACTAACACTGAGTATGCTGGAACAAAATAAATAATTCTGGGGTCACCATTTATGGTAGGCTCTAAGATAATGTGCTGTCAAAGCTTTTAAAGTGTTGTCAATGGACAAGTGTGACTGTTTTGGTGTCTATTCATTTGACACAGCCATATCTTTTAAATGTTACCAAAGAATTGGGGACTATATTGTGCACTAAAAATAACTGTATATTTACCAAAAATTTGATACATAGTTGCGCTAGCAATGTGTGACATAAAAAAATTGTGATTCTAAAGGCCCCCTGTTTTCAGAAAATATGTAATGATTTAGGGAGTTTAAAGTAATCCTCAGCCCAAAAATGGGCATTTAAACATGTGTGAGAAAAATGTTTAAAAAATGGCTGGCAAAAAGTGCTAGCAAAATTAAGCTTAAACTGGGTACATGTGCATGTTTACATTACTGTATACTTCATATGTAATTTTTTTTGCCCTGACATATACTTTTAAAGCCAGTAGTGCACTATACTGTATGGCCCAACATATTGTATGTGGACAACCCCCCTCCAAATAATTTATTTCACTTGATTCTAGGGGAGGCTTCAATTAATGCTACATCAACTGTGCACTTTTCAATGTCATGACATCAGTTTGGGGGTGTTTTCTAGGTTATTAAAGTCACAAAGGGGAGGGGGGGGCGCAACTCCATATTGTTTTTTAAACAGGATGACCTACAAGCTCATGTAGATGTAATTAGTCAGGTGTCCACAAACTTGTGGCGATTTACTCTACTTAGTGTGTAGACAGCTCTCCCTGCTGGTAACCCATGTCTTCTGTGTTGACATACATTGTCAATATGCTGCAGGTATGGACAAAGCCAAGTAGCATATTTATTACACAGTAAAGCACTTGCATGCCTAAAGAAGACCATAGTAGGGATGCTGGTCAGGGATCAGTCTTTACTGACTAACAGTACATCATGACCAGTATAGATTGTTTTGGTCACCAGAACAGTAAGTAGAAGCTTAGTGTGAAATAGGGTCTCCCCTTAGATGGGAAGGAAGGATTTTAGTCCGTGCATGAAGTTTTAGGCATGGTGCAGTGTTGAAGGGACTCCAGTCTATCTTGGAGAGTAGAAAGGATGTCTTTCTATGTGGGACTGTCTGGGCCTCAGCAGAGATAATGTAACGTTTCTGAAATTCTGGTTAAATGGATTTCGCCTTCAGGGAATGGCATCAGTTCTCTACTGTGTGGGCACCACCAGAATAGCTGGAAATGAATGTTACTAGAGTAATTTCCTTACGTGTACAAGGAATCTGGATTTGGCCAGCCCTGTACTATGGAACCATGTTATCTACTAACTATTTTTAATAAAGTCTCTGCACAGTAAAGATGAGTTAAAGAAGGAATTGGACTAAGTCTCATTATTCCTATGGGACATAGGGTAAGCCTATACCTAGGGAGCAAAGATAGGTTCCAGCTTTGTAAGGAAATAGTTGGGAGCCTCGTTAAGGCGGGACAGCCAACTTGGAGGTAAGAGAGTTTTGTCCTCCCAACCCTGTGACTTTTGGGCCCAGGCATCAGGTGCATTCCCTAATGAACCAAGGCTGTAACTATAGTAGTCAGAGGGCCCCCCACAAGCAAGTTTTTATATGTTTCCTGATGTGGTTCTTATGACAAGGAGTATGGAACAGGAGCAGTGGAACTTGGAATCTTGGACCCTCCAAAACTGGAATCCATACACAGTAGGTCCCAGTGACAGAATTTGCTAAAGGTTTGCCAGTAATTAAACCATTTTATTGTGGTAAACTATGTGCATGTTGAGACTTAGCTACAACACTTCCCATACATATTAAATGTGTGATGAGCTCTCTAATATTGTATGCCTTGCGCTGAATTAAATGTCCTTAATTTGCTAAAAAAAAAAAAACAGAAGTAAAACAGGAAAAATAGGATAAAGTAACTACAAGCGCACACAAGTTTAAGGCTTGGGTCACACTGCAGTGACCTGAAAGTTACGTGACTTACGGTGCGACTTTGCCAGGTGACTTCCTGGTGATTTGCTAGTGACTTGAGTATGACTTGATGCGACTTTGAAGCATCTTTCAGAGAATCAAGGAAAACAGTGGGCCATGAGTGTCAGCTTGGAACAGCGAATTTGCATCATCATCCTTTGTGCAATATTACTCGCTGCTAGTGGAGGATTGCATGGATACGACCCAGACCGGGGGATCCTTACATAGAGGTGACGACCAGATCGTTTGGTGGAACCTACTGAGGAAAAGGCCCTGTCTGGGCAATAGCCACAGGCATCAAAGTTCTTACAGCTGGTAAGCGCACACTTCACTCGGTGGTGGGATTTATCCAGCAAAGTCACTTCAACTGTGGAAATCGTCACAAGCTGTCACTAAATTATTCCCAGATTTGGACACTTATTTGTTATATTTATAGGAAAAAATCTTTTTTCCAATAGGAAATTTTTCTTTTCACAGGAATTTGTTATTTCAGTTACAGGATATGAGCTTGTATTATATGAGATATATTTCTTGCTCATAATACGTATTCACTTTAAGGTTAATTTTGAAGCGCAACCTTTTTTGTTTTTGTAGTTATTTGTGTGTATCTCACGTGGTGTTGCTGCTATTTGGTTTCGTTTATTGTCCAGCGCAGTTTTTTTCTTGCTATATCTTTCAGAGAATGCCTGGGTAATGTTCCTGTAATGTCGGATCCAATTCGCATCAATATAGATGAGGATCCGACTTGGAGGTGACTTCCATTAACCGCTTGCCGACCAGTGCATGATGTTATATGTCGGCACAATAGCACGGCTGCGCAAATGGGCGTACAGGTACGTCCCCTTTAAGATGCGGCATTGTGGGCGCGTGGTCCATGACTGTGCCCACGGGACCTGCGGACTCGATGTCCGCCGGTGCCCGGCGGTCGTGTCACGGAGCAGCAGAAAGGGAGATGTCTATGTAAACAAGGCATTTCCCTGTTCTGCCTAGTGACAGGACAGAGATCTACTGCTCCCTGTCATCGGGAGCAGTGATCGCTGTCATGTCCTAGGTAACCCATCCCCCCACAGTTATAATCAATCCCTAGGACACACTTAACCCCTTGATCGCCCCCTAGTGTAGGTAGGTAGGGACGTGGAGAGCAGAAAGTGCTGTGGACCAATTCTGTGAGATATTGGCTGTTGAAATCAACGTCGCCAGACAATGGGGCACCGAAATGATACAAAAGAAAAGAAAAATGGAAAAAAGTGAGAGGGATGTATGTGAGCTTGAGCATCAGTGCTGCTTTTAAGTCATGAGCCCAACTGCATTCAATAACACAAAAAATTTGTTAAAGGTTTCCCCATGTTACTCACTCTTAATGAATGTAGTCCAGCATCAGCCTCTCCAGAAGCCATGTCTGTTTGTTTGTGAACTGAGGGTTTAAATAACCCAGCAGAAACAGCCACAATGTCTGCCTAATGCAGATCAGCTATTTGCAGCCAGCCTTTTCCCAGGCTACCAGAGAGGGCCCCATGTGTCATGACGCCACGCGCACGCGCCATGGAGTGACACAACGCGTATGTGTCTCACCGGCACGGCAATGTATCCTAGGAAGACAACAAACGGTCGTTCCTAGATACAGGTGGGAGTGGAGGTTACAGATGTAAAAACAGCTCCCTCCCAAAGAGTCCTCATAGAGGAGTATCTTAGCCGTTCCGGGCACACATGAAGCGCGTGTTTAGAATGAAAAGGTAAGCCACATATCGGGCATCACGGTATGTCTGTGGATATCTAAAGGTGATGTTTATATAGAAAGGCATGGGGGGGTGACACTAAAAAGGGGAGCAATAGGTGACATATAAGTTGACCCCAAGAATATCTACAATGGGGTGCCTACTCTATTATTGCAAATTATCCAATGCTTACCTAGAGCTCATATAATCACCTCTGAATAGGAGACACGGTTGTTGCTTTCATATATCCTTCAAAGAGTCCCAATCAACAGAGGCCTTGTAGTCTGCAACAGCTGGAGGGCCACAGGTTAAGCACCCATGGTTTTGAATGATTCAGTCCTGGCTTAAGATGATTTCCTTAACATTTGACAGTATATATGTATAACTGTATCTCTAACATAAGGTTGGTAAAAATCAGAACAATTTAACACTATAACGAAATCCCTCCTTTCACTAAAACATTTAAATAAAGTATTATTGCTGCACAAGCCATTTAGCAATGGTGGTATTCTATTTACTGTAAAGAAGATTCTTCCAGATATCTGTACTTCAAGCTAATGTATAGGCCAGTGTTTCTCAACCTGTTTTCTGTCATGGCACCCTTTAAAATATTGTACATATCTCGAGACACTCCATTCTAAATTGAAAAAAAAATCTAAACTAATAGTTTTACATAAAAACAGTGTGACACCCAACATTAGAGATTATTTGTTCTTAAAAATGCAATGTACCTTTGCACACCGGTACTGACTAGCATTCCAGCTTTTCTCTTCTGCCCCAGTTTCTCTCCCTCAATCAGCGGACGTGACCCCGGTGTTGACAGAGAGGGGTAGATAAGGGGCAAACAAGGATGTCCTCAGGTGCCTGACGTCCTTCTTCTCAACCTATGCCACCATCAGATGTTGGGACACCAGCAGCTGACCAACACAATGCACAATGTAATGCTGCACATTAAAATCCTGTGGCTTTGTGTGACAAAAAAGGCAAGCATGATACACCCTCTGGTTTGTTGACAATTTTTGGGAAATTTTTAGGCATTTTGCCAAGGCATTCCTAAAGAGCCCAAAAGGCACCCTGGTGTGGCATGGCACCCTGGTTGTAAAAAGGCTGGTATAGGCACCCCCTGCAATAAGAGTTTCATTTTGGTGAAATAATTTTAGATTTTTGCTATTTTTATGCCTAAAGTTATGCAGATGCTGCAACTTTTCTTACAAAGCTGAAATTGATCAGACCCTTCTATTTAAAAACCAGTGTGAGAAAGGACATGTTAAGGCAAGCATGCATCACTTCAGACCAGAGAAGCATATGAATCTGCAAAAAGGTTTGCTAAAAGTACAAAATGTATACTATTCATCTGGAAGGGGATGTATATTTTTTATCAATGAAACTAGAGTCAATCTTTAAACATTATTCTTACGGCATCTATGTATTTCTTTTATTTTTTTTTTAAAGTCTTTGAACATAAGAAAGATATTAGGATTCCTTCTATCACACAAGAGACTCTACTGCAATTCCCCATGATGTTTGTGCTTCAGAATGCATGGAAATGATAGCTATTTAATTATTCAGGCTTTTCGAAGTATGCTTTGGAACACTGAGTTGTCTTTGTAATTTAAAACCAATGGGTAAACGGAAAACATTTATCCTTTTGAAAACACTAATGAAACACGTTTTATACTCTGTTAGTTCATTTCACGGTAATGCAGACTCGTATGTCAGAAATTAAATTGACTCACATAATAGTGTAAGAAAAGGAAACACTGACAGGATACCATTCTGAGGACAGGAAAGCTGAAACTGTAAAAAAAACTGAGATAACAGAACATACTCAAAATTTGTTTAATTTATTCTGAGCTACCTTCCTTAAACGATTATAAAATATTTGGTTGGAATGTTATAGAATATCTTCTTCTGGTTTGTAGTAATCATGATTTGTGGGAGCTTTGTGTATAAGAACTGGGACAAAGAAAATGAAGTTGTCAAGAGGTAACTAACACCTCCCTATAAATACTGAATTAACTACTCCTACTCCTGGACCTCTCTGCTGCCTTTGATACGTTTGACCACCCCCTCCTCCTCAAAAAACTCCACGCCTTTGGTCTCCGTGACTGTACTCTTCGCTGGTTCTCTTTCTACTTATCCAACCGCACCTTTAGCGTTTCTTAGAACTCTACTTCCTCCTCTCCTCTTCCTTTCTCAGTTGGAGTTCCCCAAGGTTCTGTTCTTGGACCTCTCCTATTTTCAATCTACACCCCCTCTCTGGGTCAGCTGATAGCCTCCCATGGCTTCCAATACCACTTCTACGCTGACGACACCCAAATCTATTTCCCTACACCTGAGCTCACTCCCTCTGTCTCCTCACGTATCCCTATTTTACTATCAGATATATCAGTCTGGATGTCACACCACTTCCTCAAACTCAATCTATCCAAAACCAGAACTTATTACTTTTTCCTCCCCCATATGTCCCTTCCCCTGATCTCTCTGTCAAAATCGATGGCACAACTATAAGCCTATCCTCACATGCCAAGGTTCTAGGTGTAGTCCTGGACTCTGAACTCACTGTCCAAATCCTGCCGCCTCAACCTCCACAACATCTCCAAAATATTCTCCTTTCTAATCAATGACACAACAAAGCTCCTAATTCACTCGCTGGTCATCTCTCGCCTTGACTACAGCAACTCCCTTCTCATTGGCTTACCTCTACATAGTCTATCACCTCTTCAATCCATCATGAATGCTGCTGCCAGACTCATCCACCTTACCAATCGTCTCTGTTACCCTTCTCTGTCAATCCCTCCACTGGCTTCCACTTGATCAAAGAATTAAATAAAAAATACTAACAACTACGTACAAATCTATCCACAATTTAGCCCCCAGCTACATCTCTAGCCTAGTCTCTAAATACCAACCTACTCGTTCTTTTCGTTCCTCTCAAGACCTCCTGTTCTCTAGCTCCCTCGTCACCTCCTCCCATGCTCACCTCCAGGACTTTTCCAAAGCCTCTCCAATCCTATGGAATGCCCTACCCCAATCTGTACGCTTATCTCTGTAAGCTTAGCTTTTAGACGATCACTGAAAACCCTTCTCTTCAGAGAAGCCTACCCTACCCACACCTAACAATTGTTTTTTTTTTTTTCATTTTCTCCATCAGTTCAACCCCTACAGTTATTACCTTTTGTTTCCACTTGACCCTCCCTTCTAGATTGTAAGCTCTAACGAGCAGGGCCCTCTGATCCCTCCTGTATTGATTTGTATTGTAAGTGTACTGTCTGCCCTCATGTTGTAAAGCGCTGCACAAACTGTTGGCACTATATAAATCCTGTATAATAATAATAATAATAATAACTATACAGGTAATTAAAGCAATAGCATCATCAAATTATTCACCAAACCTATATAACTCAGGAGTATAGCTAAACGTTAGTTTTTTTTCTCTTTAACTCACCAAAAGGTGTATAGCTAAACTTTAGTTTTTTTCTCTTTAACTCACCAAAAGGTATGATACTTACACTGAATGAAAAGTGTCCCTTGTGCTGGTTGCTGCTGTGCTCTTTGACATTTTAATTCCTTTGCCCCACCCCTGATACCCTTGCAGCTGTGATCTTCCGGTCTAGGGGGATGAACACAAGCCACTGGACCTGTCACTCCTCAAAAATGCTGAACATGCCTGTCCTTTCCACTACCCTGCTCAATTCATAAAAGCTATACTATCGCTTCCCGCATTGAAAAGCAGATGAGCAGATGAATGAAAGGTCCGTCTCCTCCATTCATAGAGCGCTTTTCATTGTGGGAACTGATAGTACAACTTTTATGAACAGAGTAGGGGGGCAGAGAAGCCAGGCATGGTTGACACTTTTGATAAGTGTCTGTGACAGATCCAGGGGCTCTTAGTAACTCCTGCTGCAGTGGAAGATCACATCTGCAAGGGCATTGGAGGTGGGAGGGCAGAGGAAAGAAGATTTCAACCACAAGCACAAGTTTAAGTGATTAAAGTGGTTCTAAAGGCAGAGGGTGTTTTACCTTAATGCATTCTATGCATTAAGTTAAAAAAACTTCTGGGTGTAACTCCTCCCCTCCCCAGTCCCCCCTTATACTTACCCAGGGCTGCTGTTAGAAATCACGGGGCCCCATACAGCCAATGCTTCAGTTATGAATGAACACAGTCAGTGATCGGCTTCAATCACTTTTTGTGTTCATTCAGGGAAAAAAGGGCCTGGTAATTATAATATATTTACCTAACCCTTCCCACGCTCTCAATCTTGAAGGATCCCATTGTATGCTTGCAGCTGCCGGCAGAAAGAAGAGGAGGGAAACCAGCAACGTTGCGAGGGTGGGGCAAACAGGGGGGCCTGCGCAGCAGGGGTAAATGTATGGTGCACAGGGAGGGTGATCAGTGTGGCCGAGGGGGCAATTACTGGAACCGATCTTTTGTATGGCTCTCTCTGCAGCAGCTGAAAGCCAATGGGAGGGAGAGGAGAAGAAGCCAGCTTTCAGCTGCTGCAGAGAGAGCCATACAGAAGATTGATTCCGGGAATTGCCCCCCTGCCGCACAGATCTCCCATCCTGCCCATATTCGATTCACCCTGCTGCCTAGGCCCCCCTGCTGGCCCGAGCCCTGTATAGGAGGACTGGTGGTACCGCTTTATCTACAGCCCTGTACTTACCTGGCTATTTCCAGTAATTGCCCCCCTGCCGCACAGATCACCCTTCCTGCCCACATCTGATTCACCCTGCTGCCCCGGGCCCTGTACAGCAGGACTGGTGGTACCCCCTTATCTACAGACATGTACTTACCTGAGGCCCATCTCAATCCAGCAATGTGCATGAGAGCAGCAACTCGGGTCTCTCCCTCCTCATTAGCTCACACAGCAGCAGGAGCCATTGCCTCCTGTCAATCAGAGCCAGTGAGCCAATGAGGAGAGAGTGAGGAGGGGGCAGGGCTAAGCCATGCTTTGTGTGTGAATAGACAATGTCCATTTACAGGAGTGAAAAAATGAAAAAATTGAGTACTTGTGCGCTACTCAAAGTATATAATGATTATGTAAATGAAAGCCAACAGACATCAATGGATTCAACAGTGGCCATAGAGACCATACTGGCTCAAAGGAGACTTCACAGTTAATTCCCAAATGAATAATAGGAATAAATGTAATCTGAGCATTTTCATTCTAATAAAAGACATATAGTTGATAAACACACAGAAAGCGGAGAGATAAACAAGAGAAATTAATAGTGGATATGAAAATAAGTTAATAAAAATAAAAATAAAATAAAAAAAAATAAAGATAAAAAAATTTCATAAATAAAAATAAATAAATATACGAATTAAACTAAAAATGTAAATAAATAAATATAAAATAAAAATAATGTGAGACTAAAAATGTAAATAAAAATAAATATTACAGTGAAAAAAAAAAAAGGGGGACAAAGAAAAAATATATAGTAAAACCCAAAGCTATAAATACATTTATCCATGATGAAGGACTGAATAGATAAAATAGATGGCTTCTGCTAAACACTAACCATGAGTGAAAGAAAAGTTTTTGTGTTATCATTCATAGTCTCTGAAAAATGGCCAAGAAATCATAAATTCTGCCAGGGTATGTAAACTTATGAGCACAACTGTATAGCACTATATATTCCGTTGTATTTTATTGGGCATTTTAGAGTGTACATAAATACCATTCACAGGAGTGTAGCTCAGAAGTGAGCCTGCTTCAGTGCCCCCAAAGTAAGAGGCTTGCTTTTGGGAGAACTCGGCAGGATGGAGGTGCCAGGACCAACCTTTAGAATCACTTAAAAAATCTGTAAATTTAAAAGCAAAAAGTTTACTTTTATTCCCCTCTACCCAGCAGCACATGCCACCTTGCCTTTGCACCCCTGCCAGTTCATTTAGCTGTTGGATGTGAAGAAAATACCCAGTACAAGAGGTAATGGCGGAACATGTAACTCGCTCCATGTGATTACACTGGACACTAATGCTGTCACATGGGAAGAGTCTATTACCCTGTGTGAACCCTGAATTCAGCAACTTGTTATATAGGAAGGCATTTCCTTCTCCAGGCCGCTGAATGAAGCTGCAGAGGATGAAATGAAAAGTTAAGAACTTTTAGGATGACATTAATAATTATATGTGGTCCTGGAGAGGGGGGTTAAAGGGATCCTTTTAGTTTGTTCTGCATGGTCAAAGTACAGGTTTTCTCTTAGCTGGCCATATTTACTGTAGGTATATTTATACCTGAAAATCATAATTAGACGCCATCTTTAAACCCCTACTGGACTTGTATTGGTCTCTAGTGTAAACTGGATGATAGTCCTAAGAGGTGCATTTATGGATAAAACCACCAATAACAATCAAATATAGAAAGATTTTCTAACAAGCTAAAAAATTCATAGTAAAGTGCAATAATTGTTCAGGATATAATGTTACTGTGAGCCTATTAATTTGCCCTGGATAGACAAAGCACAGCTTCCCTCTTAGCTGCCCATTTTTAGACACATAAGCTACACTTATCCCCCAAAAGAGCATTGATGTTTGACTCTGGATGTCAACAACCTTCCAGGCAATGCCACATCCTCTGACACATGAAGGCTATAGGGAAAGTATTTATTTAGGCAACACACAGTAAAACAATAACCAGAGGATGGAAAAGCCACAAAAGTACACGGCAACAGGTACAAAATAATATGTGACTCAGTAAACAGCAAGCGGACCAACGACTTTACCCTTAATCCCTACACTAATGGGGTTCTGACTAAGGGCAATGCAAAAAACAGTGGTCCAATAGTCTCTGGCAAATTCTCTCCCACTTTTCAGTGTGTTGGGGCTCAAATGTATAGAAATAGAAGTATGAGTGCTGCCAGCATTGCTTCAGAGGTTGAAGGGGTGGGGGGGGGGGGGGGTCAGCCTGTCAGTGCTCAGACCATACACCGCACACTGCATCAAATTGGTCTGCCTGGCTGTCATCCCAGACTGAAGCCTCTTCTAAAGATGATGCACAAGAAAGCCCACTAACAGTTTGCAGAAGCCAAGCAGACTAAGGACATGGATTACTAAGGAACCATGTCCTGTGGTCTGATGAGACCAAGATGAACTTATTTAGTTCAGATGTTGTCAAGCGTGTGTGGCGGCAACCAGGTGAGGAGTACAAGTTTGTCTTGCCTACAGTCAAGCATGGTGGTGGGAGTATCTTGGTATGGGGCAGCATGAGTGCTCCCGGCACTGGGGAGCTACAGTTCATTGAGGGAACCATGAATGCCAACATGTACTGTGACATACTGAAGCAGAGCCTGACCCCCTCCCTTCAGAGACTGGGCTGCAGGGCAGTATTCCAACATGATAACGACCCCAAACACACCTACATAATGACCACTGCTTTGCTAAAGAAGCTGAGGGTAAGGGTGATGGACTGGCCAAGCATGTCCCCAGACCTAAACCCTTTTGAGCATCTGTGGAGCATCCTCAAATGGAAGGTGGAGGAGTGCAAGGTCTCTATCATCCACCAGCTCCGTAATGTCGTCATGGAGGATTGGAAGAGACTCCAGTGGTAACCTGTGATGCTCTGGTGAACTCCATGCCCAAGAGGGTTAAGGCAGTGCTGGAAAATAATGATGGCCACACAAAATATTGAAACTTTGAGCCCAACTTGGACATTTTCACTTAGGGGTGTACTCACTTTTGTTGCCAACGGTTTAGACATTAATGGCTGTGTGTTGAGTTATTTTGAGGGGACAGCAAATTTACACTGTTATACAAGCTGCACACTCACTACTTTACATTGTAACAAAGTGTAATTTCTTCAGTTGAAAAAATATATAAGTATATTCTTATATATTTTTTGGGGCGCTGGCAAATTAAATTAAACAACGACAAACACTAGCACTATAATAAATACCAATAGGTTAGATTATATAAGATAAATAGGATAGTGTTAAAATTGATGATATAATAAAAATAGGATAAATAAAATAAAGCGCTTGAACAATTAAAAGATAAGATAAAAAATCCTAAATGAGAATAAATTAATAGGAATAATGTAAAAAATGTGGCGCTTTAATCCGGACCAAGAAACCAATCCTAAGGGGGAAGGAAACTCCAAAGAATGGTTCCACAGAAGCGTCTGCTAGTTAATGTCAAAGTTCCAGCATGTATAGCAGCAACATATCAAACCGTGCTATATCGATACATAAGAGATAGATCTGACTGATCAATCCAAAGTGAGGCGGTGCAACAATTAATACATAAATAAATTCATAGATATAGATAAATAACAATAAATAATAAAAAGGTGTATGAATAAATACACGTGATAACCACCCAACAAATGCGTAGATAAATAGGTTCCGTGAATAATGACTACGTCCTGAAAAATGTGCAAAATGCAATAAGTGAAAGAAAATTTTCAATTAGTGCAAAGAATACAAAAATAGCAAAAAACATGCAAACAAATAATGTGAAACAAAAATCAATCATAAAAAATGTGAGAGTCCAAATAATAACTGTGTAAATAAATAGACATCCAGTGCACTCTAAATTGCTGTGCTAAAGTAAAGTGTCCAGTGCAATCCAAATTGCCATTGACGATTAAATTCCCATACACAATGCGATCAATATCTCCTGTGCAGTGGCTCTTCCTACTCAGAATATCACCTTTATATAATGGTAGTGATCTTTTCCATGCAAGAAAGTGCCGATCCAAATTATTTTCCCCAGCCTCTTACCTTAAGGCAAGAGGGTAACAGCCTTTCAATAGCAGGGAAGACAGATCACCTCCGTTGGACTCCTCCAGATGGGTATCCTTACTACCCTCTTACACTCTCTCCATAGATCCCGTGGACATGGGAACAGAAAGAGGGAGACATTCCATTGTGTAGAAATCAAAACCGGATTTTATTAAAAATAAATGAACTTACAGTTGATGCATAAAATTACAAGCAGCAGTACTTGCAGAGCACTTTCTCAAAATCACGTGGGCGTGACGATACGCGTGAGGAGTCAGAGTCAGGTGACCAAAGTGCGATCTCGGCCGGGGTCGTGCTCTGCAAGTACTGCTGCTTGTAATTTTAGTTGTCAGAAAATCCGATCAATCCGAACGAGGTGACGTACAAAAATTTTGGATTTTTTATCTTATCTTTTAATTGTTCAAGCGCTTTATTTTAATTATCCTATTTTTATTATATCATCAATTTTAACACTATCCTATTTATCTTATATAATCTAACCTATTGGTATTTATTATAGTGCTAGTGTTTGTCATTGTTTAATTTAATTTGCCAGCGCCCCATTTCTTATATATTCTTATATATTTTTTCATCTATTTTCGGTGTGGGAACACTTTAATGGTGGCTGCGGCAGCTATTCATATCTAGCTACATATTGTTTTTTCATATTGATCCCTCCCTGGTGGTTTGCGCATTTGGTTCCCCCCTGTACGCGTAATTTCTTCAGTGTTATCACATGAAAAGATAAAATAAATATTTACAAAAATGTGAGGGGTGTACTCACTTTTGTGAGATACTGTAAATACTACATAAAAATACTTATAAACCAGATTAAATCCTCACATCCATTTGTGAATCCCACAAACCCGGGGGTAAGTTCCTAAATGGTGTCCCAAGCAGCACTACTGTTCCAGGGCTCAGAGATACCAGCTGTTCTGATGTCCTCCCCTCAGGGAGGTGGAGAAACAGGTGGGAACACCAGACTTGTCAATGGCATTCCCACAGACCAGAAGATATTAGCAACTCTACCTCTCTGTGTCCCCGACACTGCAGCAAACCATCCCATCAGCAGTCTGCTGCACAGTGTGTGCTCTACAATATCCTCTCAGCAACTGCCTTAAGCTTAGGAACAGTCCTTCCTTTTCCTGCTCTGCAGAGCTCTGGTAATGCTGGAAACTGTAGTTTAAAAAAAATTTGTAGTACCAGGTACAGTCTCTCTGGGGATTAAATCTCCCATCTCCCCCAAGTTCTTGCTCCTCCCAGCATGTTTAGTCTTTTCCCAGGCTGCACAGCAACAGCATTACTGCTTCCTTTGTTTTCCTGGGTGGTGGGTGGGGCTTTTATCTTCTCTCTCTGTAGCTGCACACAGCCCATGAAATGTTCAGTGTTCACTGGCAGGCAAAGAGATGGAGAACAACTGCAGCACTTTCTGTGTATGAGTGGCTGCAGCAAGTGTGACACTGTCAATGACAGCCTGGACTGTGCAGCTGTTGTCCAGAGTGTACATATGACTGGGACTAAACATATATAACTGAACATCATAATTAGACATAATCTTCAAACCCCTCCTGGACCTGTAGTAGTTTCCATTGTAAACTGGTAGTCCTAGTAGGTGCATACATTGAGTAGCACTCAAATACAGAAAGATTTTCCAACAAGCTAAAAAAAATAATGCTTCAGTGTGATAATTATTTGAGTAAGCCCCCGTACACAGTCGGACATTCCGATCACCAAATCCGTCGGATAATTTCCGACGGATTTTGTCCGAAACTGGTGTTGCACACACACGGTCGAACAAAGTTGTCAGAAAATCTGATCAATCCGAACGAGGTGACGTACAAAACGTACGACGGGACTACGTACAGGGCAGTAGCCAATAGCTTTCAAATTTCTTCTGAGCATGCGTGGCACTTTGTGCGTCGGAATTCTCTACACACGATCGGAAAAAGTCAGATGGATTTTGTTGTCGGAAAATTTTAGATCCTGCTCTCTCCGATGGAAAAAGTCCACTAGAGCCCACACATGATCGGATTTTCCAACAACATAATCCGATCAGACTTTTTCTATCGGAATATCCGACCGTGTGTACGGGGCATTAGAGTGCCGTCAGGAGCATCTATTATAATTAAACCTGCCCTGATCATAATTGTTTTAGATGATTATTATTATTATTGACCCACTGCTGGGCAACATATCTTCTGACATAAACTTTCAGTGGAGCCCACCATAAAGGCTTATTATGGTGCTTTCTTTAGCTCTCCAAAGACAAGTTGCCATGACGGTTGTAAGATTCTACCCCAAGGATCAGCCTACGGGCAGTTTATGTTTACAATCATATGAGTGTCTGGGCTACATTTTACAGAAAAGTTGAAGGTGGCATGCCTTTCAAGTCTCTTCTACATTGCAGCCGCATGTTGTCTCTAAATATGCTTTTATGGTCATTGGTAGAGGACCTATGTAAATTAATAACAGCAGCATAAAGCACAGATGTTTGCTTGCTAGGCAAGGCAATGAACTTGGCTGATATAATTAAATACTTTGCAGTCATTATTGATGGTTTATTTTATCATCTGAAAGAAACAGCTGTTAATACTTCTGCCCATTTACGAAGAAATCTTTCCGAAAGCAATATACACATTCAAGCTATTTCTGGAAATTATTTGATGTGCTCAAAACTGCTTTCACATTTAAAAAAATAAAGAAATAAAAATAAAAATCCTATTTCCAAGTTGCCTGTTTCTGTTTTTTTTTTTTTTTTTGTCTGCATCAACAAAACCAACTAGAGAACAGATGTATTTGGGTAAATGACATCCAACCATATTGAAATATTCATGGGTGGTTTAAAACATTGCTACAATCTCGAAAATGCTTCTCTGAATAATTCAGATGCCTGTACAGCTTGTGCATAGCATAAACGTGTTAACAATGTTACAGGTTTTGGACTGAGGTTTCACGTTTTTTAGGATGCTGAACATTGCTTACATTAAAATGTGCATTGTCAAACTTGGCGGAGTGTGTCAGAAGCTGGGCAGTGTCTAAGCTGCCTGTCTGTGGGAGAGATAGGAATTACCGCCAGAGTACAGGGATGATGTATGGCGAACAGGAGCCCCAGTACTCCCACTGTATTAGTCTGCAGAGCCAGGACTAAAGCCAGGGCTGCTAATGACTGTTTTCATAGTTGCTGTAACAAAAAAAATAAAAAATAAGAAATTTCAAAGTCAAAGAGAAAACACCAGAGAGGTGTCATTATTTGGTTATCGTGATAGTCTGAGTTTTTAGTTTTTTTTACTCATTCATGACCAAGGGTCATTGACGCCTAGATGCTCAGGACAAATTTAGAAGTGTTTGTATTAGTTGGGTAATTTAGCTATAACTGTCTGACTAATTTCCCTACCTAAACACAATTTTTTTAAAATAGAATGCTAAGAATTGTTAATAAAAAAATTGATAAATGGACATAAATGTAAAAAAAAATATTTGGCACTTTAAAAGCTTATAATATTCATCTTTTAAAAAAATTTTTTTACATTTTTTAATTTTTCATGTTACCTTTTCGATTCAAAAGCTAGAGCCTGCCGACTGGCTGTTTATATCAGCTGTTTATATCAAAGTGCCTCTCTCTGTGAGTAATAGCCTGTGTTCCGTCAGAATCGGCGACCTGTCAGATTAGGTAATGGAAGTGACGTTGCGTCAGCTGCGCATTTGTCCAGGTTTACTAATCTGACAGAACACCTACAGTCAGAAGAAGGCAGTGGACATCTTACTACAACCAGCATGAATTTCACAGTAGTTTTAGAAATTTAAGCGTATATAAATAAATATAGGGGCATATTGGGTGGCACAGTGGTGTAGTGGTTAGCACTCTCACCTAGCAGTAAGAAGGGTCGCTGGTTCAAATCCCAACCATGACACTTCCTGCCTGGAGTTTGCATGTTCTCCCTGTGCCTGCGTGGGTTTCCTCCAGGTACTCCGGTTTCCTCCCACAATCCAAAGACATTGAGGTAGGTTAATTGGCTTCTGTCCAAAAATTGGCCCTAGTATATGAATGGGGACCTTGGATTATGGGCTCCTTGAGGGTAGGGACTGATGTGAGTGTGCAATGTACAGGGATGGGGACAATTGTAGACACTCGCTCAGGTTGAAATGGATGGACTGATGTCTTTATTCAACCTTACTAACTATGAAACTATGAATATTGACATCTGTGATGCTGTTTGGATATTTAATTTTGAAAGACTAAAGGTTTACCGCTGAGCAGTATGGGCTGTACCAACATGGCCTTCGTCACCTTCCTACTGCTGGCGTCCGACTTCTTTCAAAATGTAACATGAAAACAGCATCACAGATGTCAACATACTATATTTATTTAAATACCCTCACTTTATTGCTAAAAATACTGTAAAATTCAAGATGTAGCCGGGTGTAGTAAGATGTCTGCTCCCCCAGGATATCAAGTGCTGTTTTTTTTTTTTTATATTGCATCCACTAACACCAATTATGGGAGGGGGGTATTATTGAGTCCACTGATACCAGTGCTGGGGGTTATTATTGGGGTCACTGACCCAAATGATACAGGTTATTATTGTGTCCACCTACACCAAGTATGCCAGGGTATTATTGCAGCCACAGACCCCAGTGCTGGGGGCTATTATTGTGTCCACTGACAACAATGATGTGGGTTACTATTGCATCTACTAACACCAGTGCTGGGGGTTATTACTGTGGCCATTGACACTGATGCTGTGGGTTTTATTGCATCCACTGATATCAATGCTGGGAGTTATTATTACATCCACTCAATAAAATGGAAGAGAGTTAGGACTTTAAGAGAAGCATGCGGCTTGGAAGCAAAAAAGAGCAATAAAAAGTCAGATGATGTGGATTTATTAGCTATTAGCCTAATACATTACATAGGGTTCAATGGTGCACATTCCATAATCCATCATAATGGTAAATACAAATATTGCACATTAAAGACATTAATCCTACAGCTCATACATCAAAATAATTAAATTTATATATAGACATATTGCGCATGATGAAAATTAATTCAATTGATTAAGTAAAAACATTACAGAGTATATTGAAACTGCATAATTGAATGAGACTTTAGCATCAAAAGCTCAACGCGTTTCATGGCTGGCTTGCCACTCATCAGGAGCTGATGTATGATGGGTATCTATAGGGTGAGAAATAGTGTGCCAAACAATTGGTCAGGTTTACATGTTAAATGAAGGAAGGGAAGGAGAAGGAACTATTACATCCACTGACACCAATGTTGGGGGTTATTATTACACAAAATTACATCAATGTGTGAGTTATTATTGCGCCAACTGACACCAATTATGGGGCGGTAATTATTGCACCCATTTACTGTTGCATCCAATGACACCAATCCTGGGGTTTGGAGGACATTAACAAATAGCTCTCTACTCTTCCCCACCAACACTTGAACTGCAGGTGCTGGTGGCAAGTCCAGCCATCCAAGCTCACAAAAAGAGCCATTGCACACCGTAATGATCACCGACTTTTACATTTATTGTATGAAATATCCACAGGCATTGCAATTACAGTACCCACCCTAGAACTGTCCCTGTAATGCATTTCACCCAACAGAGCTTAGTTGTAGAGATCTCTGTCAGTCAGGTATAATTCTGGAGTGAGGCTGTTCTTTATCCCTAAATGCTGAGGGTTATTATTGCATCCACCAATTTTGGGGGGTTATTATTGCATTCACTGACACCTATATTGAGGCTTATTATCCTAATAGGATATATTTATATATTGCACAATTAAGTGGTGGATTCACTAAGACTATGTAGGAAAAGAGGACTTTAATGTCAAGTACCTATCTTAAATTACATAAATTGAGTGATTATATGACTACTTGTGGTTCTCAAGTGCTTCAATTTGCTTCTTACGCTGTTAACTAATCGCTGTGCTTTATGCTTTTAATTCTCACTATTGGGATTTCTCCCGATGGAACCTCTGGATTCCAGCTTTGATCCAAGAAGGGGCATCGGAAATATCTGTGGTGTTTTTTTTTATATACTGAAATTTGATTGTTGATTTTTATAATTATTAAAAAAGTTTTTTTTTTATACAAAGTCCCACCGCCTGGACCTTATTAGCACTCTCTGTTGTAGGAACTTCATTCCTAGGTATTTATGGTTTATTTTAGGTGCTAGGTCCGCACCTTTCATTTATGGTGAGCCACTGCACTTAAAATATAAAATGTTTGCCCTTTAAGGACAAGTTCTATTTAAATTATTATTACCCTAACTGACATCAGTGCTGGGGGGCTTTTATTGTGTTCACTGATACCAATGCTGTGGGTTATTTTTACGTCCATTGACAGCAATGCTGGGGGTTGTTATTACATTCCACTGACACCAATGCTAGGGGTTATAATTGCACTCACTGACACCAATGCTCAGGGTTGTTGTACTCAAACCTCTTTAGTGTTCAGTGTGATATGCTGCAAAAAATACAGCAGGACCAGGGCGTTTAGGTGCATTATAGTAAATTAATTTTGAAAGCCTGCCAAACTTGACACAATACACCTCAATGTATGAAAAATGCACTGCTACTGTGCTGCTCTCTGGTCGGGGGCTGCACCTAAGGTCCTCTATCATTTTCAAGTTGACCTCCACCAGTTAAAACTAATACGTTTATTTTTTGATATCTGTGTCCTGTAGAGAAGATTTTCTTTCACTTCCTGCCCTGGAAACACAACAGGGGGGAAGAAGAAATCTATACAAATTTAGAGAAATGTTGTTGTCCAATGCAGGATCAGTGTAAGAATCTAAGACACCAATAAAATAACATACACTATTGCAATGATCCACAGATGGGATTTTAGTGAGTGGGTTTAGATCATTTTTTTTTTTGTTGCAAACTACCTGCAAGACAAAGTCATAATGAGCTAGTATGACTAGCAAACTAGCTCATTATGCATCACTTACCTTAGATCGGGGCCACCGACGCCGTCCTCTTCTTCCCCTCCAGCTGCAGCCATCGCTCTTCCGGGTATCGCCGCTCCGGCCAATCACAGAGCCGCTGCGGCGATGTGATTGGCCAGAGCAGCGAAGACGTCGCTCCGCGCATGCGCGCGGGACACTTCAAGTGCGGTGTGCCGCAGTTCTGAATGGGGATTAACCCTGTAAATGCAACGTTGTCTACGGCGCGCATGCGCCGTAGACAACGTTGTAAAACGTTCTGTGCAAATATCTCCTAAACCGTGCAGGTTTAGGACATATTTCTTGTACCTACAGGTAACCTTAATCTAGGCTTACCTGTAGGTACAAGTTGTAAGTGAGGGTATACAACCGCTTTAAGGTTTAAATTTCAATTTTAAATGTTTTGTATCCTTAAAGTATAGCAGCTTTATAATATTTTAAAGGGCACTGATAGTGTATTTTTTTTTTCAGTTTTCATTTCAGTTGTAATCATAAGCCAACAGACATGCACTGAGATAATACAACTACTACCATGTACATGTACATATTTACATATAGACTCTAAGCATGTGGATAACATTTACATTGAGCTTATCTCACTGGCCGAAATCTTAAGCTACAAATACATTTTATAGACCTCAGTGCCCATAAGGAAAGCAAATGCAATTTTGCCATAAGACAGCTCAGTGGTTTGATGGTTATCCACAAATAGAGATTTCTTTTGGTGGTATTTGATCCTCTCTGTGATTTTTATTTTTTGCGCTATAAATAAAAAAGAGCGACAAGTTTGAAAAAAAACACAATTTTTTTTTTTTTTTTTTCCTCAGTTTAGACGATATGTATTCTTCTACATATTCTTGGGAAAAAAAAATCGCAATAAGCATTTATTTATTGGTTTGCACAAAAGTTATAGCATCTGCAAAATAGGGGATAGTTTTATGGCATTTTATTATTATTATTATTATTTTTTTACTAGTAATGTCGGCGATCTGCAAATTTTATTGTGACATTGCGGCAGACAGATCGGACTCTTTTGACACCATTTTGGGACCATTCACATTTATACAGTGATCAGTGCTATACAAATGCATTGATTACTGTATAAATGTCACTGGCAGTGAAGGGGTTAACAGTAGGGGCAGTGAATGGGTTATCTGTGTTGCCTAGGGAGTGATTCTAACTGTAGGGGGAGGGGACTCACAAGGGCAGGAGACCAATCGGTGTTCCTCTGTACTGGGAACACACCATCGGTCTCCTCACACCTGATAGAATGTGGATCTGTGTGTCTACACACACAGATCCACGGTCCTGCTCGGTTAACGGGCAATCGCGGGTGCCCGGCGGACATCGCGGCCACCGGGCACGCGCATCAGCTCCCAGACGGTCGGGAAGCCCAGGACATCATATGACGTTCGCCCAGGATGGGAGATCCCTCCTGCGGACGTCATATGACTATGGGCGGGATGCAAAGTGGTTAAGGACATTGGATCCTAAGGCTACCTATCAATACAGACAGCTCTCAATAAATTTTGCAGCTTTTTCCTAAATCATATTTTATATGAATTTTATATGAACCATTATTGCATAAATACATACTAGTGTATCTACTGTCTATTTTCAGTAAAACATATTTTCATAAAGTACACATACAAATTGCTGGATGATCGGAACAGTCATATTTAAAAAAAAAAAACCTTTCCATTAACGTTAACTAAATAAAAACAAATAGTATTTAATATGAATACAGTTTATATATATATCTCAAGTATAGGTTTTCACTCCCTGTCTGAGCACCCCTGGACACGAGTGTAGCGCACCCCCCAAGGAGCCACAGGTAAAATGGGATTCCCCCACCCTTCACAGCCAGGCACACTAAATTTTCACAATCTCCCAAAGTCAGAAAACAGTCCAGCACTTTGTTTTGTTATTTTATTGAGGGATTAAAATTTGGTTGGGGAGTAGGGGTATTATGGGATGCCCACTTGACTTAGACAACTTCAGGGACAACTTCTCCTATGTACAGTCTATATACACTCCTCACTCCCTCCTGCACACTTTCTTGCAGAAATCAAACTGGCACACTGCTTGCAAATCTGACAAAGCACTCAGCCGATTATAGCAACTGCCCGTTATAGGCAGGAACCCGAGGCCCCTTTAAATGTGTAGCAAAGAAAAAATCAGTGTCCAGCTTTCATCCCTGTGGCTACTGATCCCAGCACCACCTCTTCAGGCACTGCCAGTCCATCTGGCTGCAGCTGCCCCTTTCACTAGCTCCTCCACAGTCCTCCCAGACTGAACACCAGCCTACCCGCCTGACTTCTCCGGAGAACTCCTGGCCATGCTGACCTGCTCCTGCTGTCCTCTCCTTGCTCCTATGCCTCCAGGAAGGATTTTCTCCCAGTGCTGTAGAGGGTCTATCCAGCACCCAAGCCCCAGGCCTGAGGTCACCCCTCACCCAGACTAGGGGGGGCACTCAAGGGCCATGACAGCCTGCTCAGGACTCCTTCTCCATCTTCCACCTGGCTGCCCCTGCTGGCATGACTCCTGAGTATTTATGAGGTAGTCTGCCCTCTGCCAGCCCATTTTTCTGGGGATTGGCTGGGACCCTCATCAATACTCCAAGCAGCTCCTCCTAGACTCCACCCTCTACTTCTGGAAGCTTCTCCAAGGTTCCAGAAAGCAGGGGGAGTCACCAGAGATGCTGCTTGCTGAGTAACTCAGCCCTGACCCAGATTCAACCCAGCCCGACTCTCAGCCAGGCCAAATTTTCCTACACTAACAATTAACTATGTACACTTAATCTAGCATGCTAGAGGGTGCCACACAAGCATTTAATCCTTGCAGTGCGCTGGAGTGGAGGGTGATTTTTTTTAATTCCTGGAGTTGCGCTTTAAAGTTATAGTCATTTTTTCCTAGAAAAGAAAATACAGCGCCACCTGCAAGTTAATGCCATAATTTACTAATATGCACCACAGACTTACCCTTTTTTTTTACCCTCTTAAATTAAGCCCTCTAGAGGCACACTCTCATCGCTGCCAGGGCTTTCATCTATACGTGGCCTTCCATGTCCGTGCATTCCAGACGCTTGAATGGCACAATGCCATCATGCCCCTGCATGTGCATGAGAGTTACGATAGTGGCACAGTGCTCTGAACTGATCGCACACTCACTGTGCCCTCATTGTAGACTGCAGTGTGCATGCATTAGTTATGTCACCAGCTTCTGAAATTGTGAATATCCCCTAAATTACAGAAGTTTAAGAGAAATTCACATAATCTACAAGGTAAGCATTATTATTAAATCTATAATTAAAGAGGTCTGGAGATCCTCAAGAGATTCATCAAAGAGGAGTAATGCAGGTAATAAGAACAAATAGAAATGACTTTATTGAAAATATAAACCATTTCATAATAAAATATGACAACGTTGTCAACAGAGACTGGCAGCTGCAACGAACATGCTTCCATCCCTGCATACACACATTCAAATCTGAATCCCCATTGGGGGAATATGGCTGGTCTGTAGGAATATGACAAGCGGTCCCGGTCCACAATAGCGATATAACTGAACAAAAGTGTAAAGGGTCCATTGTCCCTAGTCTATGGCTGATGTCTCTAACTACAACTCCCATGATTCTCAGAGCCCTGCATAGGAGTCCATAGGCTTCCTGGTTATACAGTGCCTTGAAAAAGTATTCATATCCCTTGAAATGTTCATTATTTTGTCATGTTACAACCGAAAACCTGTAAAAATGTATTTTATTGGTATTTTATGTGATAGACCAACACAAATTGGCACATAATTGTGAAGTGGAAGGAAAATGATAAATGGTTTGCAATTTTTTTTTTACAAATAAATATGTGAAAAGTGTGGCGTGGATTTGTATTCAGCCCCCTTTACTCTGATACCCCTAACTAAAATCTAGTGGAACCAATTTCCTTCAGATGTCACCTAATTAGTAAATAGAGTCCACCTGTGTGTAATTTAATCTCAGTATAAAAACCACTGTTTTGTGAAGCCCTCAGAGGTTTGTTAGAGAACCTTAGTGAACAAACAGCATCATGAAGGCCAAGGAACACACCAGACAGGCCAGGGATAAAGTTGTGGAGAAGTTTAAAGCAGGGTTTTAGGTTATAACAAAATATCCCAAGCTTTGAATATCTCACAGAGCACTGTTCAATCCATCACCCGAAAATGGAAAGAGTATGGCACAACTGCAAACCTACCAAGAAATGTCCGTCCACTTAAACTGACAGGCAAGGAGAGCATTAATCAGGGAAGCAACCGAAAGGCCCATGGTAACTCTGGAGGAGCTGCAGAGATCTACAGCTCAGGTTGGAGAATCTGTCTACAGGACAACTATTAGTCCTGCACTTCACAAATCTGGCCTTCACAAATCTGGCCTTTATGGAAGAGAGCCACTGTTGAAAGAAAGCCACAAGAAGTCCCATTTACAGTTTGCGAGAAGCCATGTGGGGGACACAGCAAACATGTAGAAGAAGGTGCTCTGGTCAGATGAGACCAAAATTTAACATTTTGGCCTAAAAGCAAAACGCTATGTGTGGTAGAAAACTAATGCTGGACATCACCCTGAACACACCATCCCCACTGTGAAACATGGTGGTGGCAGCATCGGGATCATGAGGGATCATGAGACCCATAACCCGATTAGCCAAAAAGGAGAGGCGATCTGATTGGCGGCCTAGGAGGAGGAGGGAGGAGACGCACGGAGCACGGAGGATAGGAGGGAGGAGATGCATGGCATGATGCAGGGGAGGAGGAGATGCAGGGGAAGCCCTGAGCTGGCGCAACCTAGATGGGGTAAGTACGGGGCTGATGACCTGACCAACTGACTGACCAGTTGCTCTTCTATAGTCCTACTGTTCAAAGATACATCTCAACGGCCTATCTCATTTGATAAATAGGTGCAGAGGTAAACATAGCTCCAAAAGAAGGGCTCATATACAATATGCAATAAGGATTAAGAAGCCCCCCAGACAGAAAAAAAGACCCCTGTACTGTTGGTAAATTTAGAAGCTATGACAGGTTTACTTTTAAAGCAACCCTGTCAATTAATGTTGTAAATTAAACTTAGCCTTGCCTGCTAAAGAAAAAATAATCAATACTTACCTCAGGATTTCCAGCGGTCCATGTCTTAAAATTCCACTTTGTTGCAGACCCTCATATGCTGCAAGTATCTAACACTCCTGAATGCCTTGGATACCTGCTTCCCCGACATGGGCTGGGGCTCCTCCTGCTACCTCCTACTGTATGTCACTTTATTCATACAGCTTTTCAGAGAGTAATTATGCCTTCAAAGCACATTTTAATTAATTCTAGTTCATAATAATAAATCCTCTCCTGTTTTGTTCAGTGCTGACTTGACATTCATCAGCAGAGAAAGTTCTTCACAATTTTTCACTCAGGTCAGCACAGGTGGAATATAAAACTTGTTTCCTTTAAAGTTCAGCTTTCATTGTTCTGTTGGCTTTTAACTGATTTCCGCAGTTCAAATAGTAATATTTTAAATGGTTGACTACAGAACCAAACACAAATGTCTCAGGGAACAGAAACAAAAGTTTAAACTGCTAATTGCAAAACATGGAAAAGAACACTGAGAACAAATTATTTGACATACAAGTTCATTTTTAACAGTACTTTTAAGATTTTTTTTTTTTTTTTAGCTTAAAGGAGAACTCCATGAAAAACAGTTTTTTTTTGTTTTGTATAGAGCTGGAAAGGTTTAAAACCTCTGTTAGTTTTTTTTTTTCAATGCTGCTTAGTCCCCGTTGCGGATATTTCAATACCATTTTTTTTTTAACAAAGCATATATTGTTACATATAAGAAATTGCCCATGTGCACAGCAAGGGCAAAATGTAAGTAATATTATACAAAAGTTATTTGTCTTTTTCACAAAAAAATTAAATATCAGAGTAAAGTCCAGCTGAGAGCCACAGGAACAAGGACACTAAGCATTAACTAATTCGATTTTAAACCAAGAATATTCAGGCCAAAGCTTGTTAGCGTGAGAAAATATTTAACGCGCCAGCTACATGGAGCTATGACAGGATCCACGAAGCCCTATCAGAGCAATAAGTTATGTGAAACCAGTAGCGAAGGAAGGAAGAAAAAAAAGGTGGGGGGGAATAGGAGGGTAGGGGAAAATAATATGGGGGTTAGGGGTGAGCCGAGGAGGAGATGGGAAGGAAGAGGATAGGAAAGGGAAAGATATATGGAGATATCCTTGGGGAATCATTGTTCCAGCAAAGGGAGGTTAACCCTACGTTCAGAGCTGCAAGAGGCAGGAGGTACTTGGCGTGACCAGGGAGTACTCAAGCCATGATTGCCACATAGAAAGGAAGGTATCATGGGTATCTTCCAGGCTGGCAGTTAGCTTTTCATAGCGTAACCATTGGGAAAATTGCACTTGACTTCCTGTCCTCTAATCACTCGGGGAAGGAAGTGAGGGGAAATCTGCTGTGGAAAGTTAGAACTTCTGCCAGCTTTCTTGCTTTTTTTTCTTGTGTTCAAATCACACATGTGAGTTATTGCCGCGAAGAAGAGAAGAGAAATAATTCTAGTCCTAGACCTTCTCTGTACCTCAAAACATGCAACCTATAGAATTTTTTAAAGTCGCCTATGGAGATTTTTATGGGTAAAAGTTTGTCGCCATTCCACGAGCGGGCCCAGTTTTGAAGCATGACATTTTGGGTATCAATTTACTCAGCGCAAAATTACTTTCACACTGTAAAAAAAAATTGGGCTAATTTTACTGTTGTCTTGTTTTTTTATTCAAAAAAGTGTATTTTTTTCCAAAAAAAGACCCCTGCGCAAATACGGTGTGAAAGAAAGTATTGCAACGAAAAAAAAAAAAATATATATATATACTGTTTGAGGGTTCTAAGTAATTTTCTAGCGAAAAAAAAATAAAAATGTTTTAACTTATAAACACCAAATCTCAGAAAGTGGTTCGGTCCTTAAGTGGTTGAGAGCACATAAAAGTGCTTCATTTGAATAATCTGGTATATGTTCATTAAGTTGTCCTCGCTCAGAAAACACATGAATGGCTGCCAAATGCTAAATGAAGGAAACAGATGTTTAATGTAAAAGGCTAGACCTTCATTAAATATGTTTAAACAGGCAGCAACTTTTCCAGTAACTCTTTAGCGGGGAATATTAAATGAATTAAGGAAAGGTGTGTGCTGGGAAATCAAACACAATGCTTTTCTAGGTCAAGCAGGGCCATATCCCGACACGTAGATGTGAGCCCTGGCTGACATGCATGCTACCAACGACACGAATGCTACGATCGAAAATACTATGACAGAACAACAGAGACAGACATCAAACAAACCCTCAGGGCTGGTGTACCCACAAACCGTGGTGGGTAAACGCACAAGTGTGATGAAATGAGCGTACAACGTATGACGTATGGTATACGGGCGAGAAGATTATGGGACGACAATCAATTAAAAACGAAACCTCAGCCCGTATGGGTCCGAAGGCGTGACAGACCTGGATGGGAGCCCTGGCTAACAGAAATGCTACGAACGAAATGCAACAACAGAAAACAGACAGGTAGCAAAACAACCCTCGGGGCTAGAGTACCCACAGACGGTGGTGGGTAGACGTACAAGTGTAAGAAGTGAGCGTGCATCGTATGACATGTGTGCTACGGGTGAGAAGATTGTGGGACGACAATCGAAAAGAAGAAACAAACCTCAGCCTGTATGGATCCGCAACCGTGACAGATCCTGAATGTGAGCACTAGCTAACAGAAATCCTGTGACCGGACAGAAACACGCTGAGGACAGAGCCACGTGAAAATATTCCAAACACTTCAATGGGCCGTGCATGCAGGAGGTGGTGCTGAGTATGACGGGGGGTAAAATTCCTGCCGTGGCATGACAACCCCCTGACCGCTGACTACCCAACTAATGTGGGATGGTTGAGCGGAGGTAAGAAAGCGACTCCACCCCTACCCCCCAATCGCCAGTGTGATTGCACCCCTGAAGTAACTCTGGCCCCATGTTTGGCCATGCATGTGACCAAAGTTCCTGGAGCGGATTACCAGATCAACAATATCCCTATACAGGAATTTTCCTTGAAGAAGCGAGCGCTTGGGCCGTAACACCTTCCTTGTCCTAGAAGGTAACAGCTCAGCAGCCTGAACTGAGAAGAAATATATCATACAGTGGTGTTGAAATTCACTGCTGCTGCTGCTTGCATTGAACTTGATTGGAGCCCCCCCCCCCCATGAGCACTGGTAGGAAAACACAGGGAACATTGAGAATTAGCAGCGCCCCAGCCCCCCCCAACCACGAGGGATTGCGGAACTTGACAACACCCCCCTCACCTGACACCGTCGGAAGCGTGTGGCGGCACCCTGGCCAGACGGAGCCCTGGGGAAGTGGGTGAGGAGAAATAGGTGAATGGACGCTCCCCCTCCCCCTCCCGCATGGTGCCGGGGAAAAACGAGCGGGCAGCACGCTGGCTCGCTGGAACCGAGGATGGAGACTGTGGGTGGAGGATGGGAGGACGGACGGCCCCCCCTCCCCCCGCATGGGCCCGGGAGAAGCGGGCGGTTTTGCCCGCTGGATACTGGAGCTGTATGGAGATGCTCCCCCCCGCAAGAGCGCCGAGAGAAGCGGGCGGCCGCACGCCGGTCAGTGGAGCTGTGGGGAGATGCGAGGTGGAGGATGGACGCCCCCCCCCTGCATGCGCGCCGGGAGCGTGAGCCCGGTGGAGGGACGAGCGGCGTGAGCCCAGAGGAGCGGGAGGGTGGAGGGACGGACAGCCCCCCCCCCTCTCAGCGTTTGCCCGGAGGAGCGGGAGGGACGAGCGGCGTGAGCCCAGAGGAGCGGGAGGGACGGACAAACCCCCCCCCCCTCTCAGCAGTGAGCCCGGAGGAGCAGGAGGGACGAGCGGCGTGACCCCAGAGGAGCGGGAGGGTGGAGGGACGGACAGCCCCCCCCTCCCTCTCAGCGTGAGCCCGGAGGAGCGGGAGGATGGAGGGACTGACAGCACCCCCTCTCAGCGTGAGCCCGGAGGAGCGGGCAGGACAAGGGATGGACCCCCCCCTCCCCCCCAGCGTGAGCCCGGAGGAGCGGGCAGGTGAAGGGACGGACCCCCCCTTCCCCCCAGCAGCGTGAGCCCGGAGGAGCGGGCAGGACAAGGAATGGACCCCCCTCCCCCCCAGCGTGAGCCCGGAGGAGCGGGCAGGTGAAGGGACGGACCCCCCTTCCCCCCAGCGTGAGCCCGGAGGAAGGAGGAGGCGGGCAGGTGAAGGGACGGACCCCCCTTCCCCCCAGCGTGAGCCCGGAGGAGCGGGCAGGTGAAGGGACGGACCCCCCTTCCCCCCAACTTACTGGCTTAGGTGTTATTGGTGTTAAATTCTAATATAAAATTGGCTGTTAATTGGTTTAATTTGTTTTGTTTAATTTGTTTTGATGTGTTGCTTTGCTGCAAGTTAGATAAAATGAAAAAATTATTAATCGCTTTTCCCCAAGTTTTAGGCTTCAGCTATATTTTCTTTATTTTTTAGTTTTAGGAAGAGAAAATATTTTTGCAGTTTTTGTATTGTTGTCTCTGGCCCCATTGGGGAGATTTCTACACTTTTCCTGTCCTTCTGGCAGGCAAGCAAGAAATGAAGGGATCTGAAAAAACTAAGAACAGTTGTGCTAAGTATCAAAAAATGAATGAAATAATCAAAATATAGTAACTATAAAGTGAGAGCAGCACTCACTAAATACATACATACATATAACTGAAAAAAATGCAAATGTGTTTCAGTATCAAATAAAATGCTAGTGCATCAATAATACAAAGGTCCAAATAAATAAACTGAAAATATATATAAATACAGTGCTTAAATAAATATAATGAACACTGACATGTAAAGATGGTGCAAAAATAGTCCAATGAAAAATTCTTAGTGCACCCAGTGCCACCTCATTGGTGCCCCCTTATCAGTGCCCATCAGTGCCGACTTATCAGTGCCCATCAGTGAAGGAGAAAACTTACTTATTTACAAACTGTTATAACATAAACAAAAGAAAAACTTTTTTTATTTGTTTTGGAAAAAATAAAAAATGCAGAGGTGATCAAATACCACCACAAGAAAGCGCTATTTGTAGGAACAAAATGATAAAAATTCTGTTTGAGTACAGTGTAGCATGACCGGCCAATTTTCATTTAAACAGCGACAGCGCTGAAAACTGAAAATTTGCTTGGGCAGGAAGGGGGTGTAAGTGCCCTGTTTTGTAGTTAATGAACTTCATTCTGTGTATTTTCGGGTAGAAGTATGAGAGTTTACTACCGCTTCAATGTGTTAAAGGTGTTTTACTACTATACCAAGCTTCCCTGTGGTTGTGGTAGTGATGCGGATCTCCAGCAGTTTGACACCTCCCCTGCGGAGCATTCCGATTAATAACCATTGTGCTTCCTAATCTGCATTGTTAATTGAAGCACTGTGTGGAGGGAGAGGTGTCAGACTGCTTTGATATAGTAGTAAAACACCTTTAACAACTTAAAAAAAAGGCACACAAACATACATATTTTTCAGTTGTTATAGAGCTGACTGCCTAAAAAGAATAAAATACAAGGATTCAATTGGGCTTTAAACACAAGTAGAAAATAATGTAAAAATACATTCTACAAAAATATGTGTTTCTCTCTGTATATTTATAGTTGTTGGATGGATCGTTCTATTTTTAATTATTTATTAATATGATTGCATATGAATTTTCTATAATAACCTTTCATTTATTTATTCCCTTCTATAGCATAGGCTGATGAATTTGCATTAACCATTTTAATAGCACTCAGGCTCAGACTCTTCTCTGTAATGTTTTCTATGGGCTTTAAGATCCATATCTTTAGTCCCAGGAGGAATGCACTTTTCCTCTTGACTAGGAAGGCTCTGTATATTCTATTGTACATATTGATTAGACTTTTGGTTTCTTCTTTGTTTTCAATAGCTTTTAACAGTGATCATGCATGATAAGCTATCTTCAATATTGATCATTGTAATGAATTTGCAATCGTTTTAATAAGTTGGATTGCTGTGGTTGGTGCCTCAATCTATACAGTGTATATAGTGTATGTATTTAGAACGCATTTGTCTATATGAAAGCTGTTCAATGCATGTACAGCATATGAAGCATCTATTATTACTATTTCCTATAGCTAATCTGCTGTCTGAATAGAACATAAATTCTTGGTACTTGACTGTGCTGTTGCTTTTTCTGTTTTTCTATTTAAGATTTTGTGTTATTGGCTACTATTAACCCAGCCTCTTCCAAATAAAGCAATTCTAATCAAGTGCAATATGTAAACATGCATAAATACAATATGGAGCATGAAACCACTTTCACATACCTAAATGAAGGCAACCCATATGTTCAGCAAACAGGACTTCTGTTTATCTGCTGATGTGAGATTTGAATTTGAATTAGATTTTTCAATAAAAATTAGGTCTAAATTCTATCTGTGTGAAAACATTCACCTGTTTGTAATGTTAAAGTGAACCTGTGTTTACATTAAAGAGAATAAACCTTAGGATGACTTGTGACACAGATATGTAAGTTGCCTGTATGTACAGTCATATACCTTTTATGCCGCGTACACACGATCGGAAATGCCGCCAGCAAAACTCTGATGAGAGCTTTTTGTTGGAAAATGTGACCGTGTGTATGCTCGGTCTTTACCTGGCGGAATTCCAGCCAGCAAATGACTGAGAGCATGTTCTCTATTTATCGGTCGGGAAAAGGTCCTATCTGAAAATGCGATCGTCTGTATGCAATTCAAACGCGCAAAAAATCACGCATGATCGGCAACAATTCGACGCATGCTCAGAAGCATTGAACTTAATTTTCTCGGCTCGTCGTAGTGTTGTACGTCACAGCGTTCTTGACGGTCAAAAGTTCAGAGAACTTTTGTGTGACCGTGTGTATGCAAGACAAGCTTGAGTGGAATTCCATCGGAAAAAACATTCAAGATTTTTCCGACAGAAATTCCGCTCGTGTGTACGCGGCATTAGAGTTCTGAGGGTAGCCTGAGGAACTGTAATATACGGCAATCTCTTGTGATTAATCATTGGTCCATCACCGATGATGGAAAGCCTAACTGACCAATAGTGAAGAGCAAGAATATTGAGGATTCAATTAATGCAGGTTGTGTATGATTCAGTTGGTTGACTAAGGCCTGTGTTGACAGGCTTTTGGCTTATATAGACAGACGACAGTAGCTTGCTTCTAGTTTGAGATGCTTTCCTAGATTGTTTAAAGTTCATTGGCATATGCAATTGACCTCCTTCTAAGCTGCATCAACCTACTTCAAGCATCTTTTGCATTACTATCCGGGACAGCACTTCACCCAACGATATCATCCCCACAAAACTTCTGAAAGAATGCTCTGACATCTTGGCACCTACTATAACACTACTCATAAATCAGTCATTCAAAGAAGGAATTGTTCCGAACTCCCTCAAGCAAGGCATAGTCAAACCCCTCCTAAAGAAACCCAACTTGGATCCAAGAAACCCCAACCACCGAAGACCGATAACTAGCTTGAACACCATCTCCAAGATTATGGAGAAAGTAGTGGTACAACAGCTACAACTCCATCTGGACACACACAATCTCCTGGACCCTCTGCAATCAGGCTTCCGCCCGGGCCATGGCACAGAAACAGCTCTCCTCAAAATATGGGATGATGCCTTGGAAGCAGCAGATGATGGAGAATCATGTCTCCTGGTACTCCTGGACCTTAGTGCAGCATTTGACACACTGGATCACAACACTTTACTCACCCGCCTCAAAGAAGTAGCAGGAGTCACAGTTTCAGACTTACCATGGTTCACTTCCTTCTTAGGAAATCGGTCACAGACAGTGAAACTTGGAGCCTTCACATCTGAATCCCGTGCAGTCTCCTATGGAGTCCCTCAAGGATCACCTTTGTCACCCGTGCTCTTCAACATTTACATCCGTCCACTCCTAAAAATCATCAGCAAATCTGATCTATGCTTCCACTCATACGCAGATGATACTCAACTCTACCTTCGGATCCCCGGACAAAAAGACCAATATCAGGAATTAGAAAAATGCCTCGCATCAATAGACGACTGGATGTCCACAAACTCCCTCAAACTTAACGGAACCAAAACAGAACTCCTTCTCCTAAATGCAAACCGGAAAACTAAATGTACGACACCATGGACTCCGCCCACCATCCTTGGACAGACCATCCCCCTAAGCATAAAAGCCAAAAGTCTCGGTGTCATCTTCGATTCAGAAATGTCAATGAATGCACAAATAGGATCAGTAGTCAGCGGATCCTACCACCTTCTACGCCTGCTACGTAGACTCATCCCCTTCATTCCAGAAAAGGACAAAGCCGTAGTGGTAGGAACAATCATCAACTCTCGACTCGACTACGCAAACTCCCTCTACATAGGACTACCTAAATTCCAGATTGCACGACAAGTCGTTCAAAACACGGCAGCAAGACTAGTCACAGGAAAAAAACCATGGGAATCCATCTCCCCATTTCTGAGGACCCTCCATTGGCTAACCGTAAAGAATCGGATCACATTCAAGACCCTCTGCTTGACCCACAAATGCACACAAGGAGATGCTCCTCAATACTTATGCGAAAAAATACAACACTACACCCCCAATCGTAACCTCCGATCTAACGACCAAAACCTCCTCCTTGTCCCCAAATCCCGGTACAAGTCAAGGGGAGAACGAAGATTTGCAGTCCAAGGACCACGGCTATGGAACGCTCTACCTACGAACATCCGCTTGGAAAAAGACCATCGGGCCTTCAGGAAAAAACTCAAGACCTACCTCTTCTAAGAAGGAATCAACGCAGGTCGGATCAAGCGCCTCGAGGCGATTCAGTTCGCAGTTGCAGCGCTATACAAATCATTCATTCATTCATTCATTCATTCATTCATTCATACTATGCACTTTATGGGGAGAAAAGTACTTCTAACACAAACAAAATGCTATAGACACAGACCCTAAAGCAGTGATGGCGAACCTTAGCACACCAGATGTTTTGGAACTACATTTCCCATGATGCTCAACTACACTGCAAAGTGCAGAAGCATCATGGGAAATGTAGTTTCAAAATATCTGGGGTACCAAGGTTTGCCATCACTGCTCTAGGAGGTAGTGCTACATATATATATACCTTGTCATAACTTAAAGTTTCAGTCAATCCTGCGCTCGACTCAGTGCTCCTGGTCCCTGCACCAGACACAAACAGCATCAAAATATAGATGCTAAATCTAAAGATGCCCCAGATTTCTTCACACATTGAATGTGCCATCACTGCCCTAGAGTAATCATACATGGGTCTTGCATAAGTGATAGAACAGATAAGTTATGATAGGGGCTCATGTGTTGGAGTGCACTCTTGAATAACAATCATCATTTGTGAGCTTTAAAAGGGCATGTTATTGTAAGCAGTGGGAAAAAAGCCTTTTTATGATTCAAGTGCCACAACAAAACATTGACCAGAGTCATGTTTATTCTCAAGCTGTACACAGATGTGACCGATTTCACATTGCCTGTTTTGTTCAGTGAGAAATGTGTTTACCTGTGGACATCCTTGAGGTAAGCATTGGGGAAAAGACTCCAACAATGTTAATTCCACTTACGCCAAAGAGCATGCACCTTCAGGTTCCTGTTTGCCAGTTTGTCCAGGGACACACAAAACCAAGAACAATCTACAATGCAACCACCGGTCAGCTTCCATTCCTGGCTCTTGTCCCCCCCCCCCTCCCTCCTTTTGGACTTTAGAAAAGAATGAACCAATAGTGAGGTACAAGAGTCTGCAGGGGCATCCCAAAGCTAGCAAGCTGATCACTTGGTTGCTGCAGAGCATCTTGGATGTTGGGAGTTATTTTTGACCACTATATTAAGATTAATAGAATTGCACGAAAGTCTTGTAACCCTTTAATTGTTGGTCCTGATGAATTGGAGCTATCCACAAAACATGTTGACAGCAACCTGCTATCTGTGCAATGGGCCACTAAGTATAGTGCAAATATAAGTGGTCTTTGTAGGTGGTAAAAAAAAAAAGAAACACTGTACTGAGAATCATTTGTGACATTTTTAAACTTCTGTTTAATGTGATTGATACATTTGGATGTATTTTTATACCTATGTTTAGTATTTATATCCCTGGTGCCATCATAGAAGGTCCCTGGTTTATACCTAGTTGTAGTCAGTTGTTGGTGTGGGACGATGGTATGCTAGATCATTTTGTCTCACTCTGCCTCCCTCCTCTCTCTTTTTTGAATCGGTTGGATGGTGGTAGTAGATGATTGCTCTACAAGACATCAGAGGTGACATGCAGACATGTGGAGATGCCTGCCCTTTGGTGCAAAGGAAATATAACATTTCTTTAGTGGCCCAAAGGTTTGCTCTAAACATCAGATCTTTAGTGTTATGGTCATTTTGTCATTTTTGCACCATTAATGATTCAGTCAATGATTTACCCTATCTGTAAATCTTTTTTTGTTTTTGATGTTATTTCCATTTATTTGTTACTGTAAATGTAAGGATGTGAAAGATTTGCCTGTCCTCAAATCCATTTGGGAACCTCTGCAGTTTTCTGTACACTTTAGAAGGTAATATGAAATGAACATTTGCAGTTAACACAATATCAGCAACCGTCATACCAAGATTTTCCAACAGGTTTTTCTATGTGTATAACTGCTTGTGACTGTCGGAACTAAGTGCTTGTCATCATCCCCTAGGGGTACCCTACCAGACTAAGTCTTGTTTAACCACTTCAGCCCGGAAGGATTTGCCCCCTTCCTGACTAGAGAACTTATTGCGATTCGGCACTGCGTTGCGTTAACTGACAATTGCGACAAAATTGACTTCCTTTTTTTCCCCACAAATAGAGCTTTCTTTTGGTGGTATTTGATCACCTCTGCGGTTTTTATTTTTTGTGCTATAAACCAAAAAATAGCGACAGTTTTGAAAAAAAAGCAATATTTTTTACTTTTTGCTATAATAAATATCCCCCAAAAATATATATAAAAAAAAAAAATATTTATCTCAGTTTAGGCCGATATGTATTCTTCTACATATTTTTGGTAAAACAAAATCGTGTAATTGATTGGTTTGCACAAAATGTATAGCGTCTACAAAATAGGGGATAGATTTACGGCATTTTTATTATTATTTTTTTTTTATTAGTAATGGCGGCGATCTGCAATTTTTATCATGACTGCAACATGACAAAAAATGCAACAAAATAAGCGTATATTGATTGGTTTGCGCAAAATTTATAGCATCTACAAAATAGGGGATAGATTTATGGCATTTTTATTATTATTATTTTTTTATTAGTAATGGCGGCGATCTGCGACATTTTGGCGGACACATCGGACACTTTTGACACTATTTTGGGGCCACTGTCTTTTATACAGCGATCAGTGCTATAAAAATGCACTGATTACTGTGTAAATGACACTGGCAGTGAAGGGGTTGACCACTAGAGGGCGATGAAGGGGTTAAGTGTGTCCTAGGGAGTGATTCTAACTGTGGGGGGGATGGGCTTCAACACACATGACAGCGATCACTGCTCCCGATGACAGAGGCATCTCCCCATTCTACCTCTTCATGACACGATAGCGGGCACCTGGTGGACATTGAGTCCGCAGGATGCGCAGTCACAGAGAATGAGGCGGCGCGCGCGCCCGCTTCTTGAAGGGGACGTACCTGTACGTCCTTTTGCCCACCCGTACCATTCTGCTGACGTATATATCGTCGTGCAGCGGTTGGGAAGTCGTTAATCGTCATCATTGCATTGAGTTGTGTATGGCATTTTGGACAGATGAACATCGGGCACAAGATGCTGAAGATCAATGTGTTTTTCTTGTTACTCATATCTTATCTATGGAGGCTGAACTGTCCTTTCATTATGGTCTCAAAGCTCTTAAAACAGCGACTGTAACCTAATTTAATCACACACATCGCGTTTCCAGATACTTTGAAGTTAAGTATTTCATGATCCACTTTTCTTAAAATTTCTTGAAGTTGTTCCAAAGTACGGCAAGGTTCATCACACCAAGATTGCAATCCACAGATCTGTTGTGTTCATTTTCCTCCATTCTGTAGCAAGGCACTGTCACTGTCATACTACATGTATTACTCTTTAAAATGAGGATAATAACAGTCTGTTCTACTCCAATGCACAATGACTCATGCTGCGCCGTTGTTAGTGATGTAGCTGAGAGCTCATTCTTTCAACTCATAGCGGTTATTCATTTTAGAAATGTGCTGCTGAAAATTACTTTATTTTTTGTTTATTAAATTGCTAATACACACCAAAGTTTACTACATGTTCTACATATGATTCACAAACATGTTATTTGTATGATATATACCATACTCTGTAGGTACTAGTATTTGCAGTAAAATTTAAAGGGTCTTCTAAATTGAACATTTCCTAATCTTTGAAAGGGGATTCCATGGTTTACTGCTGTCACTGTGTGTCCCATTTAAACACATACACCGTACCTCCTAACATTTTGAGATGGGAATGAGGGACACCTACTTGCAAACGTATGTAGGCATAGGACACGCCCCCCGGCACACACCCTTAAAGGCAAATTACCAAAAAAAGGTTAATTAAATCCACTGCAATATTGTGGCAGATATTCTATAATAAGGCTTACCTGTAGGTAAAAAAAATATCTCCTAAACCTGCATATGGGATTCTCGGCTGATAGCCCGGCAGACGCCAGACCCTGCCGAAAGGAAATCTCCCGCACGCATGCGCAGGAGTGACTATATCGCGGCTCCGGCCACTCACATAGTTACATAGTTAGCTAGGCCGAAAAAAGACACAAGTCCATCCAGTTCAACCATAAAAAAAAAAAATAATAAATAAAAAAAAAAAATATCGTACAATCCAATATACCCCATTCTAGAGAGGCAATCGGATTTTCCCTGGATCAACTTTACCTATAAATGTCAGTAACCAGTTATATTATGTACATTTAGGAAAGTATCCAGGCCTTTCTTAAAGCACTCTACTGAGTTAGCCAGAACCACCTCTGGAGGGAGTCTATTCACAGTGAGGAGCCGCGATACCCGGAAGACACGCCGAGGGAACATGTCAGCTCCCTCGGCGTGGATCGGGCGAGATGTCGGGGCCTCGTTCTAAGGTAAGCATTTCATAATGAGCTAGTATGCGGTGCATACTAGCTCATTATGCCTTTTTTCTTGCAGGTCTGCAAAAAAAAAAAAAAAAAAAACGTCAGTGGGTTTACTCCCGCTTTAAGTAGGTCCCCTTTTTGCCACTAAAACATCCCCTTTTGCTGCCAAAACAGCCCTGACCCATTGAGATATGATCACCACTAGAAGGTATGCTGTGGTATCTGGGACCAAGCTGTCAGTAGCAGATCCTTTAACCACTTGACCTCTGGAAGATTTACCCCCATTTATTACCAGGCCATTTTTTGCTAAACGGCACTGTGTTATTTTAACTGACAATTGCCCGGTCATGCAACACTGTATCCAAAATAAAATGTATGCCTTTTTTTCCTACAAATAGAGATTCCTTTTGGTGGTATTTGATCACCACTGTATTTTTAATTTTTTGTGCTATAAACAAAAAAAGACCAACAATTTGAAAAAAAACAATCTTTTTTACTTTTCTGCTATAAAACATATCAAATAAAAAAATTTAAAAAATCTATCTAACTTCTTGATAAATTTAGGCCAATATGTATTTTGCTACATATTTTTGGTAAAAAAAATCCCAATAAGCGTATATTGATTGGTTTGCACAACAGTTATAGCGTCTACAAACTATGGGATATATATACTGGAATTTTTATTTATTTCATACATTTTTTTACTAGTAATGGGGGCAATTAACGACTTATAGCGGGACTGCGATATTGTGGCAGACATTCGGACACTGACACTTTTGACACTTTTTGGGAACCAGTGACATTATTTTAGTGGTCACTGTACTAATGACACTAGCTGGGAAGGGGGTTAAACATCTAGGGTAATCAAAAGGTTAAATGTGTGCCTAGCCAGTGTTTTGGTGTACTGTGGGAGGTGCTTTTACTAGGGGAAGTAATCATTTTTTTTTCCCTGCTTTGTGGGGAAAAAAATATATTACTTCCCCGCTGACAGGACAGAGCTCTGCCTTGTTTACATAGGCAGACCCCTGTCCTGTGTAAATTCATGACGATTGCAGGGTGCTGGGGGTAATCCATTGGCCAGCACCCAGTGATCGACATCTGCTGTGTTTAATCACAGCACAGCTGGGTCGCCAGCGGCCTGCGCGGCCCCCTACCCGGAAGTGTCAGATCACGTACTAGGTATGTGATCTGGAGCAGCCGAGCAACCTTGCCGCAGTATATGTAGGTTATTTAAGAAAACGCTAGGAGCATCCCCTCGTGTGCCCCTAGCAAAGGAAATAATGGACTATCTCGGATAGTCCATTTCTTCCTTTGCTAGGGGCACATGAGGGGCCCTCCTAGTGTTTTTTTTAAATTCCAATTGTAAGGATGACATTTAATTATCTGTGTTAACTTTTTGAGGCCTACATTATAGTATATGTATGTTATACGACTGGTATGCGGTTGAAGTGTAACTAAAGGCAAAGCTTTTTTGGGATTAGAACAACTGTCAGGTTTTTATTGCTGTCTGTGTCCCTATTATGGAGATTTACCCTCTCTATTGGTCCTGCTTACCGTTATAATTAAAAACGAGAGTAAGGGAAAATCCCAAATGTTGGGGTGTCCCCAGAAATTTAATAGAGGGGATATCTTCCAATGGGGACACTAGGTCTGGGGACCTGAGGGGCTCCAAGGGATTCCCTCAATTTGTGTTGTCCACACTGGAACACAAAGGCCAAAAAGAAAAACCCGGCAGGAGTTATAACCCTCCCTTACTCTATCCAAGATGAAAAAAATTTTTTTGCCTATAGTTCTTCTTTTAAGTGGTTGAAAATGTAAGTATTAACAAACAGATTAATACTTACCTGCATTGGACAATGGAATTGCACAGAGTGGCTCTGATCATCCTCTTCTCGGGTTCCCCACCGGCGCTCCTTGCTTCTCTCCTCCCTCGAGTGGCCTCATAGAAAGCTGCGTTCCTTGGGGGCACTCATGCAAACTCACTCTCAAGTCTCCCTGTATGCGTCTATTGACTCAGACAGCAGGACTTGCCCCCCCACACACTCCCTAGTCACTGGCTTTGAATGACAGCTGTGGGAGCAAATGACTGCCAGAGTGCTGAAAGTGAGGTTTGAGAAAAGCTGGAGTGTGCACACTGTATTGAATGAGGGCTCAGGTAAGTAAAAGGGGGTGAGGGGGTACTAATGCCTAAACATTTGTTTACCTTAATGCAAGGAATACATTAAGGTAAAAAATGTTTATGCATTATAACCACTTCAAGTCCTGTAAGTTACGAGGTAGGGCCTTCATAGATCATACTTGTTTTACCAGCACATCCCGCAGATGCTCAATTTAACTGAGATTGGAGAGTTTGGAGGCCAAGTCCACACCCAGAACATGTTGTGTTCCTCAACCCATTCTTGAACCATTTTTGCAGTGTGGCAGGGCACATTATCCTGCTGAAAGAGGCCACTGTCATTGGGGAATACTGTTTCCATGAAGGGGTGTACTTGGTCAGCCACATTAGGTAGGTGTATATGTCAAATAACATTTATAAGAATGGCTTACCAACAGAACATTGCCCAAAACATCATACCTTCTCCGCCAGCATACCTTGTTCCCATACTGCATCCTGGTGGCATCTCTTCCCCAGGTAAGCAACACACAAACACTCCGCCATCCACATAATGTAAAAGAAAATGTGATTCATCAGACCAGGCCACCTTCTTCCGTTGCTCAGTGGTCCAGTTCTGATGCCCACATGCCCATTGTAGGCACTTTTGGCTGTGGATATGGGTCAGCATGGCCATTGTAATGAGATTATCAATGTTATCGCTTAACCTGTCAGTGGTCATAAAGTTATGGCTGATCGTTGTAGTTCTTGACAGGCTGATATCAAACTACTTAAAATACTCCATCTCAGGTTAATTTGTATATCTTGTATTCAGCCCAAGATTATATTTCAACCACTGATGGCACTGCATTTTAAATTTCTAATGGTATTTGTAGTAAACCATGGAAGCTAGCAGAGAGGTAAACTTTCACTTGTAGCTAACCCGTAGGGTTAAAACCTAAATCCAGTCATTATTTTTAGTTCTGGAGTGTGCGTAAATGCCAACAATTCAAACCTGTTGTCTACTGAGGCAGAGGTGCATGAACAAGGACAAGAATATCATTTATTGCAGCTTTCCAGTACCCATATAGGGTGGCAGCATTCTCATAACTCCAACTCTCTTTGTAGAAACTGGTCCTAGCTCTACCACTGCAGGAAATGCAAGCCAAACTGGCTGCTTCTCCACCAGCCCACCTGGCTGCTTCTCTTCACCAGTCTAACCCAGCTAACTCTCTGGAGATCCCCCAGGTTAAGGTAGGGAAGATTTAAACACACCGCTATCTTCCAGAGAGACCTGCTACATGTGACAGACTCCCCCTTGTAAGTCCCTGCACCATGCTGTAGTACTCACACTGTCCACACCTTGCTTCTGCTGCCTCTCAGGACAGCCTCTTTCCAACTTCTCCTGTGGTAGGATCCTTCCAGGCCAGCCTTCTGAGCCCCGGCCCGAGGTAGAGCCCCTCCCCGGCAGAGGTCCCTCGAGGGCCTCCAACAGTCTCCTCAGCACTGCATCTCCCTCTTCCACCCGACTCCCCTGCTGGCATGACTCAATCATATTTAAGGGCTCACTTAGTCCCCTGCCAGGCCCACTGCCTAGCGATTGGCTATGCCCCCCAATGTATGCAGGACAACCCTCCTAGCCTCCACCCTCTAGTTTTTAGAACATTCTCCAACATTCCAGAACCAGGGGGAGGCACCAGAGAGTTGCCTGGATGAGTCATCCAGCCCTGAATTTGAGTAAACCCTGACCCAGATTCCATGACTTATGCCCCATACACACAAGCGGAAACTCCACCAGCAAAAGTCAGGAGAGAGCTTTTGGTCTGAAGATGCGACTGGGTGTATGCGCCATCGGACTTTTGCTGGCGGAATTCCAGCCAGCAAAAGATTGAGAGCATGTTCTCAATTTTTCGGTTGGAAAAAGTTTTGATCGTCTGTACCAATTCCGACACGCAAAATTCCTAAGCATGCTCGGAAACAATTTGACGCATGCTCGGAAGCATTGAACTTAATTTTCTCGGCTCGTCGTAGTGTTGCACGTCACCGCATTCTTGACGGTCGAAAGCTCAGAGAACTTTTGTGTGACCGTGTGTATGCAAGCCAAGCTTGAGCGGAATTCCGTTGGAAAAAACATCCAAGATCCTTCTGATGGAAATTCCGCTCGTGTGTACGCGGCATTAGGCTTAGCCCTGAGTCAGACTATAGTTTAAATACTCTCACACTAATAGCACACTAGAGGGTACTACATAGTGATAATGTAAATACGAAGAACAATGTTTTAATGTACAGTACATGAGGAGGGCAATGTAAAGGTTTGATGTTCTTTGCAGCGTACAGCAAAGGGTTGATGCATTTGAAATAGTGTTGATGCATGTGAATTTAGGTGAACATTAAATGGTTAATTTAACAGTGCAGTGGGGCTGAAGTCAGCGAATACATGGATTTAAATTTAATAAGTACTTGAATCAATAATTATATTCATCAATGGGTGCAATTAAGCTATAGGATATAAATTAGTTTGAATACTGATTCATTAAATTGTAGGGGGCTGAGAATCTATCTCTATAATTCATAGGGTTTTCATAAATTCAGGTAAATACTAAATTTGTATTTGTTTATTCACTGACTGGCTGGTCTGCCAGCTTGGATATTTGCCAGCCAAATTGCTCTCTTTTGAAAATCAGTTGGCTTCTTTTTATTTTTCAAAAAAACATCCAGACTATTTTTCATTATTGTTGTGCAAAATACACAGCATACAATGCAAAGGGGAGAGAAATGTCCCCTTCTACTTTTATTTTAGCAGTCTTTTACAAGGTAGAAGAGGTTTATTGATTCAGTATTCCTTTAGGCAGGCAGTTAGTTGCAAATCTGCTTTGATTTTATGCACTTTCAAACATTTGTAATCTTTGAGCTACTTTTGAAAGAAGTTTTTGCTATTTTTTTGCTGGCTTTAAACCAGTTTCAGGTTGTCTTTAAAATGTTCATGTCAACCCTTCAGTCCAGACCCACACTCTCCCACAGCCCTGTTTCCCCGCAAACCTCTAGCAACCATATTGAAGAATAAGTGTGAAAATTAAAAATGTGACAAGACAACCAAAACAGCAGAGACCAGCAGCAACAGAAAGGAGAGTGGGATGAGAAGTTTTCTAGGAGATAAAGGGTATAACCAGGTCTCTATTGAGACCAAGTACTGTTGAACAATGAGAGTGCACCAGGTTGCAAAGAAATGGACGTGTCTGCCAAGGTCTGTGAATTTACACATAGCTTGTAAATTTACAATCTCCCAGCCACCCACCTAACAGGTAAAATACAGCTTGCAGAGGCCGTGCACATGCTGGCCACTATGCCTTGCATAGCAGCTGTAACAAATTTAATGTAATGCTGTTTACCCAGGCGGCACCTTCTGTCAAACCCGAGCATTCAAGTCAATGGTGTAAAGGAAATTTGTATATAATTGTATAATTCAACTTCAAGCCAACATTTGGGGATGCGCTACAACTGCAAGCCAAATGTTGGCTTGAAGTTGCAACACATTAGCCAAAAGGGTTCCTGACCCCTGATCTAGCCCATGAGAGCTGTCAAGTTACTGCAACACATCCATGTTACAGTTAAGAGGACATGTTGCTTTGTCAAGCCTGAGAACCTGATCTACTAATCATTAGTTGTTTTATGTTGATACATTACAAGAGTTCCATTTAAAAAATGTATTGCATCCAGGCAGCTGAGTGTGTTCAGTTACTCCAGATGCATTATCAGCCCTTGCTTTTATCCTAAGCTCTTTAACCTAAGCACTGAGGGCCTGTGAGTGCGGAGTTTGGGGACTGTGTGTGTTGGCAGAACAGGGTTAGTTGTGAGACAACCACATAATGGTGGTCACACCAAGAAGGGTTGATGCATGTTTCTGCCCCTGGGTCTGCCATGTAGTTGTAGTAGTAGGAAGGACTGGACTCCTGGAAAAGAAGGTGGAAGGGGGGAATGCAGGTTCATTATGCAGGTGTGTAGGCGGTGCAGTCTATATTTTTGACACAAAATCCACTCATAAAAAACCTAGTTTGGACTCCATCAACCCACCCCAGATAAAGGATCAACAACATCTATGAAAGAATTCAAAGAAAATATCTACACTTCACCAACACACAGTACAAGAACCTTTATTACACATAATGTACACATACTACACAAATACATAATCCCACAGTTAAAAACAAAAAACAATAACCCCCTCCCTATTAGAAAATGAGTAGAAATATCTAGTTACATAAACAAATCACACATATATTCAAAAAGTTTCAAAAACAAGGAGCCAATCCAGTTAAACAATCCTGAACTAAGAAGGATCTCTAAAGTAAAGATAACTGCACTACAAAGTTCAGATGTGCCTATCGGATGCTCAATGAACTATGAATTTCTAATCATACTGATTCAAGTCTTTGAAAATCTTAAATAGACCTTACAGTATAGTGAACGACTGAAGGCACCCCAGTCTATATTCTCCACTGCAGGTGGCGCTTGTCTGCAGCAGCAATGCAGAAATGCAGATGGGAGAGGAAGTTGAGAGAAGTATGTTTCTCTATGAGTTCCTCGGTCACTCGGGTAGCGATCCCGTTGGATGCACATGCCTCATGTGACCCTGGCGGCTATCTTAGGTCAGACAGAGTCTAGTTAAGTTTGGCGTGCTTTATGGGACTAGACAGGTTAGGGACAGAGCCCCGTTTGACATAGACAGAGGCAGCAATAGGGAAAGGTTCTGGTAGAGCAGGGAGTGAGTAGTGACTATGTCTATGTCTTCATGAAGCTTCCCATTCCGTTTGGACTGGCCAGGCCGCAGATGCTGTTGGCATCTCTGAGTCTCTGTCAATTCGCCACATGGTTGTAAATGGCATCGGACAAGTGAGCTTCCTGCTGGGCCAGGGACTACGTCTACCTCTTCAAGAAGCTTTCCATTTGGGTCACACCGACCAGGCCGCAGATGATGTTGGCATCTCTGAGTCTCTGTCAATTCACCACACGGTTGTAAATGGCATCGGACGGGTGAGCTTCCTGCTGGGCCTGTTTGTGCTGTTAACCTGCTGTTTCAATACAACATTCTTTGCAAATCAGGACTCTGAGTATTTACTGCCTACTGCACCACGCTGCACCTACCCAACAGGTGAAATGTTACTGCTGGAGAGGTTGAAGCCTTGGAAGCCACATTTAGGGAGCCCTCAAGTGCTGCATGTGATGAGTGTTGCTTTGGAGACTCTAAGGGGCTCAGCTCTGAAGTTAAAGAAATGTCCCTTGAAGTGTTCTGTGTCCTAAGGAAAAAGTATAGTTACCAACAATTAAAACCCTAAGTGGAGCAGGAATAGAGGTGGTCCTGGACATAGGTATTAGGGTGTGCACACTAAGGCTCAAACACGTGTGTGTGTGTATGTCTACATATATATGATCCCCCAGCACACTGATCTCCCTGCCAGCACATTGAAAGAGAAGTGCGTAAACACTTCTCTTATGGTCAAAGAAAAAAGGGGGGGGACTTTGGACTTTTTAGGCACCAACGACAAAGTATAATTTTTACAAAATTTATTTTTTAAAAAAGAAAAACACATATACAACAAAATACGTTTAAAAACCACATCTTGTCAAAACTTCAATATAGTAGATACGAGCCACACATGTAACCTAAAATATCTAGCCTTAGGGGCACCAACAAGGACGATCAGCTGATCGTATTTTGTTGTATATGTGTTTTTCTTTTTTAAAAAATAAATTTTGTAAAAATTATACTTTGTCGTTGGTGCCTAAAAAGTCCAAAGTCCCCCCCTTTTTTCTTTGACTACTAGTTTCAGGACGTGGCACTTTACTATCCGTTCAGTATCCATAGTACCACACTATGAGGATACTTTTTCCCTTTTTCACTTCTCTTATGGTAGATCCAGTAAGAAGGAGATCTCTCCCATCTTCGTGCCGACACAAAGAGCGATAATTCTAATGCGCATGGAGTGATTAGGGTTTGCCCAGGCACACCTGGCACACCCTGCAATCACACCTATGGTCCTGGATAATGTAGAATACAGTAAGCAGATAGAGGATTTGATGGCAATGTCAGCAGGGGTAGAAGTGGGCCAGATTAACATATATTATGTGTAGCAGGATGACAAGTGTATTAAAGCAAGAACAGAGACTGAGTGGGAAAAGGACTTGATGACTGTGGGAATAATGCGCATGTCTGAATAATAGTGAGAGCAGAGGATAATGGTGGGGTAGAAGTTACCTGAGCAACTATAGAGAGAGAAAGAAGATAGGTGAGGACTAGGATTGGAGATAGAAGTGGATTAGGCAACCATAGATAGAAGAGAGGGCGGCAAAGTTCCAGGAGCACAGGGACCAGAAGCAGGCACACAAGAGGAGGGCAGTGAGGAATAGGAACTAACAAATTTAACTGGTAAAGTTCACAACAGTTTACCAAATTTGGCGAAAAGGGGTTGTTTGGTCTTCTTTTAAAAATCAAAAGTAATCAGCTACAAAAACTGTAGCTGCTGACTTTTAAGAATAGGACACTCACCTGTCCCAGGATCCAGCAATGTCTTCACCCAGCCAGTTTACATAGTTACATAGTTAGCTAGGCCGAAAAAAGACACAAGTCCGTCCAGTTCAACCATAAAAAAAAAAAGAAACAATAAATAAAAATAAAATATATCGTACAATCCAATAAACCCCATTCTATACCCACAGTTGATCCAGAGGAAGGCAAAAAAAAACCCAAAAAGAGCATGCTCCAATCTGCTACAGCAGGGGAAAAAAATCATTTCCTGATCCCCCTAGAGGCAATCGGATTGTCCCTGGATCAACTTTACCTATAAATGTCAGTACCCAGTTATATTATGTACATTTAGGAAAGTATCCAGGCCTTTCTTAAAGCAATCTACTGAGTTAGCCAGAACCACCTCTGGAGGGAGTCTATTCCATATTTTCACAGCTATTACTGTGAAGAAACCTTTCCGTATTTGGAGATGAAATCTCTTTTCCTCTAGACGTAAAGAGTGCCCCCTTGTCCTTTGTGTTGACCGTAAAGTGAATAACTCAACACCAAGTTCACTATATGGACCCCTTACATATTTGTACATGTTGATCATATCCCCCCTTAGTCTCCTCTTCTCAAGAGTGAATAAATTCTGTTCCTCTAATCTTTCCTCATAGCTGAGCTCCCTAATGCCTCTTATCAGTTTGGTTGCCCTTCTCTGCACTTTCTCCAGTTCCCCGATATCCTTTTTGAGAACTGGTGCCCAAAACTGAACTGCATATTCCAGATGAGGTCTTACTAATGATTTGAACAGGGGCAAAATTGTATCTCTCTCTCTGGAGTCCATACCTCTCTTAATACAAGAAAGAACTTTGCTTGCTTTGGAAACTGCAGCTTGACATTGCATGCTATTATTGAGCTTATGATCTAACAAAACCCCCAGATCCTTCTCCACTACGGATTCCCCCAGTTGTACTCCCCCTAGCATGTATGATGCATGCATATTCTTAGCCCCCAAGTGCATAACTTTACATTTATCAACATTAAACCTCATCTGCAACATAGTCGCCCAATTAGACAGAGCATTGAGGTCGGCTTGTAAATTGGAGACCTCCTGTAAGGACGTTATTCCACTGCATAGCTTGGTGTCATCTGCAAAGACAGAAATGTTACTTTTGATCCCAGACCCAATATCATTTATAAAGATATTAAAAAGTAAGGGTCCCAGCACTGAACCTTGGGGTACACCACTGATAACCTTAGACCATTCAGAGTAAGAATCATTAACCACTACTCTATAAATTCTGTCTTTTATTATTCTGTCAGTTTCTTCACCTGGATTCTGTCCCAGCCACTGGCATACTACTGATTGCGGCTACACAGCCGGCTGCTCGTTGTGCATATGTGAGCTGCGCTATCTAAATGGTCCTGTAGCTGGCTGGGACCTGTGTCCCAGAAGGCTGTGGGGAAGGGGGGTGGGGATTTCCACTCGGATTGCCACAATGATCCATCCAGAAGTGGGGAGCGGGTACCTGTCAAAACCAGGTACCTGCTCCCCCCTGCCTACATAATATACACTAACTATATGGCTGCTACCCAGATAGCAAAGATGAGCCTGCACTTTTATACAAAGGCAGTGGTCTTCAAACGATGGCCCTCCAGTTGTTCAGGACCTACAATTCCCATCATGTCTAGTCATGTCTGTGAATGTCAGAGTTTTGCAATGCCTCATGGGATGTGTAGTTCTGCAACAGCTGGAGGGCCGTAGTTTGAGGATCCCTGTACAAAGGGATCTAGTTATTAATTTCTTAAAACTATTGACTTTTATGACTCAGCTGACCTGGGGCATAGGCCATGCACTGCATTACAGGTTTTTCCCAATTATTGGTTGTGAATCCCAGAGATCCGCTGCAAACCCATAGTGATGGTTAACCTCACCATTTGTGATGACTAGCTGTGCATCAAGAAGGGACTTTAAGATTGCTGAAAGGATGGTTAATGTGGACATGGAAGATTTCTCCAGTGATGTAAGAATGCTTGAACAGGGAGGGCAAGCATAAGCTTGCTGCTGCAACTGTCAGCTGAAGACTGGACAGCCAAGCCCTACAAGCAGCTAAAGCCAACTACTACACATGCTCCCTCTAGATTGTAAGCTTGTACAGGCAGTGCCTTTTCTCTTCTTGCATTCAATAGGGCTGTATGTGCAAATGTTGGTAACATTTTATGTATGATATTAGCTATACCACGTCTATTACCTTAACCACCTTCCCATTTTATTTGTATTACTTTGTACAGCAGCACAGGAGATGATGTATAAATAATAATGCTCCCCCCCAGAATGAGCTTTTAGTTTATAGAATAATTTACCCCCCACCAAACCTGTTCTGTATCTTTGCAATGCATGTATCAGCAGCCTTGGGTATTCATCTTGCCACTTAACACCTCATTGAATCCTAACGTTCTATTAATTTTTAGTAGAGGGGGGCATTATCTCATAAATGATTTACTTAAAGTTGATGGTAATACATTTCCAGTGGGAACATCTGTCTAGACTATAACAGGTTAATGGGAAAGACGACGGCCACCATATTCATAATACATAACTTGAAATACTATTCGTCATTGTTGAGAACATTAGTGTAGCCAGTCTAGGGTCACACTGTTACATTAATCTTCTACCCTTCCATCAATAAGCAGATACCTTTACTTTGGGAACATACATAAATACAATTTATTTTACAGTTCAGATTCAAGTGTATCTATCTGGAGTGAAATGAGTGAATAAATTTGTTTTACATTTACACGCTGAGCAGCACAGAAGTATTTGGAAACAGAATGAGTTATGATTATGAATAGAACATTTGGTGTCTCACTGATGCAGTTTGGTAGAGCTGGGGAAAATTGGATGAATTCAAAAACGCTCTTTATTGCACCTACCAGCTCTAGATGTGTCAAGAGCCTTTGAAAGTGTCAAAACAAGCAGAATGGAGCACACATGGGAATATCTTATTTAAAAAAAAAAACATTTTCTTTTAATCCGTTTTTGTGACTGCTAATACACAAATGAATGTTGTGCTTGGGTGGTTGAAATATCAGTGTGTGAGTTTCAATTAGCTTCATATCCATGGAGAGAGTAATGTTCATTTTGGCTCTTTTCCATAATCATATTTAAATGGTTGTTAAAGCAAAACTATAGTTAAAAAAAAAATCCCAGCTACTCTTTCCACACTTGTAACATCACAAGTGGAGATGGCTATCTTGAAATACTTAACTTTTCAATACCTACCTGTGGTGTGTTGATCAGTGTTAATTTTGGCAGCAAATTTCAATTTAGTTTTAGTCTTAGGACTAAAATGGCTTTTTCGTTTTAGTCCCATTTTAGTCTTCTGCAAGTGTTTTAATTATAGTCAACTAAATCTCCAGTACATTTTAGTCGACTAAAATCATTTTAGTCTACTAAAATCTAATGGGTTTAGTTACAGTGTAATGCATTATTTAAGCATTTCTCTACAATTTCCAAACTCCTTATATACTCCTGGAGTTAAAAATCAGATGAATTGATATTTATGGTATTAAGGTTTGAATGTTTTTAGTCGTTACATAAGGTCTTTAAGGTAAACCAAGTTTCATTACAAGAATATTGCTTTTTTTTTACGTGTAACGTTAAAATAAAAAGATAAAAACCCTTTGCATGATGATGCCACTATGCAGTGCACATTTACATGAACTTGTCTGCTTTAAGAAAATATATAATGTTTGGGGGGGGGTATGTAATCTTCAGGCCTAAATTGATTTTTTAAGCATGGGTGCAAAAAAAGTGCTGGCAGCAAAAGGGTTAATCCTGCACAGAGCAGACAGTGTGCTGCTCTCCTGTAGTGGACAAGATATGAAGCCTATTGACAAGGAGCAGGTCTCCTAAGGGGGCCTCTAACTAGTATGAAGTGTGAGTGTGTGAAAGGGTTAACTACACAGCCAAGCCCCCCCCCCCCCCATCCTAACAGAACACTCCCCTTCAGGCTGCAGATAACAGACATTGATAGTCTAACCTTTCTGTGGACAGCCTCCTATCTACAAATGCCAGGCTCCATCCAGAGGAAGTGGGAGCTCTGTGGAAACCAGAAGTTCTGAGGTAAACCTCCCTCCTTCACATTTTTGTTTAGTTTTTTGAATTGATTTTCATCATTGTTTTCGTCAGAGGACAAAAATGTGGTGCACTTTTCGTTTCATTTTCATCACTGCAAAAATGCTGCTGGCGAAAATTATGACAAACGTTTTAGTTGACGAAATTAACACTGGTGTTAATCCACAGCAGATGGTGATGTGTTATAGCGTTTGGGTATTTTGTTACTTGGTGTCTGCTGTAGGGGAGAGTCCGATAGACAGATGCCCATACCTGAGAACTTTGTTAATTCCTGAGATGGAGGTGGTGGATGGTGTTGATAGTGGCGCATGTAGCACACTGTAGCAATTGGTGGGTGTGGCAAATTGTGTTAACAATGGGAGGGGCTTAAAACTTGAGCAAGCGTCAGATGTATGTAACGTACCTAGTGTAGGGGTCAGGTGCGTGATGCACAAACTGTGGGGATTAGGAATGGATGATGCACAGAATGTAGGGATCCGGATTGTGTAACTTCAAGAGTCAGAAGTATAGCCCAGTGCACAGCACCCCCTTTGATTCTTTTTACCACACCCTCTAATACATAGTATACACATACATACAAACTGCACTCAACATAAAAAGACATGCATAAAACATACATACACATACAGTACATACAACATACATGCACATACATGCAACATACATGCACACTGTATGCACAGTTCAGGGTCAGTAATCACAAGTCATTAGGATAGCTGCAAACATTTCAGACACTTCCTAGTGAGGGAGACAATCCTTCACCAGGCCAGATACTTAAAAGTGAATTCCTACAGCCAGCTTGTCCAATAGGTTGCTTCAGTTTCTCCACAGGCTACCCCATGGGCTTTGGAACCCTTCCTTGCGATGAAAGAACACCCTCTCTCAAGGGCTCCAAACCATTTATCATCTCCCCAGCCACCTTCTGGACACTCCTGCCCATGGATTGGCTAAGGTATGATAAATATTCAGGTTGGTCATTTGATTCACCCACCCTGTGAAACCCTAAACACACCAGAACAAACAATCACTACTCCCTTGACTACAAAAGGAGCAAAAAACAAAATCTAGCACCCTACACTTGGAGAGTGCTACAATAGTGAAATTACTTTGCGTTTACATATGGGAGCATTTGACACTTGTGCAGTATACACAAATTTCATCCAGATCATCCAATAGCATTTCTGGGACCTGGGAAATAATATAGGGAAGTAATATTTTTAATATTTGTATTTATTTTTAAGAAAGAAAAAATATGTATAACTTACAATTTTGAATTTTTTGTTTTTTTTATTCATGGGTCTGGCTCGTAGAGACCTGAATAAGAGTCCTCATGAAGCTCTGTAGCAAGAGATCACTAGTAATATACTGCTGGATGCAATTAGCCACCTATGGATGACTAGCAACTGCTGGACAGAGCTGCAACAGCTCGGCCGGAGCCTCTGTACTCAGAGGAGGTACTGTAAAGTCCTTTGTGATGTCACTACACTTCGGATATAAAACACTAATTGGATGCATTAAGTTTACAGCCATCTACTCCAATGGAGCACTGTGTAGAAATATTGGAAGCACAGGATCTGATTAAATCAGCTTCTAGCCTAAGTGCTAGATGCTGGTGTATCCAGGCCATATCCCGGCTGGGACCCAGAAGAGTCACTGATTCCTGGTACCATTTTTAACACTGTTCTGGGACAAATAGCTGCTGTCTCTTGTTTTAAAATTGCACTTAAAGCTAAAATTATATAACATTAACACATCTATAACGTTTGCATTACACTGCTACTGACACTTTAACACTTTTATACAGGTATATCAATTTTTTTTTTAAAGACTATACATTCCCTTTAAGACCACTGTACCAAAACCTTTTCTTCAGTCTGAATGAATTCATATGTCAACACAGGGTGGTACTGTGGACACAAACTGATAAACTGTGCCCTGTCCTAAAATCAATCATTTGAAAAGGCAAAGAGAGAATGGAATTTAATGGCACCACAAACTCATATCTATTAAAATTTCAACATTTTATTTTCCATATCAAAAAAAGTTAAAATTTATATACAATTTACATCACATACAAAAAATGATTGCTGGTACAATTATCAGCCCTGGTGAGAGTTAGGTCACCCAATGAGGTTACTAAACCATTGGAAGGGACAATGCCCTGAGCCAACTAGTGCATGGGGCTAACCACTTTCAGGGATGATAGGGTCCAGCTTGCAGTCCTGCTTGATATGTTTCACAACAAACACACTTCTTCAGGAGCTTTATAGTTAAAAAAGGTTTTTCAGTACAATGTGCAATAATTAAATAAGGCAGATGGGGTAAGGCTGCTAGGTAGAGGGTCCCAATCCAGTGGATATTGGGGCGCATACGATGTAACTATGTTTCAGGGCAGTAGGTGTGTGTGGCAGGATCAGACCAGAAATGGATAGTGTCCTTAGGACTTATATCCAAGGTATAAAACCACTCAAAAGAGCGTACAGTTGTACAAGGATTTCCATGAGAGTAAGGCACAGAGATGAGGGCTCTGTGTGTGCCAAACCATCACTTCCAGGACTCCTTGTTCTTCTTTACACTGAAGATAGATCGTAATGACATTGGCTGTATGTTTGGGGTCATTGTCCTGCTGCAGAATAAATTTGGGGCCAATCACACGCCTGCCTGATGGTATGGCATGATGGATAAGTATCTGCCTGTATTTCTCAGCATGAAGGACACCATTGATGTCTTCAGTCACCTGCTCTCATTTTTCTGCACCCCAGTTCCTATGTTTTCGTGTATAGTTGGGTGTCAGGTCACCTGAGACCAAGTGACAGATGCGCACCGCTAAGATAGTGGACCTTAGGACTGACTGCTGCGGATAATATCCAGGGAGGTTCAGGAAGCAGGTCTACTGGATCACTAATACAGATCCCACTGGGAGCTAGAGCATAGATTCCCCAGGGCGTGAAGTCTAAGAGCCAGCAGGTGTTCACCAGAGCCTCTAGTGGTGAGGATGGACTGCGCTGCAGTCTGGCTCCAGGTCACAGGCCCCTAGGGTCTCACAGCTCAGGGTAGACTACAGGAGAAGGAAGCAGCAGGCTGGAACAACAAGGATAGTAAAGGGATAAGGCAGAGGTCAGGGCGACTAGCAGACAGGAACAACAGAGTACACGCCAAAGGTTCAGGGTCACAGGCAAACAGGGATATTCGGGGACATGCCAAAATGTCAGGGTCACGAGCAGACAGGAATAGTCGAGAACAAGCCAAGGTAGGTAACAGACAAACGAAGAACACACGGCAAGCTGGAAACAGGAAGCCAAACAAACAATGAATACACAATGGTTTATCAGCACCGCTGGCTTGAAGTGCACAGGTTAATATAGGGTTCCCTGATGGGGCCTGGGGTGGAGCCATGCTTAGAGGAGAGGTTATAAAAACAGCCAGGTGAGAGTGGCTGGCCTCTTAGTCTGAACACATGAGGAGAGGTAAGCTGACAGAGAAAGATTACTGCATAACCATGACATTGGGTCGCTTAGCCTTGTTTCCATGTCCTATGCACAAAAACATAGGGTTTGGTCAGGATCATTGGTTTCCTCAATGCTGTGAAATGTAATTGATAAAAATAAACTATTAATACTTCTATTTCTGAGAGCATGTTTCATTTACAGCATTTTTTTTACCTACCTAAAACATGTTCACAGTACTGTATATTAGAAAGCAAGTATGAAATTGAAGAGGGGGCAGTACGTAATAAGTTCATATTACATTTTAGTGCAATGTTTGCAATCCAACAATCCTACAATTAACCAGGTGAAGAAATATGAAGAAATCATTTTTTTATTTTTTTTATTAATAGGCTACACATGTCACTTGTCAATGTTTTTTTGGATCTGATTGGAATTTCTAGTCATATATGGATTTTTTCTTTTTGCTATTTTTTTTCAGTTTGATCCAGAATTCAAATTCTGATTGCAATCAGTTTTAATAAATGATCACACGATCAAAATAGTTTTTCTACACACCATGAATTAATACATGAAAAAATGTTCTTCAATATTAGCATTTATTCTCTAAAATGTTCCAACCTGTCTGGTTGCTTCCTTTCAAATCCAGCTTCAGAGCCATTGTATAGCATACCTACCTCCCAACATTTTGAGATGGGGATGAAGGACACATACTAACAAACGTATGTAGGCATAAGACACGCCCCTGCCACACCCCCTTAAAGGAGAATTAACCCAAAAAAGGTTAATTAAATCCACATATACCACTACTATTCCTTCATATTGGTTTTTAAAATGTACAAATGCAGCAATTTAGATATTGGATAAAAGGTTTAGCACTGGGAAACACTTTTTGAAAAATAAAAAGCGCATTTTATATACAACTATATAGATCAGACCAAAATGAGGCACAAATGAGGAGGAAAGAGGGACATTGTTCCTAATCAGGGACAGTCCCTCAAAATCAGGGACAGTTGGGAGCTATGGTATAGACATGTGCCCAGAACTGTGTGCACACTTGTATATGAGCTCACTTTGAAGCCTTTCTTATTGGCCCTCTCTGGATAACATTTATGACTCTGCGGATAAATCTCACTGTTGTTGTGCTGCTTTTTATGCCACAATGGCACATGTTGTTTACTGGCTGATGGCTGTGCTGTATGGCAATGCTATGTAAATCTCAGGACTGCATGGACAGAATTACAAATCATTTGATGGGTAACATAGCTCACATATATGTATTTAATTTGCGTATTTATCAATTTGTCTGCCGTTCAGCTTTATACGTGTACCAAGCCATACTATTATTATACCCAATTGTTTAAATAATAAGCCTATTGCTAAATATGTTAGATTGAAGAAATAATTTTGGATTTGGGCGCAAAAATTTGTGTTCTCAATTTTTGATTATTTTACAAAGGCTTTCACCATATCCCAATTATTACAATTTAAAAAAAAGAAATCAACCACTGAGCACATGCACGATTTTTCCCGGCGACGGGGTCTACTGTTCACACTCATTGGCAGCATGAGTTTGACTTAAGTAAATTTATTCTTTTGTGTCTGATTAAGATAAATTAATTCAGGAATACACTTGGTTATTGGACTGTAACACAATTGTTACATTACGGATGGAATCACTTTAAAGGAATGTCACCTTGTGTGAAATATTGCTTAACAGGAAAGCGTGATTTAAAAACTGCAAATAGGAGCACAATGTACATTACATGCTGGAAGAATTCAGTATCTGATTTCTGTGTTTGTCAAATGCTGCTTCTCAGAACTAATGTTGAAATAAAATTATTTTTTTCAGAAAACCACATTTACAGTTTGTGCAAAAAATTAATCCATAAACAGCATGCAATCTCATACAGAATAAAAGTATATACTGTCTGGATGTGCAAACGGCTCACGAAATCTGAAAGTAGATCATCATTTTCTATCAGGTTTATTATAGATAAGAGGCGAAGGCCAGTAATCTATAACATAACAAACAATCATTAATCATCTGTTAATGTTGTGATCACTAAACACTTATGTAAAATCAACTTAAATGGGTTGCTATTGGGTACTACAGGCATACCCCGCTTTTAAGTACACAATGGGGTTTATTTACTAAAGCTGGAAAGTGCAAAATCAGGCTCACTTCTGCATAGAAAACAATGAGCTTCCAGGTTTTATTACCCAAGCTTAATTGAACAAGCCGAGGTTAGAAGCTCATTGGTTTCTATGCAGAAGTGAGCCTGATTTTGCACTTTCCAGCTTTAGTAAATAAACCCCATTGTGTACTTAAAAGTGGGGTATGCCTGTACTGCACTTTTTGCTTCATTGCTATCCTTGAAAACGCCTTATTTTAACCACTTCAACACCGCTCCATAGTCATATGACGCCCACAAGGTGGATCTACCATCCTGGGTGGGCGTCATATGACGTCCTCGGATTCCCGGCCGCCTGGGGGGCGCGCGCGCGCGCCCGCGGCATCGCTCGGGACCCGGTGCGAGTGCCCGGCCGCCGCGATGTCCGCCGGGCACCCGCGATTGCCCGTTAAAACAACGGGACCGGGCGGGACCGTGGAGCTGTGTGTGTAAACAAACAGCTCCACGTCCTGTCAGCGGGGAGGAGACCGATCATGTGATTCCAGTACAGAGGAACACATGATCGGTCTCCTCCCCTTAAGTCCCCTCCCCCTACAGTTAGAATCATTCCTATAGGGACACACATTAACCCCTCCAGCGCCCTCTAGTGTTAACCCCTTCCCTGCCAGTCACATTTACACAGTAATCATTGCAATTTTATAGCAACGATCGCTGTGTAAATGTGAATGGTTCCAAAAATGTGTCAAAAGTGTCCGAAGTGTCCGCCACAATGTCGCAGTCACGAAAAAAAAATCGCAGATCCCCGCCATTACTAGTAAAAAAAAAAAATAAAAAAATTCAATAAATCTATCCCCTATTTTGTAGACGCTATAACTTTTGCGCAAACCGATCAATATACGCTTATTGCGATTTTTTTTACCAAAAATATGTAGAAGAATACGTATCGGCCTAAACTGAGGAAAAAAATAGTTTTTTTAAAAAAAAATGGGATATTTATTATAGCAAAAAGTAAAAAATATTGTGTTTTTCTTCAAAATTGTCGCTCTTCTTTTGTTTATAGCGCAAAAAATAAAAACCGCAGGGGCGATCAAATACCACCAAAAGAAAGCTCTATTTGTGGGAAAAAAAGGACGTCAATTTTGTTTGGGTGTAACGTCGCACGACCGCGCAATTGTTAGTTAAAGCGACGCAGTGCCGAATCGCAAAAAGTGCTCTGGTAAGGAAGGGTGTTTAAAAGCCCTGTATTGAAGTGGTTAAAGCCCAAGCATTTTTTTAAAAAATAAGATGGGCCTCATGCAGGGTGCAAAATAACAAAGCAATTTATGCTGCAAAACCAAACTTCATTCTGGAGTTGTACCCCACAATCTGGAGTTTTCCTTAGTCTCCTGGGTTAATTGATGCCCAGCATCATTCAGCCGAGGAATTTGAGGACATACCATTAACAGAAGGCACCGTGGATCTCCCAAGGGGGCATTACCACAGTACCCTTGATCATAGTTTATTGAAGCAGGGACACTGCTGCACTGCTGACATCATCATGTCACTACCACTCTCTGCACCAACAGAGGACTGTCTTGACCTGAGCTTTAAAGGATAAGTTCACCTTTCGCGACATGTTACATGTTACTCCCATATTCAGGGTGTAACATGTAACATGTTATAAACGGTCGGCCCCCGCACCTCCCCGATTCCCCAGTCTGACAGCTAGCAGGGATTTCCCCAATCCCCCCGCTAGCTGTCACAACTTAAAAAAAAAAAAAAGGCCAAGTGGCGCTCCGCCCACCAGGCCAGGTCACTTATTCACAGTGTCCTGTGAATGGAAAACTACTACAAGACTTGGCAGCCTTTGCAGCTGTTGACTTGTGTTGTGGAGCGCCATGGTAGTTCATTCTTATTTCCTTTTAGATTGTATCTGCTTGTACGGGCACACGGATACACAAACAGATCTGCTGGAGACCTGCATGGCACCAGCAATCTTCTGATCGCTAGTGCAATGCTTTAAAGGCTAAAAAAAAATAAAAATAATGCATTTTTTTACCTGCAAAAAAATGTGCACTTATAATTTTTTTTCTAAAAAGTGAACTTATCCTTTAAGATGAACTCATCAGATATTAAACCCAAATGTATTGCTGCTGCATTATGTTTCCTAGGCCAACCACTGCATCTATGGTCCTCAAAGTTGCCTGATCAACCGTGTCCTACCGTTTCCATACTGAGAAATACAGGCAGATACTTATAAATCAGGACATACCATCAGGAAGGCATGCAATAGGCCCCAATCATATTCTGCAACAGGAAAGCGACCCCAAACATAACATACAGCCAATGTAATTAAGAACTATCTTCAGTGTAAAGAAGACCGAGGAGTCCTGTAAGTGATGGTTTGGCACCCACAGAGTCCTGATCTCAACATTATGGTATCTGTCTGGGATTACATTGACGTGGAAATTCCACTATACGCTACGCGTAATCCATGTCTCCAGTGCTAAGAAAGCGCCCTTTCAGCCTTTTGGTATAATGCATCTTAGTACACATCTGTTTCCAGCGTAAAACAGACATAACCACCATACTCACATCCTTAGCTCCACAGACAGACTTCTTCTCGAGAGAGTCTGTGTTTTGTTTATTTAGAGTACTTAACAATAGTGCTTGATGGCTTCACAATCGGCCAATCAAGCACAGGCAAACAGGAGGAGCTCTACAAATCTCAACCAATGAACAATGACTAGGGGAGTTTATGGGTGTGTCTATGCAGGGGCAGTGTGTATGATTTCCCACCCCCTGTACCTGTAAGCCATGCTCTCCAATAAGACAAAGGGAGCCACATGGCTGGCCTTGACATCATGGGCGCTGTCCCTGACCATAACGCACACAAAACTGAAGTTTTTACTGTTGGCATGAATCCTTATTCTGCATTGTTCAGAGAACAACGCATACCCAAATTATTCTACCATTCCTGCTGATGGGAGATTATCTGTAGGGACACGCCATAGCCCCTCAGACACACAGAGCGACACAAGTGTACATCCCCCATAACCGATAATGTCTTTGCAGGGTGAACACATCACTCCCCAGACGATCGTCTGTGCATTGCACAGGGGCGCTTCGCTGGCAGACATATCCCCACTCTGCAAACACTTCTCTACATCCACTACCAAACGGGTCTCAACTGGCGTCAGTCTGCCCCAGTCCACTCTTTAGAGTGGGCTGCAAGAGAACTAACACTGGGAGACACTGTGACAATACATATTAAAAACAACTTAATAACATTTCCACAACATGAAGTGACAGAAAAATTGGAGGCAGCATACATTCACAGAGGATCGGTGGTGAGTTCTCCAAGATACATATATACCATACTTTATATCTTGACTTATGCCATTACTTGTATACGATTTTTTCAAATTCTGAATGCTTACAAGGAATCCCAAATGGATACTGGGAAAGAGTATTATTTCAAATAATATAACATTATATTCAGTAAAGCATAATATGCAAGTGTGGTCACCCAAAACTACCAACCAGCTTTCATAATTCACCTATCTGGCTCCATTAAGATGAAGCAGGAATGGTTGCCATGGGGCAGTCCACTTTGTGCACCACTGCTTCATGCCAGTAAAAACGATATTAATTCTAAATTTCTAGCTAATCTGTAAAAATGCACAAATCTTAACATAAAAATATTCATATAAATGCTCAAAGTCTCAAAAGTGTTTTCTACATATATTAGTATGAGACCTAGGAGAAGGATGAGTTAATATTAATCTTTAAAATTCAATTTCTGGGTGTCCTAATTGTATATCTCAGTTCTATATGCCATTTAGTAGGATTGTAAATCAAGTTGTTTAATAAAATTCCATGTACATTGAAAATTTGGTGACTTCAGAAATAAAGAGACAGGAGCTGTGAATCAGCTTTTCACATTGCATGCTGAGTGAACTATGCAAGCTGAGTACTTTACAGGTACAATATTTCCCCCACCCCAATAGTCTTGTGGAACATTAGAGGGGTGCATGATCCACTAAAGTGTACTATGATTTCCTCCTGCCTACGGAGAAAATTGAGTACTGTCCGTGATACTTTTTTTATTTGCACTAACATATAATTTTTCATGGAAGAGCTTTCGGGGTGTGTCCCCTTCTTCAAGGTCTTCCTACTCCTGCCTATGGAAATTTCACCTGGCTAACATAGGCCTGCAAGAGACTCACCTCACCAGGGACACAGTGAACTGTCTGCAATATTCATGGGTTGGTAAAGTGTATCACTCTACTCACTCTGCCTATTCCCGCGGGGTGATTGTAGTGATACAGAAGTCCCTGGTATTTCAGGAACTGGACGTACTGGTAGACCCCTCGGGGCAGTTTGTATTCTTGTTCTGTAAACTATTTTCTGTGACTCTTATCATTGTTTTTGTGTATATCCCTCCTGCATTCTCTAGAGATATTTTGCAGCTTCTTCTGTCATACCTGGTTGATAAGCCTGAGGATCCCATCCTGATTTTGGGAGATTTCAATTGCTACTTAGATCCCCGATTGGATAGACACCCTCCGGTCCAGCCCCCCTCTTGCGGAAGGGGCACCATTCCTAGCCGTCTCTTGGTGGAGGTGGGTTAGACGGATGTGTGGCGATTGAGGAACCCCGAAATGAAACAATTTTCCTGTTTTTCCAAAACCCATGGCTCTCTATCCCACATAGACCTTTGTGTGGGCTCGTTGCAAGTCCTTAAATATATTTCTAAAGTAGAATATTATCCCAGGGGGGTGTCTGACCATTCCTCCTAGCTTTACAACACCTGTTGCTCTACCTCCCTGCCGAGAGCCCCCTGGAAGCTCAATGCCTTCTGGCTGAAGCTTTGTTCTGCCCATGAGTGTGTGGTACGCCAAATTATTATTATTATTATTTAAGTTACTTATATAGCGCCGCCAATTTACACAGCGCTTTTACATATACATTGTACATTCACATCAGTCCCTACCCTCAAGGAGCTTACAAAGTTAAGGTCCCTAACTCACATTCATATACTAGGGCCAATTTAAAAAGAAGCCAATTAACCTATCAGCATGTCTTTGGAGAGTGGGAGGAAACCGGAGTACCCGGAGGAATCCCACGCAGCACAGGGAGAACATGCAAACTCCAGGCAGGTAGTGTCGTGGTTGGGATTCGGACCAATGACCCTTTTTACTACTAGGCGAGAGTGCTACCCACTACACAGCCGATCTTTGGTACACATCACCAATGCATAAATACCCTTATAAAATGGGATGCCTTTAAAGCGTGCCTTAGAGCCACCTTTATTGCTGAAATTGAATGATGCCATAAAACACAACTCCTCGGGCCTCCTTGACCAAGTGGAAAACCAGGTGCGGCAGCTGGATCCATCCGAGTCTGCAATAGAGACATGGATATCAGCCCAGGATTCTCTGGATAGGTTGAGATCCTCTGCCACAGAACGGAAACGTTTCTTTACTAAAATGGCATTTTATGAGGAGGCGGAGAAGACGGGCCACCTGCTAGCAAAAATCGCCAGACCTTAGCAAACCTTCCTGACTATAGGGGCCATTCGCTCTCCTACTGGGAGAGTAATGAATGATCCAGGGCTAATTATTACTGAATTGGCTTCTTTTTACACTTATCTCTATGATCCACGTGGCAATTACTCTGGCGAAGCCTTGAGGTGCTACTTACAATCCATATCTCTGCACATTTTGACATGGCAAGCTTGCTAGAATTAGATACTCCACTCACATTGGAAGAGTTGCGGAAGGTGGCTGGTTCTTTCCCCACCTGTAAGGCACCCGTGAACGATGGTATCCCCATGGAGGTGTGCACCCAGTATGGGGAGGTTATTCTACCTAGGCTATTAGAAGTTTTCAACTGCTCTTTGAAAATAGAACAACTACCCATGTCCATGACTACAGCTAACATAATCTTGTTGCTCAAGCCTGGAAAGGATCCGTCTCTAGACCCATCTCTTTACTACAAAGTGATTTTCAAATCCTTGCAAAAGTATTGGCCTTAAGGGTGAACAAAATTATTCTATCCATTGCCCATCCAGACCAGACGGGCTTCATGCCACGTAAGTCTAACACCCCTAACCTTAGACTCTTTTTAAATATGCAGACCCCAGCTGATAAAATTGGACATAGGGCCCTTCTATCTATAGTGTCACATGGAGATACCTCTGGGCAATTTTATCGAAATTTTCGTTTGGTGACCGCTTCATTGCCTGGACACGCTTATTATACAGTTGTACCCTTGCTGCTCAGGTGCGTAGCTGCCCGCATGTCACCGGATTTAGATACAGAGAGTTGCATGAGAAGATTATGCTCTATGCTGAGGATATGCTACTTTTCTTAGGGGACACAACTACTTTCCTAAACAAGGTCATGTCCATTATATCAGATTTTGGCCATTATTCAGGCCTTACTATCAATTGGACCAAATCTGCTCTGATGTTGCTGGATGACACACCTGGCCAGTCGGCCTCACTCCCTTGCCCTATCCCAATAGTTCCCTCCTAAATTAAATACCTGGGCATCCAAATATCTCCCACGCTTGCTGATTACTGTAGCCTAAATGTCTACCCACTGCTTACCCGATTCAGGGATAAGATAAATGTTTGGAACAAACTCAAAATGTCCCTAGCAGGAAATACCAACCTCATCAAAACAATTCTCATGCCTCAATTCCTTTACATACTCCATAACACACCAGTGGTAGTCTCATTAAAGGTATTTTGAGTAGTGAATTCCCTTTTCGTGGTAATGTTGTGGAATATTCGACCCCCTAGGGTTAAACTGGAACAGCTGCAGTATCCTAAAGATAGGGGCTGCCTTGCGCTTCCCAACCCCTGGTTATATTATCTGGCCATGATCCTGGAGAGTTTGGCGACTCAGTTTGGCGACTCAGTTGTTCCAGAAACCTAATAAACGAATGCCCACCTATGCGCTGCTTCAAAAGGTGTGAAACTACTCATATTTTCTGCACCGCAGAGTAGGTTTGCATTACCCTCCAACATGACATTTTATTATCTGCAACTACAGCATGCTGTCAGAGCGCAGGGAGGGGCACAATCTCCTACCCTGATTTTCCATTTGCTCCAAATGGCCACAGAAACCAAAGGCTTTAACTCACAATGTTATCATATGCTTTTAATGGAATTTCAGGGTGACCATCTCATAAGAGCATTAGCACAGTGTGAGGGAGACCTGGGTCCTGTGTCGGGTGACCAGTGGGAGAAACCCCTCCAGTCTGTCACTACGTGCTCCCTAAATGTCTCGCAAAAAGTATCCCAACTATATATTTTAACTTAGGGCTCATTATACTCCTGTAAAACTTCACAAAATGGGTATAATATCCGACATGCTAAATTGTAAATGTAAGATAGTACCTGGTGACCTCATCCACCTCCTCTGGCGATGCCCTAAGCTCCATAGATATTGGAAAGGGGTCCTTGCCACACTCATTCATGTTTTTTAGACGGATGTTCCTCTGGATCTGATGTGTTGCATACTAGGTGCCCTGGAGGGGGTGATCCCAGAGGAGAGGACGAGGGTTGCTTTCTCTAGGGCCTTATTTCAAGCTAGAAAAAACATCCTTATGGGGTGGAAATCAGACACCCCACCATCTGTCAAATCATGCATACAACACATGGGAAATACCCTCCTCCTTGAATGGTATATTTACCAGCACAGAGGGAGGCCTGGCAAATTTGAAAAACTGTGGGCCCCATAGCTTGATACTCTGGGACTGAGTCCTAATGAGCTGATTAAGATGAGACTTTTGCAATGTTTTTGAAGTGGAAGACTCACAGGCCATTGATTGAATGGAGGGTATTTAAGTATTCAAGTGTTTTTTACAATGGAAAGGTGTGATGTATTTTCTGTACATTAGCTTTAAATGTAGATGCTCACTTACATCCCTGCCAGGCCCACTTCCTGGGGATTGGCTAAGGGCCCCTAAATATGCAAGATAACCCTCCTAACTTCCGCCCACTAATTTCTAGAATATTTTCCAATATTCTAAAACCAGGGGGAGGCACCAGAGAGCTGCCTGGATGAGTTATCCAGCTCTGAACGCTAATGAACCCTGACCCACATTCCATGGTTTAGGCTTATCCCTGAGCCAGACTATAATTTACCTGTACTACCACTAGTATAACACTAGAGGGTGCTACATGTTATTTAGCAAATGTATTTAAGTGCAGGCTCAGCACATGCTCAGGCCCGGCAACAACAACTCTTTAGTAACACTGGCCCGAGGAGAAGGAACTCTAATCAGACCCTTCCAAACATTTATGTTCTCCCCAGCCACCTCCCAAGGATTGTCTGGGGTCAGATAAATATGCATATCCCAGTGGTAAACCCTCCTACTCTATTTCCAGAAGCTATTTCCAGAGGCAAGTAGAAGCAATCAACAACCAGAATTTGGGAATAGACCTGACCAGACCTGAAAATCAATTGCTGCTCAACTGAGTACAGAAAAGCCAAAAATGTAAATTGATCCAGCCTAGGGCAGGGTGCTACAAATTATTAAAAGTTTTAGTAAAGCCAAACTTGTTTAAGTTGAACGAGAGAAATTCACTGTATTGTGTTGCAGTCAAGCAGCTGTGACACGCACAGATAGAATGCTGACACTTTTCAGCCAAGAATGTTCCACCAGGCTCAGTCGATTTTTTACCGACTTTTGTCACAGCTGGGCTTTGGTCCACCCAAGACTCAAATGTCAGCCCTTGCTACAGGAATCAGCTGGAGTGGGCCAAAATGAGCAGCCCTGGATGTAAACTGTCTATGTCTAAAGCGATCCATCCATGTACGCATGTAACCACACGGATTTGCATACAACCCCAGCATCTGTCAGCCTTCCATTGATTTGTGCAGGCTGCAGGCCGTGGCTGTAAGAAAACAGATGTGACTCCCATTGCACAGAAATACGTTGTGTAAAGTTAGCCCATATTGGTGGTGCACTACACCTAAAAAGGGGCTTAAAGATATTTTACCACCTCCGCTTCAGCTTGTGGACCTGATAACTGTGGACAGGCCAGTTTCTCTCCTAATCTAAATTAAAGTTACTGATTGACAGTGATGTAAGTAACTGAGTTAAAATAAACTGAGTTACCTAACGCAGTTACTTTAGAGGGTAACGAGTAATCTAACTGATTACTTTTCCCCTCATGGTAACTCAGTTCCCATTACTTTGGCTTAGTTACCCCAATTACATCTACCACCACTAGATGGCAGTAGTGTAATTCTGGTGTCCTTGCGAAAAAGTTCCCCCGCTGGATTAGGACCCCCTGTACTGCGCAGGCGCAGGGCTTGCGCAGTACGAAGGACTACGGAGCTTCCGAAAATTGCCGAACCTAAACAGCTCTGAGTGAACTCTCCCTCCGTGCAGGTGCAGTTAACATGTAATTGTACGAGGCGATGCCGCACGCTCCTGATGCTCGTGCTACTCTGCAAGGGCCATCTATCGTGTAAGTAAGGGGTGGGTCTAGTATTACTGTAACCAAGGGGCGCATTTATTATTATTGTTATATATATCGAGCTCTGCCCATTAATTTAACATTTGCCCTCTTCTGTAGCCATCCGCCCCTTACACGATATAATAATAACAGACCCGCCACTTGCTTACACGCTATAACAGATCTGCCCCTTGGTTAGAGTAATAATAGAGAGCAGCCCCTTGGTTACACGATATATAACAATAATAATAAATGCGCCCCTTGGTTACAGTAATACTAGACCCGCCCCTTAGTTACACGAATATTTAAAAAAAAAGACAGTTACTTTGCTGCGTAACTAATTACTTTTCCAATGTAGTAACTGAGTTACTAACACAATTACTTTTTGGGAGAAGTAATTTGTAACTTAACTAATTACTTTTTTAAAGTAAGATGACCAACACTGCTGATTGAAGAGTATTTCATTAGTAGGGAGTCCTACAAACATCCTTTACAGAAAAACAAACAACATTGGCCAAAGACCAAAGCAAATGCGACATCCTGTCCATTTTTTATAAAGAAACACAGAGCATGAACAATAACTGCAGAACATTTTATTTTAATACATACATTTTCTTCCAGATATTTAAAATATGTAGATTATTAAATGAGCAACCCATGTGAAATGAACCTATTTATCACTGGCAGTGCTGTGGTACTTCATAAATGCTAAAGTCTCATGTATAAAATGAAACAGTTTTCTAGCAGGTTATTAGCTCTGAGCTGTCATTTCAGATGGAGTGAACAGAGAATATGCATAGAATATCTTCAGTGCTGTCGATTACAATCTACAGGAGGAGAAAATGAAGCTTTGATTCTAAAACGAATTATGCACATAGGTATCAGTAAGGACTGGGAGAGCAAAACCTAATGTGGAACTTTACTTAGAAAACACGAATTTGCACACAGCCAGGCTTCATTGTATTGCAGAAGAGCCGTTTAGAATTCTGTGGGGGTGCATCACCAAAAGTGGCAGTACTTGTGCCTTTCAGAGACAGGTAGATGAATCTGTCAATGCCAGCAAGGAGCTTTGTACTTTTGATTGATAGCTTACAGCATCAGCATATGGAATCGAAATACTGCTGTGCGTTATTAATCACAGACAAGACATACTTGATAATGAGCTAGTCCCAGAGTTCCCCATCAGGCGTTACCAACCCAACAAGTGTAGCAGCTGTGAATTTGAGGGGTGGGTGGAGCCTGGTGGAAAACTCTTAGATTAGTTTCCAATTAGGTCCACCTTGCCTGCGATTGACAGCAGGAGTGCAATGGGCAGATTTCAGAGACACCATTGGACTGAATAGTGGCTATGGAATCCATCCACTGCCATCTGCTGTTAATCACAAGCAAAGCAGACCTGAGGGGGAGATAGTCTCTTATGCCCAGTACACACGGTCGGAAATTCCGACCACAAAATCCGTCGGATTTTTTCTGACGGATTTTGTCTGACACTGGTGTTGCATACACACGGTCGGACAAAGTTGTCAGAAAATCCGATCATTCTGAACGTGGTGACGTTTGTTGCGTACGACGGAACTACGTAGAGGCTAGTAGCCAATAGCTTTGGTCTCGTAATTTGATCTCAGCATGCGTGGCACTTTGTCCGTCGGAATTCTGTACACACGATCGGAAAAAGTCAGATCGGACTTTGTTGTCGGAAAATTTGAGAGCAGGATTTCGACTGAAAAAGTCAGATGGAGCCCACACACGGTCGGATTTTCCGACAACATGGTCCGATCGAACATTTTCCGTCTGAATTTCCGACCGTGTGTACGGGGCATTAGAGTTCCTCATAAGTTTCCATCCACTGTCAGTTTAGTCTGATGTGTCAATGGTTGCTAGGACATAGGATGCCTTTGCCCTAGCAACCAATTAAGTAAATGTAAAACACATTCAAACATATTAATAAAGTTAATGAACACAGAACACCCTTCAACTGTACACCAACTTTGAGTAATTTGTAACTTTGACGGTAATTCCTCTACAATATGTCTCAGCCATTGTGACAGATTCTAAAAGTGGCAGTAGTAGGAAACCACCTGAATCTGGTGTACATGTTGGTACTTGTACCAAAACTGGTGCAAGGCTTTCATGAATTAGGTGTAGACCATGTTAAAAAGGGCCATACCTCCAAAGACATTACTGCTTTATTTGATTCCCAGAGTATGTCTCTTCTGCAATAAAGGATACCTATCTGCCTTTTCCCTATACTCTTGAGAATGCATGCTGAGCTGTGTATGCGCATCTGCCAGAAACCAGGATAAATGAACTCCCATAGACATAGCTGGAATTTAAATCATTCAGACATGGCCAATCAAGATGTCAAATAATCCAGAACATGGAAGTAGACCAGGAAAAGATGTTGGGGCTGGTGAGGGAGCAGGAAGAAATGCTTATTGTTCCACTTGGCTTTTTTCATTTATTTAAATTCTTTAATTCTCCCCCACTCCTCATTGAGTGTTTTTGTTAAAGGTTTTACTTCTCTTTACAACTATGTATTCACTCTCTTCATGCTCCTTAACTGCTTGTCAACACCCACTACTGTGTTGCATGACAGGCCTAGTCATTTGACCTATTCCTGTAAGTCCAGGTTGCCCTGGACACAACCCCTGAAGAAGCATCATCAGGCCAGTCTGGGCTCACAGTACTGCTGCACACAGAGGTGCTGACATTTTATTACATAGGCACTATTTAGTGCTAAAGTAAGAACCACCATCGCCAGACAAGAAAACACTAGGGATTGGTTTAGTATAGACAGTGGGAAGTGAGCTGTTCATGCACATAGATATTATTGAGTGAGCTGTGTGTGCTATAAGACAGATCTTTCTGGTTGCATGGATCCCGGGGCGTTAGCTGTGTGTGAGCGTAAAAACTGGGGAGTGAGTAATGCACATGAAACCAGTGACCTATGGAAATCTAAGAAAAATGGTAGAAAAAAATAAAGAAGCAAAATAAATTACATAGCGAAGGGACATTTATATTGCTATTTGCAGCCTTCCTTTCAACCACTCTTTACAAGCCCATTTTATAGCCATGAATGTCACTCATATGGAACTGAAGTTATGATCTATTACATGCATGTAAAAGATAACAATGATCAGTGGGGCAGAAAAGGTGCTGCAATGCTTGAGGTTCCAGCCCAGTACCACGCAGGACAAATGTAACTACACAAGAGGATTCTGCTACAGGTTATGAAAGCATAGGAAAATGTATTGTGGATTTGGTAAAAGTACAGCTAAATCCCTTTAAGGGACCATTGTCATGAAAAATGTAAAAATGTTTTATTCTGATTACTGTGCGTTGTAATAGTATTAGGTATATGAATTCCTTTTTTTATATTTTACATGCCCTAGGGATAGGGTTGGTACCATTCTTTAAAAAAAAAAAAAGAAGATTTAAACCATGTGACTAAATGGAATCCATTTATTCTAGGAATCCTTTGTAGTACTGAATTTTGTCCAAAATATCCTTTTTTATTTGAATAATTTGGATAAAATAACATTCACTTTTTGGATATAGTTTGATTTTGTTAATGCTAAAAAAAGATTACATTTTATAACCTATTTTTAAATTGCTACCAACTTTCCATTAATGAAAAAGAGTTTTAAAATTAAGGACAGATACATTTTCAGCGTTGTTTAATTTTAATGAGGAAAGATCAAGAACTTTCCATCATTTGAAAGGCTTCTGAAGACATTATATTTAAAAGTAAATGGTATGTCCACAAGGAGCAGAGAGAATAATCGCCCAGAATAGTGTTATAAAATGATAGGTATTAGATCTGCTCCTTTTTGACCACTTTACCGTAACTCTGGCTTAAAGCTTCACCCTTGGAGACCAGGCAAATTTCATCACATGGAGAAAGAGCATCTTACCTAGAAGTCATTAAAATACAATTTAGAAGAATATTCACTCAGCTGTAAAGTTCCCTGATTCCAGTAAAATGTGTTTCATCAAAGAAAAATTGCAAGTAGAAACCTGCTGTTTGTGAGGCCACCGAATAGTGTAATGATCCCCATTGGTGAAAGTGACAATAATTAAAGTAAATTTGCTGCCAGGGCCACTACAATTGGACAATTACATTTACCTAAATTATTATTGTCGTTTAAAGGGTAATAGCAATTTTAATGAAAGATGCATCCCTGGAATAAACTGATATGTTGTCAATGTTTAAAGCCCTGTACCCCAGCCCAAGGCCCCACAGTTTCACACCTCTGTTGGTACCTGTTATATGACTCTTGGCCCCCAGTATCCAGGAGCAGTGGTAGTGGCAATGATCTCTAGCAGTTCTAATTAAAGAGACGTATGGCTAAAGCTTTTTTGGCACTACTTCCCTTCTGAGTCACAGGAGTGCACCTATTTCTTTAGCCTGCTGTTGACAGGCGTCACAGAGCCTGTCCAGACTCTGTAGGGGTCCCAACAATATTGTTGAGATCCAAACAGATGCCTGAACAGCAGCTGGCTCAGCCTATCAGTGTTCTGCTGAGAGCCTGAGCCAGTCACTCCTGCCCCCTCCACAGCCTGGTGCTCCAGTGAAATCTAGAGGGACAAAGCAGAGAGCCAGTGACTGAAAATCACCACTCTTTGCTTGTTCAGTTATCCATCTTCAAGTTGGTGGGGGACAGCTCCAGCATTGGATTGATGCTGCATCCATCTAGATGAGTATGCGTGTTTATTTTTTTCCAATCCTATACTTCTACTTTAAGCATTTCCCCTGTCTCCTGCAGAATTTCCTCCGTCTCTAACCCCATTTTTAGCATGACAGTCCCTGACTGTCTCCTGTAGTATGTCTTCCGTCTCTGTGAGTCCCCTGCATTATGTTTGCAGTAATAGAGAATATTACATGCAGCTTCTTGGTGTCCCATGGCCCCTTGATGATAATGGCCCTCTCAGTCTCACTCTGCACAAAGAGTTTTCAGCCTGTTGGACAACAATCTAAGTGTCATCAGACTAAAGCCTCGTAGACACGATCGGATGTTGGCCAACAAAACCGTGGACTTTTGTCCAAAGGGCGTGGGCCCAAACTTGTCTTGCATACACACGGCACACAAATGTTGGCCAACAATCACGAACGTAGTGACTTACTACATGGTTTTTCAGCTCTTTAGTGCCAACTTTTGGGCTCCTTCTGCTAATTTTGTGTTAGTAGAAGTTTGAGTGTTGATTCGTGCTTTTCATTTCGCGCTTTTCATTTTGTGCTTTTCAGTTCGTTTTTGAACGGCCGTTCGTCAACTAGACATGTTGCGGAATCGGAGGAGATAACGTGTTATTTATTATTGGCCTTGGAGTTATTGCTTTGACATTATTTCTTTGGTTGAATAATGATTTGATTTGGTTTTTTTGTTATATTTTTGGATGCATAGAATGCACTTTTTGGTTAAGTTCTATTGGCAGATAGCATGTCTAATTTATTTTTTTTTTTTTTTTAATGCACAATAAAAAATTGTGTAGAATACTACTTGGCTATGTGTTTTACTTCAAATGACAGTTTGGGAGTAGGCAGTTACATTTAAAAAAATACAATGTAAAATTGACAAGGGACACCAATATAGTTGTATATTTGATCTTAAAAACTACGGAATAATGGTGTTGTGGTAACTTGCCCAAATAAAAAAAAAAGCATAATAATATTATTCTTGATATCACTAGAAAAAAAAAGCCTTTGAACATTTGTTTGTAATAACTCCATCAGTATCACCAGCAAAGCAGCTTCATTATTATCCCATTAAAGAAGAAGAGAATTGTGCGCTGCATTTAGAGATTTCACAATTTGCCACGTCACAAATGTTAATTCTCCATTACGAATGCTAATTTACAAGACCAACCGCTTCTGGCTCGTCCTTGCTTCCAAGTATGCACGTTTTTACTTTGGACTTTTGCCCGACGGACTTGGGTACACACGCTCAGAAAATCCGACAACAGACACTTTGGAAAATTTGGAAAATTTTAAAACCTGCTAGCCAACATTTGTCTGCGGAAAATCTGACAATTGTCCGATGGAGCATACACACGGACGGATTTTCTGCCAACAGCCTGTCATCACATGGTGTGTACAAGGCTTAAGAGTGATCATCATTGGGGGTTGGTTAACTCTGCAATTAACCCTTTAAACACTAAAAAGAATAGCTGCTACCACATGTTTTACAGAAACACACAGCTCGCAGTACCTACTGTAACAATTCTTTAAGATAGGACTATGACTCCTGATGCCACTTCACTCAGGGATGAAACAAGTTTAAAATATGGTAGAGTTCTTTAAAGAGGCAATACATTGTCTATGTTCTTATGTAGAGCATTTAGAGACTCAGCATAATGATTTAAAATATTTTTTAATAAAAGAAAAGAAAAACAATGCAAGATGATATTTTAAAAATATATTAAACAAAACACACAATATAAATTGTAGCATAAATAAGATTTAAAATGAAAAGTACTAAATAAGGGAGTTCTCCTGATGACATCCTGGATGTGTGACAAAACGCGTAGAGATGGGATTTCCGGGTGTGACATCACTTCCGCCATTTGAAGCGTAAACTGGCTCCGTAGAAGCACGGATCAACGGCACTTCCAAACACCAATATCGGCATGTCATTCCAGGTGCTGGAGGGCACCAATCCTTGTGAATGCACTATTTTTTATTGTCACTGGGCTTTTAATAATAAACATATCATGCTATGATTGTTTCCTTGTTCTGCTTTTCTTTGCAAATATTATATGGGATCACGGAGTACACGATTCCTATGAGGTTCCTGAAGGCACCTTGAATGGAAAAAGGAGGAGGCTGTCAGTGTAGTGGAAAAAAAAAAGAATTTAAGGGTATTGGTGACCTACCTATGACACCCTGATGGGGGAGTGCGAAAGAACACTTTGTGATCATTTTAAGGCACATATTACTTGTACTTATAATAGCACATTGATGCACTTCATTATGTTGGGCATGTGTTTTTTGAATAATTGTTTTATTGCACTTTACTAATTTTGTATACTGTGAATTTGATTGATTTTGTATTAACTTTTAGGATATGTAGTGGGAGTTTGGTAAGAGAGTGCTGCTCTGTTTTGTATTTATAAGTTTGGCATCATGGTGTAAAGAAAAAATCTTGCACATGGTTTTGAGCAGCAGCTGAGTGTCAGGTGCGGGTATGGAGATCGAGTTGCTAAGAGGGCTCCCCTTGCGGCTAAGTGCAGTGCGTTCCTGAAGTTGGGAACAGGAGCACAGTGCCCAAAGAAGCACGGATGGCTGGGTGCTTGCTTGCAGTTCGCTGGGCTCGGCTGCTGAGGGATGGCTGAAGGCAGGCGGAGCAGAACTTGCTGTATTCAGATTAATGGAGAAACCAGGAGCCAGGCCAGGGGTCATACACAGGCAGATCAGTACAGAGAATATACAGGGGCGAGCCAAGGTCAAACACAAGCAGGGTCCAGGTACAAGCCGTAGGTCAAGCTGGGAAGTCAGGAAGCAGAAACAGAGTCCAGGAACAGGCCAAGGGTCGGGCTGCGAGTTCAGGAAGCAAGGTCAAGTCGGCCGGGTCACAGCGAGTAGATCAGATCAAGGAAGCAAGGTCAAGGTACACACGGAAGCTGAGAAGATAATCCAGCGCTGTCCTGTGGCCAAAGTCCATCACGTCAGTGTGCGCCGTTGCGCATGCGCAGTATTGTGCGTGCATGTGCGCCACTGCGGACCCGTATGCGCCAATGCGCACTGATGCGCACCCGTATGTGCCAATGCGCGCTGATGTGCACCCATATGTGCCAATGCGTGCTGATGTGCACCCGTATGCGCCAATGCACGCTGCTGCACGCCCGAATGCGCCAATGTGTGCTGATGTGTAGCGCATGCTCGTGCATGACTTGGGATCCTCCTTAGGCGTCCCTGACACTGAGTATTTGTGGTTATCAAACAATAACACGTTTCTAGATTTTGTTGGTTTTTATTTTTTATTTTACACTTAACAAGGTTTGCCCCGGTCTTTTGGCAGTCCAGTCCCTTTCAGCATAGGTCCAATGTGGTGTATCAGATTCACCCTGACTCTTAGGGGTCAATTTATGAAAATTGTGCTGTGTGAATGTCTCAGCATTCGTGCAAAGGCTGTAATATTTCTGATATGTGTAAAATGTCATTTTCTATTTGTCGCCTTCTGCAGGGTGAATGGAACCTTCTCTAACATGCAATCCAAAGAGTGAAATAGCCTTAAGAACATTTGACCTGAAAAGAATTAAAGAACATTTGACCAATAGAAAAAATTCCCTAACACTATGGGATAAACCATTTGACCAATAGAACAAGCACTATAGGCTAAGAATATTCGATCAGAAGAGGAAATAATATGAGGGAAATGTCTGCATTGTAAAATAAGGGGTTCATTGCACATCTATGCGCTCAGTGAAAGTGCATGTATGTTCATTTTGTGCAAATGCTAAGATATTCGCACAGTCAATTCATTTTTTTAAAGATAGACTTCTTATTGTTGGTGCATTGTTTCAATTGAAAGTTAAAGTGTTACTAAACCCAGGACCCTGCATTCACTATATCTGGTCTCCCACAGTACACAGAACATGGAAATGCAATTATTTTAGTAAATATAAACTGTTAAATTCCTTTTCTCATCAGCAGTATATAGCAGTCTTGTGACTTTTATCAGTTCCTGATTCAAGCTTGTAGGAGGAGTTTTTATACTGCACTGAGCTGTTCTTTCAGGATCCAGGACTCCTGACCCTCTGTCTGGACAGTGATGATTGGCCCTGTGCTTATCACATGCACTCTTCCGAGGAAAAAAAAACTTTCTAGCAATACACACCAAACTGAGCATGTGCAGCCTGACTCCAGTAACTCTGTCTTATCCAGACCTGTTCTGGAGTCAGTGGAAGAAGAGGTGGATCTGTGCATACATATATAAAAAACAGCCTTTTTACACAATGCAGACGATTAACCCCTTAGGTTCCACAGTGAGTATAACAAGCATGCTTTACTGCATATACAGACTGATTTTACTGTTGTGGGTTTAGTAACACTTTAAGAAATCCAGTTTCCAATTACTACAACTTTTTGAGATCCTCAAGAGGGTGTTGCTGAGCTCACCTCAACCTATCAAAAGGCTAAGGAGTGTTTGATTGTACTTAATCAGACACTGCTTTAAATATCAATATTTCCAGATGACAATATTTTACAGTCAACCAACATATTGTTAAGCCCCATACACACGCTCGGATTATCCGAGGACCAGGTCCGTCGGATCACGTCCGTCGTACTTTGTCCGATGTTGGTTTTGCGTACACACGGTCGGACAACGTTGTCGGAAAATCCGATCATTCTGAACGTGGTGACGTTTGTTGCCTACGACGGGACTACGTAGAGGCTAGTAGCCAATAGCTTTGGTCTTGTAATGTGATCTGAGCATGCGTAGCACTTTGTCCGTCGGAATTCGCTACACACGATCGGATTTGGTGTGATCGGACTTTGTTGTCAAAAAATCTATCCAGCAGGAGATAGGACTTTGTCCGTCGCACAATCCGATGGAAACTGTCCGATGGTGCCTACACACGGTCGGAATTTCCGACAACATTGTCCGATAGGACAGAATCCATCGGAAAATCCGACCATGTGTATGGGGCTTTAGTCATAACCCAGCCATAAGTTGAAAGAGGCCAAACACTACATTGATTCTGTGCGTGACTTTTCCAGAAGGGATAATGAGGGTAATTTACTAAAGGTAAATCCACTGTGCACTTGGAAGTGCAGTCGTTGTAAATCCGAGGGGGACATGCAAGGAAAATAAAAAACAGCATTTTGCTTGCACATGATTGGATGATAAAATCAGCACAGCTTAACCTCATTTAAGAGCTTCAATGTGTCCCATCAGCATCTTGTAATAAAAAGATGTTTGGTTCCTATGTGGCTGGTATTTTTTAAACATTTGGATATATTCTTGTTATAAATGTAGCACTACATGTCAGGGTTTATGAATAAGGCCCCTTTCACACTGTCGGACCGTTCAGGTCCACCTGTCAGTTTTGACGGGGGACCTGAACGGGTGCTCCATGGTGGTCTATGGAGCGACGGATGCAGGGGTGACATGTCCGCTGACATCCGACCCGGTCCAATCTGCTAAAAGCAGACGGATAGCCCTACGTCCGGATCAGATCGGGTGAGATCTGATGAAAACGGACATGCTATCTGTTTTCATACGATCTCTCCGTGGAAGCTAGTGGCGCTCGACAAGCCCCTCCCCGCTCAGTAAGCACAGAGGGACCTGTCATCCGCCGGCTCAGCGGAGATCAATGGAGAGATCTCCCGCTGAGCAGGCGGACAGAGGCGGACTCCGTGCAAGCGGATCCGCCTTGTGAGAAAGGGGCCTTATGCGTAGATTTTCAGAACAGGAAGTTTGACAGAGGGCATTTTTAGGTCAAGTGAGCCAGACTTTGAAGATGTATTTTTTCCTAAATGGTTTTAGGACAGCTATATAAAAAAGTCTGGTTTTCCAGCATCCACCAAGTGTTGTTATGATGACCTTTAACCTTTTACAACCAGTTAACCCCTGCTGTATAAATTCCAATGGTCCCAAAATAGTGTCAAAAGTGATAAAAAATCGTTTTTATTACCAAAAATATGTAGCAGAATACATATCAGCCTAAAATGAGGAAAAATTTGTTTTTTTATATATTTTTGGGGAATATTTATTATAGCAAAAAGTAAAAAATACTGCTTTTCTTTTAAAATTGTCACTCTTTTTTTGTTTATAGCGCAAAAATTAAGAACCACAGAGGTGATCAAATACCACCAAAAGAACGCTCTATTTGTGGGGAAAAAAGGATGTCAATTTTGTTTGGGTGCAACGTCGCACGACCGCGCAATTGTCAGTTAAAACGACGCAGTGCCGAATCTCAAAAAGTGCTCTGGTCAGGAAGGGGGTAAATCCAAAATTCTATATATTGCAGCTTACCAATCCCTAAATGTGGTGGCTGCTTTGGTTTTCTTTTTTAGGCTTTTTTTCTTTTTATTTTCCCCTGACAATCCTGCCCGTACACACAACTTGTTTTAGGGTGGCTCCAACTGAGCCCTTGGACAGCAGCACTTTTTGGAGTGGGTACTGTTAACTGGCCTAGTAGATTTAGATGGGCTTTACATTAGCGACAAACAAACTGCTTTTAGCAGTTGCAGCAACAGTTTCTTTCCCTTTGGGACAGAGATTTTACATAAATGAATAAATGTTTTTTCGCAACCCTCTAACTACCACTTTGCTGTACAACTTGGTCTGTTAAAGTAAATTGAAAAATAACAGCAAGATCAACAGGTAAACCAATTATGTTACACAATGGGACCCAAAAAACAAAGAGTACTGTGTGAATGCTAGGGACATACTTTATCATATATGCAATGTTTGATTTTGCCTTTAGTACCATAACACAGCATATAGTAGATCCTAACTAGACAGAATTTATGATGACCTACGCTGTGTCTAGCTGACTGTTCAGTCTAAAGCAGCCCATAGATGGTGCAAATTTCTTCTCCGATCAGGGGGGCGGAGCAGACAGGGAAAGCCACCCCCGCCGGGAGAAGACAGTGATTATCGCTAGCAGCTATAGCAGCCACTTGCAATAATCAGAAGAAAATCCGGCTGCCTGCCCATTATTAAATCAAACGGAGTATGGCTGGCCTAATGCCCCATAGACACGCTCGGAATTTCCGACAACAAATGTTGGATGAGAGCTTTTTGGCGGAAAGTCCGACCATGTGTATGCTCCGTCGAACATTTATTGTCGGACTTTCCGCCAACAAATGTTGGCGAGCAGGTTCTCAAATTTTCAGCCCACAAATGTTTCTTGTCGGACTTTCCGGTTGTTAACACAAGTCCGTCGGACAAAAGTCCACGCATGCTTGGAATCAAGTAAGAGCCAGAGATATAACTATTCGTATTGGAGATATTACGTACCTCTTGTACATCACTACGTTTGTAATTGTTGGCCAACATTTGTGTGACCGTGTGTATGCAAGACAAGTTGAAGCCAACATCCTTTGAACAAAAATCCACGGTTTTGTTGTCCGAAAGTCCGATCGTGTGTACAGGGCATAAGACTTTGGTTGCTTACCCAATTCAGCTGGTCTCCTATGAATTGTGGAAACATCCTGCCTTATTGCTAGATTGTTGCATCACAGGAGCTCTCTCACTCTCCATTTCTGAGCTTGTGGACCTCAAATGTGCAGGGGTTTGAGAGCTTGCTCTTGTGATGATGAGGTAGTAATGTCTGGGAGCATCTTAGCAATATTCTATCAATGAGACAGGATATGTGTGTGTGGGGTGAGGGGACCATCTTCTGGATTTTTTGAGCCAGGCTTTTGAGGGTATGCAAATCGCCTACACCTATAAGAATAGCATTATTGAACTTTTGTCAAAGCTTCACAGTTTGTTTTTATCTACTGGTGCCCCCTATTTTCATTTGCATTTTTTTTGGTAAAGCTGAACTAACCCTTTAACCACTTCAATACCAGACACTTTCCCGCCTTCCTGCTCAGGACAATTTTCAGCTTTCAGCATTGTCACACTTTGAATGACAATTGCGCTGTCATGGCACTGATAGGCAGCACTGATGGGCACTAATAGGTGGCACTAATAGACAGCAATGACAGCACTGATAGGCAGCACTGATGGGCACTGAAAGGTGGCACTGGATAGGTAGCACTGATGAGGAGCTACTGACAGGCATTACTGAGTGGCATCTGAAGGGCACTGACAGGTATTACTGATGGGGCACTGATTGGCACTTTTATGGGCACTGATTGGCACATTTATGGGCACTGATTGACACTTTGATGGGCACTGACAGCCATTCTTTATGGGGCACAGGCTGGCAGCTGATAGGCAGTGATTGGCAGGTGATGGGCACCTCTGATGGGGGCTGCACTGATAATCAACGTGCTGATTATCAGCGCAGACCCCCCTCTGACAGGGAGAGCCACCGATCAGCTCTCCCTGTCAGCGCGAACCGAGAAAACCCGCTTCCTGGCACTTCCTGGTTCACGCGATGATCAGCTGTGATTGGTCACAGCTGACCACGTGGTAAGAAGCCTCCGTCAGAGTCTCCATACCACGATCGGAGATGCGGGCACACGCCGACTTGTTATCCTAATCACGTCATATGATGTCCGGTCAGGATAACTGAACCACTTTGCCGATGTCATATTGCTACATGGCGGACGGCAAGTGGTTAAGTAAGACTCCTCATTCTCCTTAGGGTCCATAAAAATCGCTGCTACTACAGGATATTTGTGTTTTGCCTGTAGAAGCAGTTCAGTGCTATCCTATGTGTCCATGCACATTAGGACAATTACAGGCATATAAGCTCAATGTTTAGAGGCAGGGAAAAAAAACCCTCCTGGCTTGCATTTCTGATTGGAGCTTACTGGCAGAAAAAATATGCAAAAATCTCCTAAACTTTTCTAAACTCTGTACAAAAAATGCTCTATACGAGCATTTTATTCTGCCAGGAGAACTGTCTTTTTTTTTTAACCCAGTGTGCATGGAGCCTTACTCTGTTTGGCGATTATCAGACCTTACCAATGTGTCATCGGGGGCTGCACTGAAAGGCCCACGATATCTAAGTTAATCACCACAAGTTTAAAGAAAACCTCTTTACCTGTTTTAAAATCTCTAAAGCAACAAAGCTGTTCATAGCCTTTACATAGCTTCACACTTGCTTTATCAGGCAATATCGGAAATTTACACACCAAAGCAACTTAAGTTTCAGGGCTGCAATGACACTTATTATGTTGCATCAAGGCGCATAAAGGCAATTCTATGTGACTGCATTTTATTAATGTAACCAATTTTATGCCTGACAGGAACATCTCTTCAAGCTGCCTGGCCTGATTGTAGCCAACCATACCATGTGATTATTATTTATAGAAAAAAAAAAAGGAAAAGCATTTTCCACTGGAGGCAACATGCTGTCTGTGTTTTATCCAGAGAACACATTGGACTCTACAGTCCTTCATTGCAAGGGGTGGTTAACCTACTATTTAGGCTTCAAATAGCAATGTGACTTCTCCCATTAGACAGCACTCCTGACACTTTAGATCTTAACACAAGTGTCCAAAGTATCACTCCAAAGGGACTTCTTTGGATAATATATGCTCCTTCCACAGATGCTGCTGAGACATTCAATTGCACCCAGTGAAGCATGTAAATAATATCAGTGGCCGTACTCTAGAGTTTCCAAGTAGGGCTTAGCAGTTTTGTTTCCTTATAATGATCTATTGATTGTAAAAGGCTGAGGTAAGAGAAAACAACTAAATGATCTATAAGTTCCACAACAGAAGACTTTAATTCAGAAAAGTGTGGATTACACGGGGAGAGAAATTTTAATGGCAGGGTCAGAGTGGTCCCTTCTTTGGAAGGATCTCAGGTATCTTGCTTAATGGCAGGTTCACACTGAGGGTATCTAATTCCATCACCCTTGTTGCAACAACAGAAGCATTGATATTTGGACAAACATTCTGACTATATGTGTTATATTAGCAAATTGTGTGTATGTAACCTTGGCCAAGAGTTGGTCACCAATCTGGAGTATTTGTGTAATGGTGTGAATCTCTCTCTGTCTAATCTGTGACTAACCATTGCAATATGGCTGTCCATCTGCCAAGTTAATTCATGTTTCTTTTTTAGATGAGAATTCTCTGACATCAGTACCAGAATTTGCAATACTTTACTCATGAACAGTGTTACTGGTACAACTGGACCACATTGGTGTATACACATTTGCATAATACATGTAGCAATTTGGAACAGCAACTCAAGAAAATGTTGGTCATCCCAACAAGGTACATAAATGTCCTTTAGCCCTGGTTCATACTGGAGCGTTTTGACATGCGATTTGACATGTCAAATCGGCGGCAATTGCCGTCAATGGCACAGTCCTAATCGTTACAATGCCACATCTGCAGCGCGGCACCGATTTCAAAACGTAGTTTCTGTACTACTTTTTGCGATATCAGGCTGCAATTTACCTTGACATCTGTGCCGAAACCTGCCCAGATGTCTCTGAAATTGCGGCCAAAATCGTGACTGATATGTGGGAGTGAAATCGTGCGAGGTCAGTATAACTCGCACAGCTTAATTCCCACAGCTTAGTGTGAACCTGGGCTCAGGGCTGTATAGTTTCCAAAACATAGTTTTCAACACTTTCATTTAAAATCCAAATGGACATTCAGAATTAGCTAAATACCTTCCAGGTGCATCAAAACCAAAGGATGTTCAAAGTCTAATGCCGCGTACACACGGTCGGAATTCTCGTCGGAAAAAGCTCTGATGGTTTTCCCGTCTTGCCTACACATGGTCACACCAAATTCCGACGGTTAATAACACCACGCCTTAAAAAACATTTGACTGCACTATAAAAGGGAAGTTTAATGCTTCTGAGCATTGCGTCGCATTGTTTCCGAGCATGCGTCGGAATTTTGCGTGTCAGAACTGCATACACACGATCGGAAAATCCGATAGAAAGGTTTTCCGTCTGAAAAATTAAGAACAGGTTCTCAATCCAAAGTCTGTCGGAAATTCCGACAGAAAAAGACCGATGGGCATACACACGGTCGGAAAATCCGATGAAAAGCTCCCATCGGACTGTTTCCATCGGAAATTCCGACCGTGTGTACGCGGCATAAGGGCTCGTTCGCACCAGCTGTTTTAATAATGTACAGCAGAACACATGTGTTGCCTTATGCGCAAAAAAGCTTTTTGTTGCCGTTCACCTTGTAAGGCACCTCCTCAAAGTGTCTGCACTGCAATACAGTGCACCCCTGAAGATGATGTAGGTTGCAGTGCACTGGACTCCAGCAAAATTCTATGCATTGACTTGCATTACAGCCCACTTATTTTGAGTGAGGTGTCTAACACAATGGGATTGCTTTACCAAAGGCAAACAGGCTGTTAACTTTGCAAGGGAGTTGTCCCTTTGCTAAACAATTTTTCTTGCACATGATTAGATAATTGAAGTCAGCAGAGTTTCACATAATTTACTAAGCTAAGGGAAATTCCATAGTATGGACTTTTTGTTTTACTTGCCTAATGCAATGTGCCACAATGCACCTCCCATGCACAAAAATGTGTGCATAGCAGTGCAGTGTATGGTAATGCCAACATATTCTTATGCCGCGTACACACGAGAGGAACGGAATTCTGCTCATGCTTGGCTTGCATACATACGGTCACACAAAAGTTTGCTGCACTTTCGACCGTCAAGAATGCGGCGATGTACAACACTACGACGAGCCAAAAAATGAAGTTCAATGCTTCCGAGCATGCGTCAAATTGTTTCCGAGCATGCGTAGGAATTTTGCGCGTCGGAATTGCTACAGGCGATCAGAATTTTTTCTGACCGAAAAATTGAGAACATGCTCTCAATCTTTTGCTGGCTGGAATTCAGCCAGCAAAAGTCCGATGGAGCATACACACATTCCCATTTTCTGACCAAAAGCTCTCATTGGTCTTTTGCTGGCGGAATTTCCGATGTGTACACGGCATTACAGTTAGTTTTTTTAGGAAAGCAGCAAGTTTTCCCCTACCAGCATGCTTTCTCTCTGTGGCCTCTTTGCAGACGTCTGACGCGTCCCCACTCCCCTGCTAGAGATCTCCAATCAAGAGGGTACATGGTTGCAAAGCAATAAGTCTGACCCAGCAAGGGGCATGTTAGAACTCTGTACAGAAGTCACTGTTTCCACAGTTACAAACAGCAATGGTCCTTCCCTAAAGCATGATGGTGAGAAACAGGCTTTTATAATCAGTCTGTGGCTGCATTCTAAAAGAAAACTTTGCACCCCTTTTTTATGCACCTGGAATGTATTTACCTGAAAATTCTGTTGGATTTTAACATAGCATTACAAAGGTAGCAGCAGTTGCTTGCAGATTCCTTTTGGCAGTTGATCAGCAGTATTAAAAAATAAATAAAAACTTGATTCACCCTCATTTCAGTTATTAGACTTACTCAAATACCTTTCACACATTTTGCTCAAGCCAGCTTGCCCTAGTTCAGTCTACCCTGTGTCTGTACATTCTCTTGGGCTGACTCTTCTTATCCACATTCTTGGTTTTCCACTGTTCTCCTTCTTCCATGTTACTCTACCTATCTCCTATTCTTTCCTTATCTACCGTATTTATCGTCATATAACACGCACAGGCATAAAACAAGCACCTTTATTTTAGGGGGATAGTTTCAAGAAAAAAACTTAAACTTTAAAGAACTTTGAAGTAAAATAAGGGTCAGTGCCCATCAATGCAGCCTCACCATTGCCCATCTGCAGCCTGATCAATGCCCACTTGCAGCCTCACAATTCCCCATCAATACAGCCTGATCAATGCCCATCTACAGCCTCACAATTGCCCATCAATGCAGCCTGATCAATGCCATCTGCAGCCCCACAATTGCCCATCAATACAGCTTGATCAATGCCCATCTGCAGCCTCACAATTGCCCATCAATGCTGCCTGATCAATGCCCATCTACAGCCTCACAATTGCCCATCAATGCAGCTTGATTAATGCCCATCTGCAGCCTGATCAATGCCCATATGCAGCCTCACCATTGCCGTGAATGCAGCCTGATCAATGCCCATCTGCAGCCTCATCTCAGATCACTGCTGCCTTGGCGGGGACAGGGAGGGGGGTGGGACGAACGCCATCAGATTACATACAGTGAGAATCTCCTGTTTACTCTGCGGCCTCTTTAATACAAAGTTCGGCCTCCTGGACCGGCTTCTATGATAGACAGAACACTGGTCCAATGCCGGCCCAGGAGACGGGATTTCCTATTACTGAGGCCACCCAAATTAGGCAGCCCAAATTGCAGCATCGGCGTATAAACGCACATACTATTTGCACCCGATTTTCAGGGTGAAAAAGTGTGTGTTATACGCCAATAAATACAGTATTTTACCCTACTCTGAACACCCACCAAGATCTCCATCTGAATAGGGCAGTGTCCAACTCTTTCTGCCTCTTTTATTAGTGCACCCAGCACCCCAGTCTATCACCAAGCCAAAATGAGTAACATTGGTTTAGCTGTAGCTAATGGGAAATGCTCAGTTCTTAACATTTTTGTTTAACCTTGCACTGGAGGCCCACCATGTGTATGGGGATTTTAATAATGGGAATATTGTAGATTAAAGTGATTGTAAAGGCAGAAGGATTTTTACCTCAATGCATTCTCTGCATTAAGGTAAAAAAACTTTAATTACCCTCCCCCCCCCAGCCCCCTCTAAATACTTACCTTAGCCCAATCTCGGCGATGTGCACTTGAGCAGTGGTGTCGTACTGTCTCTCTGGAGCCAAGCTGCGCTGTGTCAATAGATGCATGCAGCCCGGCTCTGGGCCGAGCTCGCATGAGTAGCCCCATAGCAAGCGGCTTGCTATGAGGGCTTTCAGAAGAGAGGATAGGTCAGGACACATGCCGGGTACCCCAGAAGAGGAGGTTCAGGGCTATTCTATGCACAACTATTGCACAGAACCGGTAAGTATGACATGTTTGTTATTTTTAAAAACATTTAAAATTGTTAAAATTAAAATTTATGTCAGAACTGTATAGATAACTCCCTGTGAACTATTAATAATACAAGTAAATAGAATGTCATGACCTTGTGGGAAATAAAACCAAGGACTTTGAAAAAAAAAAAATGAAGAAGAAAATCCCAAGTGTTTTCTTTTCCACGTGAAAAGAAAAGAGGTAATATCTTTAAACAACCTATTCCGAGTTGGTAAATGCATATTCCAAACGTGTTGTCCAACTTCTTGACCTTGTTGTAAAAAGTGTTTATGCAGCTAATGGAGTTTTGTATTCTCATAAGACTCTACTAGTTCCAGTAATATTATCACAGTCTATGAAGGTTTCTGAACAAAAATAAATGGACTTCAGCTCTACAAATGTCACTTTGTCTTGCCCAAATAAAGACAAAATGTATAATGTATTTTGTTATATATATAGGGGGGTGGATTTACTGAATGCAAATAGACCGCGCACTTTGCAAGTGCAGTTGCACTCTATATGGTGCAGCTGCCCCAGAGCTTGGTAAATGAGAGGAAGCTCTACTGACTTCCATCATCCAATCACAGTCAAGCAAACATTTTTTTTTTTTTTTGCACGTGATTGGGTATTTTTTTCAAAGTGAGGCTTTGCCTCATTTATTAAGCTCTTGAACAACTGTGCTTTGCCGAGTGCACAGTCTATCTGCCTTTAGTAAATCAACCCCAGAGTGTCTGAAAGGAACAGCTTCTGCTATTTTTTTTTCTTTAAAAAAATGATTCTAAATATAAAATGTCAGTTTTAAAAATATATTAATTAAAAAAATTTAAAAATATCCCAGATCATTACAGTTTCCCCTTAAAATGACACAATACGTGCAATAGTTAGCTACATTCTTCTTTGATTATATTTGTGCTTCTTTGTACATGGACTCTATCATATACATGAAGAAAGGCAAAATTATTTTGTGAATACTCAGCAATTTTTGCTTTGTAGAAAGCAACACCGATTTGACAATTTACTAGCAAAAAATAATCATTATTCCCTGTAAAGAAGTGTCAGCGAAATGAACACTTTTGTGCAATCTTGCATAAAGACGTAATAATCACTTCAGAGAACCTGAGGATTTTGATAAAGGTGAAACTTTCATATTAGACTTGTTTGAGCCTAGGTTCACACTGAGCTGCGGGAATGAAGCCGATTTCACGATTTCACTCCTGCATATCAGTCTCGATTTCGGCCACGATTTCAGAGACATCTGTGCAGGTTTCTGCACAGATGTCAATGTAAATCGCAGCCCAAAATCACAAAAAGTAGTACAGAAACTACTTTGTGAAACCGGTGTGGTGCCACAAATGCAGCGTCGCACCGATTAGGACAGTGCCATTGTCAGCAATTGCCGCCGATTTGACATGCGATTTGAAATGATCAAATCGCATGTCAAACGAGTTTGAAAAACGTGGATATATCCAAATCTCCGAATAACGAAAAATTTGTCTGACTATTAATTCAGAACTAAACAAACCACATGTATCAACTATTAAGTATCACAAGGTAACACCCAAAGCCCAGACATCTGGAGCATATGTGGAGTGATTAAGTTGTCTCAGGTAGTGTAATGAACAAGTAGAGCTTGCACAATGTAATGAGATAGCGCTCTTGGAAGAGGGCCTGCTGGGGTGCAATAGATAATTCCGGGAAGTTGGGGGAGCCGTGGTGTAGAAAGAAAGAATTAGTGGAGGAAAGCTAAGAAAGTGGAGAGAAAGAAAGGGAAAGAAAGGGAAGGCGGGGTGGGGGGAGAGGGAACCGCTGGCGTCACCAGATGGAACCTGATGGAGAATATCAAAACGCCACTAGGTGATGATATCTATTACGGGAGTAGAAGAGATTCGTCAAAGTTGGGTGGAAGGAAGTGTATTACCCATAGGGATCAGAAGGCTTCATATTTGGCTACTCTAACGGAGACGACAGCTTCAATTTTGGCATGGTTAATAGCTTGCGTGACCTTATTTTTCACTACCAGGATGCAAACGGTGGGGGTCTTCCATGACTTGGCTATAATTTGTTTAGCTGCCGTTGTGACCTGCAGGAGGAGCTTAAATTGGCGATTCGTTAGGACTGGCGGCTTTAGGTTTAATAGTGCTATGGATGTATCTGGAGCTAGGTTCGTATTGGATAGGGTAGAGAGCATGCTGAATAGGTCGGACCAGAATGTTTGTGCTATCAGGCATGTCCACCATAGGTGTAGGAAGGATCCCTGAGCAGCACATCCTCTAAAGCAACTAGCGGGGTAGTGGGGGAGGCTGACTGACTTTGATTGACAGCAGCGGGAGCCAATGGCACTACACTGCTGTTTCACCCAATGAGGAGTGGAGTCCCAGGCAGCCGAGACAATCCTACAACATCGCTGGATCGAGATGGGGCTGAGGTAAGTATTAGAGGGGCTGCTGCACACAGAAGGCTTTTTATCTTAATGCATATAATACATTAAGATAAAAAAACTCCTGACTTTACAACCACTTTAAACTTGCATTTTGTTTATATTTCCTGATACAATGCCCTGCACACTACTTTCATGCCTGTTTGCCAGCCTGTAGTCATAGGGTCATTCTGCCCACTTTTACTTGGTTTTAGACCTTGAACCTCAGTCTTGAACCTCAGTAGTCTGTAGCAGGAGGTAAATAATAAAAAACATATTTAGCACATCTTTGCATTACATACACATTTTCCCATGTTTTATTTCTTTACAGAGAGGGCATGTGCACAAAATGCCTGTGGATCTGCCAGAAATCCAGTGAGCTCCTGCCTTCCTGTTTGAGCTGACATATTGCGCTGAACTCTCAACCAATGTTGCCAGTCCTGCCTGCTAGACTACAGAACTCCGCCTATCCCCACCCTTCTCTGCCCACTCCACATACATACATTGTTTTCTTTTTACAGAGGAACTCCAGGTATGAATATTTTAAACATAGTTACATTGGTACAGCTTGGAACAATGTAACAAAGTGTATATGATACCTGGCTGAGGCCCCTGGAAGTTGGAAATTACTGAAGTAGACATCGCTGATCTCCACTTACTTCTGGGTACCGTGGTGAGCAGCTGGCCTGATGCATTCTGAACACAGGAGGTCGGCCACTTGGCGCAGGCACCATTCAGAGAATGTTTTGCATTCTCTGAATGAGTACGAAGCATTCTTTGATTGGACGAGGTGGACAGATGAAGCAGTAACTTCCCACTCTCCATCTTTTCCAATCAGAGAAAGCTTTGTATTCATTCAGAAAATACAAAGCATTCTCTGAATGAAAATGAAGTATTCCTGCGCCAACTCAAATGAATCAGTAAAATTACTGCTGCGCACACATTTTATTGGATATTATGTGACACCTGCACCCCACGTTTGTAGGTTTGGTCACTACCAGCACTTGTCTCTTTTGTTTATTCTGATGCTTTATTTATAGCACTTTTGCACTTTATGATCGTTATATACAGCGCACCACTACCTCCTACTCTATATTCTCTGAATGCCATCCATTCTGGGTAGCTGAACCCCTATGTTCAGAATGCATCAGGCCATCAGCTCAGCACGGGACACTGAAGCAAGTGGAGATCACTGTAGTAGCGGTGACTTCAAAGATTTCCAACTTCAAGGTCTATATATATATATATGTATATATATATATAGTTACATTGGCCCAAGCTGGACCAATTTAAGTATGTGAAAACATACTGATGTCTGAAATTCATCTTTAAGTAAAACAATGCTTCTGCTTTGCCTCCTAAGAGCCTGTATGTAGGGAAAAGGCTATTGAGAGATGTAATGCTGGGAGCGTGCCTATGTCAATGCAAAAATGACAAATCACCTTATACTTCGGTCATGTAGCCAATTTTCAAAAGTCACACATTAAACTTGGACTTCAGCCAAAATGTCTTCCTGCATTCTAGAGAGAATGGGGAGGAATTGGAACTTTTTGGAAGGTTTTTATTGTTAATTGTGTCCCCTGGGATAATTTGTAGCTATCATGGAATGTTAGTATGTATCTAACATACAGTATAACAATATTATACAGAAAGTTTCTATAACACAACTTTTCTACAAAAGTGAGTAAAACATCTGTTTGTTCCTGATACCCTTTAATTGGCTTTTCTGTTAGCATGGAGATATTTTATGTATGCTATAATGGATAGTACATATCATTTTCAAATGGCAGTAAGTGTCTTTTTCAGCCAAGTGTCAGTAGGAGCATTTTCTAAAATATAAAGACAGCTGTATGGGTCAAAGTTATATTTTATATCCTGGAGTTGTAGGTAAATGCCATCATTAGATAGTAAAAACATTTTAACGCTGGGAAACAGTCTGGTAACTGCTTCTTTAGTGAATAGCTATAACAATTCACCTTGAACATCTTTCATCTTCTCAAAATTACCTCTTTATGGAGGCAAGTTGTATTTATGGAGCACTTAGCCATGTTTATGTCAAATGCAAGTAGAAACATTTTACCAAACACCTTTTTTTGGGTGAACGCTCTGTATAGTTTTGAGATGTTTAAGGGACACCGAACGAAGATCATTTGAAGTTCAAAAGTGAATTGCTTTATTATATTCTTCAGTTTCCTTATATTTTCTCTTATTTCAGGTATAATTTGGCAAAAGAAAAAGTGGATACTGTATTATTTTGACAAAATCCAGCATAAAATGTACAGGGAAAAGTACGAAGTAGACATGAAATACTACTGAAAGTAAATAAAGTGTTAAATTTAAGTGAAAGTGTAGTAATAAACTACTATCAATCTATCTATCTATCTATATATATATACACAGTCATGCTCAAAAGTTTGCATACCCTGGCAGAAATTGTGAAATTTTGGCATTAATATTGAAAATATGACTGATCATGCCAAAAAACTGTATTTTATTTAACTACTTCCCACCCGGCCACTGTATATATACGGCCGGGTGGGAGCCGCCTACTTCTGATCGGACGTTCCTGAACGTCCATCAGAAGTAGGGGGATCGCACGCACGTGCCCGCGCAACGGCGCGATCCCGATGCGCTCGTGTCACCCGGACACAGCGCATATCGGATCGGCAGGAGGGCTCTGCGATTGGCCCTCCTGATCACATGACGGCCGTGTCCAATCATAGCCATCATGTGATGTAAGCAAACAGCCGGTTGCTAGGCAATCGGCTCTCCTCACACGGAAGTCGTCACTGAGGAGAGGAGAGCGGATCGCTGCAGCCGGCTGGTGATCAGTGAGTATTAGCTGTTTTTTTTACTCACTGATCACCAGTCTAGTGTCACCAACACACATGTCCCCACACATGTCCCCAAAACACACATGTCCCCACACATGTCCCCAAAACACACATGTCCCCAAATAATAAAAACACATGTCCCCAAATAAAAACACATGTCCCCAAATAATAAAAACACATGACCCCCACATATGTCCCAGTAAAATCACATGTGCCAATGATTATCTGCACACATATGTCCGTGATCACCTGCACACATCTGTACATGATCATTTGCGTACATATGTCCGTGATCACGCAAACCAATTATTATACACTTAACGGAATTTTTTTTACTAAAAACATGTAGCAGAATACATTTTGGCTTAAATTTATGACAAAATTTGATTTTATTGGATTTCGTTTAAAAAAGAAAGGAGAAAATATTGTTTTTTTTCAAAATTTCCGCTATTTTTACGCTTATATCGCAAAAAATAAAAAACGGAGTCGTGAATAAATACCACCAAACTAAAGCACTATTTGTGCGAACAAAATGATAAAAATGTCATTTGGGTACAGCATTGCATGACCGCGCAATTGTCATTGAAAGTGCGAGAGCGCTGAAAGCTGAAAATTGGTCTGGGAAGGAAGGGGGCGAAAGTGCCCTGTATTGTAGTGGTTAAGGATAGCAATCACATGAAGACATTTAGTATCACATCGTTTTTTTTTGGATTCTTTTAAAATCATAATAAAAACAGAAATCACCCAAATGGCCCTGATAAAAAGTTTACATACCCTGGAATGTTTGGCCTTGGTACAGACACAGAAGGTGCCACACACAGGTTAAAATGGCAATTAAAGGTTCATTTTCCACATTTTTGGCTTTTTATGTTTCAATGTTTTTATTAAAGTTTTATACAGTGACATTTGTACAATAAAGTGTTTGATTTTACAAAATAGAGTTTGTACAGTATAAATATACGTTTGGTAATATAGACATAGTGCAAATGTAAACCATCGTTTACCACAACGGGGTAACAAAATTAAAAGGAAGTAAGAAAGGAAGAATAAAAGGAACTGTAACCTGTCGGACAGTGATGTCTGGTGCTTTTCTATAGCTGAGTTTCTGGAGCTCAGGAGCTGCCGACCTATTTTTCGCTGTTACTCTCCGACCCTGTGCCCTCCCCCCCCCGGGGCAGAACCCACCCCCATCTATCTATTCGGGGGGTCATAGGCTTCACCTCCAGGCGGCGGGGGCCCCAGGGCCGGGCTATATTCCTCTCTGGTGGTCAGCGCCTCCATGCTCCTTAGTTATAGCTCGTGTTTGTTAGTTATTCAATGTCTGCTGGGTCTCACTCAGAGATATAGCGACAAATGAGCAATAGAGGTGATGAGACAGCATTTTAGAGGGGACGATGTCGGGGACAGGTAAGAAAGGGTGATGTTAGAGGGAAAGAGAGAGGGGGGAATGGGGGGAGGAAGGGGTATTGACGAGCCCTGGTCCTTTTCCCTTGTTGTCGTTTGTCTTTGTCATTTTTATGTTGCTAAAGGTCTGGGGTCACTAGCCAGATAGTCTATCCATGGATCCCAGGTTTTGTGGAAACGCTCCATTTTGTCCTGAACTAGGGCAGTTAGCCTCTCATTAAGCATCACCCATGAGATTTTACTCTTAAGCTGGCCTATCGGCAATGCTGCGGATCTCCAGTTCCTGGCTATCGTAATCTTTGCTGCTATAAATATGAAGGTAAGTAACCGCTTCTTAGGGCCGTATATCCCCGGTATGCTTACCCCCAGCAGTGCATGTTTAGCTGACTTGATTAGATTTACCTGGGTAAGGGTATAGAGGAGATTATAGACTCTAATCCAGAATCTCCTGACCTTAGGGCAGGTCCACCAGATATGGTATGTGGTTCCCTCCTGTCCGCAGCCTCTAAAACATCTGGAAGTTATTCCCTGGACAAAGGTGGCCAATCTAGATGGCACCATATACCATCTTAACAATACCTTATAGTTAGCTTCTATTATTGAGGTATTTATGAGAGACTTAGAGGCTGCCCCAGCTAGATCATGCCATTGTGTCAAGTCGAGGGTTTCCTGGAGATCCCTCTCCCACTGGAGCATATAATTTAGTTTGGTTGTGGCTTTCGTTAGTAGTACATATATTATTGATATATGTCCTTTGACTTTATCATATCCTGAACACAACTGCTCCATTGGGGTCAGCATCCCCAGGTCACCTCTACGAGCTAACTGTTGTAGAAAGTGGTGTATCTGCGCATAGCGATAGCTTTCAGCTGGTGGCATTTGATATTTCTCCACCATGGTTTGTTGTGTTAGAATCCCTTTGTGGTTATAAAGGTCAGCTATTCTTAGCAGGCTTTTGTTAGTCCACCATTCAAAGGCTTGCGGAGTGAGGCCCGGGGTAAACGCACCATTGTTAAGTATTGGAGCCAACGGGGTATGGGGGGATTTGAGTTTATGAATTCTTGTTATCCTATCCCATATCTCCATGGAATAGGATAAAGTTGGGCACAGAATTAGTCGTCGCTCCCTACTTGGAAGCCACATGATGTGGGATATCGGATTGGGTTGGCATGAGTATGACTCCATGGTCATCCAGATCGCCTTTGGGGCTTTAGAATGGTATCTGGCCAGTTGGGCCAATTGTGCTGCATAGAAATATTTTTGCAAGTCTGGTAGTCCTAGTCCCCCTTTTTGTTTTGGTGTATACATAGTGCTCTTGTTGACCCTAGGCCTCTTATCTCCCCATATGTACTGTAGGATCTTTTTCTGTAGCTGCTTAAGGTCTTTAGTTATCAGTGATATTGGTAAAGTCCTGAAATAATACAAAATCCTTGGTAAAATATTCATCTTTACTGAGTGGAGTCTGCCAAACCACGATGGAGGTTGTACTTGCCACTTTCCCATATCGTCAGTTAGTTTCTTAATGAGAGTTGGGTAGTTTCTTTTGTAGAGTGTGTGTATAGAGGGGGTCAGGTGTATGCCCAAGTAAGGGATATCTTTTTGTTCCCACTTAAAGGGGTGGGACTGTTCTAGTGACTCTTGGATGGATCTGGGGAGTGAGAGGTTTAATGCCCTAGACTTACTATGATTTACGTATAACCCTGATATCTTAGAGAACGGATCCATGATTGCATATAAGTTTGGGAGTGTGGTGGTTGGGGATGTCAGTGTTAATATTAGGTCGTCTGCAAATAGCAGGCATTTATGTTCTAGTCCTCCACACCTTATGCCTCTAATATCAGGGCTCGATCGCAGTTTGATTGCTAACGGTTCGATTGCTAAAGCAAACAACAATGGTGATAGTGGGCATCCCTGTCTGGTTCCCCTCCTGACGGGCAGGGGCCTTGAGGAGTAGCCCCTGACCATCAGGGAGGCCGACGGGGTATCGTATAGGGTCTGCAGTAGTCTCAGAAAAGGTTCCCCAAACCCAAAGCGTCTCAGCACTTGAAATAAATAATCCCATGAGAGGGAATCAAATGCCTTCTGTATATCTAGCGATAATAGCATTCCCTGTCTGGTGCCCTCCCCGTCCCAGTTGGATTGGATTGCTGATATTAAGTTAATTAGTCTACGGGTTTGGTCAGAGGCCTGTCTTTGTGGTACAAATCCTGTCTGGTCAGGGTGTATGTATTGTGGGAGGAAGGTGTTTAGTCTTGTGGCTAGAATCTTTGTTAATATTTTTAAATCTGTATTGATCAGTGAGATTGGGCGGTAGTTTGAACAGTCTGTATGGTCTTTGCTTGGTTTCGGTATGACGTTTATGTATGCCGTATTTTCTTGTTCTGGTAGTTTAGTGCCTCGTCTCAGCTCATTAAAATATAAACAGAGATGTGGGGTGAGTAGGTGTTGGTATTTCTTGTAGTATATCCCTGGATATCCATCTGGGCCTGGTGCTTTGGAGGAATGGGTTGCCTTTATAGCCATCTGTATTTCTGATTCTGTGATTGCTTCATTCATGAAAGCAGCATGGTCTTGGGTCAGTTGAGGCAACCGTATATCTTGGAAAAAATCTATCGACTAATACTCGATCGGGTGACTTTTGGGCACTATAAAGTTTGGTGTAGAATTTATGAAATTCTCTTATTATCAGTTCTGGGTTTTGTGTGAGATGTCCCGACGATGTCTTCAATTTAGGTAGAGTAGCTGAGTATGGTCTGGGTACCAGCTTTCTGGCCAGTAGTGTAGTGGGTTTGTCTCCCATGGTATAATATTTATGCTTTGACCAACTAATGCGCTTTTCTGCCTGTGTTGTTAAACAGAGGTTCAGTGATAGTCTGGCTTCTTCTATCTTTTTGCTAATGTCTGTCTTGGGGTTACTGTGTTGTTCTGCCATGAGGGCCGCTAGTTTCTCTTCTAGGTTTTTAATTGTAATGTCCCTATTCTTTTTTATTCTGGCCGTGATTTGAATAAGTTTTCCCCTTATGGTTCCCTTTAGGCCGCCCAGTTATTGACTGGGGTGGTGTCTTGGGGTTTGTTATTTCTGAAGTATTCCTGTATTTCCTTTTCTATTTCGGTGTATAAGATAGGGTCGGTGAGTGTATTAATATTGAGTCGCCAAGGCGATGGGGTCGCCTTTGTCCACATCCCTTTAGTCATTAGTTTTATTGGGGAATGGTCTGACCAAGGTGTATTGAGTATTTTAACTGATGTGATGTATGGGAGTAAGGAGGTGTGTGCTAATATGTGGTCGATTCTGGAGTAGGTATGATGTGCTTGTGAGTAAAAGGTAAAGTCTCTTACTGTGGGGTTATGCTCTCTCCAGGTATCAATTAAGTCTTGCTGGTGAATGAGACGGGCTATCTTGCTACTGTCGTTAGGGGGACGTCGTAGGATCGGTCTAGCAGTGTCTGATTTATCCATGGTCCTGTCCAAGGATATGTTGCTGTCTCCTCCTAATATAACTTGTCCCTGGGCCTTGGGCATCAGTAGGTTAAACATCTGTCTAAAAAATTCTACTTGTCCTGTGTTTGGGGCATAGTATGATATAAATGAGACCAGTCTATCATGTAGGCGGCCTATGGCCATTAGGTACCTTCCTGCTTTATCTTTGATTATCGAGATGGGGGTAAAGGGGGTCCGCTTTGAAAAGCAGATCGCCACTCCTCCTTTTTTTTGTGGGCCGCATGCTAGAAATGTTTGTGGGTATTTTACATTTAGGTATCTAGGAGCCGAGGCTTTGGTAAAATGGGTTTCCTGTAATAATAGGACGTCTGCTTTTTGTCTATGATAGAACTGGTATGCCTTAGTTCTTTTAATGGGGGAATTAAACCCATGGACGTTGTGTGTTATGATCGAATAGTCTGTGGAGTATCTATTAGCCATCGTGGTTAGGCAGAGCACTCTTACCTTGTGTTAGTCGATTAGTCGGTGAGGTAAAGCTGAATATGGTTGACCCTTCGTTTCTTTGTTTACGCTTAAATCTGTGGGTAGGATTTTGGACCAGAGCTCGTGGGGGGGGGGGGGGGGGGGGGGGGATAGAAGGATAGAGAGAGGGAGAAAAAGAGAGTATATTAAATACCATAAATAACAGAGCAGCCTTAGGCTGCAACATTCAAACCTAATGGGTTTGCTTAAAATATAACATAACTGGGGATAAACCCCTTCCGGACTGAATATCCGGTGTGATTGGTGCAAGCGTATCATCCTCCTTGGAGGATAGATATTCTTGCAAGCGTGCAACATGTATTACCGCTCCGGCCCATGTAACTAGGCCTATTATCAGACTAACATTTTTAAATAAACATTATTGATTATTATTAAGGTTTTTTCTCTTCCTTCCCTTTTTCCCTCCCCTTTAGGACGGTACAGTGTTTGGATGACTATGAGTTTTGGTCAGGCCTCTCGTTTGTCGTGGCCCCAGGGCAGGCAGGGTCCCCATCGGTTACTCCTGCCCTCGGGACACACCTTCTCAGGAGGCTAACTCGCCTCCTTTGGAGGGGCCTTTCCCTGTTGGTCAGATAAGTATAGACCGAAATAATCCATGTGCTGGACATGGCTTCTTAAGGTTTCAGAAAAATTTCAGTGCTATATCATGATGTGTCATCACAAACCAAAAAGACAATTAAATATATATATAAAAAAGGAAGAAAAATAATGGAAGGAGAGAAAACACACAAAAAGGGAAAAAAGTAGAACGAAAAAGGGGTATATTGGCAGTTTTGGGGCTGTCCCCATATGCCTCTGCGGGCTAATGTAAAAAGGGACTCAAAAATAATGCAAAAATCAGCTGGCAAGTCCAACTTCTTAGATTGTGTCCCTGATATCAAATATCAAAAATCAAAAATCAAATATCGAGACCAAAAAAAAAAAAAAAAAAAGAAAGAAAAAAGAAAAGAGAATAATCAAAACAAAAACTGCAACAGACCCTAGATCAAAAATAAAGGTATTTCTTAGCTTATGTTTGTGTAGGCTATGTAGCCAGTGTCAGAGCTTCATTCCCCTGAGGGGGTGACCTATACGGTCCGCAGGGGGTCTCTCCTGGAATCAGTCAAGGTCTCCAACCTTCAGCAGGGTTTTAGCCTGACCTTAGAAGGGTCCATAGTTGTCGGGGGTGTCTTCAGGTGATCCGGTGCGATTTTCTGGGTTGCGATTGCTTGGGTTCTTGCCACAGGGGTGAAAGAGGTCTTTGGTCTGCCCGTCGAGGCGATGTAGCTGGAGATTCATGGTTAAGTATTCCAAGTTCGCTCAGGAGGTCTTCGCCTGCTTGAAAAGTTGTAAAGGAGTAGGTCCGACCTTTGAAGGTGAAAGATAGCTTGAACGGGAATGCCCATCTATATTTTATTTGCTTATTTGCCAGTTGTTGCAGAAGGAGTCTCAATGTTCTGCGTTTCTGTATGGTCGACGGTGCTAGATCTGTAAAAAGTTGTATACCTGCGCCCTGTATGGTCAGGTCTTTTCTGTTGCGTGCAGCATACATTAACTTTTCTTTTACGCTATAATAGTGTGGCTTAACTATTATATCGCGCGGCAGGCCATCAGTTCTCGGGGCTGTTAAGGCTCTGTGAATACGGTCAATTTCCATGTGATGGGGTGGTATATCTGGGATTAGCTCTGTCATCAGTTCACGCATGACCTCTTCTAGGTCAGTAAGGGTTTCTGGCAGACCCCGTATCCGTATGTTGTAACGGCGTGAGCGGTTTTCCAAATCTTCTATTTTTGTGTAGGCCTCCTCCAGCCTATCCTGGAGGTCTGTTATCATGGTAGCGTTCTGATTGACCTTTTTAACAGTATTGTCCAACTTGGTTTCTACCAAATCAAAACGTTCCCCAAAGCTATGTATGTCTTTCTTTAGATCTGTTGTTATAAGGGTGCAGGCCTTAGCAAGCTCTTGCTGGAGCAATGTGGAAAAGCGTGCTAGTAGTAGTGCATCTGGGGAGTAATGAGCAAGCTGGGCTTGAGGAGGTGCAGCCGTGTTCTGGCTTGTCTGGCTAGTCTGGCTAAACAGGGCCTCTGCTATTTCTGCCATATTCCCGTCCATAGAGGATCTGGGGGAATCTACCAGTTCCTGTGATGCCATATAGCTGCCCGGGGATAAGGGCTGTAAATGTGACTCACCCCTCTGGTCGGTCTCCAGGTCGGCTGTGGATTGGGACGAAAATGGATCCCTTGACTGTGTGGGGAGTCCCGTTTTGTGTGGCTGGTGCTGCGTCTGGTCGTTTTTGGAGGCCGTGCTGCCTCGTGTGTCCGGCCGTCCCGGCGCCATCTTTGGATGCGGCCTAGTATCTGCGGAGGGTCCCGGGGCTCCGTTTGTTTTGGTCTGTTTCTTTTGTCCCCTTTTCGGTTGTCCTTGCGCCGTTTTGTTCATTCCCCTCCGGGATGACAGATGGTTGTGTGCGGTCGTCCGTAGGTCTGCTGTCTGGCTGAATATAGGCTATTAGGACCGGAGCGTGCGGAGCTCGGCTAGAACGCGTCCACTTCCGAGGTCCCGCGCATGCGCACTTTTTGATTTTTGGCTTTTTAAATCACAGTTAGTATCTGTGTATAAATAGTCAATGAGTTTGTTAGCTCTCATATGAATACACTAAGCAAGCTAGACTGAACCATGAGGAGGAAGAAAATAACAGTCAAAAGACCTGCGTAATAAGGTAATGAAACTTTACAAAGTTGGGAAAGGATATAAGAAGATATTCAAAGCCTTGAATATGCCAGTCAGTACTGTTCAATCACTCAATATGAAGTGGAGAATTTGGGGATCTCTGGATAACAAACCAAGGTCAGGTAGATCAAGAAAGATTTCACCCACAAGTGCCACAGAAACTGTTCAGGATACAAAGAAAAACCCACATACACAAAATACAGGCTTTAACATCCCGTCAGCTTAAACTCTAATGCCCTGTACACATAATTGGATTTTCCGACAACAAATGTTGGATGTGAGCTTGTTGGCTGAAAGTCCGACCGTGTGTATGCTCCATCGAACATTCGTTGTCGAACTTTCCGCCAACAAATGTTGGCTAGCAGATTCTAGAATTTTCAAAACAAAACTTTTTTTTTGGAATTTCCGATCATGTGTACACAAGTCTGATGCACAAAAGTTTATGCATGCTCTGAATCAAGCAGAAGGAGCCGCAATGGCTATTGAACTTCCTCTTTGTCGGCTCGTCGTATGTCTTGTACGTCACTGCGTTCCCACGTTTGTATTTGTTGGCCATCATTTTGTGACCGTGTGTATGCAAGACAAGTTGGAGCCAACAACCTTCTAACAAAATTCCACAGCTTTGTTGTCGGAAAGTCCAATTGTGTGTACAGGGCATTACTCTTTATCACAACAGCAGCTAAATAAAAGCAAAAGCAAAAAAGCAAAAGCATGGAAGTCCTCTTCATTATGTACATTGGCCATGAAACATAGAATCACCCAAGCCATGATCCATGCCAAAACTGAGGCAGTCATACTGGATAAAGTAGCCAATTACAAAAGACTTTGAAGACCCTGGATCACCCACTTCTTACCCCCAGACCTAGATGACTACTTCACACTTCCCTAAAAGTATTGATACATCCTTCCCACCCATACAAGAATGGACATGGGGACACGGGTAATGAGATCCTCTCTAGGGAATTCTATTCCAACCCCATTCGTTCCCATCTGTGACCCTCTTACCCCCCCTTTCTCCCCCCCTGCTCTTCAGGCTAATTTGATAATCCTGCTCTTCCAACACGTCCTGCACCAGAGGGCCTATAAGACCCACTATACTGAGACCTATATGATACGAGGTGCGAACTTTCCTCTTTCTCCTCACACTTTTACTTTTTTAACAAAACTAGTGGGATGGATGTGATGTATCCACCCACGGACCTTCTCTCCATGGTATACTTTGCACATGACCCTGGGGACAAGGCAACACTACACCCTGGCTACTCTATATAGAGGAGCCCTACTGAACAAATTACTGTGCATGCCTTTAGGACCAATTTACTCACTGTTGTTTATAAATTAACCCCCTTTTATGGTCCTTTACTGACCTTTTAAGTTAGAAGCATGCCTACTTTTACTTTTACATGCCTACTAAGTAATATCATTCTCTTTCCTTAAAGGTCATGTATACTCCTGTTCTCTTATACAGACTGTTGTTGTTCGTTTATGACTTATCTATTTAAAAATGTAATGCTTTCTCGATGTACTGTACTGAATTGTTCCAACAATAAAATACTTGAACAAAATAAAAAATAAAATAATAAAAAAAAGAATGTTTATTCAAAATGTTTTTAAAAAGTTTAATTCTTTCCATATTATGCAAGGCCCTTGCATAATATGTAAAGTATATAACTTTTTTTACATTATTTTGAATAAACATTCTATTTGTGCAGCAATCCCTCACCCTCTTCAGTATATATATATATAAATATATATATATATCTGTGTTAAAGTTTTAGGTTGGTGTGAGAAATTGCTGTGAATTAAAAATGCCTTCAGAAATAGAAGTGTTAATAGTTTATTTTTATCACTGTACAAAAAGAAAAAAGGAAATGAAGGAGAGAAATCCAAATCAAATCAATATTTTGTGTGACCACCCTTTTGTTTTCTAGGTACACTTGTACACAGTGTTTAACTACTTTAGCCCCGGAAGATTTGGCTGCTCAATGACCAGGCCATTTTTTGCGATTCGGCACTGCGTCGCTTTAACTGACAATTGCGCGGTTGTGCGACGTTGTACCCAAACAAAATTGACGTCCCTTTTTTCCTCACAAATAGATATTTCTTTTGGTGGTATTTGATCATCTCTGCGGTTTGTATTTTTTGCGCTATAAACCAAAAAAGAGCGACAATTTTGAAAATAACACAATACTTTGTACTTTTTGCTATAATAAATATCCCTCCCTTTTTTTTTTAAAAAAGCAAATTTTTTCCTCAGTTTAGGCTGATATGTATTCTGCTACATATTTTTGGTAATAAAAATCACAATAAGCGTATATGGATTGGTTTGCGCAAAAGTTATAGCGTCTACAAAATACAGGGGGTCCCCGGGTTACAAACAAGATAGGGACTGTAGGTTTGTTCTTAAGTTGAATCTGTTTGTAAGTCGGAACAGGTACATTTTTAAAGTGTAGCTCCAGCCAAAAAATCTATTTTTAAGTTTTTTTAGATAACATAGATAAGGGTTATCACCCCTGCAACATTTGTTTTGCTGTCTGTGCCCCTGTTCAGAAGATTTCACCTCACCTTCTGTCCCAATGACAAATGGATTTTGAAAATTTTGGGTTGTTAGGGAAACATTGACTGGTCATAAAGCATCAGTGGAGATGCCTTTTTCCCATATTAACTCTTACAGAAGTGAATTTCCCTTCCTATGGGTGGATTTCCTCTCACTTCCTGTTGTCTCCCTCCGTTTGTAAGTAGGAGTCTTTTGTAAGTAGGATGTTTGTAAGTAGGGGACCCCCTGTAGGGGAAAGATTTATGGCATTTTTATTATTATTGCATTTTTACTAGTAATGGCGGTGATCAGCGATTTTTTATCAGGACTGCGACATTATAGTGGACAGATCAGTCACTTTTGACACATTTTTGGGACCATTGGCATTTATACAGCGATCAGTGCTATAAAAATGCACTGATTACTATGTAAATGTCACTGGCAGGGAAGGGATTAACACTAGGGAAGCGATCAAGGGGTTAACTGTGTATTCTAACTGTGGGGTGATGGGACTGCCTGGGTGAGGAGATCGATCGTTGTTCATACTTAATATGAACAACAGATCGCTCTCCACACCCCTGACAGCATGGAGATCTGTCTGTTTACATTGACAGATCTCTGTTGTGTCTCTGTGTGGAGCAATCGCAGGTGCCCGGCAGTCATCGCGACCGGCGGGCACACGCATCGGCTCCGGCATCGTGCCGCGGGAGCAAGTGTGCGCGCCCCCTAGTGGTCAAAAGGTGAACCGAAGTACAGTTATGTCGGTTCGCCGCAGTGAAACTGCGGCTACTGGTCGGGAAGGGGTTAACTGAACTTGGCAGGTAGGTTGTTCCTAAAATCTTGAAGAACTAACCAAAGATCTTCTGTATATATAGGCTGCCTCAAATCCTTCTGTGTCTTCATGTAATCCCAGACAGACTCAATGATGTGGAGATCATGACTCTGTGGGGGCCAAACCATCACTTCTAGGACTCCTTATTCTTCTTTACACTGAAGATAGTTCTTAATGACATTGTCTGCATTTTTGGGATCATTGTCCTGCTGCAGAATACATTCGGGGCCAATAATGCACCTCCCTGATGGTATGGCATGAGTGATAAGTATCTGCCTGTTTTTCTAAACCATTAAGGACTGATCCTGGCCAAATCTCCAACTCCATTTGCAGAAATACAGCCCCAAACTAGCAGGGAACCTTCACCATGCTTCACTGTTGCTTGCAGACACTCATTATTGTACCTCTCTCCAGCCCTTCGGTGAACAAACTGCCTTTTGCTACAAGCAAATATTTAAAAATTTAACTCATCAGTCTAGAACAGCTACTGCAATTTTTCGCCACCCCAGTTCCTATGTTTTCATGTATAGGATGTGGAAACAAGGCTAAGAGACTCAACTATGCAAGAAAACATAGTAACTGTGGTGCAGAAAAGTGGCAGCAGGTGCTCTGCATTAATCAACACTCACCTTTTTGATGTAAAGGTGGGTGGGTTCAATTAAACTGGCTGTTATTCAGAACAGATTGTCTTGCTTTTTTTTTTATTCAATTGTTCATTCTTATTGGTACTGTGCTGATGCCCCCACAGGTGGGTGAGTCCATCACACTCTGCACTCACAGCATGTCCTCCGTCTTGTGGGTAAATAGCACTGTGGTGAAAAGGAATTACTGCATGGGTCAGTACTTTGGAGGAGGTGATTATTGTATCCAGAGCTGCTGCGGGACCTTTAAAAAGCCAAGATCTGGGCTTTAAAACTTTATATTTAATATAAATGCCTTCAATTTTAATTGTTTGTAAGATGTTGCAGGAATAGTATGATAGGGTTCATCTTTAAAGCCAAGACATCATATGGAGACACTTGCTTGGTTTTTACTATTATGATTCTCTGTCAGCTACTATTCATCGTTATGTTCATGCCTTGTCTTAACGGTTTTGTGCAGCAATATGTTTCTTTTAACGTCATTTTATAAGTATACTATCTCTGTTTATGAGAGTTGATAGAAAAGAAACGGCCCATCACGATGAGAGGAAGCAGTCCCCAAAAATCTTGGCGCCAACCCTGCATACATAAATTCCATCCTTGCAGTTTTTGGATGAACATAAAACAGTTATTGAACAATCAATCAAAGTGAACTAAAAAAGACATAAGACAAAAGATATATATATATAAAAAATATATATTTAAAACCTACATTTTTTTAATCAGTGCATAAAAGCCTACAATACATTACCATAAAACATTTTATTTAATTTCCATGCTTTTACTTTTTTTAAATTAATTTGAATTTAATTTGCAGAGTGTTTCACGGTCGGAATAACTTTACTATTTATCTGCGTGAATTTTAGTTTAAGTCACTTGTAAAGCATGCAGTTGACTTAAAGTGACCAAATCGCTCCAAAGTAAAAAATGATTGGCCATTAATATAGTTAATGTGTAATTCAGTTACCTTAATGCACATTGACTATAATTTATTGTGTATTAAAGCACGCCAGAACTTTAGGCTTCAGTCCACTCTTAAAAATGAAGGGGCGTGAGGATGGGCATATGGGAGGGGTGAGAAATGTTAAGTTTTTCATAAACATAACCTTACCCCACAGAACTTTGGTTCTGGGTCAAATGACCTATACATGCATGTAACGCTACCCTCGTAGGAGCCACTTGAAATTGCACAGGTTATTTTTCCCAATAATTGCCCCACAGTCAGACACACAGTCACATTCACTCTTCAGCTCAAAAACCAGTCCAGGGGTGTTCTTTTTTTTTTATTTGGATAATTTGGATAGGGTTGGGGAATTGATTGGGATACTCCAAAAAGATCTATGTACAAGATGAGGACAGTAAAATTCCTTCTGTAGCATTGAAGCAAAAATCCTTGCAAAAACAAACTGTGGCTTGTTAGTAGAAGCAGTTAAAAGCGCAAAGCTTCTTCTTTAGAGTAATTAGAGCATAGTGCCTTCAGACAATTAGATAGACTGAGCTCTTCAGGACACCAGCTGATGTCCCCTTTACACAAACACAGCTGACTCTCTAGCATCAGAGGGGTGGCACGGTCTCTCTTTTACTAAAACTGGAGAGTGCAAAATCTGGTGCAGCTCTGCATAGAAGCCAATCAGATTCCATTTTTTTTCTAAAAGCTTAAAGTGATTGTAAAGGCAGAAGGTTTTTTTATCTTAATGCATTCTATGCATTAAGATAAAAAGCCGTCTGTGTGCAACAGCTTCCCCAGCCTGCCCTAATACTTACCTGAGCTCCCTCTCGAGCCACGAGTGCCTCAGCTGTCCGAGACTCTCTCTCCTGATTGGCTGAGACACAGCAGCGACGCCATTGGCCCTCGCTGTTGTCAAGCACTCAGTTAGCGAATCAGGAGAGAGATGGGGTGGGGCTAAACCGCGCCTCGTTGTCTGAATGGATACACAGAGCTACGGCTTGGCTTGGGTGCCCCTATAGCAAGCTGCTTGATGTGGGGGCACTCAACAGGAGGGAGGGGCCAGGAGTTCAAGCCTGGGACCCAAGAAAAGAGGAACCCGGGCTGCCCTGTGCAAAACCACTACACAGAGCAGGTAAGTATACCATGTTTGTTATTTTAATAGAAAAAACAAGACTTTAGTATAACTTTAATTGAACAAGCTGAAGTTAGAAGCTGACTGGCTACCATGTACATCTGAGGCTGCCCACCTAAGGTCTCAGCACTTCGCAAGCAGCCCCCCCCCCCCCAGGCTGTGTTCCTCTCCCACAGGAAAAGACTGCTCTGCGTCTCATGCCGCGTACACACGATCAGAATTCTCGCCGGAAAAAGCTCTGATGGTTTTCCCGTCGGAATTCCGACGGAATTCTGCTCAAACTGTCTTGCCTACACACGGTCACACCAAATTCCGACGGTCAATAACACCGCGACTTACAACGTGTTCAACGGCACTATAAAAGGGAAGTTTAATGCTTCCGAGCATGTGTCGAATTGTTTCTGAGCATGCGTCTGAATTTTGCATGTTGGAATTGCATACAAATGATCAGAATTTCCGATAGAACGTTTTTCCGTCTGAAAAATTAAGAACAGGCTCTCAATCTAAAATCTGCCAGAAAAAGACAGATGGGCATACACACGGTCAGAAAATCTGATGAAAAGCTCCCATCGGAAATTCGGGGTGTGTGTACGCGGCATCAGAGTATTCATACAGACTCCCAGCGGCCTTCACGGCCACCCTCCCTGGGATTGGCCAGGGCTGTATAAATATTCCTCCTGATCATTTGCCTTGCTTCACTCCTATGTTCCAGAATGATCCACACTTCTCTGGAAAGCAGAGAGAGCAATCAAAACTGCAACAGTTAACACTGAACAGACCAGAAAAATCAACTCAGCTTCACTGATTACAGTGAGCAACATTACATTTACCTAACAACAAAATAGTAGCTCCACTGGATACAGTGAGCCAGAACTAAACTTACGTTATCCTAGCACCTATCTAGGAGGGTGCTACATGCAGTTTATTATGGAGCCTGAAAACAGCATGAACACTGACTTCAGAAATGTGTGCTGAAGTAAGACTGCAATGCTTGGTTGCCAAATCTCTAAGTTATGTGACCTGAAACCTGATCATAAAAGCTGCTTATTTTAACAGATATCCGTCACATTCCCTAAAGCCATTTTTCTTGAAAATGAATTTTGGTTGTGTTGGTGTTCCTGAAGGGCTAATGTCATGTTCTCATCTAAGAAGAGTCTGTGAAAATTTTCATTAGCAGGTGTGACTTGCCTGAGAAAGGGGCCCTGTGTGGCTCTGAAATGGTGCCGTATCGTGTGACTTTGTGAATAAAGCTTTGGACCCTTTTGAGGAATCCTTGGTGTGCTGATGACATTTCTTCACTCTGATTATCTACGGTATCCAGCCTGTGGTCATTACAGCACCCATCATCACTACAGCAATTTTAAGGAACATGTGCATGGGGAATATTGCGTTTGGATCTGTTTTTTGGCAAAAGGACAAGTCTGGGAAATGTTTAAATAGTCTAAGTTTCACCTTCCCCATTGATTCAAATGCATTTAAAATTCACTCATCCCTACTTGGGATGTGATTGGAATTATAACTGAGGAACACTAGGGGGCAGGCTTTCACCTATGAGAATACATCACAGTACCGATAAAGAATGAATTCATGTTAGAACTCCATAATAACCTATATGTAGCTAGAGATTTCATAATCTCCTGCCACTATACAGACATAGTGGAATGTGGACCCTGAATGCCATTCACATGATGGCACCAATCTTCCTTCTCCTGCGCAGTCACACTGACTGTAGTAGTGTCTGAGTGTCTTTGAAGATTTCAGATGCTGATTAGATAGAGTAAGAAATAAATAGATCAAAAGATATATAGAGAAAGAGAATGGGAAAAAAATAATCTTCTACAGTCTGGAACTTTTGAAAAAATGGCTGCTCCAGAATGCTCTACTACACTGAAAAATGCAAGAAGTATCTAAACCTCATAGCGCCAATAGAAACTCTTTGATCTGTTTATATTGAATTAAAAAAGGAAACTATCTCCATTTTTTATGATCTTAATGCATTGTCTGCTTTAAGTTACAACTTGTCATACTTCTTGAAATATACGTCTTTGGGAAAAAAAAGCCTGCTCTTCCAGGTGTACCCCAAGGTAAAACTTTTGCATATTTTAGTGCCATCAGTAAGAAAGGCTTTTCTTATTGAAGAATTTCATGCTTTCTGATTTATTTAACAACATCTTCCCGATCAAAAGAAAGCAATAACGTTCATGATAGAAACAAAAGGTAGATGAAAGAAGCTTGCCCCCGGAGACAAGATCATACAGAGCTCCGTGTCACGTTTTTTTCTATGTATCAGTTATTTAAATAAATAGCAGCGAGCAATACAAAATATAGTGAGATGCTCGCAAAAGAGATATACCAGTCAAAAACTTTAAAGCGGCAATAAACTCCACCTTTTGACTTGTACCTATAAAAAGGCTTACCTGTAGTTACAAAGTTACATAGTTAGTAAAGTTGAATAAAGACATCAGTCCATCCAGTTCAACCTGTGTGGGTGTGTGTATACATTTATGCCTCTAACGATTCCCATATCCCTCCATATTGGTTATGCTAAGATGCCTACCTTACCATTCTAACAGTAAAGAACCCCTTAAGCAGTTTATGGTTAAATTGTTTCTCGTTCAACTTCACTGAGTGTCCTCTTGAGTAACCTGAGACTGAATAGTTTTCTCCTCAATATAAGGAAAGACAAATCTCAGCCACCTCACACCATACAAGCTCAGCGTGTAAATGGTGATAATTGCCTCAGCCTAACTCCATCCAGGAGTTATTTTTACTTTTTTGTTCCCATTTTTGAGAGGGAAACTTTTTAAATTTTCTGTTTCTTAATAGGTTGAGAGTCACCAACCAAATCCATGCCAACACATGATATATTTTTTGCCACACAAGACCAAAAGTGGCTGCTGGCTATACCAATCCATTTCTACTTTTTATTCAAAAAAAATTCAGTTTTTAAAACTTTATTTTGCATTGATTACATGTCCCCTGGGGCAGGACCCAGGTCCCCAAATACTTTTTATGGCAATTACTTGCATATAAGCCTTTAAAATTAGCACTTTTGATTTATTACGTTTGTGTCCCATAGTGTCACATGTCCCCTGGGGCAGGACCCAGGTCCCTAAATTCTTTTTATGGCAATAACTTGTATATAAGCCTTTAAAATGAGCACGTTTGATTTTTCACGTTTGTGTCCCATAGACTTTAACAGTGTTCACACAAATTTTTGCATGTACGGGGAGTGTTCGGCTCATCCCTACTCAAGATGCGCCAAACCAGAGTTTTTTTTTTTTTTCATTTCCATTTTTGTAATTGTAATTTGTAAATTAGGCATTTATAAGGTACCGTGTCAAATGCTTTGGTGAGATCCACTACAGCCACAGGCCTTCCTCTATACAGATTACAGCTCACTTCCTCATAGAATATTAATAGCTTGGTCTTGCAAGAACAATATTTTCATAAACCCCTGCTGGTTACTACCCTGCTGGTTACTACCAATGATACTATTTTCATCAACAAATTCTTAGATATGGTCCCTTATCATCCCCTTACATCAATAGCTTACAAACTATTGATGTAAGGCTAACTGGCCTGTAGTCTCCTGGTATGTATCTTGGGCCTTTTTTGAATATTGGCACCACGTTAGCTCTCCGCCAGTCTGCTGGTACCATTTTGGTCAGTAAACTATCCTTAAAGATTGGGAATAACAGTCTAGCAATGACCTGGCTAAGTTCTTTGAGAATTCTCGGGTGTAATGCATCCGGCCCTGGAGATTCAAGTGTTCAAGTCTTTTAAGAACACTAACTTCCGATAGCAACTAGGGTACACTTTGTGCTGTGCTGCTAATGCTATCATCTTGTCTATTATACCTTTCCTTTTCTTTAGTGAATACTGAGGAAAAGAATGTATTTAGGATATTTGCTTTCTCCTTTCGCCTCACAAACTTTCGCTGACTATCCTTTATGGGTCCAACTGTAGGCACAGTGAATGTCTCCTAAACTTGCAGTGTTTAGGAGAAGTTCACACTTGAAGCAGCTGGCAATGTCACCAACGCATGCACACTGTGCTCTGAATTGACAGCAAACTGAGTGTGCCATCCATTCAAAGTGCTGTGGCATGACCGTTACGAGTGAGAGCATGAACCTAGAAGGAAGACCGAGTAAAGATGGAATTGCCGATAGCAGTGACTGCACACCACTAGATGGCTTTGTTTAAGGTAAGTCTGTCATAATGTGCTAGTATGTGGTGCATACTAGCTCATTATAGCTTAAACCGCCCAAGGGCTCACATTTATTTTTAATTCATGAGTGTACTACCACTTTAGCCACTTGCGGAATGCATAGCATAGTTAGATATATATATATATATATAAGCCTTTAAAATTAGCACTTTAGATTTCTCCCTTAGACTTTTACAGGGTGTTCCACGGCTTTTCGAATTTGCCGCGAACACCCCAAATTGTTCTCGCAGTTAGGAGAACGGGCGAACAGGCAATGTTCGAGTCAAACATGAGTTCGACTCGAACTCGAAGCTCATCCCTAGTGTACAGGGCATTAGAGTGTACACTGATCAGCCATATTTTGTATGACCACCAGCCTAATATTGAGTAGGTCCCCATTTTCCACCAAAACAGCCCCTTTTGGCAACAAAGCAGCCCTGACCTTCTGAGGCATGGATGCCACTAGATCTCTGAAGGTATGCTGTGGTATCTGGCACCAAGCTGTCATTAGATGCTTTAAGTCCTGTAAGTTGTGAGGTGGGGCCTCCACGGATCGGACTTGTTTTTACAGCACATCCGACAGATGTTTGATTGGAATGAGTTTGGATAATTTGGAGGCCAAGTCAACACCTCAAACTCATTTCAGTGCTCCTCAAACCATTCTTAAACCATTTTTGTCATGTGCCACATTATCCTGCTGAACAAGGCCACTGCCATCAGAAAACACTGATATTAACCACTTCCCGACCGCCCACTGCATATATATACGTCAGCAGAATGGCACGGGCAGGCAAAATCACGTACCTGTACGTGATCGTGCATGTGCCTGCCTGTGGGTCGCGCGCGCGCCGCCAGCGGCGCGCTCGCGACCCGGTCGGGAGCTCCATGAACCCGGCCGCGGGACCAGCGGACCCGATCGCCGCTGGTGTCCCGCGATCGGGTTACGGAGCTGAAGAACGGGGAGAGGTTTGTGTAAACAAACCTCTCCCCGCGCTTCCTACACTGACTGTCAGTGATCGGCTGTTCCCTGTCATCGGGAACGCCGATCAATGACGTCAGACGTACAGCCACGCCCCCTACTGTAAAAAAAAACACAACACGTCACACTGACTCCTCCCCGCCCCCTAGTGGTTAACTCTTTCACTACAACTGTCATTTACATAGGAATCAGTGCTATTTAAATAGCACTGATTTCTGTATAAATGACAAATGTCCCAAAAATGTGTCAAAAATGTCCGATGTGTCCGCCATAATGTCGCAGTCACAATAAAAATCGCTGATCGCCGCCACTAGTAAAAAACAAAATATTAATAAAAATGCTATAAAAATATCCCCTATTTTGTAAACGCTATAACTTTTGCGCAAACCAATCAATAATTGCTAATTGCGATTTTTTTTTACCAAAAATATGTAGAAGAATACGTATCGGCCTAAACTGAGGAAAAAAAATGTTTTTTTATATATTTTTTGGGGATATTTATTATAGCAAAAAGCAAAAAATATTGCATTGTTTTCAAAATTGTCGCTCTATTTTTGTTTATAGCGCAAAAAATAAAAACCGCAGGGGCGATCAAATACCACCAAAAGAAAGCTCTATTTGTGGGAAAAAAAGGACGCCAATTTTGTTTTGGAGCCACGTCGCACGACCGCGCAATTGTCAGTTAAAGCGACGCAGTGCCGAATCGCAAAAAGGGGCCTGGTCCTTTGGCTGCCAATTGGTCCGGGGCTGAAGTGGTTAATGGAGACAAGAAGCGGTAGTGACGCCATATTCATGGGGACAGGAATATGTAAACGATACCATAAATATAATAAGGGAAAATCAATAATATTAACATTACTGCATATCCGGGAACAAAAGATACTGTATATGACTATTCTCTCATAAAAATTACCAAATGTATGTACATTAGTCCAATAGCCACTGACGGACTACCTAAAGGGGAAAGGTCACAAATACAAAAATATTCACTTTTTAAAAAAGGGGCTAATATTCTTGACACATAACAGATAAAATACTAATACTTGATTGTGCATGCTATAGTAAATAATCATAATTGTACATGAGATGCCACAGAACCAGTATACAAGAAAACTTTATATACATTATCACCTAAAAAATAGCTATTATCTATAAAGCAATTGATGTCATATTGTAAAGTGATTTTAAATGAATAAAACAGTAGCGCTAATAATCACAGTGTCTGTGAATAAACTAAATATTTAACCTGTGTAAACAATACTGAAAAATATGTATAAACAGTGCTAAAAAAAAAAAAAAAAAAACAACAACACAATTAATCACCTATATACATAAAGTGAAAAATTAAAGTGAAGTGTGATTATATATTTTTTGCAGGTGTCCAAAAAAGGAAAACAAATCCAAACAAAAGTCCATAAACTGTTACTTGTAGTAATAATGTTTCAAAAAGTGACAAAAAAGTGAATGAAAAATCCTGAAGCAAATAAAGTTTTGAAGTGTCTTTAAACAAAATTCTTGAAGTGACTTGAAAAAATATAACTTCCACCACACCACCTGTGTTCAGTGCTACCGCACCCTAAGGAAACGCACTCACCAGCAGTGTACGCCTTGCACTCTCATGCTTGGCCAACTCGCTTAATAGCTCCACATGGGTCACAGATGGATCCAGACAGAATGTTAGATAATTGCACTCCACATATAAGGAAAAAAGAGATGCTTCCAATAGTGAAGTAGAGTAAACCATTTATTTCAACAGCATACAAAATTCCTCAACCATTGTACTCACATCCTTCATATAAAAATAAGGCACTTCAGCATAATCTTTTCAACAGGAAACAAGGACCCAGCAGTGGTGACCCGATATATTATGGTCTTGGCGGACCCGGCGTTAATACCAATATGTCTCACCCTCCACGCTGTCTCCTTTCTCTTTCACTTCACACGGCACAGCACACCCAGTAACTGGAACGTTGAATGTTAAATGCTCCTCACAGTTGCCATGTAACCATACCCAGACATGGTTCACCGAAGTGGCTTAATCATTGGGGTCATATGTTTAAACCATGAGGTGCAGAAGGTGCACATTCATAAATTCAATGAGTTTCAAGCTTGGATATTTTCCTAACTCTGTTGCATCCTTTCCAGTGTGGATTAAAGGTATCAATCCCAGCAAATTTCATTAAAGGGATCTCTATGATGGTATTTCCTAAAATGGTCTGATCCCTATAACCTCTCGCGGAGGCGACCCCTCAACCCCCCAGTAGTTCTGTTTTGCAGGGACATTCAACTAAGTAGACCACATGTCTGGTATTGTGTGGAGACCTGGTGGATCTTTCAGTAATATGTGGATGATGTTATGCGTATTTACCATGTATTTCTGGTGAGTGCATATATGGCGGAGAAACTTAGCACCAGTTGGTTCTCACATGGTGGATATAGAAGATCTTTTCACAGGATTTTTATATCTCATGATTTGATGAACTTTATTGGGTGGAGGATAAGAAGCCCCTTTTGTTTTTAAGGAGGATTACTAGTGACTGTACATACATTTTCATATTTTAGTTATATATTTGTTTTTGCACTACTTTTATATATCACTACTGTATTGTGAATCATATGTTTTATTGTAGCGCTGCACTTTGTTTGGGTTCAAACAATATTATCAGCTCTATCCAGCTCACTAATGTGAACTACATAGCACCCCCGTATGTTATGGAGATGACAAGGCATTTTATAGACCAACTCCTTCATCTTCCTTAGTGATAACGCTGCTCCTCCATAGATATGGTACAGTGAGTTTGCATTGTCATTCCAGGACAGGAAGTGTGTTACTAGTAGGATAACCAGATGAAAATAAAAAATAATGTTGAAGGCAGTCATCACAACTAAGGTCTGGTAAGCTGCAATATTTTAAATGTTTGTTCTTGTGTTTAGATGCACTTTAAATTGGGAGCTGATAAGGCTGGGATTGGCCTTAGAGCATGCTTCTTATTTAATTGTTGATAAGTCATGTACATGGAGAAAGTAGTTAAGGGTTGGGAGTGTAATTAAAAGGAGTGTATGAGGAAGAATTCACCTAAGGCCCCTTTCACATGGGATCTGTGAGCTGATCCCCTGTGGATCAGAGCAGAGTGGGACAGATGTCACATCTGTGTCCACTCAGTTTCAGCAGAGTGGACACGGGTGGACACCTGTCAGCTCTATGGACAGCCAGGTGTACGCAAACACTGCTGCCTATTTACATCAGGCTACCTCCAATCTGGTCTGGCAAAATGGAAAAAGACAAAGTCCTTTGCCCTTTTTTTTAGCCAACCTGATTTGACCCAGAGGTAGGTGGGTGCAAACAGACACAAGTCCATTTGCCTATGGGGGGTCTAGTAACCTTACAATCAGGTCCGCCTGAAAAACTGACAGGCGGACCTGTTCAGAACGGCTGTGTGAAAGGGACCGAAAGGACACTTACTCTGAACAGAGGTACTGTGATTTCTCATCACAGGCTGAGCAGAGCAGGGATGTAATTGCTTTGGACACTCTGGGTTCTGCAGGCTGCAGGTTTGTCTGCTTCCCTGTGTTTTCTGGATATTTATTCAGTCTCAGACAATCCCTGGAGAGGTGTTTCCAGATGGTGGTTGGAGAGTTCATACATAGCCAGGGACCCCAGAGGCCAGCGTTCTTCTTTCATTGGAGGAGATGACCCCAGCCCAGAGGGTGGTCCAGCCTGCTCATCAGGATCCCAGTCATGCTGAGAGATCCTGCTCAGCCACAAACCATATCAGGGACTAATGAGGGGTGCCACTGAAGACCTGCCTTGGGGGTTCACAGAGTTAGCTGATCTGCTGGAGTCTGAGGGGCAATCCAAGCTTGAGAAGACAATCTGAGTACTGACACAAAGGGAAAGGATACACAAGGCTTGCCTGGCCTGGTACGTTGCTAAAGATGTCCCAGTGCTGTCCACTTGTTGTCTCACTGTTACAAGGGCTGTTCTTTAGAGCTACTATAAGGAAGAGTGTCCTCATTGTTCCTTTTAGTAATGTGGAGTACCCGACAGCTCCCTGAACCCTAATCAAGTTATTGCTGCAATACATTTTAAAAAGACAACCCTTCTAGACTGTGTTCCCTGGATTCAGAAGTATGAAATTGCTGGTTGCCTGGCTGCTATACTAGCAGGAAAAGAACTTGGGACTTTAAAACTGCAGCCCTAGTAAAGGGTGGCACTACACTATACTATACTACCCTGTAAAAGAAAGATGCATTCACTTACCTATACTCAGACCGATCCAGTCCAGACACATACGTGATTGGCTCTTCTCTCTCAGCTAGCAGCTGGCTTAGGGGAGGTTCCAAAGTAAGCCTAATGCCCCGTACACACGAGCGGAAATTCTTCCAGCAAAAGTCAGATGAGAGCTTTTGGTCCGAAAATGCGACCGTGTGTGTGCTCCATCCGAATGCTCCATCGGACTTTTGCTAGCGGAATTTCAGCCAGCAAAAGATTGTGAGCATGTTTTCAATTTTTCGGTCGGAAAAAGTTCAGAGCGGAAATTTCCGATCGTCTGTACCAATTCTGATGCGCAAAATTCCTACGCATGCTCGGAAACAATTCGACACTCGGAAGCATTGAACTTAATTTTCTCGGCTCGTCATAGTGTTGTACGTCACCACGTTCTTGACAGTCGAAAGTTCAGCAAACTTTTGTGTGACCGCGTGTATGCAAGCCAAGCTTGAGAGGAATTCTGTCAAAAAAAAAAACATCCAAGATTTTTCCGATGGAAATTCCACTCGTGTGTACGCGGCATTAGGGTAATGTCACCACACAGGCATTGCAGCCATTGTTGGATTGTTTTCTCCCATGCAGCCAGCACAGGGGAGATCATGTGACCAGACTGGGGTTGCCTGAGAATAGGTAAGTATATGCATCTTTCTTTTACAGGGTAGTTAGCATAATCATTAGAAGGGAGGTGGGGGCGGTTTTAAGCTTAGTATTACCCCACCAATTCTACTTTAATATCGTTTCAGTCTTTACTGAGAAGATGATTGTATCCAATTTTGAATGCACTTTATGTTCTCTTTCTCTCCTGTTCTGTCCAACACAACCATAACTTACACAGGAAATTAGAGGAAATCTTTCCTTGCTGTAATAGAAAATCCTTCTTTTTTGCCGTCCATGTCTGTGTTGTTCTGTCTGACACTCACCAAATGGAATAGAAACCGGTAGACTCTCTATTGCTTCTTGTTCTGCCAAACACCTGTCAAATAGACAGGAAATGAGGAGAAATTTCCTAAATTGCTACATTGGGTACACAGGCAGCCAAACAAAGTTAGAGGGTCTAACCCTTCCACATTCCTTTCACACCTAAAAAATGTGTTGGCTTTAGTTCAAATTCAGTAGAATTTTCCTAGTGCTGATATAGTCATTAATCTCCTGCCAATCACATAATGCAAAGAGAGTGGACTTTAATGCCCACGGGCCACACATATGCATCCATGGATGGCAGAGCTTTCTGTTCTAAGAGTGTGCTCCCTGCATGCTCCCAGCACAGTGACCGAGCTGTCAAAGACAACTCTTGGTTCGTACTGATGATAGGGAGTTGGTTGGACCAGCTCTTAATCATGTGATCACTGTGGCAGCCAATCACACAGGTCCCATGACCCGTTAATCCTACATGCCCCTGGGCATACCCTATTAAAGGGACACTGGGGCTGGGCAGAAAGGGGTTAAATCTATTTGTTTGATTTTTCCTTGATTGTTCCTTTTAGATAAACTAGCATTCTTTAATTTTATAAATAAAAAAAATTTGCAAAGTCATATTGCTTGTGTTTTAGCCGTGACTAATTTTGGTGATATCTCTTCCTGGACATGTGTTTTGTAAGCTGTTAAGCTGCTGCCTGAGGAGATATCTGATACTGTGGTTGTCATTGGAAGGGGATATGGAGAGAGGAAGCTTATTTGGTTCTACACATTTGGGTTTTAAGATGCAGTAAAATGTAATTAACAATTGATTTTTTTTTTTTTTATCTGAACTACAATGCAGCTTTGCAATAATTGTTACATCATTTAATGTTTTTTTTTTAACTACAATCAGTGTAGTACCTCATTCTGATTGTTCATCAGCCTATTGCATTCCCTGTAAAGCAGAACTCAGACTGGGGGAGGGAAATGCAGCACAAGGAGACAATTAGTTCTGCAGGAACCTGAGGAATGGAGAATTAAACTTACCTATCAGTTAACTGTGAAATCAAATGCTGGGGAAGGAAGACCAGCCTAATGTATGAAAAACTTGTAACTTGTGGTCAATTATTTTTTTCTATCACTTTTATTCCCAATGTTAATAGCTATCCATACAAAAAGCAGGGACACAGAAGACAATAAAAACCTGGCAATGGGGAGAATGCAGACATCCCAAGTCTCCCGTGAGGTGCGGGAGCCTCCCGCATTTCAGGGGCGGCTCCCAGACACCCGCAAGTGCTGCACAATATCCTGGCTGCGGGGCTGATCTTGGATTGTCCGCTGGTTCACAGCCGGGGATGATCAGTGCTGCAGGAAGGACAGCTGTGATCACTGATTTCGCTGTATAGCTGACAGCCACTTCTCCTTCTCTCCCTCCCACAGCTGTCAGCTAAAAAGCTATATAGGGAGATCGGTGATCACAGCTGTCCTTCCTGCTGCTCGGATCATCCCTGACTGTTAAAAAAGCATGTTATTTTAACCCCCTGGGTTTTGCTGGCTGGGTCCCCACACTGTTTTTTGTCAAATAGCTGGTTGCTAAGGAGTGGGCCTGGGTTACCCGCTGACAACTGAATAAAAAAAAAAAACAGACAATTTAAAATGATTAAAAAAAAACTGCGTGGGGTCCCTCCCCAATGCATACCAGGTCTTCGGTCTGGTATTGATTAAGGGGAACCCTCAAAATCCATGTTGATGGGGACAAGTGACTCATCCCCACAACCATGGCCAGTGGTTGTGGGCATCTGCAGGCAGGGGGCTTATCTAATCTATAAGCCCCTTTTAACAAGGGGGCCCCCAGATCCTGCCCCCCATGTGAATGAGTACAGGGTACATAGTACCCCTACCCTTTCACCAAAAAAGTGTCAAAAAGTAAAAAAAACACAGAGACAGTTTTTGACAATTCCTTTATTAAAAAAAAAAATATATATAACAATTTACCCATGCACCGCTGAACAAAAATTTACATTGGGGGACACAGTTTTTTTATTGTTTATTTTTCAATAAAGGAATTGTTAAAAACTCTCTCTGTGTTTTTATTACTTTTTGACACTTTTTTGATGAATGGTCACTCACATGGGGGGATCTGGGGGCCCCCTTCTTAAAGGAGGCTTCCAAATTCCGATAAGCTCCCTGCCCGCAGACCCCCACAACCACCGGCCATGGTTGTGGGCATGAGACTCTTGTCCCAAAGCACCCACCCCCCATGTTAAGGGTATGTGGTCCGGTATGGTTTAGGAGGGGGGGTTGCTCACTCAACCACCCCCAGTTTCCTGACCTGCCAGGCTGCATGCTCGGATAAGGGTCTGGTATGGATTTTGGGGGGGGGCCCCATGCCGTTTTTTTTTATTTTAGCATGGAGTTCCCCTTAAAATCCATACCAGACGCAAAGGGTCATCTATGCATTGGGAGGGACCCCATGCTGTTTTTTTAAATTGTCTGCTTTTTTTTTACATTCAGCTGTCAGCGGGAAATCCACTGACAGCTGACGAGTCATCCATTGTTGGACGCGGTGGTCGGTCGGCCCACTCCTTAGCAACCAGCTCAATGTGGTACATTACTGCATTAAATAATGCAGTAATTACCGATAAATCGAACAAATATCGCATTCAGTATTTAACGTTTAATTTAGCACAATTGTTACAGTATACAGTATTTTACTACATTTTATTAGCCGTTATTTAACTCTTAGTGAATTGACCCCTAAGTCTCACAAAGACTTCAACCAATATAAATCTGCCCTCCAAAAATACAACTCTTGCCTCCCAACTGCCAAGCAGACCTATTTTATTACTCTCATTAACACCTTCTCACCCAGTCCCTATCAACTCTTCTCCACCTTTAACTCTCTATTTTGTCCTCCACTGCCTCCACCCACTAACTCACTCACTGCCCAGGAGATCGCCAATCACTTTAAAATAAGATTGATACGATTTGTGATTAAATCTCCACTCTACAGATATCCCCCCCGTTTAACACCCCATGTCCACAGTGTGGCAGGGCGAGGCTGTGCCACTGTTCAATATGGCGGTCTGAGCCAGCTTGCAGAAAGCAGGCACACTAATGATGCGGTGTGAGGTGGATGTCACACCATACTGTCCAGGTCACACATGCCACTTCACAGGCATACTTTAGACACCCCCCAGGTACCATATTTAAAGGAATATTTCACTTTTTTTTTCACTTCATGCATCATTAAAATGACTGCTCCAGAAAAAACGTCAGTTTTTAAAACTTCTTTTTGCATTGATACATGTCCCCTGGGGCAGGACCCGGGACCGCAAACCCTTTTTAGGACAATAACATGCATATTAGCCATTATAATTAGCATTTTAGATTTTGAACATTCGCATCCATTGTATTTAATAGGGTTCTAACGTTCGTGCGAACTGTGGGTCCGTTCGCAGGTTCTGGTGCGAACCGAACCGGGGGGTGTTCGGCTCATCCTTACTCTCTAGCACAGAGTGTCAGTTCTATGAAGGGGACTAGGGCAGAAAATGCCTGCACATTGTGCATTGGCATAGCTTGAAGTCCAAATTTGGAGCACAAGAATGTGTAACAAGGCTCCAGCTAATTTGGTTTAGTGTTGTTAGCCCAAGAAAGGAAGTTACTGTGGATAAACCTTGCTAGTATGATCACCAGTTATGATTTAAATAAAAAGAGGAAATATAACGAGATTCAACTTTTTACTATGAGAATAACATGTGCAACATTAAATTTGTTAGTATTTATTCAGTAAATATTTTTTACTGGCATAGCATGTATGTTAAGAAAATTACAGTAAAAGAGTGACAGTTTATCTATATTTTCACACCAGAGGTTTTGCTTTTGCAATAATGGCCATTGCATAACTAATATGATGGATACCACTGGTGTAAACGCATTGTCAGTTGAAATCACTTTATGAAATCCATATAGGATACTATAGTATAATATGAAACAGATGCATACAGATTGCAGCTCATATCATTTAATAGTCAATACAGGATTACATTTGTTTGGTGTATATTTATGTCTTTGGATCTGCTCATGGGTTAAGGGAATATTAAAATAGTACCTATCAGATATATTTCATCCCCACTACAGTATACTTAGTTATTACATTTGGGAATCTGCAGAGAGGAATGAGAAAGCGTAGTGTCAAAACTGTTCAGTGAGCACATCCAGTGCTCAACGGAGAAAGAAAGCGTAAAGAGAGAACGAGATTATGAAGCATACTGATGATTAGTGACTGGATGTGTGGCGCATCCACAGAGATTTATAAGTTACTTATGGCTTCCAGACAGGTTCTTCCCTTTAAGGTCTAATCAATCATTTTATTAAAACGCTGACAGGTCAGGCTTGGAACCCTCAGTGATCGCGCCAAGATGAGTGCAATGTTGCTTTGGAGTAAGAGGGAAAATGGTCTGAGTGATAAACTGCAACTGGCTGCATGAAAAATGACCTGTGAAATTCTGGAACATGTGCTCTGCTGATCGGGAATGGATGCATCCTGAAATCAGAGCAAGACTCTTTATTCCAGTTATGTGTTTCAAAAAGTAGTTTAGTATCAGAAAGTATCAGTATGTGTTTCAGAAAGTATTTACTTTCTACATGTATCTAGAAGTATCTAAAAATACTGGTTGATGCAGCCCACTGTCTCTCTCGCACAGGCAAAGCAAAAAATTACATGGACATACCTCCCAACTTTTTGAGATGGGAATGAGGGACACCTATCAGCAAAAGTATGCAGGCATGGGACATACCCCTGGCCACGCCCCCTTAAAGGAGAATTGTACAAAACAACAAGATTGGTTAAAACCACAAGTGCTTTTTTTTACCACTAATATTCCGGTTATATTGCCTTTCGGAATTTACAAATGCAGCAATTTAGAATTAAAGGTTTAGTGCCGGAAATCACTTATTGATAGCTAAAAAGTTCTTTTTTTTCATATACATCTATATAGATCAGACCAAAATGAGGGACAAATGAGGAGGAATGAGGGACAGCGGAACATTGCTCCAAATCAGGGACAGTCCCTCAAAATCAGGGACAGTTGGGAGCTAAGCATGGATTATACTGCATGAAAACATTGTGGGTGTGCTTCAAGATATGGTTACCAATTCTTCTGAACTGACCTGGGAATCCTGGGATACATATATGCATGTATCTTTTGAAACGTAATGTTCCACCCTGCGGTGAAAATGATGAGTGAATCCATTGATCTTTGTCGGGACCTCTCAGTCTGTCTCCCCTCTATTCCTTTTTCTCTACCTTTTCTCTCTTTTCCTATCATAGCTCTCAGAACCAATGAGGATACGATGTTAGGTTCTTAGTTAGGAACGCGCTACCGGCTAAGGTACCTCTGCCTCTTCGTGGGCTTTAAGGGCCGATTAGACTGGATGTGATGAATATGAGTACAAATTGCACTCCTGTGTGTTTTTTTGATATTGTCTTTTGTGTCATTGGAATTGGTAAATTGGGTTATGTATCCTAGTACAATCTATCCTAAGGCTACTTTCACACTGGAGCGGTGGGGGCGCTGGCGGTAAAGTGGCGCTATATTTAGCGCCGCTTTACCAGCGTTTTAGCGGCGCATTTCGGCCGATAGCGGGGTGGTTTTACCCCCTGCGAGCGGCTGAAAAAGGGTCAATACCGCCCGCAAACCGCCGCTGCAGCGGCGTTTTGCGGGCGGGTTCGGCGCACTGCCCCATTGTTTTCAATGGGACCGGGCGCTATAGGAGCGGTAAATATACCGCTCCTATAGCGAGCCAAAGATGCGGCTTGCAGGACATTTTCCAGCGTCCTGCAAGCGCACCGCTTCAGTGTGAAAGCCCTCGGGCTTTCACACTGAAGACACAGCAACAGCTGTTTCGGGTCGGTTTGCAGGCGTTTATTTTAGCGCAATAGCGCCTGCAAACCGCCCCAGTGTGAAAGGGGCCTTAAAGTAGAACTAAGGTCAAAACTAAAATATGTGATAAAACTAAGTAGAATGTACAATATGTCTGTCTTGGTTTGTCATGCAAATGAACACATATAGAGAAATGTACCTGCTCCCCCTCCAGCCTGTCAGCTTCCTTTATTGTGGAGACAACAGGTCTTCCTCTTTTTCCAAATGTCCCCTTTTGCGTTATGCCGTTAATGAGGAGACTACAGTGCGGCGGCGTGACGTCATTAGGGGGTGTTGCTTCCTTTGCTTAGAAAGCCCTAGCGTGTCAATCAACTTAGAAGACACGCCAAGGCTCCCTCCAAAAATGTAAATAGGGAAAACTTGTTCTGATATGTAGCAACCATTGCTAAAGGATATTGACATCATATTACAATCAGTAATTCAATTAGGTTTCCTGCTGTAGATTCATCATAGAGCAGCAACACTATTGGCAAGGTCAGACAGAATATCCGCATTAATGGGGGCTACATATGGGAAGAACAGCCAAGAGCCAGCGTTATTTCTGGGTGCGGGGGATTGCTAATCCAATGCTGCAGATGCTTCCTTTCCAGCAGGTCCCTTACAATCCCCTCATGTTGACATCACTCCTCATGAGGGGATCCCACCAATGGAAGTCAATAGACATGTGCAATTCGTTTCGTTCCGAATTCGTTTTTTAACGAATTTCGACAAATTCGTTAATTTGGAAATATCCGAATTAACGAAAACCCGTTTTAACAAATTTTTCTGAATATTCGTAAATTCGAATATTAAAAAATTTGTAAATTCATACATTATCACATTCGTAAATTCGTACATTCGTAAATTTGGACATTTGTAAATTCGTACATTCGTAAATTTGTACATTCATTAATTCGTTAATTCGGAAATTCGGAAATCTGAAATAATAATTACCTAATAATAACTTAACTATTAAATTATAGGTATTGTAATTTCCTTTCAAATTTGTCTGTTAGTGAATGTAACAAATACAAATTTATCCCAAGTTACGAATTATCCGCAATAACGAATGCCACATCTAATCGAATAGAAAGTAATGAATTAATAATAATGAATAACAATAATAATAATAAAAACGTTTTATTAGTATTATTTGTTATTAATTTGTTCCCTTCCATTTGTTTAGATTTGTTATTTCGGATAAGTCGTAACTTTGGATAAATTTGTATTTGTTAAGTTCACTAACAGCCAAATTTGAAAGGAAATTACAATACCTATACTTAATTTAATAGTTAGTTACTTTTTCAAATTTTCAAATTTTCGGATTTTCTAATTTCCAAATTTACGAATTTTCTAATTTACGAATGTACGAATTTACAAATGTAGGAATTTTCTAATTTACGAATGTATGAATTTACGAATTTTCTAATTTTTCGAATGTACGAATTTACAAATGTAGGAATTTTCTAATTTACGAATGTATGAATTTACGAATTTACAAATTTATGAATGTACGAATTCATGAATTTACGAATGTACGAATTTATGAATGTACGAATTTACAAATGTACGAATTTACGAATTGCGATCATAACAAATAATCTGAAAAATGAAAAAAAAAATTGCATTGTCACATGAGTGCAGCTTTAGGTTTGTAAAAAGGGCATTTACATTTTTGAGGTTTTTAGATAGTTACTTTTTTTTTTATTCAGGTATTAGTTAGAGGGGTAGAAGAGGGGTAAACATCCTGGAGATGGGCATTAGAAAGCTTATAGGTGGAGGGAAAGACACAGGTGAGCCCTCATCAGTGTGTCTATGCTCTTCCATCCAGGCGCCATGTGGGTGACATGGAAAATAGCAATAAGTGATAATGATCATTATCCCAGCCATACAGTCTTGCAAATGCATATTACTTCTAAGAACAAGTTGATAGAATTATGAATTTCTGTAAAAAAATTATTTAGTGCTTTTGCTTTACCAAGAAACAACTAAAAAACATTAGGAATTGTGTGTGGCCAATCCATATGCTTGTACCGTGGTTGATGTTATCTGAACCAGGAACAAAAAAAGTCTGCTTCAATGAATCAGAAATAGCCTTTCTCCTGTTCTTCATGTGCCAGTCATGATGATGTAGTAATAGGATGGGAGTGGAAATAAAGACAGCATTGGTCACACTGATCCCCAGTGATCTTAGAGCAGACAACTAAATTTGGGTGTTTGTTTTACAAGAGCTTACAAACTTATTAGCAACTCTCCAATTTTCAAAGATCAAGTTGTTAATAAGTTATATTTAGAGATGTTGTCTTTCGAAAAGCTATTTATTTTAGGTTGGAATGTTTTTTTATACCAGAATTACAAACTTAAAAGTGACAGATGCTGCAGAAGGGAATTTAATATAGCCATCTAACAAACTGAAGTTAAAGTCTCATCAGCACTTAGGTGGCGTAGTGAGTGTTCCGTTATTGGACTAAAGTGTGATAATTGTCCACTGCAGCAACAGATAAGCTTCAGGTATGTGGCCAACTTCCAACATCTCCATAGTAACTGAGAAGAAACAACAAAGAGGGTGCAAAGTCTTATGCATTAACTTTTTAAAAGTTTATTAAAATATGTAAGTGCCAAAAACGTACTCACAAAGGCTAAAATGGCATAGACCTAAAGGGGTGTAGAGGCCCCAAAACTGGCAATAGATACAAGATTCAAGTGTTCCGTGATGACCTGAACCGTACTTACTAGCAACCAGATGAGTTGAAATGTTTCAATGGCAAAACTCTCTGTCAGCATCCTGGTTTTGGCTATGATGCATCCCTGTCTGTCTGTCCGCCTGCAAGGTGATTGATGTGACCATTCTCTGGGTGAACGACCAAACCTGATTTAAGCCAGCCAAGCCTGCAGTATCATGCTTGTGATATCTCTCTGTCTGTCCTGCAATGCTGCTTGGATTCCCCTGATTATGACCTCGGATTGGATATTGACTATTCTCTGAACTCTGCTTGCCTTTGACTACGGATTGGACCCTGACTCTTCTGAACCTTGCCTGCCTTGTACCTGGACTGTCATTACACCACTCTGCCTGTCTGCCAACCAAAAGTATAGGTTTGCTCGGCTCTGTTCGCACCTTCCCCCAGCTTGGTGGCCTAGACACTATAGCATTGCATATAAGACCTGGGGAAAAACAAGTACGGGTAGACAGTGGCGTCGCTAGGAGTGGCTTTTGGGCTAAAGCCCAGAATCTGGGGCCCATAGCCCAGAGTCTCTGCAGGGGTCCCCAAGGGGAGGGGAGGCTCTCTGGAGACCCTGATACAAGGGAGAGGCTCTCTGGGGACTCTGATGTAGGGGGGGGGGGCTCACTGGGGACCCTGATTTAAGTGGGGGGCTCTCTGGGGATATATATACACACACACACATGTATAATACTGTATATGCCCAAGCGTATGACTTTCTTTACTATGCTGCTATGGGCTCTAGCCCCAGATCTTTTGTAGACCTAGCAACGCCCCTGCTGGTAGGCCTGCTTGCCTTAATGGAAAGGGGGCTGCTATAGGTGTAAAACACAGAAGCGTGACACTCTCTTCCTCAGAGTTTCGGAAGAGGATGTTGTCCTCTACACAAATCCGCTCTTCTGCTTGAGGGCTAAAGCTTTTTTTTTGGCCTTTGAAAAAATGTTTTTAGCATTTATATATTTGAATACATGTTTATAAAAGTAATGCACTAGGCTATGCACCCTCTTTGTTGTTCACTACAGCCATCAAACATTTATACTTTACTTGGTGTGGTAAAGAATAAAATATGAGGGGTCCAGTGACCAAGGAAAGTTTTGAGTGCAAGTCCATCAACTTTGCTATGTTGACAGCACAAAGGACTTTAAGCAGAACAGAGGAAACTATTAAGTCATTCGTACAGAGGTTTTTGTTTCAAGATTTAGGCATGCTGATGAGGAAGAATGACAGCATAAAGATCCTAAATGATTTTAATTAATTTACATGTGTTTTGCTTTTTGAAACACAGGGACCCCACAGAGAGATATAAAGAAACAGTCAATATGATAACTCTATGCATGAAATAGTATATCAATACATCACTTCCAGATGGTTAGAGAACAGTTTCTAGGGGTATGTGAGCACATGGCACAAGTTCTGTCCACCTGTATGAAATCACTGGCAGAATATTAAAGAGATCCCAGCCATCACTGAATCATGTGTAGTGACACACATGTCTCCCTGATATAATTAGATTTTGGCAGTAGTGTAGCTATAAATAAGAGTCTTTGCAGCACACACTGTAAAACACACCAAGCTCTGTATTAAAGGACATATTCAAACGTCAAATAAAGTCATTGCAGCGGTGCTCTTAGGTTACCTAGATCTAAGCTTTATTTATTCCTTTGCAGCTTTATTTTGGAAGCTACCACATACTTTTAGGACTGCAACCGCATGTCACATGATTCTCTACTAAGCAATGTCACTTTTTCTAAGCAAAGAAAAGAGTCTGCACTGGACAAAGATCAGAATATCTGGCCTATATGTTTACATGTTTAGTAATTGGTGTTCTCAGACTACCAAAATACCATGGACAAGGTGATATTAGGAAATTGAATGGTCTGGATAAAAGCTCCAGGCAGAAAAGTTTTGACCCCAGTATACATTTGCGGATTGAATTTTACATTTTGATTAGAGTTTACCTAAAATAGGTGCTAATAATGGTTAAAACTGTCCAATATGCTTGTAACATTCTATAACAGTAAATAACACTGCAGAGCATTGGTACAAGCCATTTTTGTAAACATCCCTGAAACACCATTACTGCAAGCTAAAGACATTAGATAATGTTTTATATTTTATTTTTTAATTAGATGACATTCTCACAATCTAGATCATGTTATATCGTCTCTCAATCTAACTGACAAGATATAGATCAGAAAGGGGTCATCTAATGTCTATCAGCACCATAACCCTTTGTAAATATGCTGAAAAAGGGCAGAAGACAGTGACATGAAATGTATTTCTATTTGTGGGTTCTTGCGTCTATTTCTTTCTACAAATGAGAGATATACTCTGCCTACAGTGGGTAACTTGAACTTTGGGAAGTTAAATATGCATAAGCTTGGATCACCTTTTTATATACAAACCCTACTTTGCTGCTCTTTTTTGTACTCTTTTGTATTATATCACCCTTACAATATCTCACTTGAACTTCTTATTTTGTCTGACTGTCTGAAGCTAATGAAAAAAAAAAGAATAATAATGCAGCAAGTATAACATATAAACATCTAAAAGTACCTGCTCATACCAACACAAGCTTTCATTGTTCTCTCTATGCCCTAATGCATGGCCATTCTGACTGGGCAAAGCTCAAAGACTTGCTGATAATGTTGAAGCTTGCTCAGACCCCTACCTCCCACACATTGGTATTGTCCACTGAGGTATCTCATGATAGCTAAGAGCCAATGGGAGTTTATGGTGAAATGAAGGAGCAGGCAAACTCCAACACTACACAGAAGTGTCGGAGCTTTACCCATTGAGAGTAGTTCAGCACTGTAGAGGGTGTAATGAATGGCCCCACTTGGTACCTGTACTTTATACCTGTTTTCAGCTTTATTTTTTTAATTACAGGGTTATTTTAAGTCTCTAAATACATCCGAGATGTCTCTGCTCTGTTAGAGAATTAAATGTTTATGATCATCTCATTAATCTGAATTGTACGGATGATCAAGCTTCATAGTAGAGTAGCTCTGGGGAAGTGGCATGTAATCTCCCTGGCGGTAATCCTGAGTGTGGCTCGTGGTGGATTTTCAGTAGCAAAAGCGGTAACCTCAGGATCGCATTGCAGGATCCAGGCAAAGTTACTTACCTTGTCCCCAGGATCCTGCGATGTCCTCCCGCTGTGTGTGCGAGCTGTCCTCCACCGGATCTATCACAATGCCGGGCTCCGTTGTCTGCGAGCGTTGCGACGAACGGAGATGGAGCACGGTGCCAAATTCAAAAAGTGAAAAACACATTTCACATACAGTACACTGTAATCTTACAGATTACATTACTGTATCACATTATTTCACCTCCCTTTTGTCCCTAGTCTGTCTAGTGCCCTGCATACAGTTTTATATTATAGATACTTTCTTTCTGCCTGGAAACCGGAGATTGTCCATAGCAACCAAAAAGCATCTCTTTACATCAAAAGCAGTTTTAGACCAGCTAGAAAACAGCGATAATAAATTAGAATCACTTTCAGAATTGAGCCATAGTGATTTGTGGGGGAATTCATCATCAAACACTCAAAGTAATGACACCAACAATTCTGCAACTGAGCAAATTTCAGTGTTTTTGATTTGATTACATTATTAAATTATTTTTATTATTATTATATTATTATTTGTTATAATTATTTATAGTTATTTATTATATTATAATTTATGATTTTGTGTTTCAAACTTTATCATACGCGGGATGTCTACTAGACTCTTGTTTGGACAGTTTAAGTGTGTTATTCCTAAGAATTACAGGCCTACAATATAAAACGCCAAATTTCCATGCAAAACATTGTACCGCTTTGAGCATCAAAAATATGAAATAATCATACCGCCAGGGAGGTTAAGGTGGTGTAAATCTTGTGATTGTCTCAGAATTTACACTTTATTTCAAACAGTATGGCTATGATATAAACAGCTCATTATGAATTTTAGGGCTTGTTCACACCCTCAGTGCTGGGTTGTGTTGGGCGGCCATGCCCAATGCAGTCACAAAGTAAGGCCTCTGCAATATGTCTTATGTCCTATAGCTTCTGTTTACATCAACACACTGTGACATTGTTTCCTTAAAAAAGTAGGACATGCACAGCACATTGTACTGCATTGCAATGAACGGCAGCACAGAAGAAAAACATACAAGTTGAAAAAAAACAAAACAAGTGCTACAATGTGTTTTAGCAACGCATTGCGTGTTATGTGAATAATCCCTAAAAAAAGAAGAAAACCTTTAGCAGTTTGTAGCAACTAGAGAACTCAGAAGCACCCGCAGAAAGAGAGAGGATCAGCATTTTAAACCAATCTGGTTTCTGCTGCTTTGAACAGTACTGTCAGTTTAACATGTCCAAAGGGAGATGAGAGTCCCTTCTTCATTTGTATTCTGCGACTACTTTATCAGGCCAGTCACAGCTTGAGAGGAATCTTAGAACAGGACATATTGCTTACAAGCACTGTGGTCTGCTGGGAGATCCAGGATCTGTCATTGTTATTTGGTACAGGTACAGAATTGCAAAATCATTGGCTGGTATAAATAGCTTTTTGCCAAGCGTTTAGCTTTAAATCAATACTTGCAGAGCATTTCAACTGTACTGTATGGGCTGAACACCCCCCTGTTCAGTTTGCACCAGAACTCCCGAACAGAGAAAAAGCTCTGACCTGAACGCCAGACCCTATTAAAGTTGATGGGATCCGAACTTGAAAAATCAAAAGTCCCCATTTTGAAGGCTTATATGCAAGTAATTGACCATAAAAAGGGTATGGGGGTCTGGAATGAATGAAAAACATTTTTATTTTAAAAGATCGTATTTACAAGAGCAGTGATTTTATTGATGCTTACAATAAAAATTATTTAAAAAAAAAATTAAATTATATTTACATTTCCGGCAATACAATACTATTGCCGACAATAGAAAAATGTTTTAAAAAATGGTGTGGTGTCCCTCCCCAGTCCATACCAGGCGATGTGTGGGCCAAACTTTTGCTCAGCCCAAACCATTTGCCCAACACTACTGTTAAAGCAGAATAGTACTCCCCTGCCTGTATGCAACTCCAATGATGGGATCAAAGCTGTCCTTCAGCACTCTGTCAGTGATGCCATCTTCTGCACCACATCTTCTGGGTCCTTCGTCACTGATCACCCTTCATTGGATGGTTGCTTTTGATGTAACCTCTGCAAAGCACACTAGAGTTACATCATCCCTAACACCTGGCTACATTCCTGGCACTTTACAGACGCCTGGGTGTACACTATACTGTGTTTTGCAGGCAATGTACACTTATTTAAGCATTGCTATAAGGAAGGGGGAGTTTTTTTTTTCAAGCAGAAGGGATATGTAAAGTCTCATCTGCTAAAAAAAATGTTTCTCCCAACAATTAAAAAATGGCAAAAGTTCTGCTTTAGGTAAGACAATGGACCTTTTTTGTCAACCATATTTGTACTCTATATACATTAGTTATATTTTAGTTATGAATTGTTTTACTGATTTATACTTTATAATTATACGACAGTAAACACATGTATATTATAATAATATACATTATTCCTGCTGAAATGTTATGGTGTATGTGGTCTTTCCTCAATTTCATGATCTATGCAAAATATTTCAACTTATTATGATGCCAAAGAATTCCATTAGAGAAATGTTTCCTCCCAGGGACACAACAGAAGTGAGTAGCAATCTCCATTCGTAGACAGTTGTCACCAGAACAGGCATCCCCATTAGAAGGTTTATCCTCAACTCCTGTTAAGGTGACAGCTGTAAAATCATGGGCTTTGCAGTGGGGATACAGAAAGCAATAAAAAACAGACAGAGTTTTGGCTGCAGAAGCACTATTTGCTTCCAATATGACCATATAACATAACCGCAATAATGCAGTGCCTGACCACAAGCATGCCAAAGCTGGACATGTCAGAAAGAACAAAATATTATCATCTCATAAACCAATAAACAGCATCTGTTCATGAGTCAGTCATGATAATGCAATGGTGGTTGTGGGCTCAGACAAGGCATGGCTCCAAATGGCTTGTAGTAAAGAAACTATAATTTTTTCACATCAGAAAAATGTTAAGCTAGGCAAGGAAAAATGAATTATTTTGGATGTCTGGTTTAGGATTGAAGGTTAACTTAGTAGACATCTTAGTTTTAAAAAACTGAGACAAAAGTGGTCATAAGCTATAATTATAGACCTAAAGACTAGCCATTAAAACTCCAAAATTGTTTGTGTTTTAGAACAGAGGACTGAGACAATAAAAAAAAAAAAAAAAAAAACTCTTCCAATCGATTCATATGACAGTTTAACTAGCTACAGAAAATTGATATCACAGGAGTGTAAATGGCTGCAATCATATTTTTGACCTACGGTATATTATATCCTGTTGGAAAATGTACTCAAAACTTTATTTTAACGGCATTAAACTGATATTGTGTTTTGGTGAAGTGTTTATTTTATATATTCAGCTTGTATATTTGAAAACATTAAATTCTGAGACTTTTATCCTTCAAAATCTAGACCACAGCAAATCGCCAAGTAATATAATATCCTGCTGTTTTCAATAGCTTATTATACAGATGTATTGGGTATTTTTTTAAGTATTCTTTCTTGTGCATAATATAATCCTGTAAAATATAGGCAATCCAATCACAAATGTCAAGCAGACAGTATTTCCAGTTAATTTCTGACCCTGGAAAGGAAAAATACGTCTTGGAAATTGTCTATTATAAAAAAAGATCATAAAACAAAGCTCATGTGTAAAACTGCTTATAGATTGTTATAACTACATACATTTTCAAGCAATGTAATGCTCACCTTGAATTGGAAATTAATGGCCTTTAAGTGGTGTGTTTCTCTACAGCAGCTTAATGCATGTGGCATTTAATAACAATATACGGTATGCTGTATGTTTATCCTGTATTACCATCAACCAGGATCACTTGTGGGGTGAAGGACACAAATAAGCATGCATCTTCATGCTTTGGAATGAGAAAAAAAGATTTCTGATTGGTAAAACACAATTATGAATGTCTACTGGCCTTTCCACGAAGTCTGATGGTTAGAAAGACAATATCTCATTCGACTTTAAAGAAAATGTATGCTTTACAAATGCAGGTAAAAGCAACAAGTCAATCCTAATGCCGGCCCAACCAACTGCACATACTTATTTTTCCTTCACTCCCCCGCTGCTCTCAGCCCAAGGACTGGAGAGAGGAAGCCTATATACTGTAAAAAATAAAAAATTATAGCGCAGCAATTTTTTATTTATTTTTTATTTATTTTTTTATTTTTTTATTTTTTTTTTTTTATTTAACTTTTATTTTTTATATATTTTTTTTTATTTTTTTTTTTTTATGTATGTTTTCCTTAGTGATATTTGATGGTTATTTGCTGCTGCTCTTTTACTTTTTTTCAATATTTTTTCTAGCGCAGTATTTTTTAATTTTTTCTATATACTGTAAGCCCTAAGTCAGGACTTGGAGCTTAGGTTTGACTGAAGACTCTCTTCCCACTCTCATGGGAGAGTGCCGGTTCCTGATCGGCCAAAACAACAATACATAGAAGAAAGGTAAGTCACATGCTTTCCGATACCCTGAAGTTCCAGGCTTTTATTTGTTGTCAACTTCGAACAGAGTGCTGATTTTGACTGTGTTCCTTGAACCCACTGTGTTACCATGGGCAAATAACATACAGGACAGCTGGTAGAGAGACAAATGCAGACAGTGGCTCAGTTGGCAGGCTGATGAACAGGAGCAGACAAACAGATAGGTAAACAGCTCAATGACTGACAATAGCAAAGTTAACAGGCCAATAATAAGGATAAGCGCAAAAAAGTAGAATGCAACCCAAACAACTTGAAGAAACAAATAAAGGCATGAACAGAGAGACAGAAGTCACATTCAGGTAGACCTCTTTCCAGGGCATGGGAAAACAGATTAACCAGTTGTTCAGCTACAAAATGAACGGCCAGCAGTCTATTTATGCTTTCTCAATTAGTGCAGATGTGCACTTCAGAAAGCAGCAGATGTTAAAGGCTCAAGGCTAATTATTATGATGGGGAGTAAAGGAAAAGTGTGTATGTGCTGCAGGTAGTACCAGCTTTAATGTGAACCCTGTGCTTTGTCCCACAGAGCATTGTGTATATAACTTCCAGGTTCTATGTCCCCATTGAAAGATTTCCTCTCACCTCCTGTTTTGGAGAAAATAGAGAGAGGAAATCTACCCAATAAGGGCAAATGGGTTCTAAGGGGTTGTAACCACCCCCCACTCTAAAATAAGGGGTTTTGGGGACTTTTACTAGGAGAAATTTGAAACAAATATGGTTAAAGATAAAGGTTTCATTTAAATGATGAAGCACTTATGTATTTGTTCCAGTTAATTCCAGAAATTCAGGATTTTAGGAGCACTTTTTTTACATGAATCACTTTTTATTTGGGACAATGACATCAACACCTTTTGCCCAAACTATAAAATTTCCTAGCACTGTCATTCCTTCTGCCAGTAAAAATGATTTAATGCCAGTAATTAGACATTCCCTCCAAACTCAGAAATGAAACTATGTCCTTTATGATCAGATTGTTTTACAGTTTGGAGCAAAGGCTTGTGTTAGAGGCCATAAATTATATTTTCTGTTTGAGAAGAATGACTTCACTTTTCAGAACTCCTTAGTAAAATGTCCAAACATTTTACTAAAATCCACTGTATATTTTAACAATAAATCAGTGTTGTAATTCTAATATTTTGAAAAAAGCTACCCTTAGCCTGGGTTCACACTATATAGAACACAGACATTGCATGTGATTCGCACTGCAGTGCCGATTGCATGCAATGTCTGTGCAATGCGAGTTCCAGTTGTATGGCTAAACTTGCATTGGATTTGCACAAAAAAGGTGCAGGGTCTTCTTTTTCCCTCCACGCTGGAATCGGATCTCAGGGGTGTTCTCACCCCTGCGATCGGATTCCTGTTCAAATTCACAGTTCGCACTGCAATCTGTGAGCCAATCTAGGGGTTTCATTAACAATGTATTGACACCCGCATCGGTTCGCAGAGGGCAGTGTAAACTGCCTGCGAGAGAGATGCGACGCGGAAACCGGCGATGTAAACGGGCTGGTTCCCGCATCGCTAAAGTGTGAACCTAGGTTTAAAGTGGTTGTAAACCCTTACATATTCCCAGTGAAGTGACTGGCCTCAGGTGATACACAGAGATGAAACAGAGAAGGGACAAACCCCCTTCACACAGAACACAGGGATAGAGCTGAGGCCCTCAATTACAGGCTGTGTACTGGAGCTCCCTCTCCTGTCACCTTTTTACTCCTTGGGTAAAAACTTTTGAGAAGTGACTCATGTAGATAGCAGAGGAACGGGGCAGCAGAGAGAAATTACACTTAGTGCTCTGGATTGAGACAAGTACACACTATAGAGGAATATACTTCATATTTCAAGCCAGAGGTTTACAACCACTTTAAAGAACAACAGCATCTAGTTTTGTTATATTTAAAATGGCTCTAAAGGCAAAAGGCTTTTTTTACCCTAATGCTTATGTATTAAAAATAATAAGCGTATATTTATTGGTTTGTAGCGTCTACAAACTAGAGTACATTTTCACAGCTTTTAATTTATGACTGCCTATTTCATTTCTTGAGGTGCTAAAATGGCAGAGAAGTACAAAACCCCCCCAAATGACCCCATTTTGGAAAGTAGACACCCCAAGCTATTTGCTGAGAGGCATGTTGAGCCCATTGAATATTTTTTTTTTTAGTCCCAAGTGATTGAATAAAGACAAAAATAAAAAAGATTTTTTTTTTTTCAAAAAGTTGTCACTAAATGATTTATTGCTCACACATGCCATAGTTATATGTGGAATTGCACCCCAAAATACATTTTGCTGCTTCTCCTGAGTATGGGGATACCACATGTGTGGGACTTTTTGGGAGCCTAGCCGCGTACGGGGCCCCGAAACCCAAGCACCGCCTTCAGGATTTCTAAGGGTGCAAATTTTTGATTTCACTCCTCACTACCTATCACAGTTTCGAAGGCCATAAAATGCCAAAATAGCACAAAACCCCCCCAAATGACCCATTTTGGAAAGTAGACACCCCAAGCTATTTGTTGAGAGGCATGGTGAGTATTTTACAGCTCTCATTTGTTTTTGAAAATGAAGAAAGTAAAGAAAAAAAAATTTTTTTTTTCTTTTTTCAATTTTCAAAACTTTGTGACAAAAAGCGACATCTGCAAAATACTCACAATACCTCTCAGCAAATAGCTTGGGGTGTCTACTTTCCAAAATGGGGTCATTTTGGGGGGTTTTATGCCATCTGGGCATTCCATGGCCTCCGAAACTGTGATTGGCAGTGAGAAGTGAAATAAAAAAATTACACCCTTAGAAAGCCTGAAGGCGGTGCTTGGTTTTTGGGGTTCCGTACGCAGCTAGGCTCCCAAAAAGTCCCACACATGTGGTATCCCCGTACTCAGGAGAAGCAACAGAATGTATTTTGGGGTGTATTTCTACATATGCCCATGACATGTTTGAGCAATATATCATTTAGTGACAACTTTTTGTAAAAAAAAATATATATATATTTTTTTTTTCATTATTCAATCTCTTGGGACAAAAAAAAAAAATATTTAATGGGCTCAACATTGCTCTCATCAAATAGCTTGGGGTGTCTACTTTCCAAAATGGGGTCATTTGGGGGGGTTTGAACTGTCCTGGCATTTTATGCACAACATTTAGAAGCCTATGTCACACGTCACCCACTCTTCTAACCACTTGTAGACAAAGCCCTTTCTGACACTTTTTGTTTACATGAAAACATATTTTTTTTTTGCAAGAAAATTACGTTGAACCCCCAAACACTATATATAATGTTAAAGCAAAGGCCCTACAGATTAAAATGGTGGGTGTTGCATTTTTTTTTTCCACACAGTATTTGCGCAGCGATTTTTCAAACGCATTTTTTGTGGAAAAAATACACTTTTTTTTATTTTAATGCACTAAAACACACTATATTGCTCAAATTTTTGATGAAATAAAAAATATGATCTTAGGCCGAGTACATGGATACCAAACACGACATGCTTTAAAATTGCGCACAAACACGCAGTGGCGACAAACTACATACATTTTTAAAAGCCTTTAAAAGCCTTTACATGATACCACATTAGATTCACGGAGGAGGTCTACTGCTAAAATTACTGCCCTCGATCTGACCTTCGCGGTGATACCTCACATGCATGGTGCAATTGCTGTTTACATATGACGCCAGACCAACGCTTGTGTACGCCTTTGCGCAAGAGAAGGGGGGGCAGGGGTGCTTTTTTTTTTTTTTTGGTTTTTTTTTTATTTATTTAGCTTTTTTATTTTATTTTTAAACTGTTCCTTCCATTTTTTTTCTTTGTTATGATTTTTATTGTTATCTCAGGGAATGTAAAATATCCCCTATGATAGCAATAGGCAGTGACAGGTACTCTTTTTTTGAAAAAATTGGGGTCTATTAGACCCTAGATCTTTCCTCTGCCCTCAAAGCATCTGACCACACCAAGATTGGTGTGATAAAATGCTTTCCCATATTCCCAATGGCGCGGTTTATATCCGGGAGGGGGGACATTCCCTCCCACTGCTTGTAAAAGCAGTCTAGAGGCTAATTACCCGCTAGAATTGCTTTTACATGAAAGCCGATCACTGGCTGAAAAGAATGATACCAAGATGATACCTAAACCTGCAGGCATCATTCTGGTATAACCATTCAAAGTCCAGCAACATACTGGACATATATTGTAATCTTTTTTTTTCATGCAGCCTCTTGGCTGAACGAAAAAAAGAGATTGATTGGTGGGTATGCCCACCATTAGAATACCTCCCTTCATCCACCCACTTCTAATGATGGGCATACATGCACCATTTATATATGCCGATGCATGGGGGCATCCTCCCGCAAAAGTTATGCCGTGTACACACGGTCGGAATTTCGACCGTATGTACGTGGCATTAGGAGCCAATCGCTCCTCCCCCCCCTGCTGCCCCCATGCTTCGGCATATATGCTCTTTTTTTTAACTGTGGTGGTGAAATCACCTCCTACAGTGTTGGAGTCGCGTCTTTATGTATCGTGGGAGCAAACGCTGTTGCTGTCAAGATAAATAAATCCGCGTTGCAACTGAATGGCGCACCTGAAAACAAAAAAATGCTTAACACTAAAACACAGTAAACAAAATTACATACCTGAAAAGCAAGCATGATAAAACATGATAAAACATAATAAAACATTGCAGAATAGAATGGAGTAAAAAAAGAGCAACAATAGAGAGAGAATAGAGTGAGAGAGAGAACAATAAAACGACAACTATTTTATTTTTTTTATTTTTTTGAGATTCACAGGTAAAAAAGCTCCTGACTGAAGCGACTGAATCAAAACGCTACCACAAAAAAAATGTTAGCGATCGCAGGGATCAGGCCTGACTCTGCGAACGCTGCAGTTATGTGTGCTTAGTGTTTTGTAAGTGACAGTGATCGATCGATACTGCACTTGGGTGGGCTGGGCTGGGCGGAGGGGGAAAACGCAGGTGCTAGCAGGTATCTGGGCTGATCCCGCTAACAATGCGTTTTTTTTTGGAACCCTAAACTGCTGGGACGCTAGTATAGATCTGATCAGATCAGATATTGATCTGTTCAGATACTGTGCCACTAAGGGAGGTGTATGCTTTGTGCGTGGGTGTTTGCGGTACTGGCACTAACCTGGGGCGACGCAGACCTTATTTGACCCTAAAACCTAATTGATATCACCCGCCGGGCGATCAGGGGGTTAAACCGTTATTGGGTAATAAATGGCGGGTGCCCTGACAGTATAAAAAACAAGCTAACTAACCAGCGTCACCCGTAACAGTAATACAAAAAAAAACTGGTTACCTAGCGACACTAATGCAGCGATCAGAAAAACGATCGCTTAGTGACACTGGCAAAAGGGGGTGAAAGGGTTAACTAGGGGCAATCAGGGGGTTAAACCTTTATTAGGTAATATATGGGGGTACCTGACGCTATATAAAAACCTGACGGGGAACCTAAATAACGAAATAACTAACTGGCTAACCAGCGTCACCAGTGACAGTTATACAGTGATCACTGGTGAAAGGGTTAACTCTAGGGGCAATCAGGGGGTTAAAACCTTTATTTAGGTTGTAATATGGGGGTACCTGACCTATAAACCTATTTATGAACCTATATAAACATGGCGGTTACCTAAAAAAAAAAAATGGTTACCTAGCGACACTAATGCAGCGATCAGAAAAACGATCGCTTAGTGACACTGGCAAAAGGGGGTGAAAGGGTTAACTAGGGGCAATCAGGGGGTTAAAACCTTTATTAGGTAATATATGGGGGTACCTGACGCTATATAAAAACCTGACGGGGAACCTAAATAACGAAATAACTAACTGGCTAACCAGCGTCACCAGTGACAGTTATACAGTGATCACTGGTGAAAGGGTTAACTCTAGGGGCAATCAAGGGGTTAAAACCTTTATTTAGGTTGTAATATGGGGGTACCTGACCTATAAAACTATTTATGAACCTATATAAACATGGCGGTTACCTAAAAAAAAAAATGGTTACCTAGCGACAGCAGTGACACTAATACAGCGATCAGAAAAACGATCGCTTAGTGACACTGGCAAAAGGGGGTGAAAGGGTTACCTGGGGGCAATCAAGGGGTTAAACCTTTATTAGGGGGGGGTAGGGGGCTACCTTGGACCTAAAACTAACTGCCCTGACAGTTATTACAGTCACACTGACACTAAATGCAGTGATCAGTAAAAAATGATCACTGCAATTAGTGACACTGTGACTGGGGGGGAGGGGGTGATCTGGGGGGTGATCAGGGGGTGACAGGGGGGTGGAATATGTGCCTAACTGTACTGGTGTCAGTGTACTGTTGTGCACTAACCTTTACATGTTCGCCGCTCGGCGTCTCCGGTCACATAGACCGGCGCACCGAGCGTGACATCACTTCCGCCTTCCTGTCTATACAATAGACAGGAAGGGGAAGCTTTTCATTGGCCAGGAGCGATCGCGAGGGGGTGGCCAGAAACCACTGGCCGTCCCCTCGTCCCGGATCGCTCCTGAAGCGATCCCGACCGTCCCCGCCGGCGGAGGGGGGTCCGAGGGGGCGGTCGGGAAGTGGTTAACCAGTTAACCACCGCGCCATAACCGAATGATGGCTACAGCGCGGCTCGATAACTCTGGGAGGGCGCACTATGATGTCCTCCCAGAATCACGCTCCCACGCACTCCCTGGGGCGCGCACATGGGGCTTTTTCAAGCCCGGCGGGTCACAGATCGCATGTTCGGTTCTTACCACTGCTCACACTGATCGTGTGAGCAGAGGAGGGAGAAGCTGCAGCGTGAGGCTGCTTCAGGTCGTTTTTTCATAGTGCCAGTGCCCCAATCCGTGCCAGCAGTGCCAGATCAGTGCCCCAGTCCATGCCAGCAGTGCCAGATCAGTGCCCCAATCCGTGCCAGCAGTGCCAGATCAGTGCCCCACTCTGTGTGAGCAGTGCCATATTAGTGCCCAGCAGTACCCCAGTCCGTGCCAGCAGTTCCCCAGTCCGTGCCAGCAGTGCCCCAGTCTGTGCCATATCAGTGCCCAGCAGTTCCATATTGGTGCCCAATTTGTGCCAGATCAGTACCCCGCAGGGCCCCAATCCGTGCCAGATCAGTGCCAAGCAGTGCCAGATCAGTGCCCAGCAGTGTCCCAGTCCATGCCATATCAGTGCCCAGCAGTGCCATAGCAGTGCCCCAATCTGTGCCATAGCAGTGCCCAAGCTTTGCCATATGAGTGCCCAGCAGTGCGATATCTGTGCCCAGCAGTGCCCCAATCCATGCCATATCAGTGCCCAACAGTGCCATATTAGTGCACAGTGGTGCCATATCAGTGCCCAGCAGTGCCCCAATCAGTGCCATATCAGTGCCCCATGTGTGCCATATCAGTGCCCCATTTGTGCCATATCAGTGCCCAGCAGTGCCCCATTCGTTCTAATAGAGTGTGAAGAGAGGAGAGACGATCAGCGGCATCTCCTCGCAGGGCAGACCTATACAGGTAATCAGGGCACTGATCATTAGTGTCCTGATTATCAGTGCAGCCCCAACAATGCCCAGCAGTGATGCCAGCCAGTGACTATTTGTGATGCCAATCTGTGTCCATCAGTAATGCCAATCTGTGCCCATCTGTGATGCCAGTCATTGCTGCCTTTCAGTGCCTATCAGTGCCTGCTCATCAGTGCCGTCCATCAGTGCCTGCCCATCAGTGCCACCAACTTGTCCATCTAAATACTTGTCCATCTAGCACTACCCTCTCCATAGGTTGATTACGTGGTTACGTTGGTCCTACATAGATACAGGGAAGGGGTAGCCACCTTAAAAAAGGAAGGGCATTACTGGCCCAGTTCACAGGGTAAAAACAAAGGGAAAAAAAACGAATCTAAGCTGCAATGTATTACATTTTTGTTTTTGAGTTTAGAAATGCCTTGTGCTTTAATTCTTGTAAGTGGATTTTCTACTTTTTCTCAAGTATACCTTTAAATAAAATGTTCTACTTTACAGATAGTAACCAGACTGCAAATAACCCCCTATTACTCTAACGGTGATACTATCTTCCACAGTGTTTATTCTCTGATTGCCTTTGAAATGAGCATTTCCAGAAAGTGTTTATTTAAATGCATCATTCACAGTAAACATCATCTTGATACAATGGAGGACTGCAAAATCCTTGAAATCACTTGAAGTGTTCATTTTCCATGTATGTACGAGACGTTTTCATTATATTTTTCAAGTAGAATGCTCTGAAGGATTTGTTTTCTTATGCGATTCACTCTATATAAAAGGGCAGCATGCTCCAGTAAAGCTTTATCATTCTGAATAAAGAAAACTTAATTTTTTGACCAGTGAGCATGTCCATTGCAAGTAAAAAAAATGATATCTGTGATGTTGTAGGATACTTGTACGAAGAGAAATATCTGAGCAGCCATTGGTAATTGAAATTCACCCAGCAGGTTCAAGTAGATATTTTGATGTTAAGCCATCCTTTAGAAACCTGTGATTCATAACTGCTGAGAACCACAGGCTTACCCAAAACACATTTTTTTCAACAAAGTTTTAGACAGGTGTCCAACTAACCAACATTCACAGGGCTTAAAGCATACAAGGTAAAACATTAAGATTTACAGTAGGCCTGGAGCATCCACCTTTTGACTCAATAATGTTGAAGTAAAATCACAGGTAAGGTATATGGATGACAAAAGAAATCCTCCATAGTGTAAAACCATCTCACTTTATAAAAAAACACAAATCTGCAATATCCCTACTTACATTTAACAGTACTATTCCTTGCACCAAGGTTATGTTGCATAACCTAAAGAATTAAAAGTCCATCACTACTAACCCAGCTTTATGCAAGTCTTCATGCAAGCCTTCATACAAATATAGCCAGTTTTAACAAACGATAACGAAAGTGCAGAATCCGAAAAACGAAAGATCCGACATAAACAAATGCTTTATTTTCGTTGTAACAACAGTTCGATATAGATAGGAGATTTGACGCTGACAATAACAATCTGTGTCCATTGAACATGTGGTCGAATGTGCCTAAACTTAACTGTATTAGTCCTAGATTATTCTACATAGAGAGAAAAGATTCGACGTAGAAAGGAAAGATTCGACGTAGAAAGGAAAGATTCGACGTAGAAAGGAAAAAATCGACGTAGAGAGGAAAGATTCCTGCTGGAATTGGGTGAAATTGCAGCTAAACTATACAGAGTCATACAGTTTAGCTGCCCTGTCGAATCTTCTTTGAACATTCGACAGACACCATAAGCCTTCAATGATAGATTCGACCTTAATTCATTTGAATTTTCGGACGAATGCAATTTTTAACGAAAAACGAAATAAATAAAAACGAATTTCGGGAGTAACTAAATTAATTTATTTTTCGGACGAAAACGAAATTCCGAAACGAAATATTTCAGTGTGCACATGTCTACCAGTTACTGATGTTGATCGTGCCTGGGTGTACAGCAGTTTCACTTCCGGGTGTACTCTGCATGATGACGTCACCTTCAGGTTACATCCAATGCGTTTTGTCACTCTGACATTATCACACTATATATACCCTAAGGGGTGTTGGTATATAGCTGCTGTATCTGTAGTATCCTAGAACTGGTGAGAATTTTACATTTTTGTAAAATATGTTAATAACACTGCAACAATCTCAAAACAGGGAGAGGGTAGGTGGGGACAGTCGTGATGGCTAGTCAGGATAAAAGAGGTTAGTTGTCCACCCTTCATGTAAGGGGACTTCTGATTGGCCATAGGCCAAACACTTTGATTGGCATGTTTATCTTTTAAGAGAACTATCTGACTCACTAGTAGGTTGGGTTCGCTAGTTTTCCATTTGCTAAAGCCTTGAAGGAATGAGTCTGACATAATAGCTTTGATTTCTTTGTCAGACTCATGATTAACCTTTTCAAAAGTAGAATCTGCATGGCCTGAGATGGATTCATCTTTTAAGAATTCAGATAGAGACGACTATAAAATGTCCTGGAATGCCGCGGCTGGTACTGTTTAGATTAGCAGTGTTGAGGTCAGTGCCACTATTGTTTGATTCTGTTTGTTTGGTTGTGTACATATCCCAAAACTATCTTACTTTCTGTATAAAAGTCAAAATAATCAATTTCAAAGTTTATTTCAACGGGTAAAACAGCTGCACAGAGTTCAAGCCTTGCAAGGGCTTTTTTTTCTGGCGGCACGAGCCAGAACGGCGTACCAGCGCCTCTGCCAGAGACAGTGTGGGTGGCACTGAGAGCAAAGCCCAAAGCCCCAAAGGGCGAGCAGGAGATAGAGCTAGACTCTGGCTGCAGCCTCCCCCTACAGACCAGAAGATCATTTTGGCGCACCTGCGCCAGTGAAATCGATGTCACTCTGTAGCAGATTGACCGTGTCCGTGTATCCATGTGGAGACAAGTTTTTAGTCTTTTTTTTTTGTTTTTTTGGTAAATGATTGGGCCGTCTGTTTGTTGGATTTGGGCTGTCTGTTTGCTTGATTTGGGCTGTCTCTTTGCTGTATTTAGGCTGTCTTTTTGCTGGATTTAGGCTGTCTGTTTGCTGAACTTGGACTGTCTCTATCGCTGGACTAGGCTGTCTCTTTGCTGAATTTGGGCCAACTCTTTGCTGGATTTGGCTGTTTCTTTGCTGGACTGAACTGTATCTTTGCTGGATTTGGGCCATCTCTTTGCTGGATTGGGCTGTCTCTTTGTTGGACTGGGCTGTCTCTTTGCTTGATTGGCCTGTCTCTTTGCTGGATTTGGGCCCTCTCTTTGCTGGACTGGGATGTCTCTTTGTTGGATTGGGCTGTCTCTATGCTGGTTATGGGGCTGTTGAAATCATCTGTAAGTGCCTCTGAGCTTACTTTGGTAAGTGCTGGATATTTCTCATGTTTTGTGCATTTTACTACATTGCTTTTTATTAACAAATTTCCACACACATTTAGTGTATAGCCCCCCCCAAATTATACTTGGTTACCTGTTCTCTGGAGACAAGGGGTGGTCCTATAGGGTGGGTCTAGGGGTAAGTAGGGGTGGAGACAGGCGTGGCCTAGGGGAGGGGGGTGAGTTCCTGCACCTTTTTCTCTGAAAAAAAAGTTCTGGTTGGAACAGTATGTGGAAGCTTTGGAGTCAGCTTGATCTTACCAGGGACCAAACTAACACTAACACTTACTTTGCTACTCTGATCTATATCTCCGAGTTTAGCTACTGCAACTATGGCTTCAAAAATGCATAAAATAAACATGAATCTCTTTTCTGGTGGCTTTTGTTATAGATGCAAGGTTGTAACGGAGTTGCTTTAATGCGTTAATGAACACCTTCCATAAATCCCATCTTTGTTGTTCATTTAGCAGGGTTTCCCAACTTGTGTTTTCAGAAGTAAGCATGTTAAAAGGTGCTATGAATTGCAGCGGCTCATAAATGCTGTTTACTGTAAACAAAATTCCTCATTTCGTGAAAAGCTTGTCACAGGCTGATACTTAAAATGTGAATGTGTCTTGCAAAACTTACTAAAGCAATCCAAGATCACATTGCATAAGGGGAAGGTCAGAGCCTAACCTAAATCCCTTTATACTGGCAGAATAAAAGGCTTTTATTGCCTTGTCACAGTTAGAGACGATTTTGTGAAGTCTGAGGTTGGTAGTGGCAAGCATATCTTAAGTTCTAGAGAGAAGATTGATTGATTGCTTCTTTTTCTGTAGGCAGAGATTTGAGTCCATCATCTATGTAAAAGTGTCTTTCAACAAACTGACATGCATCAGATCTGAATTCCTTTATGCCGTCTTGAGCAGTTGTTCTCAGTCCATAAATTGCTACAGCAGCAGAATGGCTGCTACCAAAACATGTACTTTCATTCATTTGTCTATGACTTCATCGTTTACATTTTTATTGCAGTACCATTAGAAACTGAGAAAGTTTCTTTTGCTCTTACGAATTATGAAACGGGAGCATTTGCTAAAATTCAGCAATTACAGCATCTGGTGCATTTGTGAAATGGAGCAACACTCCTTGAATATGGTATTAACCATGGCTTGTTACCTGCTGAGATACCTCAGACAAGTCCCTACACCATACCTTTTTAAGTGCCCATATGACCTAAAAGGACCTTGCACCCCGCCAAGTGCATCACTTTTTCTCGGGGACGCTCCAGTTCCCCCCAACCCTAACAGGAAAAATTACCACAACATGTAGGACGGGAAGGTGGGAAGCTGCTCCGCTCGCTCCATTCGGCTGAGGCCGCCTCCTGCTGGTGCTGCGTCACTCCCCCTTCCAAGGCTCCGCCCCCTCCATGACCCCCACAGCGCTCCTCTTTCTCCTCCTCGTTCCTGCGCCCATTTAACCCCTGTCATTGCCGGCCCTCCTCTATGTGTTTTTGGGCTTGCTCTCTTGACTATGGTATTAACCATGGCTTGTTCCCTGCTATGCCAATGACCCATCCCCCTTTACCTCTAATTAGGGATGAGCCGAAACACCCCCGGGTTCGGTTCGAACCAGAACCTTCGAACGGACCGAAAGTTCGCGCGAATTTTCGAACCCTATACGTTATAATGGACGCGAACGTTCGAAATCAAAAGTGCTAATTACAACGGCCAATATGCATGTTAATGTCATAAAACAGGTTTGGGGACCCGGGTCCTGCCCCAGGGGACATATATCAATGCAAAAAGAACTTTTAAAAACTAACGTTTTTTCGGGAGCAGTCATTTTAATGATGCATAAAGTGAAAAAAAAAAAAGTGACATTTTCCTTTAAATATGGTACCTGGGGGGTGTCCAAAGTATGCCTGTGAAGTGGCATGTGTTTCCCGTGTTTAGAACTGTCCTTGCACAAAATGACATTTGTAAAGGAAAAAAAGAAGCCATTTAAAACCACTTGCGGCTTTAGGTTTGATCTTAAGTAGAATCTGAACAGGTACATTATGAAGTGTAGCTCCATCCCAAAAAAATCTATTTTTAAGCTTTTTGGAGAACATAGGGAGGGGTTATCACCCCTGTAACATTTGCTGTCTTTGCACATCTGTTCAGAACATGTCACCTCACTTTCCGTCCCAATGACAAATGTTTTTGGAAAAAGTGGGGTTTTAATTGAAACAAGGATTGGTGATAAAGTATCAGTAGAGAGGAGATACCTTTTTCCCAAATTAAATCTAACAGGATAGAATTTCCCTTCCTAGGGGTAGATTTCCTCTCACTTCCTGTTTTCTCTTTCCATTTTCAAGTAGGAGTCGTTTGTAAGTTGGATGTTTGAAAGTAGGGGCCTGGCGTATATACTCTGCAGAAATTTGCCCTATTAGATGTTGGTGTAGCCACAAGACTGGTGGGCACAGGAATGGGCCCTGCTGTGAGTTAATAGATCAAGATTTGTAATTGCATGCACCTGTTGAACAGGGCAGAAAAATTGGGCCTTTGGCGGTGGTGGTGGACGGTGTTGCCACAAGACTGTAGGCCCTCATAGTTACTCTTGGTGGGCGCAGGAATGGGCCCTGCTGTGAACTATTAGATCAAGATTTGTAATTACCCGCCCCTGTTAAACAGGGGCTGAAAAATTGTGCCTTAGGCACTGGTGCTGGTGCCACAACACTGCAACCCGGCCATCACAGATACTGTACTTGGAGCACAGCAGTCACACGTGTTGCGAAGCATTTTTTTAAAAAATTGTAAGTACACGCCCCTGTTAAACAGGGGCTGAAAAATTGTGCCTTAGGCACTGGTGCCACAACACTGCAACACGGCCCTCACAGAGACTGTACTTGGAGCACAGCAGTCACACGTGTTGCGAAGCATTTTTTTAAAAAATTGTAAGTACACGCCCCTGTTAAACAGGGGCTGAAAAATTGTGCCTTAGGCACTGGTGCCACAACACTGCAACACGGCCCTCACAGAGACTGTACTTGGAGCACAGCAGTCACACGTGTTGCGAAGCATTTTTTAAAAAATTGTAAGTACACGCCCATGTTAAACAGGGGCCTGAAAAATTGTGCCTTAGGCACTGTAGCTGGTGCCACAACACTGCAACACGGCCCTCACAGAGACTGTACTTGGAGCACAGCAGTCACACGTGTTGCGAAGCATTTTTTTTAAAAATTGTAAGTACACGCCCCTGTTAAACAGGGGCTGAAAAATTGTGCCTTAGGCACTGGTGTGGTGGCATGGATCATTGAGGAGGAGGAAGAGGATAGTCAGTGAACATAAAACAGTCACTGCATCAGCATAGGCTTGAAGGGATGTGACATTAAAAATTATTCGGTTATATCCGCCTCAGGTGCCTGGTAGCTGGTGGTGATCCAAGACTGATTCATTTTGATGAAGGTCAGTCGATCAACCGAGGCGGTGGACAGGCGCACCCTATGATCAGTCACAAATCCTCCAGCAGCACTGAATGTACGTTCGGAAAGAACGCTGGAGGCAGGACAGGCCAGTAGCTCAATTGCACAAGCTCTGGCCAGTGTCCTGCGAAGGCAGGTGTCCAAGTCTGACCTTGCCCCCAAGTATTCCTGCACCATGTATTTTTAAAAAAATTGTAAGTACACGCCCCTGTTAAACAGGGGCTGAAAATTGTGCCTTAGGCACTTTTGCTGGTGCCACAACACTGCAACACGGCCCTCACAGAGACTGTACTTGGAGCACAGCAGTCACACGTGTTGCGAAGCATTTTTTTTAAAATTGTAAGTACACGCCCCTGTTAAACAGGGGCTGAAAAATTGTGCCTTAGGCACTGGTGTGGTGGCATGGATCATTGAGGAGGAGGAAGAGGATAGTCAGTGAACATAAGAGGACAGTCACTCAGCATCAGCATAGGCAGTCTTGAAGGGATGTGACATTAAAAATTATTCGGTTATATCCGCCTCAGGTGCCTGGTAGCTGGTGGTGATCCAAGACTGATTCATTTTGATGAAGGTCAGTCGATCAACCGAGGCGGTGGACAGGCGCACCTATGATCAGTCACAAATCCTCCAGCAGCACTGAATGTGCGTTCGGAAAGAACGCTGGAGGCAGGACAGGCCAGTAGCTCAATTGCATACTGTGCAAGCTCTGGCCAGTGATCCATCCTCAGGACCCAGTAAGCCAGAGGATTTTCGGTGGGAAAGGTGTCCAAGTCTGACCTTGCCCCAAGGTATTCCTGCACCATGTATATCAGACGCTGGCGATGGTTGCTGGAACCGATCATACCTTGGGGCTGCGGACTAAAAAATTGTCTGAACGCATCGGTCAGACGTCCACCTTCCCCACCGCTCCTTCTGCCACTGACCGAAGCCTCAGCAACTCGTCGCCCAGGACCAGGAGTTTGTAGCCTCCCAGTTTCTGGGAACGCGTTGCACAGACCTTTCTGCAAGGCCTCCCTGAGATGTCTCATCCTCTGCTCCTCTGCGACGGCAAGATAAGGTCCGCAACCTTACCCTTGTACCGCGGATCAAGGAGAGTGGCCAGCCAGTAATGGTCCCTCTCCTTGATCCGAAGAACACGAGGATCCTTCCGCAGGCTTTGCAGGATCAGGGAGGCCATGCAGCGTAGGTTAGCTGAGGCATTCGGTCCGGAGTCTTCTGGGTCACTGAGGATGACATGATCGCCAGCCACCTCCTCCCAGCCACGTACAAGTCCACTGGCTTGTTGGGACTGTACATCATCCCTAAAAGACTGCTGCTGCTGATGCTGAGTGCCAGGCTCCACCTCCATGCTCACACAATCCTCCTCCTCCTCCTCCTCCTCCTCCTCCTCATCCTCTTCCTGTGTGATGGGTGGGACAGAAGGAACACTGTCCGGATAAAGGGGGCCTTGAGAGGCAAGGAAGTCCTCCTCTTCCTGCCTCTGTTCTGCCTCAAGTGCCCTGTCCATGATCCCACGCAGCGTATGCTCCAACAGGTGGACAAGAGGGACAGTGTCACTGATGCATGCACTGTCACTGCTCACCATCCTCGTGGCCTCCTCAAATGGTGAGAGGACAGTGCATGCATCCCTGATCATGCTCCACTGACGTGGGGAAAAAAAACCAAGCTCCCCTGACCCTGTCCTGGTGCCGTAGTCGCAAAGGTACTCATTGATGGCCCTCTGCTGCGTGTGCAGTCGCTGCAGCATGGCCAACGTTGAGTTCCACCTGGTGGGCATGTCAGATATTAGGCGGTTCTTGGGCAGGTTCAGCTCCTTTTGCAGCTCAGTCAGCCGAGCACTGGCATTATAAGATCGGCGGAAATGCACACAGACTTTCCTGGCCTGCCTCAGGACATCCTGTAAGCCTGGGAACCTGCCCAAGAACCGCTGCACCACCAGGTTGAGGACGTGAGCCATGCAGGGCACATGGGTGAGCTGCCCCTGTCGCAGGGCGGAGAGGAGGTTGGTGCCATTGTCAGAAACGACCATTCCTGGCTTAAGCTGACGTGGCGTCAACCACCTCTCGGCCTGCCCCTGCAGAGCTGCCAGAACCTCTGGCCCAGTGTGGCTCCTGTCCCCCAAACACACCAGCGCAAGCACGGCATGGCATCTTTTTGCCTGCGTACTTGCGTAGCCCCTTGTACGCCTACGGAGCACCGCTGGTTCCAAGGACAGAGCACTGGAGGAAGAAGAAGAGGAGGGGGTGGAGGAGAGAGGTGTGTCACAACCAGTAGCAGTAGTCGCGTTTTGGAGGCGTGGTGGCGGAACAACCTCCAACACTACTGCACCTTGTCCTGCATCCCTCCCAGCTGCCAATAGAGTGACCCAATGGGCCGTGAAAGAAAGGTACCGTCCCTGTCCATGCCTGCTGGACCATGAGTCAGCGGTAATATGCACCTTACCGCTGACCGCCCTGTCCAGCGAGGCATGGACATTGCCCTCCACATGCCGGTAGAGAGACGGAATCGCCTTCCGCGAGAAAAAGTGGCGTTTGGGAACCTGCCACTGAGGAACCGCACATTGAACAAACTCACGGAAGGGGGCCGAGTCTACCAACTGAAAAGGCAGCAGTTGAAGTGCTAGCAATTTAGCAAGGCTAGCATTCAACCGCTGGGCATGTGGATGGCTGGGAGTGTACTTCTTTCTACGGTCCAGCAGCTGGGGCAGGGAAATTTGCCTGCTGCATTCGGACGTCGGTGTACTGCAAGTACTTGGTTGTGACACACCGAATTCTACACCTTCAGTCCTCTCAGAGCAGCTTTCAGAGAGGACTGAAGGTGTAGTGGGGATGGAGATCCCAGCTGAGGAGGAGCAAGGAGAGGTCCGCTTAGTTCTTTGGTGTGGGTCTTTTATGTGTGCCTGCCAACGAGCTGCATGGCAGGTCGCCATATGTCTGGTCATGCTTGTGGTGCCCAAGCGGCTGATGTTTTGGCCACGCGAGATACGCTTGAGACAAATATTGCAAATAGCAGTGGTGCGATCTGCTGCACTCGTCTCAAAAAAGGCCCACACCAAAGAACTTTTCTGATAACGTGCAGAGGCAGCGCCCTGCACAGGCGGAGCTCTGCGGTGTTGTACAGTTGCTGTGCTGGCCTCTACCTGGCCTCCAGGGGGCATCCTGCCTCGTTGGACATGTGACGCCGCATCCTCCTCCTCCTCGTCCTCCTCCTCATCCTCTCTCCCTTGAGGCACCCACGTGGAGTCAGTGACCTCATCATCCCCTCCCTCTTCACCACTAGAGCAAACCTGGCAGTAAGCTGCAGCTGGTGGAACTGTACTGCCAGATTCCTCAAGCTGGGTATCGTCATCCGAGCCTTCGAATCGTTGGGCATCCTCCTGGAGCATGTACCCAACACTGTGCTCAAAGAGTTCGGGGGACTCCTCAGGAGGACATGGTGGGTCTAGGGAAGGGGTGGCTGATGATGCTCTGTCAGTACCCTGAGCCTGGGTGAGAGAGGATGAGGAGGATGAGGAGGGCTTGGTCATCCATTCTACCAAGCCTTCAGCATGATGCGGCTCCACATGTCCAGCTGCCGAAAACAAAGACGCGCGTGTCCCATGGCCACGTGCTGATGACGATGCACGACCACGTCCACGTCCACGGCCACGTCCACTAGAAACAGAGCCTGCCTGCCCTGTGTTCTTGGCTCTGCACGCTCTGCCTCCCCTTGGCGGTCTTCCAGCCATTGTAGTCGGTAGTCCTGTGGGTGCTGCTGAGAAGAAAATATAGGAGCTCTGTGTGATGCCACTAACACACTAGAAGTCCTATGGGTGCTTCTGCAAAGAAAATAGAGGAGCTCTGTGTGATGCCACTAACACACTAGAAGTCCTGTGGGTGCTTATGCAAAGAAAATAGAGGAGCTCTGTGTGATGCCACTAACACACTAGAAGTCCTGTGGGTGCTTCTGCAAAGAAAATAGAGGAGCTCTGTGTGATGCCACTAACACACTAGAAGTCCTATGGGTGCTTCTGCAAAGAAAATAGAGGAGCTCTGTGTGATGCCACTAACACACTAGAAGTCCTGTGGGTGCTTCTGCAAAGAAAATAGAGGAGCTCTGTGTGGTGCCACTAACACACTAGAAGTCCTGTGGGTGCTTATGCAAAGAATATATAGGAGCTCTGTGTGATGCCACTAACACACTAGAAGTCCTATGGGTGCTTCTGCAAAGAAAATAGAGGAGCTCTGTGTGATGCCACTAACACACTAGAAGTCCTGTGGGTGCTTATGCAAAGAATATATAGGAGCTCTGTGTGATGCCACTAACACACTAGAAGTCCTATGGGTGCTTCTGCAAAGAAAATAGAGGAGCTCTGTGTGATGCCACTAACACACTAGAAGTCCTGTGGGTGCTTCTGCAAAGAAAATAGAGGAGCTCTGTGTGGTGCCACTAACACACTAGAAGTCCTGTGGGTGCTTATGCAAAGAATATATAGGAGCTCTGTGTGATGCCACTAACACACTAGAAGTCCTATGGGTGCTTCTGCAAAGAAAATAGAGGAGCTCTGTGTGATGCCACTAACACACTAGAAGTCCTGTGGGTGCTTCTGCAAAGAAAATAGAGGAGCTCTGTGTGGTGCCACTAACACACTAGAAGTCCTGTGGGTGCTTATGCAAAGAATATATAGGAGCTCTGTGTGATGCCACTAACACACTAGAAGTCCTATGGGTGCTTCTGCAAAGAAAATAGAGGAGCTCTGTGTGATGCCACTAACACACTAGAATTCCTGTGGGTGCTGCTGAGAAGAATATATAGGAGCTCTGTGTGATGCCACTAACACACTAGAAGTCCTATGGGTGCCTCTGCAAAGAAAATAGAGGAGCTCTGTGTGATGCCACTAACACACTAGAAGTCCTGTGGGTGCTTCTGCAAAGAAAATAGAGGAGCTCTGTGTGGTGCCACTAACACACTAGAAGTCCTGTGGGTGCTTCTGCAAAGAAAATAGAGGAGCTCTGTGTGGTGCCACTAACACACTAGAAGTCCTGTGGGTGCTTATGCAAAGAATATATAGGAGCTCTGTGTGATGCCACTAACACACTAGAAGTCCTATGGGTGCTTCTGCAAAGAAAATAGAGGAGCTCTGTGTGATGCCACTAACACACTAGAAGTCCTGTGGGTGCTTCTGCAAAGAAAATAGAGGAGCTCTGTGTGGTGCCACTAACACACTAGAAGTCCTGTGGGTGCTTATGCAAAGAATATATAGGAGCTCTGTGTGATGCCACTAACACACTAGAAGTCCTATGGGTGCTTCTGCAAAGAAAATAGAGGAGCTCTGTGTGATGCCACTAACACACTAGAAGTCCTGTGGGTGCTGCTGAGAAGAATATATAGGAGCTCTGTGTGATGCCACTAACACACTAGAAGTCCTATGGGTGCCTCTGCAAAGAAAATAGAGGAGCTCTGTGTGATGCCACTAACACACTAGAAGTCCTGTGGGTGCTTCTGCAAAGAAAATAGAGGAGCTCTGTGTGGTGCCACTAACACACTAGAAGTCCTGTGGGTGCTTATGCAAAGAAAATAGAGGAGCTCTGTGTGATGGGACTAACACACTTCAAGTCCTATAGGTGCTTCTGGGAACAAAATATAGCTCTGTGTGTGTAATGGGACTAACACACTTCAAGTCCTATAGGTGCTTCTGGGAACAAAATATAGCTCTGTGTGTGTAATGGGACTAACACACTTCAAGTCCTATAGGTGCTTCTGGGAACAAAATATAGCTCTTTGTGTGTAATGGGACTAACACACTTCAAGTCCTATAGGTGCTTCTGGGAACAAAATATAGCTCTGTGTGTGTAATGGGACTAACACACTTCAAGTCCTATAGGTGCTTCTGGGAACAAATATAGCTCTTTGTGTGTAATGGGACTAACACACTTCAAGTCCTATAGGTGCTTCTGGGAACAAAATATAGCTCTGTGTGTGTAATGGGACTAACACACTTCAAGTCCTATAGGTGCTTCTGGGAACAAAATATAGCTCTGTGTGTGTAATGGGACTAACACACTTCAAGTCCTATAGGTGCTTCTGGGAACAAAATATAGCTCTGTGTGTGTAATGGGACTAACACACTTCAAGTCCTATAGTGTGCTTCTGGGAACAAAATATAGCTCTGTGTGTGTAATGGGACTAACACACTTCAAGTCCTATAGGTGCTTCTGGGAACAAAATATAGCTCTTTGTGTGTAATGGGACTAACACACTTCAAGTCCTATAGGTGCTTCTGGGAACAAAATATAGCTCTGTGTGTGTAATGGGACTAACACACTTCAAGTCCTATAGGTGCTTCTGGGAACAAAATATAGCTCTTTGTGTGTAATGGGACTAACACACTTCAAGTCCTATAGGTGCTTCTGGGAACAAAATATAGCTCTGTGTGTGTAATGGGACTAACACACTTCAAGTCCTATAGGTGCTTCTGGGAACAAAGTATAGCTCTGTGTGTGTAATGGGACTAACACACTTAAGTCCTATAGGTGCTTCTGGAACAAAATATAGCTCTGTGTGTGTAATGGGACTAACACACTTCAAGTCCTATAGGTGCTTCTGGGAACAAAATATAGCTCTGTGTGTGTAATGGGACTAACACACTTCAAGTCCTATAGGTGCTTCTGGGAACAAAATATAGCTCTGTGTGTGTAATGGGACTAACACACTTCAAGTCCTATAGGTGCTTCTGGGAACAAAATATAGCTCTTTGTGTGTAATGGGACTAACACACTTCAAGTCCTATAGGTGCTTCTGGGAACAAAATATAGCTCTGTGTGTGTAATGGGACTAACACACTTCAAGTCCTATAGGTGCTTCTGGGAACAAAATATAGCTCTTTGTGTGTAATGGGACTAACACACTTCAAGTCCTATAGGTGCTTCTGGGAACAAAATATAGCTCTGTGTGTGTAATGGGACTAACACACTTCAAGTCCTATAGGTGCTTCTGGGAACAAAGTATAGCTCTTTGTGTGTAATGGGACTAACACACTTCAAGTCCTATAGGTGCTTCTGGGAACAAAATATAGCTCTGTGTGTGTAATGGGACTAACACACTTCAAGTCCTATAGGTGCTTCTGGGAACAAAGTATAGCTCTGTGTGTGTAATGGGACTAACACACTTCAAGTCCTATAGGTGCTTCTGGGAACAAAATATAGCTCTTTGTGTGTAATGGGACTAACACACTTCAAGTCCTATAGGTGCTTCTGGGAACAAAATATAGCTCTGTGTGTGTAATGGGACTAACACACTTCAAGTCCTATAGGTGCTTCTGGGAAGAAAATATAGCTCTGTGTGTGTAATGGGACTAACACACTTCAAGTCCTATAGGTGCTTCTGGGAACAAAATATAGCTCTTTGTGTGTAATGGGACTAACACACTTCAAGTCCTATAGGTGCTTCTGGGAACAAAATATAGCTCTGTGTGTGTAATGGGACTAACACACTTCAAGTCCTATAGGTGCTTCTGGGAACAAAATATAGCTCTGTGTGTGTAATGGGACTAACACACTTCAAGTCCTATAGGTGCTTCTGGGAACAAAATATAGCTCTGTGTGTGTAATGGGACTAACACACTTCAAGTCCTATAGGTGCTTCTGGGAAGAAAATATAGCTCTGTGTGTGTAATGGGACTAACACACTTCAAGTCCTATAGGTGCTTCTGGGAACAAAATATAGCTCTGTGTGTGTAATGGGACTAACACACTTCAAGTCCTATAGGTGCTTCTGGGAAGAAAATATAGCTCTGTGTGTGTAATGGGACTAACACACTTCAAGTCCTATAGGTGCTTCTGGGAAGAAAATATAGCTCTGTGTGTGTAATGGGACTAACACACTTCAAGTCCTATAGGTGCTTCTGGGAACAAAATATAGGAGCTCTGCCTGCCTGCCACGAACACACTACAAGTCCTATAGGTGCTTCTGGTAACAAAATATAGGAGCTCTGCCTGCCTGCCACTAACACACTACAAGTCCTATAGGTGCTTCTGGTAACAAAATATAGGAGCTCTGCCTGCCTGCCACTAACACACTACAAGTCCTATAGGTGCTTCTGGTAACAAAATATAGGAGCTCTGCCTGCCTGCCACTAACACACTACAAGTCCTATAGGTGCTTCTGGTAACAAAATATAGGAGCTCTGCTGCCTGCCACGAACACACTACAAGTCCTATAGGTGCTTCTGGTAACAAAATATAGGAGCTCTGCCTGCCTGCCACTAACACACTACAAGTCCTATAGGTGCTTCTGGTAACAAAATATAGGAGCTCTGCCTGCCTGCCACGAACACACTACAAGTCCTATAGGTGCTTCTGGTAACAAAATATAGGAGCTCTGCCTGCCTGCCACTAACACACTACAAGTCCTATAGGTGCTTCTGGTAACAAAATATAGGAGCTCTGCCTGCCTGCCACGAACACACTACAAGTCCTATAGGTGCTTCTGGTAACAAAATATAGGAGCTCTGCCTGCCTGCCACGAGCACACTACAAGCCCCTCTTTGTCAATCAATCTTTGTAACTGAATCTATCTAACTCAATCTCTGTAAGTGAATCTATCTAACTATCTCAATGCAGCAGAGTGTCACAGAATCTGCCTGCTCAATCTGCGCCGGAACAGCATGTGACCGGCGCAGACGGCGTGGCGGCGTTTTATAGGGGGGGGGCGTGTACTACAGCCCCTGAGCTGTAATTGGCTACAGGCGTCCTGCCTGTAGCCAATTATGGCTCTTCGATTTTCCGGGGCTGTGATTGGCCAAGCATGCGGGGTCACAGTGCATGCTTGGCCAATCATCAGCCAGCAATGCACTGCGTCGGCCGCGCCGGCCGCAATGCATTGCGGGGCCGCTCGCATCACACGAACGTGATGCGAGCGGCCAAAATAGTTCTGGGCTCGCAGAGCGAGCGAACGCCCGGTGCTCGATGCGAACGTGGGTTCGCATCGAGCACCGGGCCCATCCTTACCTCTAATGACCACGCCACACATAGCTGGGGTGAATTGGCTGTAGCAGCTGTTTTATTAACCAAATATATATAAATATCCAATTATTAACATAACAATAACCTTTTTAAACATAACATCAGCTTTATTGACAATAGTCTAGTCTGCTAGTCCCTTCTAAGGCCTCCAGTCGCAAACCACCAACTCACAGACAACTAGCAGGTACCCGTACCAACTGGAAGCCATACCTTAGACGGGTCCCTACACCATACCCTTTTAAGTGCCCACATGACCTAAGAGGACCTTGCACCCCACCACCACCGCTCAAACCTGAGACCTTAGGTTTGAGAGGACCTCCACACCCTCAGGGCCCTCTGGATACCTTCCTCCAACCCCAGACACCACACGTCGATACCGATGTCGTTCAAATGAACACCATCCCCTCGCAAATATCACCAGGGTTTAACCTCCAACTCGTGATGGCGTACTGCCAAGCCCCCACTGCGCATCAGAAAGTGCCACCTCCTGATTCACCTTTACTTTGGCCTTGTTGATGCCCGCCACTGACCTAGCCCACCTCCATTGTGTACGGGCCACAATATCAGACCATACTATCAGTAAGTCCACGTATTCTGATAGTCGAAGAAAGTCAAATATGACGTTCCTAATTAGCTCCCTCATGGACCGTAACCCTAAATTATTGCCCCCGGCATGAATCACCAAAACATCTGGGGCTCTATTAAGCCGAACATAACGCTCAAATTTGGGAACTATTCTGCTCCGCAATAGCCCGCCAACATGCGCACCAGCTCCTGCGTGCCAGGCCCTGCCCGCCCAGCCACCCCAGCTAATGACACAGACCCCACAGCATTCAACACCGCCCCAGGCACACACACAGAAGACACAGAAGGTAGGTCCGTAGGCTGCTTACCAGGCTGCCGCAGAATTGGACCCTCCACCAGCCGTCATTGCGTTTTTCATCACTGCCGGCACCGATGTGGGGAGGGGACTGGACGGCGCAGGAGGCAGCTGGTCTGTCTTATGGAGTAGGAGCACACAATCTCATCCATGACTTGGCATTATTAAGGCATGTTATAGAATGGTACACTAAAGCACCAGACCCATGAGGCTACATCTTTGAGCAGTGTTTGGACCTTGCAACCTGACCTGGAATCCGTTTTGATGATTCAAAAGCGTGTATTGACCAAACTTAATTGCGAGGTCACATGCTCTGAGGTGAGCGGCCATTACCTTGGGGTGGGGAACGCTTGAGTGTAATCATTGCTGCAGATCGTTATATTCACAGTCACCTATCAAGTCACGTTTATTATGTCTGTATTAAGGACACTGAAAACTGATCCTGGGTGGTCAGAGTATCACAGACTTATATGCACTTGAACACTTTATGGATCACTTTTGTATCAATTGTTATATTTTATGAAATGTGTGTATATTCACGCTATATGATGTTGTAAGCTGATGACATTAGGATGATTATTTCCTCCTTGGATTTGATTTTATAGGCGCATCACTTTAGGTAACTATTTTGTTTTTTAGTTTTTTTTTCTGCAGGTTCAGCAGATCATTAAGGGGATAGCGCAGCACATGATTTATCTTTGTAACTCACACGTTAGTATGGGACGTGATTAGTGCTAGCAGCTGTCATTATACTATTATTAAGATAGGGGAAAATCATTTGTTTTTAATTCTGCAAACATTCTTTGCACCAGTTTCATGATAGCTGGCCTTTGACATCTTTAGCGAAATTTGAATATAAAACATGTTTACACTTTGCAGGACCTGCTTTTAAAAAAGCGGAGCAGTAGCCTTGGAATGTCTATCAGTTGTCAAATATCCCTGTCACATGTTGCCATTTCTCATTACTAATTCCAAATAGTTACCGAAAATTGTTACTTTCCATTGTCACTTGACAGCTCATATGGTCAGTCTTCAATTCTCTCATCTTCTATCATTGTCACCTGTCATGACTATATAAAATGTGGGTGCTTTATAAATAATGGATATTATCGAATAATATTCAAAACAGACACAAATGAAACTGATAGAGACTTAAACCTAAAAGAAGAAGATATATTTTGTGCACATACACATACATACATAACGATCCCTTCACTTTGACATAGGGTTCAGGGCATGAAGGCATCTGAAGTGTCAAATGCTGAAGATACGGAAGGGCTCTGCGGAGCTGAAATGGAGGGAAGGTGGGAGAAATTGAATTCCTAAGGGTTAGTATAATCCCTCTTATTTTGCAACAAAATGTTGGTTTAATCTTTTTAGAGACCTAATAGGGTTTCCTTAACTTCTTGCCGACCAGCAGCCATCATTACACTGGGCCAGGTCGGCTCTCCTGTGCAAACCGCCATAGGTGTACATCTGTCTGTGCAGGGAGGCTAGCGGGCGCACGCCGCAGGAGTGTGCCCACGGGTCCTGTGGCCTGGATGTCTGCCGGCGACCCCCGATTGCTGTGTACAGAGGCAGAACGGGGAACTGCTTATGTAAACAAGGCAATTCCCCATTCTGCCTAGTGACGTATCAAAGATCTTCTATTCCTAGTCATCAGGAACAGCGATCTCTGTCATGTCCCTGGTAGCCCATCCCCCCTACAGTTAGAACACACCCAGGAAACACAGTTAACCCCTTGATCCTAGTGTTAACTCCTTCCCTGTCAGTCACATTTATACAGTAATCAGTGGCTATTTTTAGCTCTGATCGCTGAATAAATGTCAATGGTCCCAAAAAGTGTCAAAAGTGTCCAATCTGTCCGCTGCAATGTCACAGTCCCGCTAAAAATTGCAGATTACCTTGCCATTACTAGTAAAAAAAAATAATAATAAAAATGGCATAAATCAATTCCCTATTTTGTAGATGATATAACTTTTGCGCAAACCAATCAATATACACTTATTGCGATTTTCTTTGCCAAAAATATGTACAAGAATACATTTTGGCCTAAACTAATGAAGACATTTTTTTATTTTGGGATATTTATTATAGCAAAAAGTAAAAAATATTGTTCTTTTTAAAAAAAATGTCCCTCTCTTTTTGTTTATAGCGCAAAAAATAAAAACCGCAGAGGGGATCAAATACTACCAAAAGAAAGCTCTATTTGTGGGAAAAAAAAGGACATCCATTCTGTTTGGGTACAGCGTTGCATGACCGCGCAATTTTCAGTTAAATCGACGCAGTGCCATATCGCAAAAAAGGGCCTAGTCATTAAGGGAGCAGATTTAAATTATAAAATTATCTATATATAGGAAAACACTGGAAATAAGCATATAAAATACTTGATTTTCTGTGCTTTTGTCTGCAATTTTTAAAGCTGGTGACAAAGTCTCTTTAAAGAGCCTGAGTTCTCTACAGACATGTGGATTGTATAGACCTATTATTGGACAATCTTGTTAGCTTTTGCGCACACAAAAAACAATATCGGGGGTTCTCTGGTCATTTACACTGCATTCCCAATGTTGCCTCTACATAGAGGAAAATTATCTGGACACAATTTTCTCTTCCCAAATACATATTTTACAGTATTTATTTTTTGTTCTTTTAAGCAGAAACCAAACAAAACAGATCTACCTTTTCAGATGGATAATAAATGAGAGCAAGTTATGGTAGGCTGAACATTTATTGTTCCATTGTAGTCAATGATACTCAAAAGCACCAAGCTGGCCAGATTTAAAACTCAGACTGTATTAAAAATATGCACAAGCTTTGTTTGGTTGGCTGCTTTTGGCTCTGCAGCAGACAAAGAGCTTCAAGGGAATCCATCATCCTTTTTACTTTTATTATACTGTTTATATTATACGCAACTGTATATATATATATATATATATATATATATATATATATATGTGTGTGTGTGTGTAGCCCTGGTACTTTTCCTAAGTACGTGCTATGTATGTAAATTTAGTTTTTGATCAAAACTGTAGTTGAGTTTTGGGGTTAATTATCCTAAATTATGCTTCGGCATCAGTTTGGCTGGACTGTATTGAGGTTCTGCCTGTTCATAGGTTGGGTGCACCTGTGACCAGGCCTTAGAACGCAGTCTGGTTGGACGCATTGGGTACCAATCTCTGCTCGGAGCCAATCAGTGGAAGCGTTTTGTACCGCTGTGTATTCCGGGAGGGGGTACTCAAGGTGCTGAAGTCACGTGGTTCGATGTTCTGTTCCTGTCCAGGAGTGTCTGCTGACTCCATGGTCCTGGTCCTCCTGACCAGCCCCAGAGGCCCTCATGGCCTGGGGTGTGGATCCATCCGTTTTCGAGCCTCGGAAACTGGCTAGTTGGAGGCGCAGTAACTGAAGGAGGATTCTGAAGTGTTCCGGTGCCGTCTCAGGATTGGAGAGGCCCAGCAACTCTACATGCAACCAGAGGAAGACTCTTCGGAGGAGGGCCACGCACGAGGCTGGCTGCTCGGCAAGAGCCTGGATGCTGAGCTGTATGGACACTAATTGGATCCGCATTTCTTACGGTATAGCCGAACCGGCTGCAAGATACTGGTACTGTAAGAAAAGTTCCTAACCTTATCCTTCAGTTGCAACCAAGATCCTGTGAGAGACTTTTGTGTATTCATCTAGTTTCACAGAGACTTTGCTAAGCTAAAATCTTGTTGGCTGCTAGATCTACAAGCAAGGATTTATCCAACAGTTGAGTTATCCAGTTGCGAGTGGCTACTCCCTGGATCATCTAGAGCAGGGGTCTCAAACTGGTGGCCCTCCAGCTGTTGCGAAACTACAAGTCCCATCATGCCTCTGCCTATGGGAGTCATGCTTGTAACTGTCAGCAATGCCTCATGGGACTTGTAGTTTGGCAGCAGCTGGAGGGCCACCAGTTTGAGACCCCTGATCTAGAGAGACATTTATTAAGTGTCAAAGTGCCTGAGCTTCTATACCCTTGCCCTCTATTCCCAATTGAGAGACTGTGTTTTTGTTCAATGTTTCATGCAAATAAAAATCCTAAAAAGGAATTCAAGTGTCAGTCTCCGCAGTTACTGGGTATCAACCCTTGGAACCCCTAGACAAGAACGACGAGCTACAAGGCGGAGGAGGTAATCGATAAGCCCAGAAAAATCCAGCCGTCCCAAGGGGTTATGGTGCTACATATATATATGAAGGTACACTTTAGTCAAAAATATTATTTAAGCTAGGTTCACTGCAATTTTGATCCAGTTTGCAGTGGGATTATGTAGTGCATCCTGGATGCCACTTGGATGCTACTTTAAAGTGGTTTGCATATTCTATGGGGACAAAATCATGCTGAAATCACACCCAAGTAGTACAGGAACCTTTCCAAAATCACACCGTGCTTAGTAACAGAGAGGTGAACAGACACCATAAAAAACAATGTGATTTTCATTGTTATGAAATTCTGTGCGACTCACACTAGTGTGAGCGGAGCCCTATCATTTACACTAACTATGGGGTAAGTTTGATAAAAGAATGTGAAAAGGCAGGCCAGGTTTTCCATGATTTCAGAACGTAACACAATTACACTGCACAGAATCATCCCAAAAAATGCACAGTGAAAAACAAAATGTTAATATATTATAGCCTACTAGTTCCTAGATGTGGTAGTTCCATTAATTTCCTATTTTAAGGCTAAGAACTTTTTCAGCAAGTATAGAAAACATTTATTGCTCTTGTTGGAAATATAGTGTCTTTTTAATTTCCTGTTAGTTAAAGAGGAGTTTCCATAAAAAAAAAAAAAAATTAAAAGTCAGCAGCTACAAATACTGCAGCTGCTGACTTTTAATAATCAGACACTTACAGGGTCCAGCGATGCGGGGGATCGAAGCCCCGCTCATCCCCCCGTCCACTCGGCGGCGCTAGCATTGTAGCTGTGGGCACCCAGCTGTGGCTTCACAGCCGGGCACCACCGCGCATGCATGAACGGCGCCACACACCGTGATTTGCCGCGCAGTCATCTGGAACCTGTCACGTGTCCCAGATGACTGACAGGAGGGAGGGGGCAGAGCTGAGCCCTTCCTGCGCAGAGGGGAAGTGATGTCACCAGCCCAGGCACTGAAAGAGGCACAGAAAGAGGCAGACCACGGGGGACCCCCTAGCAACAGGCATTTAGAGGTGAGTTAAAAAAAAAAATCCAAATGTTTTTTTTTTTTTTTTTATGAATTTTAATGATTTTTTTTTTTTTTTTTCTGTGCAACACCACTTTAACTGAGAAGCATAAAACAATGTTATTGTATAGGTGTAAACTACTACTCCCATTATCCATCATGTAATAGGAATGAGCAAAAGCAAACAAGTTCAGCCTGGGTGGCAACCAAGGCTGCCTCTATAGATACGGTGGAGGAGTGAGTGTAATCACCCAGGGAAAGAAAGTGTGTTATTTATAAGATTACCAAGTGAAAATAAAGGAAAAAAGCCTAAAAAAAGGAAACGAATGCAGCCATCACATCTAATAACTGGCAAGCTGCTATATATGAAATGTTAGTTGCTGGGTTTAGATAGGCTTTAAAGGTTAAAATAGACTGTACCTGTCACCTCTGATAAGCTTTTAAAATAGTTTCAGAGGTAAACTGCATACAGTAAGCAGCTTTTTCCAGCACCTGAAAGCTTTCCACCTTGGGGAGATCTCATATGCAGATTTCTACACTTTGCAGTGTTGAGGAACTACAGTGTTGAGGAACTACAACCTTGCAGTGTTGAGGACTGGCCTGCCCTTCCTAAATCCTGCCCTTTTCTATTAGTCAGTAAACCAATACTAATTGCCAATATATGTACAGAAGCCATAAAGGAGCCTTCCAGCCCTTGATACTGCAAGGAAGAACACACATTTACATATGAAATCTTCCTGGGATTTGGGGCTTTCCGGGCAGGCCATTGGTAAAGGCTGGGGAAAATTTAGGAATAATAATATTTTTTTTAAAGAATACCACAGAAATTATTCTTACTGACATGTTCAATGGCTGATGCAAAAATAAAGAAAAGTAGTCTGGTTTAACAAGGAAGTGAGAAATACTGGCAGTATGACAAGAATTGAGGGAATGGGTCGTTAAACTCATTTCCAGTTCTCGTAAGTGCAGCTTCCAGTCTGACAAATAGTGTCATGGCAGAAATATCCTGTGAATGAGAATGGTAGGAAGGTCAAAACAAAGCTGTAGTCTTGCTCTGCAGGGAATATTCCTATGACTTTGTGAGCGATGGTATGATGGCAATAAAGCAGGCGAGGAAATTACACATACACTTTGGAACAAAGCACATTCTAGACTGGTCCAGTCCTGCTCAAGATGCTTCAGAGAAAGAGATCACCTTGATTCCTGACCATCAAACCTCAGGATCTCCTAAAAATCCTCAGACTATGTCGTCAGGATTTATATAGCGCCGACAGTTTGCGCAGCGCTTTACAACATGAGGGCAGACAGTACAATTACAATGCAAATCAATACAGGAGGGATCAGAGGGCCCTGCTCGTTGGAGCTTACAATCTAGACGGGAGGGTCAATTGGAACAAAAGGTAATACTGTGGGGGATGAGCTGATGGAGAAAATGAAAATACGGTTGTTGTTAGGTGTGGGTAGGATAGGCTTCTCTGAAGAGAAGGGTTTTCAGGGATCGTCTAAAAGCTAATAAAGTAGGAGATAGGTGGACAGATTGGGGTAAGGCATTCCATTGGATTGGAGAGGCTCTGGAAAAGTCCTGGAGGTGAGCATGGGAGGAGGTGATGAGGGAGCTTGCCCAGCGTCATTTGGAGCTTGCTCAGCGTCATTTGAGTCTTGAGCAGCATTTGCAACGAAGCCCAGAATCATTTGTAGCTTGCCCGGCGTCATTTGCAGCTTGGTATTTAGAGACTAGGCTAGTGATGTAGCTGGGGCGAGTGGATGGCTTTGTACATAGTTGTTAGTATTTTGAATTTAAATTTATAAATGTAAATTTATAGTTGCTGTCCCCCTTAGGTCAAAGTTCTGAGGGCTTATTCATGCTAGGGCAATCAGTTGCCATGAATTAATACAAATACAATACATTTAAAACAGTAATACAGTACAATCCATTAATATAAATGCATTCAAATTGCATTAAGGCAGCCAATTCACGTTAATAGGCTGCCTAACTTACCCCAATGGATCAAAACTCACGTCTGCTGCATTTTTGCTGTAATAAAGCATACGTTCTTCTTTACGCTGCAGTACGGTAGTGCATTTCCGTATGTTAAGCTTTGCTGCAATGCAGACACTTTGTGGGGGTAAGTTGTCAAAATAAATGGAGACAGCAGAATACTGACATGCAAAAATGGGAACGGGCACCATGCATGCCCATTCATATCTCAGTGACAAACCTTCATACCACAGTAACAAGATCAGATGTGACACAAGGCACGTTGAGTTCAGGGGCAGAGAGGCAGACTCAGTATAGCTAAAACTTAAGCCCCATACACACTATTAGATTTTCTGCAGATTTTTGTCTTCAGATTTACCAAAAACCATATAATATGAGGTCAAACCTTAAGAGTTTCAATTTGTATGCAATCAGCAGGCCCTTGCACTACACGGTTTTGGTAAATCTGAAGACAAAAATCTGCAGAAAATCTAATAGTGTGTATGGGGCTTAAAAGTGTAAAGTGTCACGCTATTCTGCAGGCACTTTGGTTCTAAGTGTACAGATCCAACCAACAACCTGGGTTGGTGGTGGTTTGCTGGCTGCTCATGGCAGCCTCAAGCCGACACCAAGGCCTGCAGTGACTACGCAGACATCTGCCCATTACTATACCTTCGAACTCTCTATATCTGGCCTGGATATTACGGGCAATCAGCTTGCCAATTGGGGCTGTCACAAGAGTCTCCAAAGTTGCCATTACAATGGGCTATTAAACTGGTATTGCCACTGCTATTGTACAGGGAAGGGAACAACAGCAGTGCTAATAAAGTGTTGGGTTTTGGGCACCTGCCACATCTTGTTCTCTGCTTCTCTAATCTTCAAATAGGACCTCATACACTAACTTAAGTTGCAAATTTTAAAATGTTCTTGTAGTGACAAGCAGTATGCAATGCTTTTCCATTGCTTCTGGCTTCTCCTACCAGGGTGATAGTGTTACAGGTGACAGGACAGACTGAGGTTATCAGCAGCAGCAGAGAAAGATTGGATGGGGTAACTCATTCTGTGAAAACAAGGATATTGTGGTGTTTATACCTCTGGCCTGTAGATGGCACTATTTACAGCTGTTAAAAGTATAATACTTTCTATACTCTGTACAAGTTAGTTCCAGTTCCTTTTATGATATATTGAGAAGGCTGCATTTGTTTATGGATGTCTAAACTTAATAAAGAACTCTATAACTACTTTGCCTCCCAGACTGCAGAACAGACATTACACAGCAATCTGCCTTTTCTCACTCTGGCCCCTGCTCTTGTTGCTCACTCAATTGACTGTAACTACAGTGGGGATCGAAAGTTTGGGCACCCCAGGTAAAAATGTGTATTAATGTGCATAACGAAGCCAAGGAAAGATGGAAAAATCTCCAAATGGCATCAAATTACAGATTAGACATTCTTATAATATGTCAAAAAAAGTTAGATTTTATTTCCATCATTTACACTTTCAAAATTACAGAAAACAAAAAAATGGTGTCTGCAAAAGTTTGGGCACCCTGCAGAATTTATAGCATGCACTGCCCCCTTTGCAAAGCTGAGACCTGCCAGTGTCATGGATTGTTCTCAATCATTGTCTGGGAAGACCAGGTGATGTCAATCTCAAAGGTTTTAAATGGCCAGACTCATCTGACCTGGCCCCAACAATCAGCACCACGGGTTCTTCTAAGAAGTTGTCTAGAAAACTGAAATTGAAAATAGTTGACGCTCACAAAGCTGGAGAAGGCTATAAGAAGATAGCAAAGCGTTTTCAGATGTCAATATCCTCTGTTCGGAATGTAATTAAGAAATGGCAGTCATCAGGAACAGTGGAAGTTAAAGTAACATCTGGAAGACCAAGAAAAATGTCAGACAGAACAGCTCGCAGGATTGTGAGAAAAGCAATTCAAAACCCACGTTTGACTGCACGATCCCTCCAGAAAGATCTGGCAGACACTGGAGTTGTGGTACACTATTCCACTATAAAGAGATACTTGTACAAATATGGTCTTCATGGAAGAGTCATCAGAAGAAAACCTCTTCTACGTCCTCACCACAAAAATCAGCGTTTGAACTTTGCAAATGAACATATAGACAAGCCTGAGGCATTTTGGAAACAAGTTCTGTGGACCGATGAGGTTAAAATAGAACTTTTTGGCCGGAATGAGCAAAGGTACGTTTGGAGAAGAAAGGGCACAGAATTTAATGAAAAGAACCTCTGTCCAACTGTTAAGCATGGGGGTGGATCAATCATGCTTTGGGGTTGTTTTGCAGCCAGTGGCACAGGGAACATTTCACGAGTAGAAGAAAAAATGGATTCAATAAAATTTCAGCAAATTTTGGATGGTAACTTGATGCCATCTGTAAATAAGATGAAGTTAAAGAGAGGATGGCTTCTACAAATGGATAATGATCCTAAACACACCTCAAAATCCACGGGGGATTACATCAAGAGGCGTAAACTGAAGGTTTTGCCATGGCCTTCACAATCTTCTGACCTCAACATTATTGAAAATCTATGGATAGACCTTAAAAGAGCAGTGCGTGACAGACAGCCCAGAGATCTCAAAGAACTGGAAGACTTTTGTAAGGAAGAATGGGCAAAGATACCTCAAACAAGAATTGAAAGACTCTTGGCTGGCTACAAAAATCGTTTTCAAGCCGTGATACTTGTCAAAGGGGGCAGTACAAGATATTAACTCTGCAGGGTACCCAAACTTTTGCAGACGCCATTTTTTTGTTTTCTGTAATTTTGAAAGTGTAAATGATGGAAATAAAATCTAACTTTTTTTGACATATTATAAGAATGTCTAATCTGTAATTTGATGCCATTTGGAGATTTTTCCATCTTTCCTTGGCTTCGTTATGCACATTAATACACATTTTTACCTGGGGTGCCCAAGCTTTCGATCCCCACTGTATGTAACTAAAGATAGTTCCTGCAATAAAAAGGTTTGGGGGGTGGGGGGGCTGCAGCCACGAAGACAGGGGTTGCTAATAGCTCAAGGAAAAGCAGACTAGCTGAACCTTCCAAGGTCGGAGTCACTTGTTTTGCTGTTACCAAACAATTTGCATGCAGGTTCACCCTAGGTGTACACTCTGAAGTTATCTGGATCACAAGTGTCAGGTGTGATATTACAGTGGGTGTAATGCTGCAATATAAATTCAGATATATCAAAGGAACGCATGTGTGCCTTTCTAGCTTTCTTAGCAATGTCATTAACCCTATCCTTTCTCTCTCCAGCCTGTCTAAACGTTTCAAATCTTGACAGTAGGCTGGTCATTCACCAACATTTGTTGCGCACACAAACTCTGGGTCTTTTTTTCCTTTCGTTGATCCAAATCAAGGGAATTTTTTCCTCTATCCTCTGCACTGTTATTAAACCCTCAAAGTCACTATTGGTACCAAAATCACACTTCAATTATTGCCCCTCATTAGGGCAGTGCGCATTGCAACTGTAGCGCTACCCCCCGTAGGAGCCGCTGGATAGGACGGGTCCTCTGTTCTTTTCCTTGACCTTCTCAATAACCTCAGACCCTCTAACACACCAGCTTGAGCTTACAAACATACAATATCACAGGAAATTACCAAAAGTAATACTCAGTACCTAATACCCAATAGTAGTGCTACATCAAATAAACAGGCCCCAAACTAGGTATTTAACCCCTTTCAGACCAGACCATTTTGCTGGCTTAAGACCAGACCACTTTTTGCGATTCGGCCCTGCGTCGCTTTAACTGACAAATGCGCGGTTGTGCCACGTGGCTCCCAAACAAAATTGACGTCCTTTTTTTCCCACAAATAGAGCTTTCTTTTGGTGGTATTTGATCGCCCCTGCGGTTTTTATTTTTTGCGCTATAAACAAAAAAAGAGCGACAATTTTGAAAAAAAACGCATTATTTCTTACTTTTTGCTATAATAAACATCCCCTAAAAATATATAAAAAAAAATATTTTTCCTCAGTTTAGGCCGATACGTATTCTTCTACATACTTTTGGTAAAAAAAAATTGCAATTAGCGATTATTGATTGGTTTGCGCAGAAGTTATAGCGTTTACAAAATAGGGGGTAGTTTTTATAGCATTTTTATTAATATTTTTTTTTTTACTAGTAATGGCGGCAATCAGCGATTTTTATTGTGACTGTGACATTATGGCAGGCACATTGGACATTTTTGACACATTTTTGGGACCATTGTCATTTATACAGCAATCAGTGCTATTTAAATGCACTGATTCCTGTGTTAATGACACTGGCAGTGAAGGGGTTAACCACTAGGTGGCAGTGTAGAGGTTAAGTGTTCCTAGGGGGGGGGGCGTGGCTTTGATTTAGTGAACACTGATTTCTGCTCCAATCACAGGGAGCAGAGATCAGTGTCACTAGTTGCTAGGCAGAACGGGGAGATGCTGTTTACTTCCGCATCTCCCCGTTCAGCCGTCCCGTGAGACGATCACTGGTATCCCCACGGCGATCGAGTCCGCGGGACCCACGACCGGACTTATGGGGGTCACAACCGGCGTGCGCCGCCGTCGGCGTTCACGTGATGGCACGGTGGCAGTTTAAAGGGGACGTACCTGTACGCCCTTATGCCTGTCCGTGCCATTCGGCCGACATACATCGCCGTGCACCGGTCGGGAACCGGTTAAGCAAACTTAATATATTGTCACCCAATAGGGCTATTAACTAGACAGGCATAACATGGATTAACAGTGGTAATAACACAATTTAGCATACAAAGTGATTAACAGTAAGGATTAACAGTAAGGACTAGGCATAAGATAACATTTGGCATCCAGATTAACTTAAACAGTAGCAAGGCCACTTCAAGTGCAGCAATAGTAGAGTTTAATCTGCCAAGTGCTGGAATTAAACAGCCAGGGCACATTTATGGCAGAGATGCTAGTCCTAGACTGACTGTATATGCACTGTCCAAAAGAAAAGGAGCATGGTAACGGAGGGGGCTTGCAGAATAATTATTACAGGAGGGGCAGTCCCATGTTCTCCTGCCGGCTATCATTGGGGCCCTTTGAGAGCATCTTTGCACTTAAAGTGATTGTTAACCCCCGAAAAATATCATGCTTCTGTCCCTTTAAGGTACAATTTGTAGCATAGAGATTTTCCTTTAACAATTGCCCCTTTCTATCTTTTACAGTACCTGGCTGATCCTGCCTGGTCCTGAATTCCCCCCTGAGAGCTAACCATGTTTATCATGGCTGTTGAGCTATGAAAGCGTGGTCAGAATATGTGTCTCTGTCACTGCAGCTCTCCTCTGTGCGTCTCTGCATTTCCCCATTTGAACTACTGTATGGTAGACATCCCAGGGGATTGCTAGATGTTGCAAAAAAATGTGGGAGGGAGAGACCATGCTATATAGAAGCATCATCAAGCATACCTCATTAATGCAAGATCGGATTGCCACTGTCATGCTTGTACAGGAACATATGGAGCAAGCCCAGGAGGCCCAGAGAAGGGTTTATAATCGGCGTGCCGAAACCCGAACCTTCAACCCTGGTGATAGAGTGCTCATACTGGTCCCCATGGTTAAGAGTAAATTCCTAGCAAAATGGCAAGGTCCCGTTGAAATTATTGAAAAAGTAGGGGATGTAAACTATAAAGTTTACCATCCAGGGAGAAGGAAACCAGAGCAAATATATCACGTTAACCTCCTGAAACCTTGGAAGAGAGACTTTACTGGTGGTCCCAACACCCCAAAAGGACATGTCCCCTGGGACACCTGAGGTACCCATAACTGAGACCTTGTCAGTGGCCCAACAGAAGGACATTAAAGAGTTTGTGAGTAAAAATAGAGACTTTTTCTCTCACCTGGAAGGACAGACCACAGTTATACAGCATGACATAATTACAGAATTAGGGGTCCACGTAAATGTAAAGCCCTATAGAATACCCAAAGCTAGGCGAGAAGCAGTTGCAAATGAAATAAAGAACATGTTAGAGTTGGACATGATAGAGGAGTCCCACAGTGACCGGTCAAGTCCCATAGTGTTGGACCCAAAACTAGATGGAACTATAAGGTTTTGTAATGATTTCAGGAAGTTGAACAGCGTGTCCAAATTTGATGCGTATCCAATGCCTCGGGTCAACGAGCTTGTTGACAGATTGGGAAGTGCCTGGTACATAACTACTTTAGATCTGACTAAATGTTATTGGCAGATACCTCTAACAGAATCTGCAAAAGAGAAAACAGTGTTTTCTACCCTCGAGGGGTCTTTCCAGTATAAGCGGATGCCTTTTGGTTTGCATGGTGCTCTGGCCTCATTCCAAAGAATGATGGATAAGACATTAAGACCACATGGCCAATATGCAGCAGCCTATTTGGACGATGTAGTCATCCAGAGCCCAGATTGGGAATCTCATTTGCCCCGGTGCAAGCAGTAGTAGATTCCGTTAAGAAAGCAGGACTCACGGCCAACCCTAAAAAGTGTGCCTTAGGCTTGGAGGAGGCCAAATATGTTATGCTATATTATTGGTCGAGGGCTGATCAAGCCGCAGATCAATAAGATTGAGGTGTTTCAAAAGTGGCCCCAACCTATAAATAAAAAGCAAGTTTGTGCATTTCTGGGGATCAAAGGATACTACAGGCGTTTTATACCCAATTTTGCCACCATTGCAGCCCTGCTGACAGATCAGACGAAGGGTAAAGGGTCAGTCATGATTAAGTGGAATCCTAAGGCAGAGAAGGCATTTCATATGTTGAAGCAGGCTCTTTGTGTACAACCTGTGCTTGTGACCCCAGAGTTTACAAAGGAGTTTGTGGTACAGACAGATGCCTCTGATGTGGGACTGTGTGCAGTACTGTTCCAAATCAGAGATGGTGAGGAGCACCCAGTGGTCTACCTGAGCAGAAAACTGAAAAGACATGAGAAAAACGATGCCATTGTTGGGAAGGAGTGTTTAGCTATCAAATGGACAATAGATGCCTGGAAATATTACCTGTTGGGGAGACCATTCAAATGAGTCACTGATCATGCCCCTCTCAAATGGATTGATAACAAGGAGAAAAACAGTTGTGTGACAAGGTGGTTCCTTGCTCTTCAAGCATTTAAGTTTTCAGTGGAACATAGCTTAGCAGAGCCGGGAAACTTCAGGATAATGCAGATGCCCTTTCCCGCGTCCATTGTCTGGTTGTCTTGAGCAGGGGCTTGAGCAGAGGGGGGATATGTGACAGTATTGATGGACGCTATGCTTCACCTCGCATGCGTTCAGTTGCAGAGAACTAAGGTGGTATCCGGTCTGGGTTTTACCAGCCACATTGGCAGGGTGGTATAAATTAAGCAGGGCTATATCAAAGGATTGCTCTTGGCCTGGGACTCAGGAAGCAAAAAGCCTGAGAGATGTTTATGTGAAGTTTTGCTTTAAGAGAGAAAAAGGTTTGCATTACCTTTGTTTTGTGGGTGACTGGGAGAAGCCCATCACCTGTCAGTTAGGAAACTGCAAATGTTTAGTTAGTGCCTGGATGGCAAGGATTTATTTTCTGTTTTCGTTTGTTTTATTTATTTGCAACCTTTAAAAATAAAACTGGCTATAAGTCAGATTTTAAGAAAAACCTGCTGTTTGGACTGCCTTTTTCCCAGAGAAGGTGATCCCCCTTGAGCTAACCCTTGACAACTGCTAATCGAATAAAAACAAGGATCTTAGATTAATTTGGGCCATTTAACTTTACAACCACTTTAACAACAGTCCCAGTTAACCTGCATGCAGTATTGGTACAGTAAAGGTGTGGTATAGTCTTGGTGCAAGGTAGATGGGGTTTAGATGTGGTAAAGGTTTGGTACAATGCAGTATAGAGTTGGTATAGGTGCAGTCTAGGTTTGAAATAAGTGCAGCATGGAGTCCAGTGTGGGTGCTCTCTGTGGCTCAGTCCCTGCTAGCAGTATCAATGGGCGAATAGCCCTCTCACCAAACCCCAGGATGTTGTGGTGACCTCTTGCTGTGTCTCTCCCGGAAAGCTCCCAGTGATCAGTGCTAGGAAGCAGAGGGTAAGTGGAATCTCCATTCTCCCTGTGGCAGTGGTGCTGGTGCTGCGATATGGGCAATGCTGCGCTTCCCCATGTGTCCTTACTCCCAGTCTCAGGCTTGCATCTCCATCGGTATGGTCTCCAGCTGGCAGATGAATATCCAGACAGAGTTGTTCTCCTTCTAACGCCATCGGTGCTAAGAGAAAAAACTTTCATAGAAAGTTTAATAAAGATCCTATCTCCACTCCTCCTACTGCACAGTGCATATTGGGATCTGTAGTATAACCATTATAGTGTAGCCAATATAAGGCTGCCGTCTTAACCTACAATGCCCAGCATTGTTAGTATAAAAGTCTGTCGGCTTGCTTGTTTTTAGCTCTCCCCCTGCTGGCCAGAGAATAACGGTGCAGCATAACATCAGTATCTCAGTAGAAAGAGAGAAGGATAAAAAAAAATGTCTCCTTCACTATTTTTGTAACCCAGCACCTGGCTACACAACTATTCCAATTTGGTGCTGTATGCCTAGCAAGACGTTATTAGCACTACACTTTGCCACATCACAATCTCAAGCCCCTTGACTTCCAAAAACTGTCAGGTATGCAACCAATTGGATTATCATATACCTTTAATTTAGTATAAGAGAATGAAAGGAAAAAATTGTGCTTCCAATGTGTCTTCAAGGTGCAATGATAATGCCAAAGGCAGATATCCATGGGTCTGGTAATATTTCAGCTTTAAGAGGTTGTAAACCTCCCTGTATTATTTGTACCTATAGGTAAACCTAGAATAAGGCTTACCAGTAGGTACTGTAAATATCTCCAAAACGTATGCCGTTTAGGAGATATTTACTGTATACTGCGCTGATTATGTCATCGGTACATGTGCTCTGAAGGAACGGCCACCCATGCCGTTTCTTCAGAAGTCAGAGCCGCGATCGGCGGCTCCCGCACGCATGCATAATTGCACATTATGCCTTTACTTTGCAGGGAAGAAAAAAATATATACAAAAAAAAAACTGGAGTTTACTTCCTCTTTAGGCAGTGAAACAGGTATGATTTTTTTTTTGTAATTGTGCCCTTTCAGTGCTGCATGTTTAATCATTGCACTGCGGTACACTTTGATCTTAAAAAATTCTCTATGCTGCATTTTCTGTACATTAATTTAAAGCACAGATATGAGGAAGGTGGAAGAACACATGGTACAATGTAAATTTCTCTGTATTTGAATATTTCTCACCCACATTGTGTGAAACGGGAATAAAATAAGCTCATTGCCATGCATCATTGCACACATTAAGCGAGCATTAACTCACATAAACACAATTGACTACGTATGCAGTAACCCATGACAGAAATAAAGTGGTCAATAAAAAAAAGTTCAATAATGCATAATACTTGTGCTACTTGGCAGCGTTACTGTATAGTGTTCTTGTAATGGCATCAAAGTAAACCTTTTCAAGATTTACTTTGGCTGAAATATTGTTGAGCACATATAATGAAGAATTACTATACCTAGTTGTAGCCAAGCCCCTTTTTTAGATGAAGCCCCCATTCATGCTGAATCACACTTTGAAATCATGCGTTGACGTCGCACAGTTTCAAAGCTGCAAGTCAGTGTGACTTCAGGTATGACTTGGCTGACCACAGATGTCTATGCAACTCACACCTGAAATCGTAGAAAATAGTGCAGGGACCTTTTTTCAAATCAGCGTGTCACTGCAAAGTCAGAGTCACACAGATTTGAACAGTTCCATTGGTGATAGGGTGCGACTTTGGACCTGTCAAATTGCATGACACATCGCACCGGTGTGAACAGTTAAGATAGTTTGGGAAAAGCTCTCTCATGTTTTATTATTATTGTCGGTGTCACCAGTGGGGGGATTTTCCCTTATTCCCAGTCCTGGTGAACATACAGGAATTAAAGGAGATATGTGGAGTCATAACAAAATAAATGTACATACCCCCCCCCCCCTTTATCCTGTAACATCCTCCTGACTAGGTATGAGCTGAGTTCAGTCCAAACCCAGTTCGGCAGAACCCATTCTGGATTGCATCCACTGTCCCCCGTCGCCAAATCAGTTGCAGCATTTCCCATCCTGCAGCTACAGTGGCATCGGGAGGGGGGGTGAGGGGGGCTAGAGCCCCAAGTGGGTGCCCAAAAAGCCCCGGATCTCGGGCATTCATAATTCTACTATTAGCCCAGAGCCCAAGCAGCCACTCAGCAGCAGCCAGTGGGAACCGATCTGACTCCGAGCGCGGCCGAGTGACATAAACAGTCCTGCCTCCTGGAGCCTGCAGCACCTATGATGGGCGTCACACTGGTCCAATTCCGGGACCACGGGACGTGTGACGTCCATCATAGGTGCTGGAGGCTCCAGGAGGTGGGAAATTACACGGCCCTCGCTCTGTGTAATTGGGCGGGAGTCTCTCCTGTCCTGACTCTGGCTGCCTGCTGTCTATGGCTGGCCTTGAATAGTATGGGCGCGCTGCACACTACAGTAAAGGCTGAGCTGCAAGAGGAGGTCAGTTGAAGTCTGACGTGGCAAAGTCAGATAGGTGAGTTTAATGCTCAGTGTGTGTCAGGTAGGTCAGTGTGTGTCAGGTAGGTCAGTGTGGGTCAGGTAGGTTAGTGTGTGTCAGGTAGGTCAGTGTGTGTCAGATAGGTCAGTGTGTGTTGGGTAGGTCAGTGAGGGTCAGGTAGGTCAGTGTGGGTGAGGTAGGTCAGTTTAGTGGTCAGCATTGATGGGCACTGGTGAGCCAAGGCAGCAACCAGCAAGTGAGCCTACCCCCTCCACACAACCCCCCCCCCATGCCCAGCTCGGACTTCGGGCTGAAGCCCCTGGTCATCTAGCAATGCCCCTGCATAAACAAAGGTGTGGGGATGCTCATGAAATCACTGACCTAATGTGGCCAAATGGCCATATTTGATCAATGTGTCTATATTTGATTGATGATATGTACCTGCAACTGCAGGGCAGGGAATGCCTTGGCTGCAGTCGACTGAGCGATTGAGTTGGGCTCCAAACCCAGTTTGGCAGACCCGTGGGAAGTTTTTGGATTGCATCCCCCGTCGCCAAATCAGTTGCAGCATTTCCCATCCTGCAGCTACACATAAACAAAGGTGTAGAGATGCTCATGAAATCACTGACCTAATATGGCCAAATGGCCATATTTGGCCAATGTGTCCCTATTTGATCAATGATATGTACCTACAACTGTGGGGCATGGACTGCCCTGGCTGCAGCCGACTGAGCGGTTGAGTTGGGGGATTCAGTCATGTGACAGCTTCCACATGTTCTGCCGAACTGGGTTTACACCGACTACTAACCAAACTGAGTTAATTCATGCTCCTGATGTTGCATCTGTCCCATGCTGGCTCTAAGACCGAGAGCTGAAGAAAACAAAAAGACTTTTGTCATGTCATAACAATTATGCAAGGAATAGCTGGACACCAGTGCAGCTGCAAACTTCTGGAAGAAAAGTAGACAAAAATAAACAAAAATGCACCGCTCAATGGGACCAGTAGTAAAGAAATATTGCTGATGGTATAATCAATAAAGGTCATTTATTGGATGCATGCTGAGATTTGAAATTAAAAACAACTGTCAATGAAAAAAATGAGATGATAAAATGATTAGACTTCATAAGCACAACTCATTATCATGGTTGAAGTAATCCGAAAATTAGTATATACGATACCACCATGACTTCCAGATGACAAGGGGTTAATATCAGCAAGTGTGCTCCAAGCTCTGATCCTAATTGTCAGACCCAATGGCTCAATATGCATGGAGAAAAATAGACTAGCTATGAGTAAGCACTGACTTCAGTGTGAAACGTGTCAGTTTTTGGTCTATATCACCTATGCTGTGGTTCGTGTGATGTGATACAACAGATTCAGATTCTATTCGGAGTGCGGCTGTCCAGAGTTTCCTTTCATCCTACCTCATTTGCTTGTGCATTAGCCCGCATCTGGGACTCCTTATCTGGTAACTAAGTCATTATCTCGGTGGATCAACCTGGAGCGGTGGTTCTCTTTCTCTCCGATCCTAATTGTCAGACCCAATGACTCAATATGCAGGGAGAAAAATAGAGGTGGAGAGACACCGTTCTCTAAGGTGCACTTAGTGGCTGTATTTCGGATATCAGACTCGCTGTGATCCAGGAGGTGTATTGTAGATCGTGCCTCTGAGCGACCTCGGTCAAGCTGGCTGATCAGGCTGGCTGGATCCTGGCATGCTGGAGGGTGCTCTGGATAGCGCGTACTGAATCCGGAAGCCAGGAGGCAGGGTCAGGGCTGGAAACGAGGAGTACCAGGAAGCTAGGCGGATCCCAAGCTCAAAGTAGCCATGGCGACCGTGACTTACATGGTTCACGCTCCTGCACTTTATCAAAGTCTAAGACAGAGAGCTGACCGTTCACGTACTCCTTGATCTGACAGTTCTTGGATCTGTTTCTAGCCGTACCTTTACTTGGATTTCCACCTACCCTATTTGCTGTTCCAGCACTGACTGGAGCAACAGACAAGGGGGTGGTCATAGCCAATCAGACTGTGGGGATGGATTGAGACAGTTTTGCCGGGATTCTACTTTACCACAACTTGGCTCTGCCCCATCAGCCACTAACAAGCAATAGCCCACTATCGACTGACTTTCGTAAATGTACTCCTGTGACCAAAAGAGAAGTATAGCCTAAAAATGTTTGGCTTTACTTCTCTTGTAACCACTTCCCACTGACTTGGCATATATTTGTGGCCACTCGTTGGTGGGCTTTAACGCTGAGCGGCCGCATATATGCAGCCTTAAATAAACACTTTACTGTGCTGAAAGTACACTCCCTGCATGCTCCCAGCATAGTAACGAACTTGCAACCAAGAGTTTTCGGATCATGTGACTGCCAATCACAGCAGTCACATCATCAGAGTGCTCGCCTCTGTCTCCCAGCACTTAGATCCTTTGAAAGGGTTGGGAGGCGGCGGGAAGGGGATAAAATATGTCTCTTCAACCACTTGCCTACCAGGCACGAACACCTCCTTCCTGACCAAGCCATTTTTCAGCTTTCAGCGCTGTCGCATTTTGAATGACAATTGCGCGGTCATGCAACGCTGTACCCAAATAAATTTTTTATCATTTTTTCCCCACAGATAGAACTTTATTTTGATGGTATTTGATCACCTCTGCGGTTTTTATTTCTTGCGCTATAAACAAAAGAAAAGGGACAAGTTTGAAAAAACATAATATTTTTTACTTTTTATTATAATAAATATCCAATTTTTTTTTTTTTAAACACATTTTTTTCTCAGTTTAGGCCGATACGTATTCTTCTACATATTTTTGGTAAAAAAAATCGCAAAAAGCGCATATTGATTGGTTTGCGCAAAAGTTATAGCGTCTACAAAATAGGGGATAGATTTATAGCATTTTTATTATTATTTTTTTTTTACTAGTAATGGCAGCGATCTGCGATTTTTATCATGACTGCAACATTGCGGCGGACATATCGGACACTTTTGACACATTTTTGGGACCATTCACATTTACACAGCGATCCGTGCTATAAAAAATGCATTGATTACTGTATAAATGTGACTGGCAGGGAAGGGGTTAACACTAGGGGGCGCTGCAGGGGTTAATATGTTCCCTATGTTAGTGATTCTAACTGTGGGGGAGGGGACTGACTGGGGGAGGGGACCGATCGGTGTCCCTATGTACAAGGGACACACCATCGGTCTCCTCTCCAGTGACAGGACGTGGATCTGTGTGTTTACATACACAGATCCACGTCCTGCTCAGTTATTGGGCAATCGCGGGGTGCCCGGCGGCCCACGCATCGGGTCCCCAGCGATGTGGCAGGCACGCGCGCGTCCTAGTGGCCAAAATGTAGACGCCGTCATATGACGCGTCCCGCCACAAGAGCCGCACCGCTCCACCGTCAATTGACAGTGGGTGGTCGGCTACTAGTTAATGAGGACAAAGAAATGTCAAAACATAACAGAGGTTCTAAACATTTCCAGACTCTATTAATAGTGCTTTAGGGTCGGTTCACACTGGATGCCGGTGCGGCTCCCAGCAGGGGTCCTGTGCATCCTGGTTCACCGTTTCAGATCTGATTTCAGCCCGCATTTTGGGCTGAATTCGGACCTGAAACAGACCAAAAGACGCACAGGGCTCCTGTGCAAATTTGCACTGGAGCCACATTGGAGATATGTGAACCGCCTCCATAGAGAGCCGTTCACATTCTCCTGCTATTGCGAATTGAATGCGGGGATGCCGCATCCAATTCGCAATACCAATTCGCAATAGTGTGAACCCGGCCTTATTGTATTCTATGTCCCTATTAGAAAGATACTCAGCACCACCTGTTTTGGTGACCACACAGAAAGCAAAGTAAAATCTCAGTGGTGTCACAGACCAGCATTTTTTACCTTTCTCTACTACTATTCAATGGTATCACATTTTCCAATGTTTTTCTTAATGTCACTTTATGCTTTTAATTTTTCTTTTTTGGCATGTAATGTTTTTGTTATACAATGTTATTCTTTAAAAAAATATATATATATATATATATATATATATATATATATATATATAGCGCCCACCACCTTTAGGTGGGTGCTAATAGGTAGAAGTTAGAAGAAATTACCAGTGCCTTACTATTCCTTTGTTTAGGCCTGGATGTTTGATGTGGGTTAGGGTGGAGCTGTAGAATAGAGGGGTGTGTGACCATCTGTTATTCACCCAGGGAAACCTCCCTTGCTTCTCCATGGTAATGTTCTGGAAAGGAGGTGGGCCAGGGACTGAAGGGTAGGCAGTGTATATGGCCCTGGTCCAATCATTAATTTGTTTGGGCAGGGGCGGGTGCATACATATATATTGAGGTCACATGTTTCCTGGAGGGGGAGATGGGACAAGATTAAATCCGGAAAGGCTGCAAGATGTGACCTTCAGGAACCCTGGGGGTTCAGAGACCCCAGTGCTGGAAAGTCAAGAACTCAACCGGAAGGCCTGAGGGTTCAGAGACCTCAGAGCTGGAAGGTTTACATGGATAGGATGCACTAAAATCCTGGGGAACAGAACCAGGCATCCCGGCTGGGATGAACCATTGCTCAAGAAACGGAAAGTAGCTGCTTAGCGGACAGAGTAGACCGGGGGCACCTGGACTTTCCTGAACTGGGAAGAAATCGCAGGAGGCGAGAGAGGCAGGTGAGGCCTGGGACTTCCAGCATTTCAAAAGTATCAACGTGTCTTTATGAGGGGCATTGGCCAGTTCGCCAAGGGAAAGGGTTCTATCTACTCACATGGAACAAGAAGAAGAGGCAGCTCATACTTTCTGTGTCATCTATATACCACACGCTGCAGCACAAGAAATAAATGTTCTTTTATTCAACTGTTGAACTGTGTCTGTGGTTACTAAAGAGGGGTGGAAGGAGCAGGGGTTAAACCCAGTGGCGGCTGGTGCTCAAAATTTTTGGGGGGGCGCAAACAAACTGAAAAATTCAGGAAAAAAAACATCAATTGCAGCCTCATTGTGCCATCAAACGCTGCCAATAGTGAGTAGTGAGCTTCATATATATATATATATATATATATATATATATATATATATAATAGTTTATTTTATTAAATGACAACAGGTTTAAACGGGAAAGCTGGGTGCTTGGAAAGCACTTTTTTTCTGGGTGGATAGTAAAGAATTCAAAAGTCCTTAAAGCATTTCTGAAAAATGTTATATGTCTTATTTCTCAATTAATTAATTCTTCTAACCACAAAATTATTCTGGAAATTGGTCATTCAGTTACACTAATTAGATAGCTGACACACCTGAAAATCGATGAATAGCAATAAGTAACCGTGTGCCTTAATTTGGTCCAAAACATACTAATTGTGAGAGAAGTTAAAGAGTATTTTACTTTGATGTGTTAATACTCATTACCATCTTTGCGCTGTGTTCCTTTTGTTCTTCATAGCACCGAGTTGACGGCTTGCAATAATTAACCATAATTCACATAGAAACTCACCTAAAGAATGAAGTTCTGCTTCACTTGTTTCTCTTTCTCTTTAGACAATGAATTGTTTAAAGCCCAGCAGGGAGTATCCTGTTTTGAAGTTGTGTATGTTCAGTTTTGGATCAGCTCACCAAATGCTTGCAGCAATTTAGGTAGAGGTATCTGAACGAGAGAGAATTTAATTTAAGGCACAAGGCCAACAATCTTTAGAACTTCCACGGATTACTAACAAAATGCAACTTTTTAAAGCTGAATTCCAGGTATGAATTTTATTGTATTGTCCAGCTTGGACCAAAGTAGACATGTATATGCCACACCTGTGGGACCGCTGTGGAAGTGGAGAATCATTGTAGTAGTCGCCAGTGGCAGTTAGTCGTATATTTTTTTGGGGGGTCGGTCAGTTACCAGCCTCGCACTTACCCCATCTATGGCACAGGCAGCGCCCTTCGGGCTATGGGCGGTGGCTTCCCCTGCGTCTCCTCCAATAAAATCCACACCTAGAATTCAGCTTTAACCACTTGCCATCCACACTATAGCTGAAAGACGGCTGCAGCACAGACTTAATTTACTGGGAGGGCGTCCATGGCAATTTACAAATGCACCGATTCCTGTGTAAATGACACTGGCAGTGAAGGGGTTAACCACTAGGTGGCAGTGTAGGGGTTAAGTGTGTCCTAGGGGCGTGTTTCTAACTGTGGGGGTCGTGGCTGTGTATGACACGTCACTGATCTCTGCTCCAATCACACAGAGCAGAGATCAGTGTCACTAGACAGAACGGTGAGACGGCTTGTTTACGATCGCCGCAGTATGCCCGCGACCCGACTCACGGAGCTTCCCCCCGCCGCCTCTTAAAGGCACGTAATACGTACGTGATTCTGCCAACGCCAACTGTCATACAAACAGCCAACACATTTTAGGGCAATACAACTCCCTCTTCATCTGGGCACAACAGCCAACACATTTTAGGGCAATACAACTCCCTCTTCATCTGATTTCATACAAATTCCAATCAAAATTGATGTTTTGCACCAGATCAGATATAGCCCTGATAAAGGGGAAGTTTTGTTGTGCCCAAAATGCATTGGCTGCTTTTACATAATGGTATTAAAAACAACTAAAGGCACTTTAGATTCTTTCACTTTGTGGTTTGGGACCTGTTCGTAGGTAGGCCCAGGTTGTTGGCACCCCGGATGACAAGAATGGCACACCAAGTCCAATGGAGGGTTATAAATTATTAGTTTATTAAATAAAAGATGATAGTTAACAACAGACGCATCAACTGCAACCACCAGCACTGGTATTGTGTTTTAGAAAACAGTGACAACTACTTGCTTGAAAGTTCCAGGCCATAGCAGCACCAGAACACAGGCACGCGGGTTTGGAAGGTCTAACAAAGTTGGCACACAGCGGCAAATTAGCAGCAGCAAGGTTGTTCCTTGGATAAATCTTACATTACTGAAGCAGCTTCTGAGAAGCGGGAGGCTGATAGGCAGAGTGTGGCACAAACAGAAGTAGAATACCGGTGCAAGTCCTAGTTCCAGCACTATGGCCTAAAAAGTTCAACAGAGTGGATTGTGGTGTCCTTAGTCTGTCCCTCCTCATCAGGAGCCTTTCCCTAAACAGCGGGGATCATGTCCCTAAACTATCCACTTCGCAACTGCATGCCAACTACAGCAGGCCACTGCTTTTTATTAGCATTGTCCAAACCAAAGATGGCCGTTGCAGTGTCCAGTTGGACTACAGTTCCCTGGTGACACCTACGGAGGCTGCAGAGGAATAAAAGCTCCTCTCATCCTCCATCTCCTCTGTATCGCAGTCTGTACACAGCACCACCTACAGAGGGGAGGGTAAACTACACTACATGTATGCTCTCTATGTCTCATTCATGTAAACTGATACAATCTGCTAGAGAGCTTGAGCTTGTGAAAAACAACAGGCTTGCTGGCCTAAGAATTGGTAAGCTGCAAATTAAAAAAAAGGGTTGCTTTTGGGTTTAATACCAGATTTGATTTTGTCTGTACCACTGGAATAAGCATTGAAATTCCAGTGTTTTTTTGTACTTCTGTTACTAGAGGTATAATTATATTTCTTATTGACACTAAAGTTTGGCACTCTATATTTCCTGGAATGTACATTTTTTTTTTTGCACCCCATGGAATTTTAGCCTCTTATGCTGCATCCAGTCTTCATTATTTTCTCTTCATTTTCTTGAGTTAGGAAAAAGTGTATAACAATGCAGCAACTATTAGTGTAATTGTTATATCTTTGTACAGCAATTTTAACATACTGGGCATCTTTCCAAAGTGAGTGGAAGTTGCTGGTATAAAACTTCAGGTCTCATGTTTTGTTAATGCAAAATTGAATTTGTGTCGAGCCGAAAATTTTGCATCGATTTTCTTGTACCTAATCAATATTTTCTGTTTTTTGTTGTCCTTCTTATCTTACACTCTGATTATTTTATCCTTAATCCTTCTAAGCTTAAATGGCCACAAGCCTCACTTATAAATCTTTTTCTGCAACAGCATCTGATATATTGCATTTGAATTTCTTACTACTTCTTACTTACTACTTGAAAATCAAAAAGTGCATTCAGCATTAGAACTGTTATCTTTTCTACAATAAAGATATATATATATATATATATATATATATATATAATCATGTGCGGCCATTATTCTATCACTTTCAACCATATTTCCTCAGGTCAAGCTAAAAGAAAGTGATTGGACAGGTTGCCAAATTTCAATGTATATACCAACCTTGTAGCGCACTAAGGTGTAAAAGGACTGGTTACATTAGACAGATAATGTCATGTACAAAGACCATTCACCATACCATGAAATATGGCAAAAGTCCACTTTAATGTTGTTGTAAAAAAAAAAATAAAAATTCCACAAAGATCAGTGTGGTCATCAACCGGCTTCTGGACCCACAGACATCTACTGTATTTAGTGTAATGTAATGGCTAAAACATATCCGACCTTGTGGCCAATCAAAGCTGGGGGAGCCCAGAGCAGACAGAGGGGCCAAAGCATGAGTTCCCAGGAACCATTAAAAAGGCAGCGGTGTAACATAGATTTCATCACAGGAAGCCTTGTCACCCGTATGTGATGTCAAGACTCCGCCGCAAGCTGGTACATCGCGAGAAAAGGACCACAGTGGAGGTCTCCCAAGAAAGATAACGCCTTTCAAAGGGGTTGCTTCTTTAGATCCAAAGAAGAGAGAGACAAGAGAATGCTTTAAATAACAAGCGGGCAATTGGGGGTGATGGCAGGAACTAGAACCAAAAATGAAAACAAAGACAAAGCTGTCCATCACACCAAATGCCTCTGGTACATAAAAAGCAAGCCACAAAAAGCATGTTAAGAATCTGTTGAAAATACATTAAAATCACCAATCAGATTAATTAATCATGATTAAAACTTAATGTGTATACATTAATCACAAATGAATAATACATAAATTCATATTAATAAATAAATAAAAAATGTCTATGTCTAACAATTCATATGTGTAATATAACACTCTCTCTGTCTTGTATAACCACTTGCCCTCCAGAAAGTTTTACCCCCTTCATGACCAAGCCATTTTTTTTATTCTGCACTGGCAATTGCAACACTGTACCCAAATTAAATGTATATCTTATTTTTCTTTTGGTGGTATTTGATCGATTTGATTAAATAAATGAAAAAAGACCAAACATTTTGAGAAAAAAAAAACATATCCAATAAAAGTAAAAAAAAAATCAAATGTCAATGAACAGAACTCTGTATTGGTTACAATCACAAAGCTCTGTTCCATGAAACACTGAGCAAATCAGCAGGTCCCGGCGGTCGATCATTGGCCGGGACCTGCTGATCGGCTTGTGCTGTAATGAATAACAATACAGCAGGACCCCGCTGGTATGCAGATCATGTACTAGGCACATGGATAGTTTTAAAAGACACTTAGTTAGTATTTACAATGACTTGTACAATGTTTCCCTGGTGCCCTCCCCGAAAGCAGCACTATTATCCATCATACCAGGATCAGCTCTCACAAGAAAAGCCTTCTTAGGTTTTTCTTGTCCGCACTATGCTCATGGAGGAGCTACAGGCAAAACAAGGAGATACATGGGATAAATATACACAACTATGGTACCCTTGGCTCCATCATTCTTCATCGGACCCCCTCCTCAACAGAATTGCCGTATGAGGAATGGGCCCCACATATATACATATTTGTAATACGGAAATGAAGAGCGATATAAACTTTCAATAAAAGAGATTCTGATAACTATATATAGTTTAATGCATAAATAACTAAATTGCTATTAGACTTTTCTGCTGAGTCCCACTTCCCCCTCCCCTCCTATCCATCCCCCCCTTCCCTTTATGGCTTCCCCCTGTACCCTCCCCCATCCGACAGTTTGTTTGTAGAGCAGATATTCCAGGCAGTGTCCGAAGATAGTTGACACTACATGGTTGGGTTTTGTATTTTTTATTATGAAGAAATGCTTTAAATAAACATATAGATGTAAGATATAACATTGTGTACAAAGGACAGTATGTGAAAACCTCCTCCCTCCTTCCCTCCCCTCCATTTTTCTTTATTATGACCCCCCCCCCCTTCCTTTTCCTCAATTATGTTACATTTTACTTTGAAAAAAAAATAAAAACATATTCACCCTTAAAAGACTCTTGGTCGGGCATCTTAGTGAAAACAATATACAGTAATTATGGGGAATTATTTTTCTACACACACACCTACACAGGTTGAACTGGATGGACTGTTGTCTTTATTCAACTTTACCAACTATGTAACTACTTAACTATGAGTATGTGCTGGTGGAGATGGGGTAGTAAGCAAACTTGCTGGACAATGCACAGGTTTGCTTAAATCCTTTAATTTGGTCACATTAAAACAAGAAGCACATAGACACATCGAAGCACATAGACACATCAATTTCAAGCATACATATTAATAAAATGTAAATATTTCATAAAGATGTATAAACTGTTTTTCCTGTAAACTCAGAAAGTTTTCAGTTATTCTACACATCACCTTGAAATATTTTTGCTACTTAATCTGCAGCAACAAAGGAAAATGCTCCTCCAACACAACAGTCTTTTATTTTCCATGGAAAGACCTAGCTGTCACTTTCAATATTATAGGAATGCAAATTAGGCCTAGTGTATTCCATCCTTCAAGACCATAGATCACCTGCACTGCTTTCTGAATTACCACTGTGGTGTAATGTATTCTAAACTGCATCTGAACTTAGAAGACTCTTTGATGTGCTGGGATATATTTTAAAAGGGTTCGGGAAGACATCTCTTAGCTATGATAATTATTTTATTTGTGTTCAAAATTTTTGCTGTAAGAATAATGAATAGCTTTGATTATATAATTAAAAAAGTGTATTGACCTCAGGCATAAAAGTGTTTACTCTATAATGTGTAGATGGAAGGAGAGGTCCACCCAACTCTGAAAAACCGGTGAACTGGGGATTGGGTATTTAAATCTGTTGACTAGAGTCTCCTTCACCCCTTGTGCCATGACAATAGCTACTTAAAGTGTATTTCCATTCTTGCGGGTACATTTGAGAAAACCCCACTATATGTTGTATGTGTTCTCATTCACATTACATACCTAAACACAGTTAAAAAAAATACTTTCAAAGTGTTTGTTTGGAGCTGGCCTTGGGTAGACTGCAAGCTACTCTGACAAACTTGTAATGAGAGGAAACTCAGTTTGGCCCCACTGACAAAAGTGGTCACACTGAGTTTGCCCTCATTATCATGCAATGCAGAAGGCCAGCTTCTAGATCTATAACCTTTTGTTATGACAGTTAGTGCTCAAATCCAGTTTAGAACTGATAATTAAATCTGCCAGCACAGTAAAGACAGGGTTAATATAAAACTACAGCATGTTGGGAGTTTAAATGAGGCATGTTCAGTGCGGCTAAAGAATGAGTCAATAATAAAAAAAAATGTATTTATTATCTGGTGACACTGGCGGGCCCATTCTGCCACAGTTCCCGGTGTGGACACCTTAGGTAGCCTCCGGGTTTGGGTCTCGCAGATTCCAGGCTTTGTTCTCATGTGAATATATGCGGGAATAAATTATCACTGTCTCTTACATATTATTTAATTATTTTTCCTGTTTACATTATATCATATATATATATATTTCTCTACAAATTTAGATGCACCCGCCCCTGAGGAAGTGGTTTTATCTACGAAACATGTCGGGCATATCTGAATGCATCTTGTGTTTTATATAGATGGTCTATTTTATTTTAGCTCAGTTGGATTCATTATTATATCACTCTGTTTGAAAGTCACATAGAACATGGAGGACAATGTTTTATGCTACAATATACAGTGTACTTTTATGTTATATTCTATTTTTAGGACAATGGTCTTTAACCACTTCAGCCCCAGAAAAATTTACCCCCTTCCTGACAGACCATTTTTTGTGATACGGCACTACTACATATAGAGTTTGACTCCTGATGAATGAACTAAATGTCCAGCATTAGGATGAGCACCCGAACAAGCAAAATTCTGGCCAAACTTTGGATTCCACTTGAACCGGGAGCTTATCTCTATTAAGGAGGAATGATGTCATTGTATCTGAGCAGATTTACTACACTTGCACACTCTGCAGCTCTGCACATCCAATTTGTGAAGGTTACACAGCTACTATCCAGGGATTGCTAGAGAGCTTTGGACAAAGAGAGAGCAACAATGAGCTTACAACATCCACTATCAATATGCACACATACTCTCATATGGGATTGGAAAAGTAAAGGCAAAGGTCACTTTAATGCTAAAACTAAGCGTTTTGTAGGATTACTAGTTATCTTAAAGCGGTCCTGCACACACTTATTTGACTTTATGTCATTGTTTTCCTAATCAGGCAAAGAGTGCTAAATGGTCTTTTTTCTATGTTACCTTATTATTGCTGGCCCAGTAATTTGCCTCTTTGCCCACACCTGCCTCTGTGCCTGCGGCTGTGGGCGGGGTCTGTGCGGGATCCGCATTATTTCCTTTGATTGCCGCACTGGGATCTGGTGTCATTCATCCCAGGAGTCAGTGCGGACAGCAGACCCAAAATCTTGTGTGATTTTAAGGACGTGAGGTGTTTACACAGCTCGGCGCTGTTGCCCGTGTGCATTCGTGGGAACCAGCGAGGCATGCTGGTTCCCATAACGAAAGGGAACAAGGAAGTGATTGCTTGTGGGCTTCAAATGCCCACAAGCAAAATGACAATTCAGTTGTTTTGATTTTAAAAGTGCAGATTTTATGAAAAAACGGACATGGATACCTGACAGACACCTAACAAGTGAGTTTATTGTTAGACTGATAATACTTGTAACATGGGAAGAAAAAAATAAGTGTGTGCAGAACCGCTTTAAGCTTTACTTACTATTTCTGCTTTAATACAATATAAAACATTTTCCCCTCTATGGTAACGTTTCTAATGAAAAAAAAGTACACTATTGCAGAACTTGTAGAACTAAACAGTAAGTGTGTCTGGTGAAAAAGTGCATTTAAATAAAATGAATCATGGGTCAAAGCAATGATAACATTTGCTAATGATAAAACCCATACATATACATCTACAGCATTAAAACTTTCCTCTACCCAGGAGTAAACTGAGAGTCTCATAATAACACTTTATAGATTTATAGATAAAGCAATGCCTAAGCTTTTGTTACTGGATGCCTGCATCATTTTTATATCTAATTTTAATTCTCGACTGTGTTTTTTTTTCCTCTTTTTCTCTCTCTCTCGGCACACTCTAAATCCATTAGGAGTAGCCTAATCAACATATAAATGAAGCAGAGTGGCAGTGACTCACTCCGTTAAACCAATTATGATTAGTACTAGAAGCAGGATGCTGAGCGATTGGCAGCTTTATGGACAGGTGATAATAAAATCTTATGAAAAAAAGTAATTTTCGTTCCTTAATGAACAGTGAAGATGTAAAGAAATATGGCTTTTTTTTTACAGAGACAGGTAGAAACTGATGGGACGAACTAATAAAAATATTTTACGATTAATTCAACTTCTGTATTAGTATTTTCAGCACAAGCAGAGGCTCCCAGTTGATCCTGAATACTTATTTGGCACCAAAAGTTCAATCTACTTTTACTGTTGGCACAAAGTCCTCTGACTAAGGGATATATGAGGAACAGGACAGATTTGCAACTGAGGTCGAGCTTCTTGTGCCTTTTGGTACAAAATGTACCAAGAAAAAAAAAAAACATGTATGTTTATACATTTTATATATATATATATATATATATATATATATATACACAGTTGTGCTCATAAGTTCGCATACCCTAGCAGAATTTATGATTTCTTGGCCATTTTTCAAATGAATGATAACATAAAAACTTTTCTTTCACTCATGGGTCATGGGTAGTGTTTGGCTGAAGTTATTTATTAATGTGTGATCGGAGCTTGTTGTCGAAAATTCCAACCATGTGTAGGCTCCATTGGACAGTTTCCATCGAAATTTCCGTCGCACAAAATTTGAGATCTGGTTCTCAAATTTTCCGACAACAAAATCTGTTCGCATAAATTCCCGATCGCTTTTCTGTTTGCCATCTCAGTCTCTTTGGGAAACAATAGCCTGATTGTTCAGGAAGGCGACATTCTGTAGCCACCTCTAGGCCCAATCTCTATATTAACCTGCAACCCCCAATCCTATACCACTGCACTACTACTTACAGCTTGAGTTGCTACCTGGCACTTGCTATATCACTGGCATTCATCACATACAATATAAATGTCTTTCTTTTTCTGTTTGCCACCTCAGTCTCTTTGGGAAACAATAGCCTGATTGTTCAGGAAGGCGACATTCTGTAGCCACCCGTCAATCTATTCTGCTGTGTGGAAAAATTGTAAGGCTGTTGGCTTTTTATTCATTACCTCCCACTCTGTTTTTATGAACACTCTACTTTCTCTGGGAGGCAAACCAAATTGGATCAAAACATAATGAAAAAAATGTAGATGGCTTGTCAGCATGGCATGGTAATAGGTGATGCATAGGAACTGTCACACAATATGTGTTAAGCTGCCACAACCACCACTAACTTCCTTCCTTTTTTTCGACAGCTTGTCTTTTCTATAGTCACATGGTCATGCCATTAGGTTGGATAAAAATAAAGTTCCTCTATGTTGATTAGTAGATGCAACCTTCAGATTTTACTTTTTATCTTTTTTTTTTTTTTTTTCATTTTTATTTAAGTAAAAAGCTCTGGAAACTGCAGACTTATTTAAACGATTTGTACAATCCCATTCATCTTTTAGGCATTTTAAATATAGCTTTCATTTATTTCACAATATAATGTATTATACAAAATGCTAATTTTAGATTGTTCAGATCTTTTTCAACTTTTTTTTTCTAATAACATTATAGTAAACTACTACATGCTATATTATGTATCATTTTTTTAAAGTATTAGTAACCATTTTAATTAATTAATTTTAATAATTAATAAAAAATAATAACAAATCAAGACAAAATACAGAAACACATATTGTAAACGAAAGTCTAGTTTTAAAAAAAATACCTACATTCAATCCACCTCCATCCCCTGTGATATTACCTTTCCACCACAAAATGTTACTTATTATTCTGGGTTGAAACTCATCATCTCCCTACTCTCCTAGACTTTGATTTCACCTCTCGGTCCCCTACCCATTTGCCCTGTCCTGCATCCAGCCCTTCATGTACCCTCTACTCTGCCCTCAACTTGGATACAACCAGCTTGCTGGATTCTTTTGCGATTATCGCTAGCGGCTGCTATAGCTGCTAGCAAAAATCACTGGTGTCTCCCAGCGGAGATGGCTTCTCCTGCCCGCCCCTTGCCCCCCAGATGGGAGAAAACAATTGCTGATTCCCCGGTTAATACTGTCTATGTTGATGGGGGAAATGTGCAAATTTGTTTGTTTAAGAAATTTGCACCATGTTTGGCTTGCCTTACTAACCTACCCTCTACCCTCTTTCCCTCTACAAAACCTAATTTAATAAAAAAAAAAAAAATAGGCTTAAGCGCTAAAGGTGTAACGTTCTAGATACTAGACATGTGCACAATAGAAACATTTGTTTAGTTTCGTTTCTGTTCGTCTCCGTTGATTCTTAACGATTCGTAATTCCGTAAGTCGTCGGTGTTCGTATTCGGACTCGTTCGTATTTTCGTAAGTCGTCGGTGTTCGTATTCGGACTCGTTCGTATTTTTGTAAGAGTTATTTTTTCGTTGATTCGTTTTTCCGTTAGTCTAATTTTTCGTTTATTCGAAATTCGTATTTTCGTTATATTTTGTATTCGGACGCATTCGTATTTTCGTAGATTTAGTTACATTCGTACTTTCGTAAGATTGATTTATTCGTACTTTCGTAACATTGTTTTCGTAGATTCGTAATCGGAGCATAATTCATAATTTTATGTAATGTGTATGCTATTACATGTTTAAGAAACAAAGAATTTCTCTCTCACAAGTCAGAACCTAACTCAAAAATCCACCAAAACAGTGCCTCCGACCCAACCACGTTTATCAACTAACAAAAAAAAGTAACGAATTTACGAATCCATTCGAAGCACGTTAAGCAGAGCCATTGTAAGAGACACGGAAAATTACGAATCAACAAACAAAAAAAAAAGTTACGAATGTACGAATTTTTTCGTTCATTTTGATTTTCGTTATTTTTGAATCTTTGTTCGGTATTTTCGTTGTTTCTGTTTTCGTTTTTCGGATTTTCATTCTTTCGTAGTTTCGTTGTTTCTAATTTATTTCGTATTTTCGTTGTTTTTCATATTCGTGCGTTTCGATAATTCGTTATTCGGTAATTTTTACTAAACCATTCGTTCATTCGTATGATAACGAATGAACGAATATAATGAATTTGAACGGAAAACGAATTTGTAACTAAACGAATTGCACATGTCTACTAGATACGTATTTAGATTACCTCAGTTTGATATTAGACTGACTATATACATGTTATAGGTGAACGACTAAAGATCTACATAAAAATGTAACCAGCTACCAAGGACTCATATAAGATTTTGTTGCACTATATCAATTATAGAGTCAATGATTATTGTGTAAGGCTGCATTCACACCTGGGCGTTTTGTAGCTTGAAGCCTGAAGCTACAAAAGCTAGAGGGGAAAAAATACATTATTCTCTATGGAGATGGTTCACATCTCCACTCCAAAACGCCTGAAGCCCTACGCCTGAAGCTCAAACAAGTTCCGGACCCTTTTTTGTCGCGCGAATCGGGCAGATTTGGACGTTTTTATTCTTTTTACATTGGTGACCTTTTGCTCTGCACAAAATTCGCGGCAAAACGCGGTAAAAAACGCCGCGAATCGCGGTAAAAAAACGCCGCAAATCGCGGTAAAAAACGCCGCGAAAAAACGCCGCAATTCGCGCGATTTTCTGCCTGAAAGGTGTGAATGCAGCCTAACCAGTGAATGTGCTTTGTTTATAAACAAACAATAAAAAAAAAAAAAAATACTGGGGTGCTGGTGACATAAAACCTCGCCCCTGCCAGAAGGTCACAGCTTCTCGAGAAAGCCATACTACCAATTTAAAAAGTAGAGAAACCATGAAAACCGTAGGTCAGAAGTGAAGAACAGTCTTAACATGTACCAGGATCACAAAATGTTTCTTTAGCAGGCTCAGAAGATGGCTATTGGCTTGTCAGTGACAATGTATTGCTATTTAGACATGTATAAAGAAGAGGAGCTGCGCCAAAAAAGAAGCATACACTAATCACTATATGGTGTAAACAGTACGAGATAATTCACAAGGTATTGTCCTTAGCAATGAAAACTTGTACTATCCTCAGAAACACTAATGTCCCCTTGGACTGACAGTCTCTAGTAGCACAATGTTCAAAACATAGAGATAGGGACAAAGGCAAACTGTTCCCTAATGTCCAGGAGAAGACATAAAGAAATAATGGTGAAGGAGATGATCCTGATGTTCAGAGGTAAACAGAAGAGGCACCCGGTGACTTGGAAATGGCAATAGTGTTGAACACAGTGCTTATAAAGTGGCTGCTTACCAGAAAGCAGAGGTAAGAAGGCTCAGCTAGTACGTTGGACGACCAAAGGCTGCGATTCCTCCTGTTTCTTTAAGGCAACAATCGATACTCCAAATAGCATGGGTATAAGGAAACACTTGCTCACATGGGGTCCCTCTCCTCATGTGTTCAGACTAAGAGCTCCTCTTCTTTATATGTGTCTTTGTGTGTGTATCCCACCTTGAGCAGCAGCCTTATTTATTAATTTACTGATTATTAGTTATAGCGCGGTTTTTATTTATTTTGTATTTAGACATGTGCACAATAGAAAAATTGTTTATTTTCGTTTCGTTTCTTTCGTTTCCGTTGATTCGTAACGATTCGTAAATTCGTAAGTCGTCGGTGTTCGTATTCGTAATGATTCGTATTTTCGTAAGAGTTATTTTTTCATTGATTCGTTTTTCCGTTAATTTTCATTTATTCGAAATTCGTACGCATTCTTATTTTCGTAGATTTAGTTACATTGATTTATTCGTACTTTCGTTAAATTGTTTTCATAGATTCGTAATTGGAGCATAATTGGAGCATAATTCAATAATTTTATGTAATGTGTATGCTATTATTACATTTTAAGAGACACGGAAAATTACGAATCGAATCGAAAAAAAAAGTTCAGAATGTACGAATTTTTTTTTTCATTCAATCCATTCGAAGCACGTTAAGCAGCGCCATTGTAAGGGACATGGAAAATTACAAATTCAGAAAAAAAAAAGTTACGAATGTACGAATTAGTTCATTCATTTTGATTTTCGTTGTTCCTGTTTTTGTTATTCGGATTTTATTCTTTCGTAGTTTTGTTGTTTCTAATTTGGTAAATTCGGATTTTCGTTGTTTTTCGGATTCGTTCGATTCGAACATTCGTTATTCGTTAAAATTTTTAGCGAATCGTTCGTTCATTCGTACGATAACGAATGAACGAATATAATGAATTTTAACGAAAAAAAACGAAACGAATTGCACATGTCTATTGCTATTGAGAACACAAAACAGCTAATGCAAACAAGTTAATATACAGTGGATCCACCCGCCTCTAATTCAGCCAATGCTATGGTTACAAAGCGACATTCAGCCATTAGGATCGCGTGTATCCTTTAGCACAGGCATTGCTGAAGCGACCAATATAAAATGTATTCCACGTACACATTGGCAGCTTGGTATTTTGTACATTTCCTGACATCTTCTTACTTCTCGATTTCTCCTTTATCTCCAGGTGCTGGAGGAGGCGGAAGCTTGCGTGGTACCTGGAGGCCTGGCAACCATGAAGAAACACTTTGAAACATCAGACATTGCATCTTCTCACAGCGCTGTCTCTCAGTATCAGTATCAGCATAAATCTGTAAAGGTAAGGAAATAGCGAAAGCCTTCCAGCCTGTACAAAATTCCAATTATTTACAATTCTGTCTTTTATCCTCTCGGACCAGAGATCATTTTATATTTCCTGGAAATGATCATTAAAGCTCATCTCCAGGCACACTCTCACCATCCCATACACTACCCCACCTCCATATAACGAATTGCTGTAGGGCAGCAAAAAAAAAAAAATAACTCTCACCTGTTTGTGGAAGGGTCTTTTTTCTGGTGTTCTTCTGTATGCCACCAATCACTAATTTTGCATCCATATGTTTTTATTGCCTTCATGTTTTAACTTTTTCTAATAAAACCATATTTTGATATAATTTTGAAGACCCCTGCCTCCCAAAGTCCCACAAGAGGAAAAATGTTCCTATTACATAGTCTATTAGGGATGTGGGCAGGTGGACTTCTTCCACACAGTTTTTGGTACTACTAGTATTTCTATGTCACCGCTTGGGTGATCTTAACACTTTTTATTGGGTGTCCAGCAGCAGGGTCCTCCCAGGGTCCGAACCTGCAGAAAAGTAATGACACTGGAAAATATCTGTCATGGAAAAAATTTAAAGCGGGGCTCGACTGCCTCTGAGGTTTTTTTTTTAGAGTACCATTTTTAAACAAATTACTTTGGACATGTGTTACTTACATGTCCCGTTTTTAGCCGGTCTCCCATTGTGTTTTTAGCTTGAAAGAACGTTTTATATAATTCATTCCCATCGTTTTCATCTTGCCTGTGGGCATGTGAAGCCCACAGGCATTCTCTTCCGGGATGCAGTGACGTGCATCTCCCAGAATGCAACGCCCGTTCGAGCTAAGATCTCGCGCATGCGCAGTAACATTAACATAGGCACGCCGTCAGCAGCTCCTGTTGCCATCACAATGGGCGGCGTCGTCCTAAGTCCCGCCCCATTGTGATGGCAGATAGAGCGGCGCCCTCCGAACGTGACTTTCGTAATGACGTCACTTTCTGTTTCCAAATCTCGAGATAACTCGGGCCAGGCCGCCGCACTGACTCCTGGGAACTATGACACAAGCTCCCAGGAGACAGTGCGGATAGGGGATATTACGAAATAGCCGTAATATCCCAGTCCATATCTGAGATCACAAAGACAGGAAGTCCAGCATGTCAGCAGCAAAAAAAAAAAAAGTACTGTAAAGAAAAAAAAAAAAAAAAAATACCTTTTTGGATAGATGAATGTTAGTATATACATTGTACATTATATGTTTAAATCGGGTGGATCTCCACTTTAATTAGCATACTTTCCTCTATTTGGCATTCCCAGGATCTCAGCAAAAGCTGGGGGAAAAGTATGTATATTAACTATTTTTTTATTTATTGCAGTATTTTAGCAGCAAGGGGGAAGACCCTCACTAAATAGACACATCTTGCTTGGAGTCCAATGATGACATTAATCAGATAGAAAATGAGCATATTTTGACCTAGTTGACTCCAGTTTGGTTTCAAAATGGCTGTCTCCAGTGGGTTCATAGGTAAATGCGTACAATCATATTTGAACTAAGATTCACTTTATCAGCAACAAAGAATAATTGACCTGTGTTTGACTTTGAATAAAACATTTCTTGATAACCTGAATCTTTATTCATTGTGACATACTTCCACAAGTACGATATGCTGCGTCCTGTCAAAACTTCCAGCATTATCATAAATGCATCTCTTTACCACACAATTAGCATTTTTCATTATGTGCTGTACATAGGTACTCTGATGAGCTTTATTACAAGACTATTCACATATTCCAGACTCATTCTCTCTCGCTCCTTCTCTCTCGCTCTACAATTTAGGAAGATGCATGATAATGAAGCATTAAGCTGGAAAAAAAAAGTATGTGCAACAACATTTATTTGCTGGATCATATATCTCGTAGCATCTATGCATTTTAATGAATGAAAGCAGAAGTGAAACTAGAACCTTGGGGGCCCCAGTGCAAGAAATCATGAAGGGCCCCCCTGGCCCTGACCAAGGCCCTTCCCACTGATCCCAGGGCCCTTTACTCCCATCATGGGACCCTTTATTATACGTCTTGGGGTTCCCCCATGGTGCCAGAGCCCAGTCGTAAGTGCAACCACTGGTGTCAGTTGTTTTGTGTTTGTTTTATTTTTTTACATATTTTATAGGACCCCATTGGGGGGCCTTGGTGACATATCAGGGGTCTAAACAAACCCCTATTGTCTCACTTTTGAGACAGAGAAAGGGACTGAGGACAGATTTCCCAATTCCTTTCTTTGCAGCCTCAGCTACACAGAATGAATGCACAGGAATAGCTCTGTACAGAGCTTCCCATTCATTCATAAACTGAGACATAATAAACACTGTTTACTGGGACATGTAAATTTTTAATTTACCGGCTCTTTCCTTGCTCTCCATCCTGACAGGTCCCTCGCAGCAGCCAGTGGGAGGTGAAAACCCAGCAGTACTGCGGGGGCGAGGGGGGCCAGGGAAGGACACAGGAGCCCGGGGCAGAAAGACAGGCATAGGGAGGCAGCGGGAGCAGCATGTGGAGAAGCCGATGCCCTCCCTTTCCCTCCTGCATCCACTAATTGTCTGCGGAAGGGAGAGGAGGGTTCAGCAGGTGTATGGTGGGATCAGTTCCTCCACATGCCACCCCCCCCCCCACCGCCCTCCTATCCAGTCATACAGGGGGCCGGGTCGCAATGGCAACCCCTGTTACCCCTGTAGATACGCCCCTGAATGGAAGGATTCTTATAAAGGATCATCCATTAGAATAAAGTGTCTGCTCTTCATATTGTCTGTGGGGCTCTTTTTAGGGTTTGTCTGTTACAGATTCTTAGCTGTGAAAGGTGAAAAAAAGGTTGAGTTCATTTTAAAACGTCATTGTTACAAACAAGACAGACACAAGCTGATGCTACTTCTCCAGCCTCCAGATTCCGACAGATTAATTGATCAGATTTATATTGTGCTTGTATTTGAAGTGAACATGTAGTGAATCCAATATTATAACCAGTGTGTTCACATAAGTAAAACCAGAAAAGTATACAAGAAGCCATGCTAAAGCATGAGATTATTTTTTTTTTAAAATGTGGTCCAATTGTACAGTTGAGCCTGGAGTAAGTGGGTTGAACCCGGAAAATGTGAGTCATCTGCTGGAAATGTGGACCTTCTAAGATGGGCAGTGTTGGGTTGAAGGTGAGTATTATAGTGAAAGCTGCTTTATTATTTTAACAAGTATTGGCCTGTGTTTTTTTTTAACTGGATTTCTACTTTAACTACTTCAGCTCCAGAAGATGTTACCCCCTTCAAGACCATGCCATTTTGTGCTGTTTGGCACTGCTCTAATTTAACTGGCAATTGCGTGGTCATGCAACGCTGTACCCAAATTTAATTTATATAATTTTTTTTACCTACAATAGAGCTTTCTTTTGGTGGTATTGGTGTTTGATCACCACAGGGTTTTTCATTCTCTACTATATAAATGAAAAAAGATTTAAATTTTTTACTTTCTAAAATATAGAACTAGTCCAATAAAAAAATAAAAATCTATTTTTTTATATAAATGTTGGCCATAATGTATTCTGCTACATGTCTTTGGCAAAATAAATATATAATGATTGGTTTGCATGAAAGTTATAGTGTCTACAAACAATGGTATACTGTAAAATATAATATAATACTGGAATTTTTTGCTACTATTTTTTTTATACTAGTAATGGCGGGGATCAGCGACTTATAATGGGACTGTGATAGTGCGGTGGGCAATCTGACAATAGCTGATGCTGTGGGGGGAAACTGACTAACTGACACTGACATCACCAGTGATACTAATACAGTGATAAGTGCTAATAATATACACGGTCACTGCACTAAGGACACTGGCGGGAGGGGGTTAGCATTTAGGGGCAAATAAGGGGTTAACTGTGTGCCTAACAATGTTTAGTGTCTGTACTGTGTACTGTTTTACTAAGCAATGTGCTGGTTTTTACTCCTTTGCAGGGAGAACAAGAAGGCACATTGATGCTGTCTATAGAGAGCCCTGTGTTTTTTACTAACACAGGGCTGTCATTCGCTCAGTCGATCAGCGGGTGCCAGCCATAAATCACTGATCAGCTTGTGCTGTAGCGAATGATGTGTATATACATGATTCTGCACAGCTGAGCTGCCCTGTAGCAGTAAAACTACAGGAGGAGGTCAGCAAGTCGTTAAAAATGCTTATACTGTATATGAAAAATTGAGGAAGATTATATTTCCATAATGTCTCTTCTTGAATCTCCTTTGTTCAAAAAAAGTATGGCAGAGTGTGGTGCAATTCAGGTTTGTTAACAGAAGGCATTTGTATGCCTCTTTATGCCATCAATACAGTCCTTGTGCATGTGGCAAAGGTCTAGTATAGTTAGGGAAGGATCACAACAGACCAGCTTTGGTGAATGTCAGAGATGCCAGATTGTCAGTCTGGTCTTTATTTGTTTCTTTAATCGATTTTTCAGAAAAGTATAACACTAGCACAAGCCAAAAAGTAATGAAGCCCCCAAATTTGTATCCCAGACCTGTCTGGCCTAGTAGAGATTTTAAGGGGGAACTCCGTGCAAAAATCACAAAACAAGTGTGGGAGTCCCCCCAAAAATCCATACCAGGCCCTTAGCCTGGCAGCCTGTCCCCCTTTTTTGAACCATAGTGAACGGCATGTCCTCAACATGGGGAGCATGCATTGCCAGGGGGGGCCCTGGCAAAAAACCTTGCCCCCATGTTAATTAGGACATGGGCCTTTTCCCCACAACCCTGAGCTGGTGGCTGGGGGGCTCTGTGGGCAGGGGGCTTATCTGAATCTGGAAGCTTTTTATAAAAAATGAGGGAGCACCCAGATACCCCCCCCCCCAGTAAATGAGTAAGGGGTACATAGTAACCCTACTCACTCAAAAAATAATTAAAAACACAGACACTGTTTTTGACAAGTCCTTTAATAAAAAGCCAGCGATGCAGTTCCTCATTAACGACGATGCCCTACACATACCACGCAACACAACTGCTCACTTGCAAAAGATGGCTCATTTTTGTGAATGATTAGGACTACTGTGTACCTCTGACTTAGTCACATATGTATTTGGGTTCCCCTTACTGTTAAAGGGAACTTCCATGTTCCGACCCCCACAACCATGAGACCAGGGTTGTGTGACAGAGATCCTTGTCCTCAAAAACATGGGGACAAGGTGCTTTGCCAAGGCAGTTTCACCTGACAAGGTACTCCACCATGTTGAGAGCGGTGGGGCTTGGTATTGTTCAGGGGGGAAAGTACCCACTCGTACCCTCCCCTTTCTGGGCCTGCCAGGTTGTATGCTCTGAAAACGGTCTGGTATGGATTTTTGGGGTGTAACTGATGTTCTTTCTCCTTGATTTTTGTGTGGGGTTCCCCCACAAAATCTGTACCAGGCCTTAAGGGTTAATATTAAATTTGGAAGGGCCTTGTGACACTTTTTTTTTTGGGTGGGGTCCCCCTTAAAATTCATACCAGACTTATAGGTTCTGGTGTAAATTATGGATGGAACCTCACATCATTTTTTTTTTAAACTACTCCTGGGTGCTTTGTTTACATGGGATTTCTAGCCAGAAAATGAATGGGGTCAAGTAACATCAATAGTTGATGAGATGCGGCACCCATTGCTTCCTATATGTAGAGGAGGTACAGTACAGCACCAGCTCCATTCATACAGCACATACAGGATTTCATACAATAAACACCTATTTTATTCATAATTCGACTTTTGACTAAGGAAAATCTCTCCCATTTAAATGGTTTATTTTAGGTTTTTGTTCATAGAAACTCTGTTTGTCTGGGTGGTTATTGTCACGTACCTGATAGGAGACTAAGATGACGAAGACAGCCTCTCTAGTATCGCCTGCCTAAGCACCCCCTGAAGGTGAAACAGAGGTTGCAAAGGTACAGGAGGAACATGAGCGCCTAAGGATGTAGTTTGCAGAAACCCCGAACTGAAGCCAGGAAGATCCAGCAGAACATGAAAGCAGTAGTGTCAGGCGAAAAGTCAGTAGAAGGATCACCGGAAGTAAAGGGGAACTCTGGCTTGGTCAAAAGTTCAGGATGGCAGAACTCATGGAAGATGTTAGCAGACATGTAGCAGGACTATAGTTACATAGTTACATAGTTAGTCAGGTTGAAAAAAGACACAAGTCCATCCAGTTCAACCACAAAAAAAATTAAAAAATTACATAGAATCCCATATACCCAATTCTATACCCACAGTTGATCCAGATGAAGGCGAAAAACTCCAGCAGAGCATGATCCAATTTGCTAAAGCAGGGAAAAAAATTCCTTCCTGATCCCCCAAGAGGCAATCGGATTTTTCCCCGGATCAACTTTACCTATAAATATTGGTACCCAGTTATATTATGTACATTTAGGAAATAATCCAGGCCTTAAAGCAATCTACTGTGCTAGCCAGAACCACCTCTGCAGGGAGTCTATTCCATATTTTCACAGCTCTTACTGTAAAGAAACCTTTTCATATTTGGAGATGAAATCTCTTTTCCTCCAGACGTAAAGAGTGCCCCCTTCTCCTCTGTGTTGACTGTAAAGTGAATAACTGAAAACCAAGTTCACTATATGGACCCCTTATATATTTGTACATGTTGATCATATCCCCCCTTAATCTCCTCTTATCAAGGGTGAATAAATTCAGTTCCTCTAATCTTTCCTCATAGCTAAGCTCCTCCATTCCTCTTATCAGTTTGGTTGCCCTTCTCTGCACTTTCTCCAGTTCCCCGATATCCTTTTTGAGAACTGGTGTCCAAAACTGGACTGCATATTCCAGATGAGGTCTTACTAATGATTTGAACAGGGGCAAAATGATATCTCTCTCTGGAGTCCATACCTCTCTTAATATAAGAAAGGGCTTTGGAAACCGCAGCTTGGCATTGCACGCTATTATTGAGCTTATGATCTACCAAAACCCCCAGATCCTTCTCCACTATGGATCCCCCCAGTTGTGCTCTCCCTAGTATGTATGATGCATGCATATTCTTAGCCCCCAAGTGCATAACTTTACATTTATCAACATTAAACCTCATCTGCCACATAGTCGCATTGAGGTTGGCTTGTAAATTGGAGACATCCTGTAAGGACGTTATTCCACTGCAAAGCTTGGTGTCATCTGCAAAGACGGAAATGTTACTTTTGATCCCAGACCCAATATAATTTATAAAGATATTAAAAAGTAAGGGTCCCAGCACTGAACCTTGGGGTACACCACTGATAACCTTAGACCATTCAAAGTAAGAGTCATTTTCTATCCATTTACAAACTGATATTTCCAAACCTGTAGACTTTACCTTACACATGAGCTGTGTGTGCGGAACTGTATCAAACGTTTTTGCAAAATCCAAGTATACCACGTCCACCGCCACCCCTCTGTCCAAGGTTTTACTTATCTCCTCATAAAAAGAAATCAGGTTTGTCTGACAACTTTCTTTCATGAATCCATTCTGTCTGTTGCTTAAAATATTTTTTTTCCTGCAAGAACTCGTCTATGTGGTCTTTTATTAATCTCTCCAGTATCTTCCAACTATAGAAGTTAAACTAACAGGTCTATAGTTACTTGGTAAAGACTTTGTTCCCTTTTTAAATATAGGCACCACATTGGCCCTGCGCTAATCCAGTGGTACTATTCCTGTCATTAATGAGTCCCTAAAAATGAGATACAATGGCTTTGAAATTACAGAGCTCAATTCTTTTAGGATCCGTGGGTGGATGCATAGAAGAAGGCAGCTGCATCAGCATGAAAGGCAAGTAAGCACACAACAATGGCATGGAGAAGAATAGGAGGCAGTAGAGAAGTCACAGATCAAGCCGAGATCAGTAGTGAGCTGGCATAGAAATACCAAATCGGGAGCCAGATCAAGGTCAGAAATGGGTAGAACCGGAGTACAAATGGGTCAGGAGATAGCCAGGAATCACATTCAGAACAAGTCAGAGAGCATGGAGCACACTGAAGGCCCATCAGCACTGACATTGAGTTAAAGCATCCCTTAAATAAGCAGTCTGGCCCAAATTACCGAGTCTGGGCACACAGGCAACTCCGAGCACATGCCATGCTGCATTAGCACAGCCGTGTGCATACTTGCGCACACACGCTTGGCTAATGTTTGTACAGTACAGAAGTATGAGCTTGCACATTTTCCCGAGGCAGCTGGCTAATAGAAATTCCTTGATAGCTATAGTGTTTTTGGTAACAAAATCCTAAAACTAACAGTGAATTGAGACAGGTTTCTAGTTTTGGAAAGATTAAAACTTATGTTATAACAGAAAAATAGGCATTGCTTTCCAATAGGTCAGCCTAAGATATTACAGAGCTATTGACTAGAAGAGCTAAATTGTAAACATACATTTTCCACTGCTCTTCTTCTCTAGCTAGGTGTACTGGCTTATCTAATAACAGTAAAAAGAGCAGTCTATTACATTAACCCATATCATGAGTATTACGAGTATCATGAGTACCCATATTACATAACCCAATCATGAGTCAGACTACATCTACATAGAGTAAACAGAAAATAACAGATCATTGAATAGACCTTTTATTCATCGTTTTTACTTACTTGGGTTGACTGTCATAATATTAAACCCAATTCAATTTGGAAATGTAACATAGTATTTAAAAAATAAATATTCAGAATAAAATTTATGGTAGGATCCATTTTTTTGTGTGGTATTTTTCCTGCTTCTCGCAGCAATAATTGTGTTTTTACCCGATCACAAATGACACAAATTTTGTGTGGCCTTTCCCTGTGACAGATAGCACTTTGTATGACCTTTACATTTCAAACAGTGCATTCAGACAGACTGCATTTGGCTGATAGAATACATTTTGAGTGGCTTTTTACTATAACACACAGTAAATTTTTGTGACATTTTCTGTTGACAGGCTGCATCTTGTGTGGCATTTTCCTGTGACAGATAGTGTTTTATGTGGCCATTACCTGTGATAGACTGCTTTTAATGCGCCTTTTCACCATTCCAGTTATTCACTTGTAGCTCTCTTTTGGGAGGTTATTAAGAAATGGCCCTCCCTAAATAGGATATTGTGCTAAACCTGTAGGTAAATTGGAGAACCAGAACTTTCAGATGCCTGGGTTTGATAATAAAGTTGGTAGTACCTCCACCCAGGACAGGGCCTCTGTGAGCAGAGGGGACTCTCATCCTAGTGGACTTGTGCACATACACTATACTACCAAAAGTATTGGGATGCCTCCCTTTACACGCACATGAACTTTAATGGCATCCCAGTCTTAGTCCGTAGGCTTCACTATTGAGTTTGCCCACCATTTGCATCTATAACAGCTTCAACTCTTATGTCTCAGCTGCAGTCTCTGCTCTAATTCATCCCAAAGGTGTTCTATCGGGTTGAGGTCAGGACTTTGTGCAGTACAGTCAAGTTCCTCCACCCTAAACTTGCTCATCCATGTCTTTATGGATCTTGCTTTGTGCACTGGCCCAAATCCTTTGGTGGAGGGGGGATTATGGTGTAAAGCTGTTTTTCAGGGGTTGGGCTTGGCCCCTTAGTTCCAGTGAAAGGAACTCTTAAGGCGTCAGCATACCAAGACATTTTGGACAATTTCATGCTCCCAACTTTGTGGGAACCATTTGGGGATGGCCCATTTCTGTTCCAATATGACTGCTCACCAGTGCACAAAGCAAGGTTCTTAAAGACGCAGATGAGTGAGTTTGGGGTGGAGGAACTTAATTGGCCTGCACCTCAACCCGATAGAACACCTTTGGGATGAATTCGAGCAGAGACTGCAAGCCAGGCCTTCTTGTCAAAATCAGTGCCTGACCTCACAAATGCACTTCTGGAAGAATGGTTAAACATTCCCATAGACACACTCTAAACCTTGTGGACAGCCTTCCCAAAAGAGTTGAAGCTGTTATAGCTGCAAAGGGTGGGCCAACTCAATATTGAACCCTACAGACTAAAACTGGGATGTAGCTTACTTCGATCCATAACATTATGACCACTGACAGGTAAAGTGAATAACATTATCTTTTTAAAATTGCATCTAAAAGCAGGTGGGATATTTTAGGCAGTAGGTGAACATGTTGTCATTAAGTTGCTGTTTTAAAAGTAGAAAAAAATGGGCACGCATAAGATTTTGAGTGACTTTTACAAGAGCCAAGTTGTAATGACTAGACGACTGGGTCAGATTAACTCCAAAACTGAAGCTCTTGTGGAATGTTCCCAGTCTGCAGTGGTTAGAGGTCAGAGTTGTTGACTTGTCCTCCAAAATCTCAAGATCTTAATCCAATCAAGCATCTGCGGGATGTGCTAGAAGCCCCACCTCGCAACTTACAGGACTTTAAAGAATCTGCTACTAACAGCTTGGTGACAGATACCACAGCATATCTTCAGAGGTCTAGTGGAGTCCATGCCTGGACTGAAAGTGATGTACAAAGATAACTCTGTGACATTGGGTAGCACAACCACTTACAAATACAGACAGTAGAGGGCAGCAGATCCCTGCACCCCTTATTGTGGGGATGTGAAACGGAATACTTAATCTCACATTGGCTATATGTATTTTTACCACCATCAGATGTAAGCTGTCATGGGACATTCTTCTGTGTCTTCTACAGCCCCAGAATGGTTTGGAGAATTATATATCCAAACTCTTCATTCAGACACAAAAATCAGAGGAACTGCATTTGGTTTGACATTTTCCATTTGACATACGGGCGTCTACAGAACTTTTTTCAGGGGGGGGGCATCATTTTAGGGTCACAAATGCACCGCCCCTTTTTGACAATGTCATTTTCACATTATCATGGTTAGAGACTGCAGACGTAGTACAGTCCCTAGGATAAGTAATGGATAATGGCCGATCCCTCCACTCTGGGTTCCCCAGAGGCGACTCTGGTCAGTAGTGTAGCATGTCTGTACCCTGGTAGTGGCTGAGTCTTGCTCTCTCTGGTGGTGCTGGGCAGCGTGGCTCTCTCTCTGGCTTCCGTACAGCACACTTCTCATTCTTTGCCCTGTAGCACTCTCTCTCTTAGTTTTTTTTCCAGGCTGTAGTCTGTCAATCTCTCTCTTGATCGAGCTGTAGCCTGCTCCCTATGGAAAATGGGCTCGCCAATCTTTGGGACTACATGTCCCATGCCGGGCCGTTTTTTTCCACTGGGCATGCTGGGCAGTTGCCCAGGGGCCCCACTTGTCTGGAGGGCCCCATCCAGGGCTGATCCTCAGCGCTGAAATCTGCTGCTTAAATTGACTGACTGCACTGGTTGCTCACTTCGCCACCCCAGCATTTATAGCGCACCGCAGCTGCCCCAGTGGCTAGTGAACAGGCACTGCCCACCTCTGTCATGTTCTTCAGAGATAATGGAGAGGGAGCGGAGCGGAAAGACGGCCCTTAATAGCTGGCGCTGCCTTGCTGCTGTGAGTGACACACTGTACTGCACCAGGCCGGCAGCCTCAAGTAAGTCTAACAATGTCTACTTAAGTAAGTTCAAGTTGTGCATCAAACACAGCCACTGTCTTTGCCCCTCAAATGCTGCCACTGTGCCCATAAAACACAGCCACTTTGCCCATCAAACAGCCACTGTGCCCATCAAAAGCTGCCACTGTGCCCATCAAAAGCTGCCACTGTGCCCATCAAACACAGCCACTATGCCCATCAAACGCAGCCACTATGCCCATCAAACACTGCCACTGTGCCCATCAAACTCGTGTTATATTGTCCAAACGTTGTGTTAATGTTTAAACACTGATTTTGTTGGAAGTACCAATAAATATAGCCTTATTGATAATTTGCATTTTTATTCTCGTGCATGATGGTGTAGACAGGGCCCCAGTGCACTGTACTGCCCAGGAGCCTATAATGCTCTTAAGATGGCCCTGGTCCCATGATTCTCTCCTTCTAGTCTACTTTGATTGGCCCCCTATTGGGAAGGAACAGAGCGGGCAGGAAGCTGGGCGGGGAACTGGTGAGAGCAGCCGTCTCCTCTCCCTCGAGAGGAGAAGGAGAAGGCCCTCGAGAAGAAGACAGAAATGACGAAACGCGTCAGGACGTAGGTCAACAGGAAGTGACGTCACGACGTTTGCGGTCCACTGTGCGTTCCACAGACACCAGGAAGGAGAGACGCCGCCAGCATACACAGCGGAACTCGTTGATCCACATCCTGCTAGGTGGAAGGAACCCAGGCACAGTAGATCTTTACGTTTAACCAATGCTCATTGCTTTTTATTGTGTGGTACGCAGATATCATTAGGGGGATCCTTGTTTATTAAAGGGAAAGTGTTTCAATAAAAATCTTTTAGCAGTATTACACTATGTGGCCCTCCATTTGTTTTTCACACATGATGTAACCGCGCTGGTGGAGTTTTGATCAAGGGATGCTGGATCGAAGGTCTGAAATTCTGGTCCAATAACCGCGCTGGTGGATATTAATTGTCTGATGTTGGAGGAGAAGGCCCATATTGGTTTAACTACAGGCTTACTAAAAGTTGATTTCTGGTGAGTGCAACCCCATAAGGGGACGATTCCCTCACGTGGTGAAGTGTATGGTGGTCGGATCACGCAAGGATTATCAATTTAGAACTGTTATCTACACCAACTTGGAACTGTCACTATTGTATTCCTGCATCTTGCTTGATCAGATTGGCAAGCACTTTTTATATGTGGACTTCAGACACGAATTGCCATATGTTTATTTATTTTTTCACCATATTTATGATTCACTTTTATTAATTAATTAATTAATTAATTTATTAATTGATTTACTTATTGTTTTATATCCACGCTCACCTTGCTCATATATTCATTAATTTTATATATACATTTTATATATATTTATTTTTTGATTTATTTAGCGCATGGTCACTTTAGTCAGCGTGTTTATATATTGATTTTTCACATCAATTTGAGAAATCTCATCAATAGCGCTGCTACAAAATTCTGTTTGGGGGGACTAAGCTTAGTCCACCAAATTATTTTGTACGCTTCTATACGTCTCCTCTCCCTGACAGGAGAAAGGGGGAGGGGCTAGCGGGGGAAACCTCTGACAGCCCAAAACTTGCCTTTCTCCTGTCACAGCGCCGCCGAGTTCTCTGCTGGACTGAGCAGGGAAAAGAGCCAAAGTCACACTTCACTGATGGGGGGCTTGACAGCACCTTGATGGTGTCACCCCACTGGCGGATGGCCCCCGGATGCAGGCTGCCCGCACCCTGATAGCGACGCAATTGTGCTGAATTTAAGATCCTATCCCTGATTCCAGGGGGGGCACTTGACCCCCCTTGCCCCTACCTGCGGATGCCCATGATTTGACATAAAGAATTTTGTGTGGGCCATTACACCAAATGGAATCCAGATGACCATTTTACTAAAGTCACATATCAGTACCAGTGTTGGTCATCTTACTTTAAAAAAGTAATTAGTTACGTTACAAATTACTTCTCCCAAAAAAGTAATTGAGTTAGTAACTCAGTTACTACATTGGAAAAGTAATTAGTTACTCAGAAAAGTAACTGTGATTTTTTTTTTTATATTCTTAGGGGCGGGTCTAGTATTACTGTAAGCAAGGGGCGCGTTCCCCCCTGCACGTCAATTTCCCCTCTGCACCCCCCTGCACGTCTGTTCCCCCCAACACATATATCTGTTTCCCCTCTGTACCCCACTACACACCGGCCCCCCCACACACGTATATCTGTTCCCCCTCTGTACCCCACTACACATCTGTTCCCCCACCACACACATATATTTGTTCCCCCTCTGTACATCTGTCCCCCCCAAACTCACGGATCGGATCGTTGCTTGGATCAGAGTCACGGATTGGATCATTTTTCGGATCAGCAAATAATAATTGAATTTGCAAAAACCTGTGAAAATTCCACCACCATAAAGCCCCCACTGTAATATCCACAATCTCACCCACTGTAATATCCACGTCATCTCCTCAACTGTAATATTGGCTGATATGGCTGGGTACGGCTGAGCATGGCTGGGTACGGCTGGGTATCGCCGAGTATGGCTGGGTATTACCGTGTATTGCAGAGTATGGCTGGGTATTACCGAGTATTGCAGAGTATGGCAGAGTATGGCTGGGTATGGCAGAGTATTGGCAGGGTGTTTCAGAGTATTGGCAGGGTGTTGCAGAGTATTGGCAGGGTGTTGCAGAGTATTGACAGGGTGTTGCAGAGTATTGGCTGGGTATCGCAGAGTATTGGCTGGGTATTACCGAGTATTGCAGAGTATTGCAGAGTATGGCTGGGTATTACCGAGTATTGCAGAGTATGGCTGGGTATTACCGAGTATTGCAGAGTATGGCTGGGTATTACCGAGTATTGCAGAGTATGGTTGGGTATTACCGAGTATTGCAGAGTATTGCAGAGTATGGCTGGGTATTACAGAGTATTGCAGAGTATGGCTGGGTATTACGGGGTATTGCAGAGTATGGCTGGGTATGGCAGAGTATTGCAGAGTATGGCTAGGTATTACGGGGTATTGCAGAGTATGGCTGGGTATGGCAGATTATGGATGGGTATTACGGGGTGTTGCAGAGTATGGCAGAGTATGGCTGGGTATGGCAGGGTGTTGCAGAGTATTGGCAGGGTGTTGCAGAGTATTGGCAGAGTGTTGCAGAGTATTGGCAGAGTGTTGCAGAGTATTAGCAGAGTGTTGCAGAGTATTGGCAGAGTATTGGCAGAGTATTGGCAGAGTATTGCAGAGTATTGGCAGAGTGTTTGCAGAGTATTGGCAGAGTATTGGCAGAGTATTGGCAGAGTGTTGCAGAGTATTGGCAGAGTATTGGCAGAGTATTGGCAGGGTATTGCAGAGTATTGCAGAGTAGTACCTGGGTATTGCAAGGTATTGTCAGGGTATTGGCTGGTATTGCAGAGTATTGGCAGGGTATGTGCTGGCATCCGATCTCTCCCCTCCACTGTACAGATCTGTACACAGAGGGGAGAGAGGAACCGGCGTCATCTTGACGCCGGTTTGTTTACAAGTGATCGCTCCGTCATTTGACGGAGCAATCACATTGTAAACGGCCGACGGGTGCACCAAGATGGCCTCTGCTCCGGAGCTAGGCCGGAGCCGCGGCCTTTCCTAAGGCCGAGGCCGCAGACGGCTCCGCGGATCGCGGCGAGCAATTGCGGTTACGCCGCCCCAGTAATGGGAACGGCGTTACCGCGAGGGGAAGAGTAATCAGTTAGATTACTCGTTACCCTCTAAAGTAACGGCGTTACGTAACGATGTTTACTTTAATCGTGTTTCTTACATCACTGATCAGTACAATGTTCCGAGGGTACAGGGACCCTCTTTATCAAGGTGACAAGCACCTTGGGATCCTGCTAGTCCTGACCTAGGGTTAAAATGGTCCCTCACTGTACTGCACCTATAGAGAAGCAACATTGACACCTTGAAATAGCAAGTAGGGTATTTAAGACTACAGAACACCTACCCATCTCCTCTTCTCCATAACATAGGGTGAAGTATTCGGTAATTTACATTGGTAAACTGGGCAGGGCTGATAAAATTGTTTGGGATTTCAATGCAGCAGAGGTAGAATGCACAGAAAGCTAGGAGTTCATGGGATTTCTGACAGGATCAAAATGTTTTGTTTTGTTTTGTTCCTTTTTCTTTGGACAAAACATGGTGAAATGTGCATTTTAATTTTGCTCAGATGTGCACTTTTACCCTCTAATAAAAAATGAAATAATAGTGTTGGTTAGTCAGTCCGTTTAATTGACTTGACTACACTAAATTAATGTTAGCAGAAATTGTATTGGTTGTTATGGGTCACTGCACAACATTGCTCTTGCACTACATTATTAAATTATTATTAAATATAGGTCTGCATGTGTATCTAGATTAGATGTTACATAGATAGTATAGCTCATGGGTGATCTAATCAAAATGTGATTGCAGTTGTCATTCATTAACTGCCTTATGAATACAAGAGTGTCATCTAGCAGTAGATAATGAAGATCATATTTTATTATGAATAGTCTTTTGTGTCAGTTTTTAATGGGCTGACTGAGAAGCAAGGAATTGATATGCAGTTATAAAACAATTATGTGAGAGAGCCATGTCGATTGCAGTCATATAAAACATGTCATATAAGGAAAAAGCCAATCCTTTTATTTTGTTATTGATTCCCCAACATGGCTGCTGACTGTAAATCTGGAAGCCTGTTCACCCAAGAACATTGGCTGCATCAAGCTGATAAGGCAGATTGGCAGAGGACAACTCACATTTTACGTAAAGCAGATTTTTTTTTTCTTTCTATATATATATATGGCTTCAAGTACTTATTGAATATCATGGTAGAGAGAGAAGTGACACATAACTCCCCTTAAGAGTGAAATCAGGCAATGAGTGACATCAAAAAAGTTCTAACATCAGCCAGGAAACATTGCAGCTGTCAAAAATCTACATTTAGTTTATCGTTATATTAGGCTGGGTTCACACTATTGCGAATTGGATGTGGCTTTCACCCGCATCCAATTTGCATAGCAGAAGATTGTGGCCGGCTCTATGGAGCTCTGGTAGCAAATTGCACAGGAGTCCTGTGCGTCTTCTGGTCTGTTTCAGGTCCGAATTCAGCAGTAACACTAAGGACTAGGCATTGGATGACATCTGACATCGGGATCAGCATAAATAGTGGTAAGGCCACCTGAAGTGCAGCAGTGGGCATGGGGTAAAGTCTAATCTACCAAGTGCTATAACTATACTGGCAGAGTACTTATGCTTGGATAAAAGGAAAGGAGTGCACAGTGTCCAGAGGTATGCAACATCTAAGGTACGGTTCATAGGCGTTTATTAAAAAGTAGTAGGGCTGCAACTAACGATTATTTTTATAATCAATTAGTTGGCCGATTATTGTTTAGATTAATCAGATAATAACCTTAAAAAAAGTGTGGTGTATAATTTAATATGTAAAGTTTAAAAAAAAGGCAATTTAGTCTTAAAAATCTATATGCAGTGGTAAATATAAATAACCAACTATATGATTGGGGAGCAAAATCTCTAATCCACTCTGAGAATAACAGACAGAAGAGATATACTGTATATACTATTGGAGGTTGAATCTGGTAAATATCATCAAACTCAGAGATCACATTTTTTATTTAGACCCTTTTTACACTGGGGCACATGTAATGTGCCCTGCTCCCACATAATGTGCCCTGCTCCAACATAATGTGCCCTGCTCCCACATAATGTGCCCTGCTCCCACAAAATGTGCCCTACTCCTATGTAATGTACCATGCTCCCACATAATGTGCCCTGCTCCCACATAATGTGCCCTGTTCCCACGTAATGTGCCCTGCTCCCACGTAATGTGCCCTACCCTCATGTAATGTGCCCTTGCTCCCACGTAATATGCCATGCCCTGATATAATGTGCCCTGCCTTCATGTAATGTGCCCTGCTCCCACGTAATGTGCCCTGCCCTCATGTAATGTGCCCTGCTCCCACGTAATGTGCCCTGCCCTCGTGTAATGTGCCCTGCCCTCATGTAATGTGCCCTGCTCCCACGTAATGTGCCCTGCTCCCACGTAATGTGCCCTGCCCTCATGTAATGTGCCCTTCTCCCACGTAATGTGCCCTGCCCTCGTGTAATGTGCCCTGCCCTCATGTAATGTGCCCTGCCCTCATGTAATGTGCCCTGCTCCCACGTAATGTGCCCTGCCCTCGTTTAATGTGCCCTGCTCCCACATAAAGTGCCCTGCCCTCATGTAATGTGCCCTGCCCCCACGTAATGTGGCTTGCCGCCATGTAAAAGTTTACTTTGAATGTAATAGTAATGCCTTCTATTACCTCCAGTCTATCAGCCTCCGCTCTGTGTAATGGTTTTGCACAGAGCAGCCCCGATTCTTCTCTTCTGGGGTCCCCCACCAATGCTTCTGGCTCCTTCTGCCTTTAGAGTGCCCCAATAGCAAGCTGCAAATTATAGTATAGCAAGCCCCTATAGCAAGGTAAAAAAACTTCTGCCTTTAGATCCACTCTCTTCCTGCCCAGGACTACATGTCCCATGAGGCATTGCTCCTCACACATTCACGTTCTCAGGCACTTACTGACACGTATGGATGGTGTACTAAGCCGTATGTATGCTGCACTGCGTTTCCTGATATGTAAACAAATAATGCATTTTGTATGCAGGCCAACTAATCGGCTGGCCGATTAATCGATTTTGAAAATAGTTGACAACTATTTTCATAACAGATTAGTTGTCGATTAATCGATTATTGTTTCAGCCCTAAAAAGTAGCAACCTGTACATCAAGCCAACGCGTTTTGAGGGAATAGACTCCCCGTTCTTCAGGGCTGTTGCAAAATGTTGGCTTTAGTCGTATAGGCAGGTTTCTGAAACCTTGATCTAACATAACCATTCATGAGGCGCAGTTTTTTTATGCATGTTCATTCTCTCTTCTCTTTTTCTAAACAACTCCATGATACACTGAAATTAGGCAGCGTTTTCCTTTCATATACAGTAGTTGAACCAAAGAATATTCTTGCCTGATTAAAATGGGCTTTCAGCATGCATATTTAGTCATTTAAAACAAAGCTTGAAAAGCTTTTCACAAGTGACTACATTTAAACTAATGCATCCCAGAGGCAGAGAGAATGATGTATTCACCACCAGCTCAGACACAGCAATCCCAATTACTCTCCCATTTCATACCAGCTTAATATGACCAAATCAAGCCGCCAGTAATATAGGGGCCGCTCACCTAGAATGCGCAAGGCCATTTCTTAGGGCTGAAATGCCCTGCGGGAATTAATTACACTGAGCAAGTAAATGTTTTAAAGTATTTTAACTAAATTGTGGTTGGTCATGTGGTTTTAAAGCTTTTGATGGCTGGGATATACTGAGCTGATCGTGTGAGCTTCTCACGCCTTTGTAAAATATAGATGCAAGCTCAAAACCTAAGATAAACTTGTGCCTACATTTTGCCATGTTTTCACAGTACACAGAGCATTGTTTATAAGAACATTTCTAAGTTTATGTGCATGTAACACAGATTCTATCTGTGGAATGTGGAAGCCCCCGTACACACGGTCGGAAATTCCAATGGAAAATGTCCGATCGGACCATGTTGTCGGAAAATCCGCACGTGTTTGGGCTCCATCTGACTTTTTCCATCGGAATTTCCAACGGAAAAAAATTGAGATCCACTCAAATTTTCCAATAACAAAATCCGATCTGACTTTTTTCTGATCGTGTGTAGAGAATGCTCAGATCAAATTACGAGACCAAAGCTATTGGCTACTAGCCTCTACGTTGTTCCATCGTACGCAACAAACGTCACCACGTTTGGAATGATCGGATTTTCCGACAACTTTGTCCGACCGTGTGTATGCAACACCAGTTTCGGACAAAATCCGTTGGAAAAAATCAGACGGATTTTGTGGTCGGAATTTCCGACCGTGTGTATGGGGGTGAAGAGTTAGAGCCTCTGTATTTTATAGCTCACAAACATGTATAGATGCTGGATCCCCAAAATTCTCAACATTTCAACCTATTGGTGTTGGGCAGCATTGGCATATTAATTCTAAAACCCTTTTTAGCATAATAAAAATTGCCACCAGCAGGAATAGAAAAAAAAAAACCTAGCTGGCAAACAGACAGCAAAAAAACAGACATGGGTTCTAACCCCTCGCCACTTTATTGACAAAGTAGAAAAAAAAGGTTTTGGTTTAAAATACACTTTAAAATAATAGACAGTGATCCTGCCATTAAGTACTTTGTTCAGGCACTTCCTGTATTTGGGGAAAAGTTGTTCTCCTGCATTGTCACTCTCTTGCACGCTCCACTGATGGAGACAACAAGCGGTCATGTCAACACATATTATACTGGCATGATCCACCATTGTTACTAATAGGAAGCAGGTGCAGGGATATGATGTGCAGCAGATGTTGGAGTGGGTAAATGTAGACAGGAAAGTGTCTGAAAGAGAGTAGCTCATCAACATTGGGAAGAAAAAAAAAAGGGGGGGGGGGGGAGTAGTTGATGATACACAATGCATAAGTAAACAAATGTCATTAGGATTCGCATCTACAGTAATTGCTAGCTATTAAGCTACTTCAGAATGATTTTGCACTTCTTGAATGTTAGTTCCATAATCAGTAAAGAAAGCCAGAATGTTTTCAGAAATGTATAGGTTTGTAAAAAATGACACTACACCCGTCCTTGCTCCAAACTACCCTAATTTCCTTCCCCTTTTAGTGACCTCATTTAAATATTTAGGCGTTATTATTACTTTGACCCATGTGGACACCTTGTCATCAAATATAGACCATCTTTTGCGATTTGTGAAGCATAAATTCACTGTGTGGTCTAAACTCCCTTTATCAGTTGCTGGCAGGATAAACCTGATCAAAATAATTTTGTTACCTAAATGTCTATATATCACTTCACATATGTCAGTGCTGGTACCCAAGTCATTCTTTAAAGTGGTTGTAAACCCTTACAAACCACTTTGAACTACAGGTAAGCCTAGATTAAGGCTTACCTGTAGGTCCAAGAAATATCTCCTAAACCTACACCGTTTAGGAGATATTTGCCAAAAGACAGGCACCGCTGTCTACGACGCATGCGCCATAAACAGCGGAGCGCAGGCACACTGTGTGCGCCGCTCTCAACAGCGATATGCTGCGAGTGGCGGCTCTCATGCGCAAGCGCGGGAGTGACATCGTTGCAGCGCCGTCGAATGACAGCGCCGGAGCCGCAAGACCCACCAAGAAAATGGAGGCTCCGTACACAAGGGGACGGCGGTGACATCGCTGGCTCCTGTGTCAGGTAAGTGACACATAATGGACTACTATGCGATGCATAGTAGTTCTTTATGCTTTACCTTTGCAGGGAAACAAAGAGGAAGTAAACCCATTAGGGTTTACTTCCTCTTTAAGTCATTGGATGCATTTTTTATGTCCTTTATCTGGGCAGACACATGTTGTAAGCTAAAACGTTCAGTTTTGCAAAGGCCAAAATGCAAGGCAGGCATGGCCCTTCTAGACATGTACTGTATTTGTACTACCTGGCAAGGCAGTTGAGACACCCTAAAGATTGGCTTAGTCTGGAACCTCATAACAAGGCGGAGGCTCATATAAGTTTTGCTATGCATTGCACTCCTGACTCAAACTGAACCAGATGTGTCCAACCGGGAACTGATTTCCTTAATGTACATTGGCATTGTCCAGTGATTGCCAGATAGTGTAAACAAATTGTGGACCTGTTGTCTACTGTAATTTCAACCCCTGTCCCATTCACCCCTAAAGTTTGTCTATTGTCCGGCAGCTAGGAGAGTCCCTCAGCTCCAGCAGTGCTGGTCCCTGACCAGTTTCACCAATGTCACTCAATGGAGCGTACTTATTGGGATGCTCCAGCCCTGGATCGGCCTCCCTGGCACTTCCCCCTCTACCCTTGCTGGCTGTCACCCATCTACTCTTTCCTAGTGCCTGCACCTCTTTGTCTCCACCCGCCTCTGTGCTGGCCCCTGCCAGCACCTGCCGTGTACGTTCCTGGCTCTCCTTTAGTATGGAGGGACTTCTCAGTGCTGACAGTTGCTTCCCCAGATTCAGAACCTGGGCTTCCAGGGTAACAATGTGCTTACATTTTGCACAGCAGTATTCACCCTTGACCGGATGATCAAGGAACGCATACATGCCGCAAGATGTACAACAAGTCGCCTCAAGTGATTTTGAAAAGTAAAATGAAAAGTCTGAGAAAAAAACCCCTTTAAAAGTGCAGTTTTTCTTTAAGAATCTTTGTCTTGCCTCTTAATGATATGTCACCATTCTGCCCTGTTTGCGTGTTTTTGCCTACATAAGTAGAATTCATGCAAAATAATTCAGACTGAAAATACCAGACACATAAAGCTGACAATTTAGTTGTCTAAAATAGAATCTCATTTTGTGAATATGCCTTTGTCATTTAGGAAACAAGAAGAAGCAATGAAGTCAAGTTTGTTAGCAGCAGCCAAGCAACTGAGCAACACGAATCACAATTTTCAGCCAGTAATATAGAACAGGTATTATACAAATATTCATTAGCACATTGTGTATTTAAATTATTTGCAAGCCTGCACATGAATATAACTATTACAACTGTTTGTATGAAAAATAGTTTTATACTTAGCATAACTCTCTGGAGTCACCACAGTGTGCCCATTTATTTATTGATACTGGGGATAATGCTATATTTTTAATGCCATAATTTTCCTTACCTAGGTGTTGGTTCATGAGCAAAGCACCCATGAGAAATGCTCAGCATCTAATTATAATCAAGAAGCTGATGGCATTGGTAAGAATCCTGCTTTAAATATATGCGGTACAGCTAAGTTAAATGCAATGGGGTAGCAAATTGAAGTCTTGTAAATTTCACGAGAATGTTTACTGATGAAAAAATATTTAAATCAATAATGACAGAAAGAAATGCTCTAAGATGAGACTCAGAGGAATAAAAATAATTTATGTTACACATATCAAACATAAAGTGCACCTGACTTTTTTTAAAGCAAATAATATGCTGAAAAGGAGGAAGGTTAGGATAGCTGTTAAGATTTTTTGTAAGTAAAAAGGTTAACAAATAAGTGTACTTAAGAGTGGTAAGGGCTTAAAACCCTGTCTGGGAGATTCATCTATGTTTGTCCTGGTGACCACTGTCCCTGGAATTAAATGCGAGGAAAAAAACGAAATGTTTGATCTAGTACATTAGTAGTAGTGAAATGTTCTAATGGGGACAACTATACTAGTGACAATTGTCTAAGAGGGCATACCTATTAGTGTTGTGTCCACACAATGGGAAATGAAGGAAAGTCCCTCCCGATGTGGAAGCCACACTCCACTGCTTGCTCTTCCAGGTATCTTTATTCAATTGTCAATAGTGCAGCTGAATCCATACTGTCTCCATACAAACATCACACCTCCTCAATACGTTTCATCCAAAAGTAGCTTGATCATTAGGATATCCTTGTAATCGAATCACATTGTGGTGAAACACATTAGGGAGGGGTGGTTTTCAAATGGCCACAGTATGGATGCAACTGTACTATTGACAGTTGATAAAAAAAATATCTGGAAAAGCAAACAGTGGGGTGTGGCTTCTTTTTAATCCATATGTCTAATGGTAATCAGAGGCACGCTTTTTTAAGTCTGGAGCAGTGCTCCAGACTGCTTTGGGATGTTTCCTAGTTTAGTCATCTTTGTCTCATTAGGGAGATCTCACTTTATTTCCTGTCCTGCAGGTATAACAGGAAGTTAAAGCAGTAGTAAACCACTAGAAAGATCAAAAAACATGGCTCTTCCTGCACATTGAAGTCATAATGTACTAGCAGATTATGACAGACGTACCTCCAGCCTTCTTCAGCCAGTCTTCCTTTTAGGTTCACGGGCTCCGACTGTATGAATAGTCAAGCCCTTGGCTCCGACACAGAGCACTGAAGGTCTGCCGGGGTATGCCATCCCTTCAGAGCGCATGTACCAGTGATGTCACCGGCTGCATGTTGTGTGAATATCTCCTAAACAGTGCAAGTTTAGGAGATATTCACTCTATCTACAGGTAAGCCTTATTATAGACGTACCTGTAGGTACAAGTTCAAAAGTGGAGTTTTATTTCACTTTAAAGGAAATCTCAAAGTGAGGGAAATACTCTGTTAGAGAGTTGTGACCAGAACTGTGTCCTCATTACAAGATTTCCTATTCTGGTGACAACTCAAAGGTTTGGATTTTCATTTACTTTCAATCACAGTGACAATGGACACCAGGACATAAAAAGTGTGAATCTTCCCTGTGGACACAGACAGAAATTAACACTTACTAAAGGTTATAATACTTTCCCACTCTATCATCTAAATTTTTGACTTTGGTTACATCTTAAGGCAAGAAAAAAAATGCAAAAGATGCAATAGTATCCCAGCATGTTATTGCAGGGCAATGTTGTTTCAACATTCAACAACATCTCAGGATGTATCATGCCAACAAATGTTTTAAATCCCCCAGGGCTCTTTATAATGTCACAAGTACAGACAGCATGCTTTGGAAAGGAAGATGGTGCGGAGGGGGCACTTGACACAATATTGGGCAGCCTGACAAAGACCCCCATCTTCTCATTGCCCTTTGTGTTGGCATTAGAAGTGTACAAGAAATGTAATGACTGCACTGTCCTGTACAAACCAGACTACATGAACTATGCTTTCTTCTGGTACAAAGTATCTATTTACCTATACATGTTGGGAGCATGTGGGATTTGGCTTTAAGCACCCACCTTCCATTCCAAGTAATCATCACTTAGTGGATTAGTTCCATGCTTGATCCATCCCATGAGCCTTACCCTGTGCAAGATTGACCTAAAAGGAGCAAGTTTTAGAATCACTGACAGACTTACGTGTAACATGTTTTGCTTAAAACCGTTGTACTTCTTTGTATATTTAAAGTGGTATTAAGTATTAAACTCCAAAAAATTGCAGCTTACCATTTCTTAGATGCATTGGTTTCCTTTTTTAAGCTTTTTTTTTCTTTATTTCCAAAAGGAAAAAAATATTGTCACTGCAACAGTTTTTTTTTTTTTCCTAAATCAGGGAAAAGTTTATTGAAATAACAAACATTCCATACAAAAATGTATTAAGTGCATAACGGTTTACAACAGTATACACTGAGAGATGAGGTAAGTAATAAACATATACATGAACAGTCAGCAACCCATCAGACAAAATAGCCAATCTAGAAGCATGTAGAATATTCCAGTAAATGACTAGTCCATCTCATATTGGACATCTACAGCCAGAAACGATTGCTATGCACATAATAAAAACAGAAAAAAAAAGAGAAAAAGAGAAAAAGAAAAAAAGAAAACGAATACACACAAAACTTAAGTACCATGGCCTTCACATTAATGACCCAGGGTATGCAGCCACATTGATTAAAATTTCTTGGAGACATTTCTGTGTTGATAAGTGAGTTTTTCACGTATTAACATATTATTAACAGCTTCCACCCATTGTCCTCTGCTCGGCACTTTTGGCGATATCCAATATCGAGCTATTAATATACGAGCAATGTATAATAAACGTAATACCGCTACATGGCCATGAGGTGTAAGTAGTTACTCCTCTAAGGTGCCCAGCAAACAGACAATGGGATTATGTGAAAGACGAAACTGAAAGACTTGTAAGATAGTAGAAATAACGCTTTAACAGCAGCGAAACAACTTTGGGCATCTCAAAATCATATGCAACAGGTCGCCGTTATCTCTTTCACACTTCGGACACAATGGCAAATTTCTACCCCCCCACTTGTGTTGTTGAACCGGTGTCCTGTATGCTCTATGCAGTAAGAATATATGAGAGAGTTTTTGAGATGCTGAGACCCACACTAGCGGGGCAGAGGCTAAGCATAGTTCCCACTGTTCCCCATCTATAGGCCACAAGTCTCTTTCCCAGCCTTTCCTGCAGGGGAGTACGGATGCGTCATGTGTAGCATGTAACAGAATAGAATACACCCTAGAAATCATTCCTTTTTATCTGTTTCCAACAGAACATCAGACATCAGTGGGTGGTCAGTTGAGGTAAGCAAAGAGGAACGAGCTTGGGTCTGTATTGCGTGTCTGAGTTGTACATATTCATAGAACTGACTTTTGGGAAGGGCAAACTCTGTCTGTAATTCCAAAAAGGAGTAGAGACACCCTAGGATAGGAAGTGGGCTGTTGGCCAGACTACCAGGTGAAAATAAAGGAAAAAGACATTTAAAAGAAAACAAATGCAGCTACCATATTTAAGGATTGATAAGCTGCAATACATTATTTTATCTCTGGAAGTAATGCTGCTTTAACTAAGTTGATCACTTTATTCTATAGGTTTCCAAGAAATTCCAAAAGTTTCTGCTCAAGTTCTTAAGGAACAGTTTGAGAAATCTCTCAAGGAAAAAAGCACTAGCATTGGTGGAAGTGTTACCTCACAAGGGAAATATACAAAGGTACATTTTTGGTAAAATGTAATAAAATGTGTCATACTAGTAAGCAAAACAAGTTGTTGATAACATAAAATAATACAAAAGACCAGTAAAATATGTCTTTGTGAAGTGATATAATCTCCAAGTAAAATATATGTTCAAGCTTAAATCTCCGAAGGTTAGAATTTTTATCTTTGCTATTTTCCCTGCTTCAAGCTTATCTTTTCTCATTTAACAAATTACTGTTTGTTCCACTGATACTATTTTCTCTGGTCATATTCATGACTTTCTGAGTGATTTTATTTTCTACACTCAACAACAAACTTATTTAAAGCACATTAAATATAACAACTGACTATATTTTATATAAATTACTGGTTCTGATGGGAGGTTTCTGCACACCGCTGACTTCCTGTTAGTAGCTCTCTTAACAAAAGCAAAGGTCAGCTTCCCCTTACTATAAATACCCAAAACAGTAGAATACTGTCAACTTTGATTTTAAAATTTCTAAAAAACGTAATTCATTTGGAATTTTCAAGTACATCACTGAACATTGTTCTTTTACATAAAATTGGCAAACATTTTACATATAATAAGTTTGTAGCAATATCTAAAAATAGGTTATAATTGATAAAATATACACGACAATATTGTGCAGCAAATTTGTGCACATTGAACAGGTGAATTAAAGTTATGTATTTTGTCCCCTGAAGATCTATAATGACCATCCAGAATTTGAGTGGCCAGTGGTAAGTGCTAACAGCTGTAGCTCCACAAACAATGTCTATGACTCGATGAGTTCAGCACTGAAAACAGGACGTTCTTCAAAGTCTTCTAGCACTAAATCTGTTCATTTTGGAAGTTTAGAAGAGTTCCCACCTCCTCCTACTCCTCCAGATATTTTAGAGACTTCCGATATAGCAGATTTTTCCCAGTCCCCAGAACCTCCCAGTCCTCCTGAAAGACATCTCTCACCTAATACAACCAAAGATGTGTTCTCAAAACAAAGGAACTTATATGAGTTGAAACGTTTATATAAGCACATTCATCCAGAAGTGAGAAAGAACTTACAAAAAGAATATGTCTCTGACGTTTCTGAGATTGTTAGCAGCCAGTCAGAAAAAAAAGGTGATGTGCAACAAGCAAGATATGTTTTTGAACATCCATCAGGAAGCCCACAGAAATGCCTTAGCCCAGAAAGAGAGTATTTGGAATGGGATGAGATTTTAAAGGGAGAAGTGCAGTCAATGCGGTGGGTCTTCGAAAATCAACCTTTAGATTCCATTAAGGATGAATCACCTGAACAAAGTCATATAAAAAGTATTGGAGAACAAGAAATTATTGCTGGTGGGGATGTCAAGTATGCAACTTGGATGTTTGAAACACAGCCAATTCATGCCCTTGGTACAGATACCTCCAGTTCTTTAGAAAATGCTGACAAGGTTCCAGATTTAGCAAGAGGAGATGTCCGAACAGCTACATGGTTATTTGAAACTCAGCCATTAGATGCACTAAATAAACTTTACAAAGAAAATGATTCAGATATACTAAAGGCATCTGATGACATTCAAGGAGGAGATGTAAAAACAGGTAGATACCTATTTGAAACTCAGTATAGAGATGGAAGACTCTCTTATGTTGAGGAAATGAACATGCTGACACTTAGATCAGAGCTCCAAGAGATTAAAGGAGATGTTAAAAGAACAGTAAAAAAGTTTGAGACTGAACCTAAATATGTCTTAAAAGATCGCTCTGGGAAAGTCCTTGAGATAAAAACAGTCTGTAGAGAAGACATTGAAAAGGGAGATGTGAAAACAGCCCGATGGATGTTTGAAACTCAGCCTTTGGATATGATTAATCAAGATGAACTCCAACTCAAAGTTGTCAGAGGCATATCAATAGAAGAAAGTGTAAAAGGTGGAGTAGGAAAAGCAAAATGGCTATTTGAAACACAACCTCTGGATTCCATCAAAGAAGAAGATGATGCTGTTACTCAAAAAGAAGACATCATTGGTGCAGATGTGTACCAGAAATGTTGGCTTTTTGAATCCCTTCCAATGGATATATTGAAAGACAATTCCAATGACAGGCCTCTTGAGGGACAAGAGATAATAGGTGGAAATGTGAGCAACACAAAACATTTATTTGAAACTGTGCCAATGGATGAACTTAAAGAAGAAGTTGAGGTAGGCAAGCTTAATAAAGTGGTTACCAATGAGGAGGAAAGAGGAGATGTTCGCCATCAAAGATGGGTTTTTGAAACAAGGCCACTTGAACAGATAAGGGAGGAAAAGAAAGAATGTATTCAAACAGTCAAGCTTGATGAAATCCACAAAGGAGATGTAACTGCCTGTAGAAGTGCATTTGAGAGTCAAAATTGGCAGACTGATGATTCTTCCTATAAGATTCAAATTGAAGATGTTAATAAGGGAGCTGTAAAACTCAACAAAAATCTTTTTGAAACAACGCCGCTATACGCTATCGAAGATCGTTTTGGGCATTATCATGAGGTCAAGACTATCCGACAAGAGGAAGTTGTGAGGGGTGATGTAAGAAGTTACCAATGGATGTTTGAAACAATACCAATTGATCAGTTTGGAGAAAGTGGTGAGAATTACCAAGTTATCAGGGGAATATCTTCTCAAGAAATTCAGTCTGGAGATGTCAAAACAGGAAAATGGCTGTTTGAAACCCAGCCACTGGATTCAATAAAATGTGGAAATGCTGAAGAAGAAGAAACTATAAAAGAAGGCAAATCTGACAATGTTAAAGGTGATGTCAAAATGTGTAAATGGCTTTTTGAAACACAGCCGATGGAAAATCTTTATGACAAGCAGATACAAATGACAAACAGTGAAGAAATTCAGAAAGGAGATGTTAAAACCTGTACTTGGCTTTTTGAAACTCAGCCACTTGACACCATACAAGATGAAACAGATAAGTCAGTAACGTTGCAAAGGGAGAACATTGAAGGCAGGGATGTGCAAACCGTTTGCTTCCTTTTTGAGACTCAGAATTTAGAGCATATCCAAGGAGAAGAGAAAAAAGACTTTAAGAGAGTAGTTGAAATTGATGTCCAGTCTGGTGATGTCTCAAGTATGAAATACATTTTTGAAAACCAACCTCTGGATAAAATTAGTTCTAGTTCACAAGAGGTGTTGCAAAAGATAAAAAGCATGACATCTGAAGACTTTCAAAAAGGCAACGTCTTAAATTGCAGGTGGCTGTTTGAAAACCAGTCTATTGATGAGATCAGTGAAAACCAAGAGAAAAACAAATCCTCTTATGCCATCACAGATGTACAAGCTGGAAATGTAAGAAAAGGTTGCTTTATTTTTGAGACCTTTTCACTAGATCAGATCAAGGATGAATGTTCTGAAGATACAATGACAAAAACAGTTGATGTGGAAGAAATATTAAAGGGCGATGTAAAAAATTATACACTTATGTTTGAAACACAGCCCCTGTACGCTATTCAAGATAAAGAAGGATATTACCATGAAGTAACAACAGTGAAGAAAGAAGAGGTGTCTCACGGGAATGTCAGAGGAACAAGATGGCTGTTTGAGACTAAGCCGCTGGATTCTTTTAATGATTCCAATAATGTATTTGTTATAAAGGCTGTTACTCAAGAGGATATTCAGAAAGGAGATGTTAACGCTGTGCGGTGGCGGTTTGAAACCCAACCATTAGATACAATTTCTGATCACACCAAGTTAGATATACGTACCATTACAACTATTGAAAGTGGAGATGTAAAAAGCAGCAGGGAAGTCTTTGAAAAGGAAAATAACACTCAGGCTGTGAGAACAGTAAGCATCAGTGAGATTAAACAAGGCAATGTTAAAACCTCTACTTGGTTATTTGAAACTCATACTCTTGATGAACTTCATGAAGAAGGTTATAATGATATTAAAACAGTAACAGTGGAAGACATACAAAAAGGGGATGTTCAAGAATCTGTCTGGCTCTTTGAAAACCAGAGTTTAGACTCAATCCAAGTAAGGGATGAATGTGTTCAAGACACACTGAAGGAAGAAATTCCACAAGCTGATGTTAGGACCACAACCTGGCTCTTTGAAACAACACCTTTGCATGAGTTTAATGAGCACAAAACAGAAAGAGATGTTTTTATTGGAAAGAGCATCCAAGAAACATTAAAGGAACTATATAGCCACAAACTTGTGAATTCTCAAGGGATTATTTTAGAAGCTGACGAAATTGGTGATGTCCGCATGGCCAAATACCAGCTCATGAACCAAAAAAGTCCAGAAATAGAAAAAACAGAAGTTATAAGTGGCAATCTTCAGAATATAATGATGAACTTATTGTCCCAAAACTCTTCTACAGAAAGAATGATTCTTTTAAATGATGAAGAAAAGGGAAATATCTACTTGACAAAGTCACAATTGCTGAACAATTCCACCGATGTACAGGCAAACAGAGAAGAAATTATTGGAGGAGATGTACAAGAAGCTATCAAAAGCCTTCTTTCACATAAAGACCTTGGGAAGCAAGGAATACTTATTCAAGAAAGTGAGAAAGGGGATATAAAAATGACTGTGTACTCTCTTCTGAACAAGAATGACAATGGGGATTATGAGCGAGATGAAGTGGTAGGTGGAGATGTAAAACGTGCCATTTATAATTTAAAGTCATCTGCCATGACAAGTGAGAAACCAGAGAGAGTTAAAATTGATGACTTGGAAAGAGGTAATGTCCAGTTTTTTACTACCTGCATTGAATCTGGAGCTTTAGATTATCTAAAACGACTACAGGGTGTCTCTGATGAAATAGCTTTTGAGCACACAGATGAAATTATTGGAGGTGATGTTGAAGCTACCAAATTGTTGCTAAAAAAACAGCAGTACCAAGTTGGGAGAACTGTTGATGAAACAGATATCATCCCTGGCGATGTATATAATACGGTTAAGGTTTTTATGACTGAGCCAGTAAATAAATCTTTTGATGCAAATAAAGAAGACATCATACGGGGAGATTTGAAGGCAACCCTAAATTCACTTAACCAAGCCATCAATCAGACTGCGGTTGTACAGAAAGAAGAGATTATTAAAGCTGACCTTCCTGCAACACTTAAGTCCCTTACAGAATCAGTTCACCAAGTGAAAGATACAGAAAAACCAGATGTTGTCCCTGGTGACATTCAGGGAACCATTGATTCTCTAGAAAAAGTAGTAAACCTTAAATCTGAGTTAATTAAAGAAGATGTGATTCATGGCAACCTTGAGGAAACATTAAAATCTTTAAAAGAAGCACAGCAGTCAGTGAAAAAAGGAGAGAAAGAAAATGTAATCAAAGGAGACATCAGCACAACCATGCAAAACCTAATGGACTCCTCTGCTGAAAAGAGATATGTCCAGCATCAAGTTAGCATTCAAGGTGATGTAAAAGAAACCAAGAAGACATTGCTGCAGCCTTCATCCCAGACAACTCAAAGAAGAGCAAGTACTGAAGGAAATGTTAAAGATACAATTAAGACATTTTTGCAGTCTGCTGAAAAAGCTCAAGCCTCAGGCAAACAGGAAGTTTCAGTTGGAAAACTGACCGATATAGAATTTGATGACCAACAGACATCAAATGAAATGGATCATAAGAATCAGCAAAATATTAATTCTTTACAACAGGAGGTTATTGAAACATCAACAAGAACTGATCACAGAAGTCAAAAAAATATTAGGGCACTCCAACCAAAAGCTATTGAAACTTCCAGCATGTTAGTAGATAGCAGACAAATTCATGGTGCCTCTGAACAAAAATTGGATAGCAAACTTACAGTGTCTAAGGTTGATAAAGAGCAAAAGTCTGTAGCCAACAAATCCTGGAAAAAACGTAACACATTCTCCGATGCTCAAACTGCAGAACTAATATCTGAAGAGAAAAAATATTTGGCTCAAGGATTTAGCAAGGGACAGATAGAAACAATGCCAACAGATCTAATCAATCAAAACAAAGTAATGCAAAAAGCAAAACTGTCATCCAATATCAATACTTCCAAATCCAGCGCTATCAATATGATTAATAGAAGCAGCTACCAAACCTCGGAACATGTTCACAAACAAGTAACAAATCAACAGTTACAGCAGCAGTCAAGAAGAATGGCTTTGAACAATGTTATGGATACTCAGCAAGCACAAGATTTAGATTCCATCAATAACAATGTAGAAATTGTAGGCAATACATTAATGTTTGAAGGTGGTATTGCATTACCAGAACAAGCCAAAAATAATGATAATATGTGTGCAACCATAAAATCCACCCATGAGAACAGTGACACAAGTAAAATTGTTAAAAATAAAAGTCTCATGAACAATTATAATCTTAATGCAAAAGTAATAAAAGAAAGAAAAAAACCTGAGATCTTTTTCCCTCCTCCTCCACCTTTGCCGCATACACCTGTATCAGAGCCTCCTTTGGCACCAACACCACCCCCACCACTTCCACCACCCCCACCTCCATTGCCGGCCTATTTGTTATTTAAAGGCACTGATGAACCTGAGTATTTTCCTTCACCACCCCCTCCTGTAGTGGATAAAATTGACAATGACTTGCTACCACCTCCCCCTGAAACCCCACCGCTTATGATGCAATTCAATGGACAAACTAAAGAATTTGTCGGTAAGAAAGTGAGTTATATACCCACTCATGAGCAGCCAGGCAACAGAAAAAAAGAGTCCAAGACTTTTTCTAATACATATTCTGCAAAGCACTCAGAGGTAGCACAAAACTATAGTCAAAAAGAACAGGCAACAAACTATGTGGAGAAAAAAGCACCTGAATTGCTACCAAAGTCAAAGCTGCCTGTCTTTCAGTCTAAAACAGGGGTCACAGCATCTTCAAGGATTCATGAAAATCAAAGTTTTACCAAGAAATCTACAGTTTTGGTACAAGAACAAAATGCTAGTATGACCCAATCCCATTCTCAGCGCTCTGAAAAAACAGCAAGTCATCATGGGTTTCAAACGTTCAGCAAAGGGGCTTTAAATGCTAAGAAAGATGTATTATCTTCACCAAGTATATCTCCAGCACTAAAAACTGATATCCCAACTACTCATTCTAAAATAGAAGCTAATGCATGTACCCAAGAAACTTTAGTTCATAAACAAAGCCTAAACATCTCTCAATCTAAAGTTCAAGACTATGATCAACTAACATGTGATCAGGAATTAGAAAGAATTCAAGAAGAATCCTTAAAACCAAAGAAACAAATTTTGTTTTCACCAAGAATATCTCCAGCACCAATCAGTTTAACCCAGTCTTTAAAACTGAACACTGTTAATCAAGCTAATGAAACAACGCTCTCTGTATCAGCTGAGAAAACTTCAGAACAGTTGCAAAATATTACCATGGCTCAGCTGAGTGAACATGACTTGGATCAACTTGCATGTGACCGTGAAATGGAAATAATTCACGAACAAGCAACAAAACCTAAAAGAAAGGTGTTCTTTCCTCCTAGAATGTCTCCAGCTATTCAAGCTGAAACTCCCACCCCAAAACCTAAAACACACAGTAGAAAATTTAAGACTCCACTAATGATTGCTGAAGAAAAATACCGCCAACAAAGGGAAGAAATGGAGAAAAACAAAAGCAGGAATGTATCCCAAATTATCGTAATTGCAGGTACTGAAACTCCTATAAAACAGGCCCCAGCAGAGTCAGAAACAGTCAAATTTATATCGGAGGAGCAATCTAAAACTATAGGGACACCAGCCGAAGATCTAATTCATATGAAAAGCCAAGAAAATGCAAAAGACACAATTTACAATATAAATCATCAAAATTCTGTTCAGTTATTGTCTACTTCCTCATCATCAGTCAACATGAATGTTCCAAAAGTACAAACATTTTGCGCTGAATCACAAATGAAGCAGCTGCAGAATTTAAAGGCTGTTAAGGAGTCCACAACAACAGAACAGGCAACTAAGCAACAAACTATGGACAGGTTTGAAAAATCAATACAGATGAATCAGATGCAAACAGCCAAGCCATTTGATCTACAACTTAAAAATGAGACTCAAAGTCTAGAAACAACAAAGTCCAAAATGACTGCCAAATCAGTAAATGCAACAGAGAATACGAAACACATTGACAACACATCTGTTATGATGAAGGAAAAATTAAATCAACATCTTAAAAATATACCTTCAACAGATAAGTATGTAAGCCAAGAGTTAAACACCCAATCGATTTCTCAAACTTCAGAGCAGAAGCAAGTACAGATTGTTACTAATGTTCAAGCTGCGTCTAATGTAGCAAAAAAACAGCAAAGTAATGATCTTGGTAGTGGCAGCAAAGTAACCAAACACATAGAATCACCAAAATTCCAACGAAAGTTACAGATTAAGAAAGAACAGGTTAAAAGTGATACTGTAATCAACCAAAACATTGCTAGTGTTAATGCAAATGCGGCAAAATCAAAAAGCATCCAGCAATTCCAAATGCGTCATCAACAAACCTCACTTCCACCACCACTTCCAAAAGAAGTGACAAAAGAACATGTTTCCACTGTCCAAAATGTTGCTGCAGGAAAGCAAGCTAGAGAAGCAAAAGAAGTAACCGAAAGCCATGAAACCCACATATCTTCAGAATCACAGGAGCAAGTGAAATCTTCAAATGTAATAGAATATCTCAGAAAATGTGAAGAGTTACAACAGACATTGTCAAGTGCCAAGAAATTTGAAATAGAACCACAAACTCTGAATATAAACACTTTTAGAACATTTCTAAGCACTGTTCCTTCTTGGTTAATCAGTGCTGAAAAAAAGGAAGACATGGCACACCAGGCCGATTCTAATAATATGGAAGGGATTACAGAGCAAGTGTCCTACATTAGGAAACATGCAAAGGACATGCATTCAAGCTTTGAAGGCAATATTCGGACAGCTATAAGAAATTCCACATTTGCAAAAAATAAAAACGAAACCCACATTTCAAGTGGAGTATCACAGAAGGAAGTAAGCACAGTTTCCAAAAAAGTTGACGTGGCAAGTAGACAAAGAAAGATCAGCAATGATTTCAGTAGGTTACCAACTGATATGAAGCAATCTGATATCAGAGCGTGTTCTCCTTTGCTGAGGATGCGATCACCATCACCTACTTATATAACTATAGAATCTACTGTAAGACGTACAGAATCACCACTAAAAGACAGAGCTCCATGCGCTTCTGCTCCCCCAAAAGAACCAGTTACTGTACCATTACCACCCAAACGTACCGCAGCAGTCAAAACAACTCCAACTCCTTCTCCATCTCCCCAAAGGAATCGTACAGAACAGCTTGCAAAACTCAAAGACACCACTGCAAAGTTATCTCAAGGAACAACATCACATCGAGCTGTCACTCCGATTCCAGTAGTGGTAGAAAAAAGATGCGAGATTGTACATTCTCCCTCAACTTTACGAAGGCAGCTTAAAATAGAGAGCCATACCACAGGCTCTGTAAGTACCACGCCTGTACCTTTAGGTGAAGTGACAGTCAGCACAGTGGAGGACCGCACAGAAATTTACGAGGAAGCAAGAATATCTGAAATGCATCAAGCACTCTCTAAAAGTGATCCAAAACACATTCCAAAGTGGCTGGGCCCAGACTTGGATAGTTTGGATGTGTTATCCATCTCACAGAAAACCAATATTCCTGCAGAACACACATTTGAACCAAAAGTTAAAAATGTTTACGTGAGAGATGAAACAAATATGAGATCAAATACAGACAGTTCAAGAGAAGTCCAAACAGCAGGCCAAACAGAAAGTGTAAATTCTCACATCAGAGCACAAACTGGACAAAAAAAGACACTGCAGAAGGAAAGTAAAAAATTTGCTTCTGATGTTCCTTCAACAGTGAAATCTAGGACAGTTCCAATAAAACAGCTTAAAGACCACAGAGAGAACACATCCAAGCGTATGTTTGTAAGCAGTCAAGAAGAGAGCAGCGAGCATTTATTTAAACCAGCAGTGCATTCTGAGACAATAGCCCAAGTTTCCGGAGTTGACAAGATGGAAAGCAAGGCGACTAGGTCAAGGGCTCCATGGAACCCTGAAGGTGTAAAGCCAGGTTTCGAATTCAAACATGCTCCTCCAACATATGAAGATGTCATATCAGGTCACATGCTTGACATTTCTACTGCCGAATCTCCAGAGGAAATATTAAAGAATTTTCAGAAAACCTGGGAGGAAAGTGAAAGGGTATTTAAGAGTCTTGGCTATACCCTCTCAGATACTTCTGAAATGACAAGCAGCTATCGTCAGGAAGAATATATTTCTGGTAAATTGGCATGACCAGTTTGAGGCACCATTAACAAACTAAATATTGCAGGCTGTGCGTGAAGTCATTTGCAGTTCGGTTGAAATACAATTTGTGGCTCAAAACTAACATTTTTTTAACTGCTAGTATAGTTACTACTGCTTCTTCTCTGTTTTTTTCCTAAAGGCCTCTTCTTTACTGACTTGCTCTGTGTGTTTGTGACTAACATTGACTGCTGTGCTGAAAGTAGAATGGAATTTAATCTTGAGGTAAAAACAACACTGTCATTTGCATATGTTTGCATACTAATTGCACTCACAGCATACATGGTTTGCATATGATTTAATAACTGCATAAAATATTGCAAAATGTCAGACAAGTAGTATTTTATGTTTCTGGTTAACTGTTCTGCAAGTAAAGAAACAATGCTGTTTCACAAGAAGCTGTGAAGTATAGAGTATCCATGATACAGCATTGTGAAGGGCAAGACACAGCAGTTTTTTAACTGATGTATGATCTCAGGGCAAGCACTATGTGACTCACTGCTAAGAGTTAAATTGGGCCTTGCATAAAAAAAATGCAAGGTCCTATTATTTAGTACCCTAAATAATACAAATAGTAAAATAGTTTAATAGTAAAAATACTAGGGCACACCTAAAAAAGAAACATAATTTATGAAAAAGTAGCAAGATATTTATCTTAGACCATGGCTTCCATTGACATCTATTGGCACTAGTGACATCTTACAACCTTACCCTTGGAATTCTTAGGGTCTCAAAACTTGCAAGAATGCACTCCCATACCTTTTTATATAATGTTGGGACAAAGTGATCCATTAACTCTTAATAGGTTACCCAAGAAAACAGCTTGGTTCTGCATAGTATACAGTTTACTGAAACAACTTATCGTTATTTATTCCATTACGAATTAGACTTATATGGTAAATCTCAAATACTTTATATGACAGAACATTAATAACCACAAAAATACAAATATGGAGAATATATGAGCACTGTGTGAGTTGTAAACCACAGATATAATTAAAACTTTCAGTGCTTGTGTGTGACTTCCGTGTGCAACGTCTTAGTCTAGTTTAGTCCCTCCTAAACCCTTTGGACAACCGTAAGAACTGCTATAATTTAGCATATATTATGGAACTCCACAGCCTCACTAAATAAAAATCAATGCAATATAATTATCTAGTCAAATGCAGCACAGACTGTAGCATCATTACACTGCCTGAAGAGCAGCTGCAAAATGAGACTACATTATTTTATGATGTTATTGTAACTGCTACGTATATGTTCTGAAACAACATTGTCTGACCTTGTTTTAATGAACTTAAATTCTTAGTGAATTTTTTGAAAGATGCCTTGCTGCATAAAATGTGCATTAGCATAATCTAAATTCTGTAGTGCATACTTTCCTATGATAGACAACAGAGCAGCAGATGTTGGTTAAATCATAAAAAGAAATAAATTACCTAAAGAACTTCAAATTTATAATGATAGGATATGATAACTTTGAAGGTGCAGTTATGGTTAGGTTTCTGAGTGTATTGGTCTGGGATGTAGCTATTTCAAGTGAATAGATATTCAATGTGTTCTGGTTTAAGGTAAACATAAGATAACAATAAGCTGGCTATAAACAGATAAATATTGACTGATGAAGAATCTAAACTTTAGATCAGAATGTTATTTTATCAGCTTCCCCATGCACTGCATAGCCCAATACCCCATGCTCAATTACTGCTCTTTATATGACAGGGAACAGATGAAAATATTATTTTCTTCCAAATTAGTTTTTGAATGTCTATATAGTCCCAGGAGCATTTTGAAATGATCTTTCATGTCCCATCAATGAACCGGTTACTGAGTAAATGTGCAGAAATTATTTGATTTGACAGGCTTGCTACGTGTATTGTGGCCTTTACAGAAGCAAACAGACCTTCCCAAAGGTCGTATAGCTTGTTGCCAATGACAGAGAGGACATATACACCACAGTTGATTAAGCTCTGCAAGTAGGAGCATGACAAATAAACTCTGAACTACTAATAACCCTCCTGTACCTTTTGTATTGTACTGTAATTGCGTTGTCCACCTATACATTGTAAAGTGATGCGTAAACTGTTGGCGCTATATAAATCGTGTATAAAAATAATAATAATAACACTTAGGAAGCTTTGCAACTGTAATGAAGTTTAAAAATACATAGATTCCAACTGTTCCTCTCTTTTGGAACCAAGTTATTTTGCTCCTTTTTCTTTGTTAGGTGTTCCTCTTTTTTTGTCAGATGTATACACCTCTTTAAAAATATAGATTTTCTAACTACCAAAAGTGTTACACTACACAAAATCGTTCATCCAACCTTAAAATGATTGCATTTGTGACTTTGAAAAGCCATAAATGAAAAGTTTAGTAAAAAAAATAGTACTTGTGGCTTCAACCAACAATTTTTTGCATAATAATAATTTACAGTCCACATAACTGTATATGTGTATGTACTCTAATTGGTGTCCCTCGTTCTCATCTTAGAAAGTCTTAAAGTATGAAAATGCACTCAAATTGCTTTGAGCTAGTTCTTTCAATCCCACAGTATCTAGCTCTTGTCCCTTAAAGGCATCACTGTTGGTGTCTCCACATGCCTGCTTAGCAAGATGCATAAAAAAAATAATAATAAATGTAGATGTTTTTTTGTGAAGTTCGGAGGCAGGACCTAGTATGAAAGGACAAAACGGGTTCAGCATGGGTATGGTAGATGATCGTAAGGATATGTAGGCTCTGCACCATTTATGAACTTAAGCATTGCATGGGCAACCATTTTCAGATGACAACCTTTAAAGGGAACAGTGATCTCAATCCATAGAATCAGGCTTCCCCATCCCTTTTCCATATGCATGAATAGTGGCTCACAGTGATGGCCCACAAACAGTTATGGTAAAATACACTAATCTAATTGACTTGGTTGTGTTTAATGCATGTTTAACATAATACAGACACATACATGAAGTTTCTTTCAAGGTTCTACCAGCAAGAGAAATGTGAGTTTTTTGCAGTAAGAAAAACATGGTGACTTTTAGAATTTAAACTATGTACTTTAGGAGTAACTCCACTTTTGTTAAGAAAAAAAACAATCCCCTATGCTGTTTGTTTCACCATGCCTTTTGGATACTGATTCTAAAAATGAACTGGGGGGTCTGGTTCATTATAATCAGCTGGTGCACTCTCAATATTTTGATGAGAAAAGCTGAATGATCTGCTTCCCTTTAGAAGTACTTAACCCTGGGGAAATAGATCACCAAAACAGAAATTCCTACTGCAGAGGGTGCCTAAAATTTGACTTTGACTTACACAGCAGAAAATGACAATTCTGGGATAGTTCTGTATACCAATGGTATATGTGCCATGTTGCTTTTTTCGAATTTTACAGAAAACTACAGTGACTGCAGAATGAAAAGGAAAGGATATTTTTGGATTGTGTAGCAATTGTATGTGCTATATTTTTATTTGCTATACTTTTGCCATGAAAGTGGAGTTACCCTTTAAGCTTTAATCAAAACAAAAATAGAACAAGAATTAATATGTTGCTGTACTCTCTCTAGAAAACGCTTCCTCAGGAAAAGGAAACGTGCACCGTCTGTCAAAAGAAGGTTTACCCAATGGAATGCCTGGTGGCAGACAAGCAGATCTTTCATAAGAACTGCTTCCAGTGTAACCATTGTAGGAGTAAGTTAAGGTGAGTGGTCTCAATGAAAAAAATTAAAATAATGAAAGTTGAACTTTAGACAAACAGCTAAAAAAACAATTGAAATATGTACATATATGGGTGTTGTGTTACTTGTCAAAGGATTTGTATCTCTGCCCATCCATTTCTGACATTTACACAGCTCTGCCACATTATAATCTGCCAGAGAAGAGATCTATTTTTTCATACACCACAATACAAAGCCCTGGCCTATACTCGTAGATCCACGATTAAGCCCAGTCTGGGTGAAATGCATAAGGCTACTTTCAGACTGGGGCGTTTGCGGCCCTTTTCGCTTTCAACCCCCCCATGTGCAACGGGTGAAAAAGGGTTAAATGCACCAGCAAAGCGCTGCTGCAGCACTTTGGCGGCGCTGCCCATTGATTTCAGTGTATACACCTTTCCTACAGACAGCGCCTCAAAGATGTGGCTTGCAGGACTTTTTTTGGACTTTTTTTGGTGTCCTGCCCGCGCACCGATCCAGTGTAGAAGCCGCTATGCAGGAGCTATGCAGGCGCTATGCAGGCGCTATTTTTAGCGATATAGTGCCTGTAAAGCGCCTCAGTGTGAAAGCAACCTTAGAGGGATGTGGCCAGTGGGTGGGGTCTGTAGCTGAAACTTGTACTTTCACTTTGGAACATGGTTGATACACACAGAGTGCAACCCAGGGCTTTGTATTGCTGTGGATAGATGGAACGGAGCTTCTTGAGAGACTAGCATATGCAGCAGAGAGGAAGCTGGCAGGATGATATGTAGGATGCTTTAAGAGGTGCCATATTTTCCCTGCACATATTTTTGCTGCAGTTCAGTTTCACTGTTACATGTTTTATCCCTCCCCAACTTGTGACTGGACAGTGAAAGGAGAAGTAGCAGACTGGGGAGCTTATCTCTGCTTTCTTTTCCTCTCATCATGTTCCTTGCAATTCAGCATGGCATATTGGCTATGTGTGCTGCTTCTGCTTTACAAGGGCTGCAAGAGGCTTTTACCAAACCAAATTAAGGTACTTAAACAGTTTGCATATAACAAAAGATGTACAGTATTGCTGAAAACAGAGCTGCATTCATCTGTGTCTTTTATATCTGCCTGAAGTTTAAAGTGTATTTAACCCCCCCCCCCCCCGCTAACGGGTGAAAAAGGGTTAAATGCGCCCGCAAAGCGCCTCTGCAGCACTTCAGTGGCGCTGCCCATTGATTTCAATGGGCAGGGGTGCTGTAGGAGTGGTCTATACCGCTCCTACAGCGGTCCTTAAAGTGTAATTATGAGGATTATACCATAACATACTTGTGGAACGCACTTGTGGTCTCAAATATCTTTATACAATATAGTAACAAAGAGTACATTTGCATCATGCTCTAGGCATAGTTATTCCTGTAGAGTTATTATTTAGTCTCACTAACAAATCTCATTTTATTTATTCAGTAGTAGTATTATCTTGTTTTTAATAAGATATCCTAGACTATTTTAGTAATTTTACTGTTTGCCAATGAAGTGTTCCGATTTTCATTATTTGTTTGTGAGATACTATAATTTCTGCATCTGCTATTCATTGGATTCAGATATTATATTAACTATAATATAGAAGGTGTGTCCAGAAAGTAATGAGAATGGTATTTTGAAAAATATTTTATTGAAAATTTTTACAATTGAACATCATCTCCTTCAAAGTATGCACCTTGTGAGTATACATACACAATGCCCCCAGCGATTTTTCCATTCTTCATAGCATCCCTGGAAGTCTTCAAGTGGGATGGCGTTCAGAATGTGCATAGTGGCACTTTGGATGGTATCCACTCTACCAAAATGGTGTCCTTTCTCATGTTCAAATCCTGAGTCATGATTTCATGAACAATTGACTGGTAATTCCTTTTTCCTCTGCAATCATTCTGCTAGTGAGCCGTCGGTCAAAAATGGAACAGAATGTGGATGCAGTTAGGTCTGTTCTCAACCGTCACGAACAGCTCACTAGCAGAATTATTGCAGAGAGAATTACCAAGTCAATTGTTCATGAAATCATGACTCAGGATTTGAATATGAGAAAGGATACCATTTTGGTAGTGTGGATAACGTCCATCCCACTTGAAGACTTCCAGGGATGCTATGAAGAATGGAAAAATTGCTGGGAGCATTGTGTACACTCACAAGGTGCATACTTTGAAGGAGACAATGTTCAATTGTAAAATGTTTCAATTAAATAATTTGAAACTATCATTCTCATTACTTTCTAAACACACCTCATGTTTCCCTTGACTTTTATATTTCTGATTTTTGCATTTGCATTTACTTTGTAGCCCTGATAGATAGGGAATTGTGTTTGGGCTCCCAAAATGCATTGGCTGTGCTATATTATCATTTTATGCACAGTAGAGCTATTGGACTGTTTTGCTGTGGGTTTGGTGCTCATGGAGCATGTACTTGTTTTGCTGTTTGTGTCCCTTCTGGAGAGATTTGCACTCTCTGTTTGTCCCAGTGACCCTTGCAACCAAGAAAAAAAGTGATGGGGAATGTAAAATTGTACAGCTGTCACCAGAACAAGAGGTGGGTGGGGACAACTGGAAGGGGGGATCGCTCTTCACTTTGGAGAGATTTTCTCTTACTTCCTGTCACATCTCCAGAAGAGGAAGTACAACAAAATCTCCACAATGGGATGCATACAGTAAAAAAATAAACTTGTAGGGATTTATATCCTTCCATACTGTACAATGTACAAACAAAAGTTTTGGCTATTCTACCTATGTACATGTGTGTAAAAAAAGGCCTCGAAAGAGATGGGTGGGGGTTTATTTTTGGGTTTGTGTGTGTCTTGTGAAAATTCTGATACATTAGGATCATTTTGAAGTTTCTGTTCAACTTATTATTCTTTCATCACAGTTTAGGAAATTATGCTTCTCTCCGTGGAAACATATACTGCAAACCCCACTTTAAACAACTCTTCAAGTCAAAAGGAAATTATGATGAAGGCTTTGGATATAAACCACACAAAGAGCTATGGAATCCAAAAACCCAAGCTACAACTGCAGCACCTCGTGTCGAAAGACAAGACAAAAGTAAAACATTAATAAAAGAGTCCAGTACGGCAAGTACACAAAGCTTGCTTGCAGATGAAGTGCATGACCATTTGGATGATGCAGCCCTTCAGACATCTGGTGCAATTGGCAAGCTGAGCATAACGTGGCCTCCATCACCAGACAGTTCGAGGCAGAATTCCACAGTTGAGAAAGTTATTGTCAACAAACCCAAATGGCCACCGGAAGAAGACATGCAGCATGTGGATGTGGTAAGGCCTCCCCCAGAGGGAGGGGAACAAGGCAAGTCGGAAAGTGAAAAGCCAGCTAATATTTGTAATGAAATGTTGGATAGTAAGGAAAGTCAAAAATTGGCAAGGGAAAACAAGGTCTCACAGATTGGCTCAGATGGGGTTCAACAACTTAAAAATGAGTTAACCAAAAGAATGAGTTCTAGAATGAATGCAGAAAGTTTTGAAAACAAAGATCTGGACAGTGAGTTGAAAGTTACTAAGATTAATGGAAATGAAGATGAACTATATTCCAGTCCAAACAGTAATAATAACAACAATAACAACAACTGCAATATAAATTTTGTTATGTATACTGAATACTATGAAAACACTATAACCAAATTCAATCAGAGCAATGGACAAAAATCTTTTAAATCAGACAATCAACTTGGAATCTCAGGGCTTCGTGTGGTTTGGGGTGAAGGTGGCCATCTTTCCAATAATTTTTCTATGAACATCCAGCAGTATGGGAGAGGTGACTTAGGTTCACCATATAAAAATCCTCTCTCGTCTAAAGAATCATTTGTCTTGGATCGTCTTACAAATAAGATTCTGGATTCTGAGAAAAGTGAAGCTGAAATATCACATCAGTGTAATACGTATCAGAAGAAAGAAATGACAGAAGCAATTGTTCTGCATGGCTTGTCAACACAGTCTCTCTCTTTTCAGGAGCCTAATTCATGTGTTATGCCAGGCCTCGCTATAAATGAGTCTTGTGTAACAGGTAGAGAGCCATCTCTGCAAAGTACTTTGAGCTCAGGTTTGAAGATGTACAAGAGTGAAAGACGATGAAGCACAGATGCTAGACACAGTATTACATTCTTGCAACGGATGTTCAGAGGCATTGATAAAGAACCTAGAAAATCTTTCACCAGTATTCCAAATAATAATTAAAAAAAAATAAGTTTGAAGTGCTACTGAGAAGAAAAAACTCTAGAAAGTGTATTTCAAAAGATTAAAGAGGACCTGTCACTTGTTAACATACAACAATAGCACACAGTCCCCCGGATGCTATGCATTTATTAAAAAAAAAGGATATGGCTCTTTGTGCCCACCCTGGAGGAGAGTTTAGAAAAAAATATTTCTGTGTGATTTATTTTCCTTATTAATATAGTGCCAACACATTACACACTTTACAGAGTAACAGAACAATTTACAAACATTGATACCCCCAGAGAACCCTTACACACTAGAACTAGCAGTATCACATATATATATATATATATATATATATATATATATATATATATATCAATGGATAAATTAAAGTGGAAGTAAACCCCCCTATCGTTTTCAGCCAAGGAAGCTGCCATCTTTGCCTCTGTTTAATCTTCAACTGCCACAGTGCTGCACATGTGATCCGTTATGACACCAGCCATTGGATGGTTTGACTGTTTGGTTGAGAGCACAGCCAATGTGCAGTTAGCATTCACGGCATGCCTTTTTTTTTAGACTGTTAAATCGATGGGTTTACTTCCACTTTAAGGGCAGATATGCCTGGATGCAGCCTATTCCACCTTAAAGGCGTAGGAACCCACCAGAAGCCCAGCAAAGCACATCAGGTTAAGGCGTACAGTATATTCCAATGTCAATTCAAGCAAGCTAAAAAAATGGTGACCACCCGAGTTTATAACTTGCTTTTATTGTAAGATGCACATAAAAGAGATTTGCACAGCACAAACCAAAAAACAGAACATTTACTGGCTAGCCAGCAAAAAAAAGCAGTATGTCTGTGGATAGCGAGGGAAAACCAGATTATGCCAACCCATGCAAGCCCAGCAACACCAAATGGCATTCAGCTGCTGTTCCTGGCATATTGGTGGTTCTAAAGGGAGAAGATTTTTTCCTTAAAGGATTCTATGCATTAAGGTAAAAAACCTTCTGTGTGCAGCTGTCCCCCAGCCCCCCCCCCCCCCAAATACTCCCTAGCTCTCTCGGCTTTCTCTCTCCTCATTGGACAGAGAGGCAGCAGCAGGAGTCAGTTAGCTACTGTTGTTGTCAATCACAGACAGTGAGGGGGGAGCAGGGTTGAGCCAGCTCTGTGTGTCAATGGACACACAGAGCTGAATTGGGAGTGAGCACACATGAGTGCTCCCATAGCAAACGGCTTGCTATGGGGGCACTCGACAGGGGGGAGAAGCCAGGAGCACTGGCGAGGGGACCCGAGAAGAGGAGGATTGTGGCTTCTCTGTGCAAAACGATTTATAAAGGCAGGAGTATAGAGGCACAAAGACATACTTTTTTTTATTTTTCTTGAGTGCATAGCACACTGGGTGATTTTACTCTTGCTGTTATTTGAAACTTGACAGGTCCTCTTTAAATAAATGCTGTACAGAGGACTGATGACACAGAGTTATCCTAAAAGTCCCTGTACATAGATGTTATTTCATGTGTCTATGGCACTGTGCATTGTAGTTCATTAATACTGGTGGCCAACGCAAAAACCCTAGGAGGTTGTTGTATATGGTTGTTGTATACATGGGCCTGCTGGTGTTGAACTCCAGACAACTGTTAAAAAAACAGTTGAAATTCATATAAACCACTTCTACCTGCCCTAAGATTTATTATTCTGTTCATTCAGTGGTGGTGCACCCCCGCCAAATAGCACACAAGGCAACACAACTTAGTCAAGGTACCACCATCTCTGAGCTGACTGGACAGTTAAGAAGTAACAGTACACTGATGAAGCCATACCTGAGTTCTCCACTCTTTTAAATATACAGTATTCACATTGTTAGACTGGTAGCACTGTGCAAGCAATAAGGCATTGACTGGATGAGAGTGACCCTTCCTCTCCCAGCATGGAGGAGTCTAATGTAAAGACAGGATTCAGGTATCTAAACTAGTTGTATTAAAAATAAGGGTAGTGTTTTTTTTTTTTTTATATAAACTCTACCATGGTGCTATTATATACTGCATGCCTGGAGTCCAGCATTAATACACCCATTTACACAACAACTGTGCTAACCACAGTCATCTGTAAAGTCAGTTCTTTTGATAAAGAAGCCCCCATATTAAATATTACCTATTGTGGACATGTCAGAATTTAATTGGCACTGCTAAACTTAGCATCCTGTTCCCTAATGAAAATTATATATCCTAAATCAAAAAGCAATAAAGTCAGCAGTTAGTTTGCATTTGGTTTCCGCAGAGAGAACAATAATGAAATATTTTATACCATGAATTAAAAGGCCTGTCTCACTAGCTTCTAAGCAAACCTACAACAGTGTTAAAGAAGAGAACATACCGACCAGTTTGTAATCCTGTTTTACACAAACCCCCTCCTAAAGACAATCCATGAAATATGCTGGTCCTTTTGCAAAGGTCCTCCTACAAATCCTTATACAGCGGACTGTGCTCCTTTGTTTTTTCTGTCTTTTCAAATTGGATACCAATTGGGCTGTCACTTCATTTATCATGTATCATATTTCAGAGCTATGCAATACCATAGAGCTTAAAAATATTGATGCATTTAATTTAAAATATACCTTAATAAAATATAATCAATATGAGAGGGGGGATACAATTTCAAAATATGGTTCATTTTATAAGTAAATTATATTTTGATTTTTTTTTTTTTTTACAGTAAATGGATATTAAAGTGCATTTATAATTAGAACCCCCTAACCTGACCATCCTGCCTTGACAGAAGTGTAGTCCCTAAACCTGTTTGGCTTGAATCATGTGATCAGATGTTGTCATATACTGTATGACTAATCATAATGGATGTCCAGTTTATGTCATAAAGAAAGTATTTCAAGGGTTTTTCTCCATTTTTGTAATTTATTTTAAAAGATGGTCAGAGAAAAGGGGTCAGATCAGAACAGATCTGCTTAAGGATGCTGTGTATGCAATTGTGTCCAATGCAGAATCGTCTTCCAAGCCTAAAGTTGAATATGATAGAACAGTGATGGCGAACCTTGGCACCCCAGATGTTTTGGAACTACATTTCCCATGATGCTCCACTACACTGCAGAGTGCCAGAGCATAATGGGAAATGTAGTTCCAAAACATCTGGGGTGCCAAGGTTCGCCATCACGGTGATAGAACATAGAACAAGGGGCACTGTAGAGGAGCACATTTGTTTATTTTTTATTTTTAAGTTGATTGTATAAGGTATGAACTCACTTCTTTAACAGTTGGGGTCAAGTTTAGTGAGACATCGCCTTTCTTAATAATATATAAAATAAAAGTTGTTATATTTTATTGTTTCTAGTACAAGTCTACAAGCACCTGGTGTGCCTAAAATAGAAAGGTAACAAAATGTGTATTTCATATAAGACATACTATGTACATTGGTTTTGTGAGAATGATTTTGAAAAGTTTTTTTTTTTTTCTCATTTTTGTTTTTATACATAATCAGTTCTATGTAAGAAAGACAGAATTTCAGAGACAGAAAGGAAATTTGTTGGATACTATACTGTTTTTACTGTAAGACCTTTGTAACTTGTAATTGATCTCACTCATACAGACAGCTCTTGTAAAATGTTATGTATAAACGTTTTAAAAGTACTTCTTCGCATAATGAAAACCCTATCAAATGATAGGAAATAAAAACGGAATAAAAGTAAATTACAATTTAAATAAGAGTGGGTCAGGAACCTACACACAAACTGCTTGGAAGATGATGAGTGTAGAGATTGCTAAATTACATTTATTTTTGCTGGTAAACTAGGTACTTATGCTAAATGTCAGGTGTGCAGTACTTTTATCCAGAAAATGGCTTTAGTTAGTGGAAACATATATTTAGTCAGTGGAATGTGGCACAATACAAATTACATTTGCTTACAGGAAAGTGAAGAAAATATATTTAAGCTCTTTTTACAATTTGCAAAGTTACCTAGATTAAACTTTGGCTCATATTAGTAATAAAGTAAATTTGCCCAATTCCCCTACCCCTTTCACACATGTTGGGGATAAAGGCATTTTGAGTCCAATTGTGACCTATCACAAAACAGTTTTCAATCTCTTTCTCGCTTAATCTAAGAGGGACAGTTAGGGATATTTTAAGATATTGACCTGCCTCTAATTTGCAGTGGTTTTATTTAGTTTTGTCTTCTCTCTTACCATAGAAATTAAAATGCAATTTTTGCTATAATCAAATAGCAAACATACACCTAAAATTCCTTTTGTGAAAGAAGCAAAATATGAAACTGGGAGGTTTTTTTTTTTTTTCGAGTTTTTACTTCTTACAGAAGAGTTGTTTACATTGTTCGTTACAGTGTTTGATGGAGGGGACTAAAATGTGACCACTGAAACATCTCAGTCCCTCTATATTTTATGCTTGTACTGCAATGCCAAATTCCACCAGTAGGAAGCAGTGCAAATAGTATCTTACATGATAGAACTAAGAAAACACTAAGAAAGTTTCAAGAAGTAGGGGATTTTTTCATCCAACCAATGATTGTATCAAAGAGCAGATGCCTTAAAGTGATACTAAAGTCTATTTTTTTTCAAAAATAGATTTTTTTTTCAAAATAAAAAACATGTCATACTTACCTGCTCTGTTGCAGTGGTTTTGCCTAGAGCAGCCCAGATCCTCCTCTGGTCGGGTCTCTTTTTGGCGCTCCTGGCCCCTCACTCCTGTTGAGTGCCCCAACAGTAAGCAGATTGCTATGGGAGCAACTGAGCTGAGCCGCAGCTCTGTGTGTGCATTCAGACAGGGAGCCGTGGCCTGGCCCCGCCCCCTCTCTCTACTCATTGGCTTACTGACCTTGATTGACAGCAGCGGGAGCCAATGGCACTTTGCTGCTGTCTCATGAGGAAGGACGTCCCGGGCAGCCGAGACAATCCTGCAACATTTCGGGATCGAGATGGGGCTCAGGTAAGTAATAGGGGGGCTGAGGGGGGAAGCTGCACACAGAAGGCTTTTTATCTTAATGCATAGAATGCATTAAGATTAAAACCCTTCTGTCTTTACAGCCACTTTAACATGGAAACACTATCAATATTTCTGAATAGGATAGTGGTTATTAAAAGCATAGCACTTTCATAGCTAGAGAACTGACAACGCTGTGCTGTCCTGCTTAGTGTGGTCAGTTTCTAATAGGAAAGCAGAGGGACTGGAAGAAACACCAGGGATTTCACACAAAGGAAGCAATATAAATAGAACAGGAAACTTTTCCATACAAGTGCATGGTACAGCAAGCCCATATCAACAATAAGAAATGCTAGGGAAAAAAACAAACACTTGTAAGGTGTATCTAAGAAACAAAGGCGTGTATATCGTAGAAAAAACAAAAAAAAATAGAAAACCAAATACAATTAAAGTAAGGAAAACAAGGAAGAAAACAAAACTGACCCAGAACTATTATAGTTTTTAATTGAGGTCCTTTTTGCTGGTTAGTGGGGCTAATTGCTAAGCAATTTTGTTGCATGAACTTGCAGTGGATTGTCCTTTCTATGTAAACTTTCCTTGCTTGCAGCAAAAGATATTATGAATTATCTTTTTTTCCCGATAATAATTAAAATTGATATACTTTATTACTAAGACGTGCCAAACCTAAGTAAAAAAAACAATCACCAGATTGGTCTGGCTTTCCACAGCAATGTATGAAAACAAATGTGACAACAACTGTGTGACTGAACCAGATTACCACAAAATATTCTCATATTGGATGAATTTTAAAAATGTATGCTGGATAATTTACCATATGTATAGTAATACACTTACTTTTTTTTTCTTTAGTATAATTGTGAAAAGGCTTGTAATTCCTGTGACGTTACCTAGAATGTTTTTATGCAAATTTGAAGGTCTGTCGTAGCTATAGTTTCATCATGAATAACATAAGATGCAAAACACCATTATGGTGTATCAAGCTTATTCTATAGAATAAGGTAATAAGCAAAGAGAAGTACACAATGGTCATTTCAATCCACCTTACACTGTTTTGTTTTGTTTTCAGTAAACTGAAATCTGATTGGTCACCACAGGTTGCTGCTTTGCTCACTATGTTGTACAATGTTAAATAAGCCCATAGATGGGGTTCTGTAGTTCCAGACTATTTTGTGTTTCCACTGACTAAACCTGTAGGGTGTGTGTGATGCTCCTAATATAGTGCTATTTGATTTTGCATGGGACAGTAAGATGTATTTGACTGTTAGTTATGCACAATAAATAATAATTTTACAAAAATTGTGTTTTCCTCTTATTAAAAAACTGTATGTACACCAGTGTCATCTAAAATTTTGCCTCCGTACAGTTCAGTTTCACTCTACCTGAAAGCAGCTGTATCTAGAAAGCATCTGTGTTGTATCCCAAGAGATGGAACATTTTCTTATTAGGCTACTTTCACACTGAGGCATTTAAAAAACACCTCTAAAATGCCTAGCTCTATTGCTATTGTTTTAGACGCACTTTTACTGCAATAGCTAAATTTAGCGCTGACGCGCTAGCATTTTTGACGCATTTTTGATGCGCTTTTGAAGCGTTAGCATTGGCTTACAATCCCACCCATTACATCACATCCTGTACACTTCCTGGTATTTCGCGGGGGAAGAGGCAGAACAAAGAGAAAATGGAGTTTACTGAGCAGCAGCTTTATTTTTATTTTATTTATTTTTTATTAATAGCAATATTAATGTTTTTATCCTATGGCCCCGAGCGTTACATCCCTGATTAAATATGGTGTGTTTTCACACCGCCCCCCCTTTTTTTAATATGTTCAATGGCTTTATTACTTTAAGGTTTTTTTCCGTTCCTTACTTTCCATTTAATTACCGGCATTTAAATTTGTTTGTTTTTTCTCTTTTTCATGTTAAAACCGGCTGGAGCATCAGGAAGATTTCAAAGAATCACCTATAATTGTACCGGCAACATTAAGGGAAGTTTTTGTTTCTGTTCTTCCTATATATTTATAAATACAAATAGCGAAGTGGCAACATTTTATATTTATATTTTCCAATATAGCAGTCTTTTTTTGCTTTTTGTTTCTCCAAACAGTGGGAGTTTAAACCAGCTGTCTTAATTGCTATATCAGTAATGCACCACTGAACTTTTAAAACACCAATCGCCTGGTGTATTTGTTTATCTGGTTATCGTAGCAAATAGATTGCATACAATAGGATTTTATGGTGTATGGCACCAACCTTGCAATTTGAGTAATCGCCTGGTGTATCTGCATATTGTCGCAATTAGATTGTATTCAACACTAATTGTTTGGTGTATGGTACCAATCTTGTAGTCAGAGCACCTGTTGCTACGCCAGAGTTCCTTCAATCTTGCAATTAGAGTAATCGCCTGGTGTATCTGCATATTGTTTCAATTAGCAGCTGTTACTTTTTGTGCTAATGTTTTGGGAACATATCCTGAAACAGAGGCAGGAACATCGCTATTGGATCCATCCCATCCTACAAATGCACTCCTCAAGAGGACAATTTGTGTTACTCGATCAGGACTTGAGAGAGCACCCAGAAAAGTTCAGAAATTACACACGGATGAGCATGGCAACGTAAGTGATAATATCCCATCCCATTGAGACTATTCCCAAAACCCAAACCAACCCTAACCCGAATCCCACTTCTACTAGTCCCAAATCCCTACCCTAACCCTAATCCCACCCCCACTAGTCCCAAATCCCTAACCCTAATCCTAACCCTAATCCCACTTCTACTAGTCCCAAATCCCTAACCCAAACCCTAATCCCACCCCCACTATTCCCAAATCACTAACCCTAACCCCACTTCTACTAGTCCCAAATCCCTAACCCTAATTCCACTTCTACTAGTCCCAAATCCCTAACCCTAATCCGATTTGAGTTAGGATTGTCATACAGTAAGCATAAGGTTAGGCTTTGTTCAGTTAGTATAGGGTTATCTGTAGACATGTGCATTCGTTTTCGTCCGAATGCGTTTTCGTCCGAATGCATTTTCGTCCGAATTTCAGGTATTTTCGTTATCGTTTTAACAAACGATAACGAAAGTGCAGAATCCGAAAAACGAAAGATCCAACATAAACAAATGCTTTATTTTCGTTTTCGACAACAGTTCGATATAGATAGGAGATTTGACGCTGACAATAACAATCTGTGTCCATTGAACCTGTGGTCGAATGTGCCTAACCTGAACTATTAGTCCAAGATTATTCTACATAGAGAGAAAAGATTTGATGTAGAGAGGAAAGATTAGACGTAGAGGAAAGATTCGACGTAGAGAGGAATGATTCGACGTAGAGAGGAAAGATTGCTGCTGGAATTGGGTGGATTTGCAGCTATACTATACAGAGTCATACAGTTTAGCTGCTCCGTCGAATCTTCTTTGAACATTCGACAGACACCATAAGCCTTCAATGACAGATTCAACCTTAATTCATTTGGATTTTCGGACGAATGCAATTTTTAACGAAAAACAAAATAAATAAAAAACGAATTTCGGGAGTAACTAAATAAATTAATTTTTTGGACGAAAACGAAATTCCGAAACAAAATATTTCAGTGTGCATATGTCTAGTTATCTGTAGGATTAGCATAGGGTTCATGATAACACAGTGTTGTTTTTGGATTATGGTTAGCAGTGGATTTTCTAAAGTTTTAAAAACTATTTTCCTATTTGTTTTACCAGATTTGACTTTCTGCTTGACATCTTAACCCCTGACTTGTTAAGACAAGATACCAATTGCAGGGTGGTAATATCACCATGTGAACGTTTGCTTATAACGCTAAGGTAAGTATATATGAATAATTAATAAGTGCACATTTAAACACGTAATAAAATGGCCATAACATTTTTTTCAAAAATTGGTGGGCAATGTTGCTTCTGGTGTTTCAGCTTCAATTTATTTGCAAATTGTCTGCTGCGTCTAATTTGTCGATCTCCTCTGCATCCTCAGAGTCTTCTTCACTTTCAGACTCCATATTGCTTTCTGTACTGAAAATAGAAAAATAGACAATTTGTAAAAATTGGTAAAAAGTTTGTTATACCGTGTACTCCTAAAAATAAAAATGTAATATTAGACAATTCTATCTAAATAATAAAATTTACATAAATGTTGTTATACTTACGGTCTCATCTCTATAACGGGCTTCAGGAACATGGGCTCCTCATAGTGACAATACACTCTCCCTTTTCTCTTCCCACCAGAACCACTCCGTATCTTAGTTTGTAGATTGTGTCCTGTCCTACAGTTATCCCTCGTAGTCTTCCACCTTTCTTTTATTAGTCGTATGGAAAGAAATAAGATATTTTTGTTTTATTACAGATATCTTGCCGCAGGAAATACCTATACATCCTTACACTATGAATTCAGAACAGGAATATCGACAATTGGAGAAATTGTGAAGATAACATGTGATTCTATTTGGAATTGGAAAAATGCATTCATGCCTATTCCAAATAAAGAGAAATGGAATAATGTTGCTAAGCAGTTCTGGAGCAAAACCAACTTTCCAAACTGCCTGGGAGAAATTGATGGAAAACACATTCAGCTAATAAAACTCTGTCACAGTGGTAGCCGATATAATTACAAAAAATATTTTTCTGTTGTGCTAATGGCTGTGGTCGATGCAGACTATAAATTCATATTTATTGATGTAGGAGCATTTGGGAGTTCTGCAGACTCTTCTGTTTTCCTGAATTTGACATTTGAGAAGCGTCTTCAATCTAATCGACTTGATTTGCCTGAAAACTGACCATTACCCGGTACAGAAAGTCCAGATATGCCATTTGTTTTTGTGGCTGATGATGCTTTCACTATCAATGAACATTTAATGAAGCCCTACTCACAGAGGAATCTTGACACCTGGAAGAGAATCTTCAATAATCGTCTCTGTCAGGCACGTAGGCTGGTTAAATGTTCCTTTGGAATTCTTGCCAACAAATGGCCAATATTCCATAAACCTATCAATCTCAAGGTCGAAAATGCAATGTCAATTTTTAGGACACATTGGCTCACAATTTGGAACCTGCTGATTTCCCTCATGTCCATGGTCCAACAGTGTAGAAAAAGAAACAATCCCCCTCGGGAATGGGACTTTTAAAGTGGCTGAGAACACAAGTATATCAAAAAAGTATAATGTTTATTGTATAATACAAATATTTATAAAAATATCGTGTGAGGTAGACAAAACATTTTATATTACAATACATAAAAGGCGGCTCGTAGGTCAAACCCAAAGGTCGTTTTTAGCTTACTGCCCAATATCTAATAAGAAAACATATTACATTAGTATATAAATTCAAACATATGTTTCACTTTGTTCAGCAAATGGGAATACAGCAGGGCCGCAATAACAGGTCTTACATTGAAGATGGTTCTGTATGGTATCCCACACGACAAAAGATGAAATGAATGGACCTGGTTTTGGATAAGGGCTCTCCTCCAAACTCAAAAGTGAATCCCAGCGAGGGTCCCAAACTAATTCCAAGCAGAGACGATAAAGCGTGAGCTATCGTTCTATCAATAATAGATAAGTTACAATAAATAAAAGATCACCCAAACCCATATTGATGCAGTAGGATATAGTCACAACAAAAATAGAAGGGACATACCTATGATTATGTTTAAGAACAAAAGAGATTTTTCCTGGCACCGAAAGAACAGCCTTGTATGCAAAATTGCATGCAAAAATGGAGGACAAGGCGAAGGGATCCTTCTATGTTCAAAAGGAATATACCTGTTAGAGCCAATAAATCGCTAAGTTAGTTCCCAGAGTAATGGTTACCAGGATACCCGCAGAGTGTCAGGATAAAATAAAGTACCTATAAGGCTCCATGCACACTGAAGCTCAAAAAAGCTTTTTCTGGACGCCAGATTGCTGGCAGAAAACGTTGGTTGAAAAATGTGCTTTTAACAGCATTTTGTACTAGTCTTTATGAGCGTTTTATAGCGTTAGCGTTTATGGGTGTTTTTAATAAAAATACCCAGCGGACACTCCAAAAATCCCACAATGTATTCCAAACTCCCTCAATGCATTGAAAAAATAGAACGCTGAACGCTAATTAACGCGCGTTCATGAGCGTTTATCAGCGTTTATCAGCGTTTGGCTTTTTTTGACGGTGAAAAACGGCACTTTGAATGCGAATTTCTGGCGTTCAGAAAAAAGCCCATAAACTCCACTGCTCATTAAAGCTAAACAACTTCCATGTGTGCATGGACACATAGGCTAACATAGAGTGGAGTTTATTGGCTTTTTAAAAAAAATGCCCAAACTCCAATAAACTGCAGTTTATGAGCTTCAGTGTGCATGGAGCCTAACGCTATATGATGGAGTTGAAGTATCAGAAGAACTCTGGACAGCCGCACACCGGAGGTATATAAAAACCTGTGCAATTTATTTAAAAAACAGGAATCACATCAATCCAAAAGTCCACTGCAAAACAAAGCAAGAAGGTGGGCACAAACTGATATGTTTCACACTATATACAGTGCTTACTCATAGCTGGCTATCTTGAGAGATGCCTCCACATGGCTATCCTGGAGTGGTGGTTATCTTTCTAGCTATATGATGGAGTATAAGGAGAGATCCTTGTGGCGTGGCACACCGACCCAGCTGGTGTGTATCCACCGCTAAGTGGCTTAAATAGGAGGTGAGACCGCTCGCACATGCATACTACTGCCAATGGGCGTAGTGACGTCATCAAGACGTACGTTAAAAGACGTTGTAATGAGATGACGCACGAGGATCTGTGGAGGCATTCTGTTAGCACAGCAACCGCCCTGGGTTCACAACATGAAGCCGGCATCAAAATATGTCGAGATCGTGTAATGGAGCACATAGAGTTATAAGGTTAAATATCGTCTGCATTGGTATAGTAAACATTAGGAATTGGGGATAATAACAGAATGTATTCCTCAAATCAAGGAGGAATGGGGCCCCCCGCATGAGAAGCGCAGTGGCACCGCCCCAAATAGGAGCGGCGCCCTGCGCTAAACATGCGCCAGCGCAGATCATGGACATGCCATGAATAGAACAGGGACAACAGCACCCGAAACAAGAAAAATTAAGCCATGTAGTCCCTGGGTGCACCGGGTGGGAACCACTAATAAACAGAGAACGAGAAGACCCCATGTCAAGAAAAAAGAGGGGAAGGGAAAGACTGCAAATAAATACATAAAAAATAAGAATAATAGATGTCGTGTGGGACCGCACAGAACCAGCTAGACAAACTGCATATATGGAGACAAGGTAAGACAGACATTGATTGTATAAACAAACAGCATAATATCCAAGCATTGCAAAAATTGTAGATACAGAATAAATGATAAATGTATATACAGATGCCATTATGAGGTAAGCAGAAAAATGGAAAATAAAAAAATAAAAAAATATGAATCTCGTCTTTAATAAAGATTGAAAGACAGAAGAGAGAATTACAGAAAGTGTAATGGTATATCTCATTCCTCCCATCCCCCAGAGGCAAAGCCATCATGGAAGGGACAATAGCTAATTACATCGTTGAGACCTGGGGCCGATGTAGCATTTAAATTTGCTATCCATCTGGTTTCTCGCTGAAGAAGGGTCCTATTCCAATCCCCTCCCCGACTGGATGTATTCTATCTAGTATAAGGAACCTAATTTTAGGAATTAAACTAGCATGTGTGTCCCTAACATGGCGGCCAAGGGGAAGGTCTGGGGAAGATTTATTCATACTGTTAATATGTCTTAACGCTCTCTTGTGAAATGGCTGTTTTATTTTGCCCACATAAAATACGCCACATTGGCACATCAACATGTAGACAGTTTTACAGTTCGCAAAATGAACTGGTTTAAAGATCTTGCCGTTTGGTAGAACTACATTATCATCGGTACACATATACTGACATAAAATGCAACTGCCACCCCGGAATGTACCTGAGCGTTTGCAAGGGTCAGTCCGGAACTCCCTGTGAATTCACTTTGTATCAGAGTGTCCTTAAGAGACTTAGTTCTATAATAAGTAATGGATGGGTTCATTGGTACAAAGGAATTCAATAGAGGATCAATTTGTAAAAGGTGCCAATATCTAGAAATAATCTTGTTGACCTTGTAGTTTTGTTTGGTATACCTGGTGATAATCTGTAGGGTATTGGGTTGTGCTTCAATCCCTTCAGCTGTAGGTAATTGTTTATTTAGTATATCTTGCCTTGATCTCATTGTGGCCCTCTTAAAAGCCCTTTGTGAGTAGCCCCTCAATAGCAGCCTATCTCTCAGATCATTGGCTTCTTTTTTTAAAATGAGGTCATGCGTGCAATTCCGGCGTAGCCGTAAATATTGGCTAAATGGAATTGACCTAATCAAAGGTGCAGGATGAGCGCTTTCAGCATGTAAGATACTGTTAAATGCAGTGTCTTTATGATACAAAGAACTGGTTAATCCACCATCTTTTTCTTTTGATATTGTTATATCAAGAAAATTGATGGAAGAATTGTTGTACACCATAGTCAATTTCAGATTGTATTTATTGCTATTCATAGCATCCAAACACTTGATTAACAGGTCAAAGGGACCAGCTCAGACGATTAGAATGTCGTCAATATGGTCCAACAGTGGGTTTCAGAATTAGGGATGGATTGGCAGATTATTTTATGAGTCCTGCTGGAGCGGTAAATCGGCAAGGAAATATGATTTAAAACTTGATTTAAAACTTATACGTATCAAATAAAAATTATCATTATTATCTTTTATTAAAAAAAAAAATTTCTCTTGTTTGCAAGTATATATTTTCAAAAATAATGGCATTTTGTTATCAATTATGAATATTTGTTTATTGCTGTATTGATTAAAGACAATAAAAACGTGTTTACTTTGACGTTGTTTATACTTTCTTTAGGAGTTTAATAATAACAATAATATACATAAACCTACAATGACTTTGGTTTGGGGGTTTGGGACTACCAGGACTGGGATTAGGGTTGGGGGTTTGGGATTGCCAGGACTGGGATTAGGGTTAGGGTTGGGGGTTTGGGACTACCAGGATTGGGATTAGGGTTGGGGTTGGGGGTTTGGGACTACCAGGACTGGGATTAGGGTTAGGGTTGGGGGTTTGGGACTGCCAGGACTGGGGATTAGGGTTGGGGGTTTGGGACTACCAGGACTGGGATTAGGGTTAAGGTTGGGGTTTGGGACTAGAGGGACTGGGATTAGGGGTTTGGGTCTACCAGGACTGGGATTAGGGTTAGGGGTCTGGGACTACGGGACTGGGATTACAGTTAGGGTTGGGGTTTGGGACTACCAGGACTAGGATTAGTGTTAGGGTTCGGGTTTGGGACTACTGGGTCTGGGATTAGAGTTAGGGTTGGGGGTTTGGAACTACCAGGACTGGGATTAGAGTTAGGGTTGGGGGTTTGGCACTATCAGGACTAGGATTAGGGTTAGGGTTGGGAATTTGGGACTATTCTGACTGGGTTTAGGGTTACATTTTGGTGTTTTGGGACTATTCTGACTGGAATTAGGGTTAAACTTTTGTGTTTTGGGACTATTCTGACTGGGATTAGGGTTAGTTATGGGGTTTGGGATTAGTTGGAGTGAGAATCCCACTTCTGCTTATCTGACAAGGATTGTGGGATTGGTACTTACTTTTGGTGACCTCAATATGATGTTCAGCAAGGGCATACCATCCTAAAGACTCTTTGCTGCGGTTGGCATACCAGGGATTTTTGGAGTCCCAGAGTTCAGGGTGGTCCTGCATTGATTGAATAAACGCCTCCGGTTCTATTGCTGCTGCATTGAATCTGAATGGTTTTGCCACATTTAATCCACTGGCTTTCAGGCGCTTTTAAGGCGCTTTTAAAATGTTTCCTATTCATTTCAATGGACTTGGGCATTTTTGAAGTGCTTTTTTCAGCGCTACAAACAAGCTCCAAAGATGCTGCTTGCAGGACTTTTCTCAACGCCCCGCCAGCGCAATACCCCAGTGTGAAAGCATCCATTGAGATGAATGGGAGGCAATTTTTTAGGCACTTTACAGGAGCTATTCTTATTGCTAAAACGCCTGAAAAGAACCTCAGTGTATAAGCAGCCTTACTGAAACATGTAACTAAAAAGCACAGAAACTATGAAGAAATACAATTTTTTTTTGAGCTGTCAAGAAGAGGTGTTTAAATAAGATGAAGTATATCTCAATGCATTTTTTTTAATCTTCGTTTAAAAGATTTTTCTTTTTTTTAACTGGTTTATAATAGGAACAGGTATTGATGATTACAGTTCAAGAGTAAAATGTACACAAGTAAGTACTGGTAGAGGTAGTAGTATAAGGCAGCACCATTTCAGTATTTATGAAAACAAGGATGCTATAATATGTGGCAGCTCAAATCCAAATGAACCACCCACATTGCATGGTAAGGAAGACAGTAGCATATATAAAGGGAGTGGGAAGTAAATATGGGCATAGAAGAAATAAAAGGAAAGGAAAAGAGGAAAGAAGAAGATAAAATACATATATTTGTGAGAAAGGTGGTGCATGGAGGGATAAGGCAGGAAGGGTTGGGGGTGGCAAAGATGTAAAAAAAATATTCTAGGTAAGGAGAATCAGGAAGGTTGGGCAATGGATAGAGTACAGCCTCCTGTTGGGTAGTGAAGGTTGAATTTGTAAATAAAAAGCAAAGCAGAGCTCATCTGAGAAACAGGAGAAAGGGGTAAACTGAATGTGTTAAAGTGTTACCACACTTAGGATGCATTCACTATATCTGGTCTCCCACAGTACACAGAACATGAAAATGCAATTTATTTTAATAAATATAAACTGCTAAATACCTTTTCTCAACAGCAGTATATAGCAGCCTTGGGACTTCTATCGGTGTCTGGTTAAAGCTTGTAGGGGGAGTTTTTATTCTACTTTGACTGTCCTATGAGGCTGCAGGACTGATGACCCTCTGTCTGGACAGTGTTGATTGTCCCTGTGCTGATCACATGCACCCTCCAAAGAAAAAAAAACTAGCAATACACACCAAACTGAGCATGTGCAAAGTGACTCCAAAGCTCTGTCTTTTCAAGAAATGGATTGGGGACAGTGGAAGAAGGGGAGGATCAGAAAAGACAGGGTCAAACAGCCTTTTTACACAATGTGCAGGATTAACCCCCTAGGTACCACAGTGAGTATAACAAGCATGCTTTACTGCATATACAGACTGTTTTTACTGTTGTGGGTTTAGTAAAACTGAGTTTCTGTTGGAAGTAGAAAGAAGAAAATAGTCAATCCACAGGTTCCAGGTTTGCTGAAATTTGTGCTATTCTGCTTTGCAGTCAGTTTTCCAAAAAAAAACACTGTGTCTGACACCATGCTTTTGAATTGCTTTTGAATTGTGCAACCCGGGGGTTGCAAAATTACTCTTTTTGGCCACCATGAATATATGTTGAAGAAATTTACATTGGATCGATGTGCACACCTGCAATTCTATGTTCATTAGCACCCCAAAGGGTTCCCTACAAAACATGAAGCCCACAAATCTACAGTTATAGGAACTTAACAGTGTTTATTTCACCACATTAGACCAAAGATAACAAAAACAACAAGCTAATATGTTTTGGGGCTATAAGGTCTTCCCTTCATTAGGGCTTAAATTGACACTTTAGTTGGGTGGTTAGATGGTTAAATCCACTGTAATAAATTGTCTCCTTTAATACAAAAGCGAGCAGCGAGGGAAGGAGCAATGCCATAGAAACAGGTATGGTCATTGCCCACTCTAGCAATTCTTTTGCTGGCTAGGGATGAGTCGAACTGTCCTAGGTTTAGTTAAAGTAGGGTTGGGCAGACTTCAAAAAAGTTCGGTTTTTGAACCCAAACACCATTTAAATTAATACGTGCCAAATCTATCAAATTACAAATGCTCATTTGCTGGACTAATAGGCAAAAATAGAAAAGGGGCCGGGGGGAGGGTTGGGGGGGGGGGGTGTACTGCCCTGGGTAACATGTACCGATTCAAAAAAAGAAGCATTTTTAAAAAGAAATTAATTCAGCCAGGAGCACTGTGGGGCTGTGTGTACTGAGGGATTGTGATGTTAAAGGAGAATTACTGATGCTAAGTAGGGTTCTCCTGCTTAAAGGGGGTGCTCCTGATGCAAAGGGTGACTCCTGATGTGTAGGAGGCTCCTGTTGTGAAGGAAGACTTCAGATGTAAGGGGGGACACTGGATGTAAAGAGGGACTCTTAAGTGAAAGGGGGGCACTTGAGGTAATACTCCTGATGTGAAGGGGGAAATGCCTGACATAAAGGGGGGACTCCTGATGCAAAAGTGAAAGATGTGAAGGATGGCAGTCTCTGATTTGAAGGAGGGGATTTTTTATAGGGGGGACCGATGTGCAAAGGGGGACTTCTGATGTGAAGGGGGACTCCTGATATAAAGAGAGGACTCTAATTATAAAAGGAGGAACTCCTGATATGAGGGGAGGACTTCTAATTTAAAGCTCAGATTCTCCTCTTCTCGGGTCCCTTTTTGGTGCTCCTGGCCCCTCCCTCCTATTGAGTGCCCTCACAGCAAGCAGCTTGCTATGGGGGTACCCAAGCCGAGCCACAGCTCCGTGTGTGCATTCAGACACAGAGCAGCGGCCTCCAAAGGAAGGGGGACACCTGAGGTAATAGGCAACTTCTGATGTGAAGAGGGAAACTCCTGATATAAAGGGGTGACTCCTGATGTAAAAGTGAGTGATGTGAAGGATGGCAGGCTCTGATTTGAAGTAGGTGACTCTTGATTTTTTTTTATAGGGGGACTACCGATGTAAAAAGAGGGACTTCTAATGTGAAGGTGGGACTCCTGATATAAAGAGAGGACTCTAATGGTAAAAGGAAGAAATCCTGATATGAAAGGAGGACTCCTAATTTAAAGGGAGAACTCCCAATGTGGGGGGCCTTCCAACATAAATAGGGGACTACAGGTGTGAAAGAGGGGACTCATGGTGTGAAAGGGGAGACTCTGATGTGAAGGAGGGACTTTGATTTGAAAAGGGGAACTCTGATATGGAGGGGGGTGGCTTTGGATGTGCAGAGGGGACTCTGATATAAACCACCTCAATATTCACTGCATTTCAGCAATTCAATACTGTGCTCTCCAAATGTCTTCTCTGTTCCTAGATGTCCTTCATTCTCAAGTTCCAAAGTTGGAAGTTATGCATGTTGTTTGTCAAGACTGATCGAGTCCTTATGCTAGGTTCTTTGTATGCATTAAATGGACAAGACAACTTCCTTTTCCGGGTCATGCAGCATTTAATGCACACCTTGCCACCCACTCTGTATCATATCACAAATGTGGGAGTAATAATGTAATAAAAAATCTTTCATCTGCATTGTGAGCTTTCTGTGTATCTTTGAATGCTCTTTCTGACTATGTCTGGGTCTTTGTCACTCACACCTGCACCAGCCATAGATTGGCAGACTGAAGGATTGTGGAATATATTGTTTTTTCACAGGAAGTGTCAGGTCTTACACCATACCTCCCAACATTTTGAGATGGTAACGAGGGACACCTATTAGCAAATGTATGTGGCATGGGACACACCACCTGCCACATCCCTTAACAGCTTGCCGACTGGCGCACGACGATGTACGTCGACAGAATGGCACGGACAGGCATAAGGGCGTACAGGTACGTCCCCTTTAAGATGCTGCCATGCCATCGGGCGCTCGCGCCGGTCGGGACCCCCGTGAGGCTGGTCGCGGGTCCCGCGGACTCGATCGCCGCGGGGACACCCGCAATCGTCTCACGGGAAGGCTGAACGGGGAGATGCGGAAGTATACAGCATATCCCCGTTTTGCCTAGCAACTAGTGACGCCAATCTCTGCTCCCTGTGATTGGAGCAGAGATCAGCATTCACTAGCTGACAGCCACGCCTCCCCACAGGAAGAAGCACACCTCTAGGCACACTTAACCCCTACACTGCCACCTAGTGGTTAACCCCTTCACTGCCAGTGTAATTTACACAGGAATCGATGCATTTAAATAGCATTGATTGCTGTATAAATGACAATGGTCCCAAAAATGTGTCAAAAATGTCCGATGTGTCCGCCATAATGTCGCAGTCACAATAAAAATTGCTGATCGCCGCTATTACTAATAAAAAAAAATTATTAATAAAAATGCTATAAAACGATCCCCTATCTTGTAAACGCTATAACTTCTGCGCAAACCAATCAATAATCGCGTATTGCGATTTTTTTACCAAAAATATGTAGAAGAATACGTATCGCCCTAAACTGAGGGAAAAATTTTTTTTTTTATATATTTTAGGGGGATATTTATTATAGCAAAAAATAAAAAAGAATGCGTTTTTTTTTAAATTGGTCACTCTTTTTTGTTTATAGCGCAAAAAATAAAAACCACAGGGGCGATCAAATACCACCAAAAGAAAGCTCTATTTGTGGGAAAAAAAGGACGTCAATTTTGTTTGGGAGCCACGTCGCACGACCGCGCAATTGTCAGTTAAAGCAAAGCAGTGCCGAATCGCAAAAAGGGGCCTGGTCCTTTGGCTGCAAATTGGTCCGGTCTGAAAGTGGTTAAAGGATATTATACAAAAAATTATTAGTTAAACCCACAAGTGCTTTTGTTTTTACCACTACTATTCCTTTATATTGGCTTTTGAAATTTACCAATGCAGCAATTTAGAAATTGTATAAAAGGTTTTAGCACTGAGAAACAGTTTTCAAAAGATAAAAAGTGCATTTTATATACAACTATATAGATGAGACAAAAATGAGGAACAAATGAGGAGGAAAGAGGGACTTTTGTTCCAAATCAGGGACAGTTCCTCAAAATCAGGGACAGTTCCCTTAAAATCAGGGACAGTTGGGAGCTATTCTTACAATAAAGACAGAGGTCATGCATTAACCTGCACAGTCCATGTCAAATGTTTCTACACAAATAAAAACTGCTAACACAGAAATGTGAAGTTTTACTCTACTGTAGGCTAAGTGTACAGGGTAACAAATTACCCCATTAAACGACATGACATTAATTAAATTAAGTATCTTCTGGATGTTATCACTTGTTTGTCTCAAGGATATCAAACCAGTATGATCACAATGAAATAACTGATCTAATCGAGTATCTAATCGTTGGGTGATAATTTAATAAAGCGGACAAGCCATTAAGGTCCTGCTTTTTATCTGGTTTTAAAGTTTTGATAGCATTGCAAACTTCCAAAGGGGTGATAACAGCCTCCAAAATAGTTATTCTGGTATTTGAGGGTGTTGAATCTGTTCAGAAACTCCTCTGTTAACCGATTGCCGACCGCCGCACGAACATTTACGTCGTTAGAATGGCACGGACAGGCAAATTGTCGTACAGGTACGTGCCTTTAAATTTCCCGCCGTGTGGTATCTGCAAGCTCCGTGAGTGTAATCGTAGGTCCCGCGGACTCAATGTCCGCGGGGATACCTGCAACCGCCTCACAGAGAGGAAGAACGGGGAAATGCTGATGTAAGCAAGCTTTTCCCCATTCTGCCTAGTGACACTGTGATCGGGAGCGATGATCAGTGTTGTGTCACAGGTAGCCCATCCCCCACAGTTAGAATCACCCCCTAGAACACACTTAACCCCTGCAGCGCCCCCTCCTGGGTAACCCCTTCACTGCCAGTCACATTTACACAGTGATCAATGCATTTGATCGCACTGATCGCTGTATAAATGTAAATGGTCCCAAAATAGTGCCAAAAGTGTCCGATCTGTCCGCCATAATGTCGCAGTCAGAATAAAAATTGCTGATCGCCGCCATTACTAGAAATAAATAAATATTAATAAAAAGGCCATAAAACTATCCCCTATTTTGTAAATGCTATAACTTTTGCGCAAACCAATCAATAAACACTTATTGCAATTTTTTTACCAAAAATATGTAGAAGAATACGTATCGGCCTAAACTAAGAAAAAAAATGTTTTTTTATATATTTTTTGGGGATATTTATTATAGCAAAAAGTTAAAAATATTGCGTTTTTTTCAAAATTGGCCTATATTTTGTTTATAGCGCAAAAAATAAAAAACGCAGAGGTGATCAAATACCACCAAAAGAAAGCTCTATTTGTGGGGAAAAAAGGGCACACATTTTGTTTGGGGGCCAATTGTCAGTTAAAGCGACGCAGTGCCGAATCACAAAAAAGGCTCTGGTCTTTGGCGGCTTAAGTGGCTTAAGTTAAGACATGATCAAAACAGGCAGTGTTAAAGCAAACCTTTGCTAATTGTGGAGGGGTTAAAATGTAAAGTCTTAGAATCTAATGACAGGTAATGTTCTAATTTACTTATAAGCACAAGACATTCCTTCTCCAAATGATTTGGCCCCTAATAAATGCTTAATAGGCTTTCCAGAGCAGAGTCAACTGATCGGGCATTCAGGAGAAAGTATTTATCGGACTTCTCTTTGATTTGTGACAAGACGCCTTAAACCAACAGTAATTAATCATTAGGCATCTATGAGAAAATGACTGGTTTGGCAATCAAAGATGAGCAAAAAGAAATTTGATTGTGGTCTGACCAGGGCACAGACAGAATATGCATCAATGATATGCTTGAACGAAAGGCCTGACATTTAAAAAAGAATGCTCTATTCTGGAATGCAATTTATGGGGATGAGAGTAGTGTGTGAAATCTTTAGTAGGGAGGGGTGTAAGTCCCTTCAAAAATCTATAAGATTTTATTGAGTTAACTGACTCTGGAAGTTTTTTGCATCAGCAGAGTGACTTTGTCCCTGGGAGGAGGACTTGTCTGGCTTGGGGTTAAACTAGAGTCCCTGCACAAATTGGATCATATCCTTTTGATGTTGCTCCAAAAGAGATAAAATGTTTTTCAGGAATTAGGGCAATGAAAGGTAAGTGTAGTAATGTCATTATCCTGAAGTTTGCCTGCAGTAATAAGTAATGTCAATTTGGGTCGGCAATTTTTTTTTGACACAGTCAAATGCCGCGTACACACGATCGGAATTCTCGTCAGAAAAAAACTCTGACGGTTTTTCCGACGTAATTCCGCTCAAGCTGTGTTGCCTACACACGATCACACCAAATTCCGACTAGTCAATAACACAGCGGCATAAAACACGTTCGACAGCACTATAAAAGGGAAGTTTAATGCTTCCGAGCATGCGTCGAATTGTTTCCCAGCATGCGTCGGAATTTTGCGTGTCGGAATTGCATACACACGATCGGAAAATCCGATAGAAAGGTTTTCCGTCGGAAAAATTGAGAACAGGTTCTCAATTCAAAGTCCGTCGGAAATTCCGACAGAAAAAGACCGTTGGGCATACACACGGTCGGAAAATCCGATGAAAAGCTCCCATCGGACTGTTTCCAACGGAAATTCCGACCGTGTGTACGCCGCATAAGAGTAAATTTTTTCGATATACTATTCGTACACCCCTTTGCTTGGTTTGGGAGGTAACATGGAAACATTGAGGACAGTAACCTCTAAAATATTTGATAGAAGAGAATGAAAGGTCTTGCAATATGCTGGACCACCATGGGATAGCTCAAAGGGGACCGTTTGCTTCTCATATCTATTTTTGCATTCACAGGTGCAGCTTAGAACGGTATCCCTGGGCAACCAGGGGAGCAAGGATTGGTGTGCAGCAGAAGTGGGCTGATTGGTCTGTTTTTGGCGCTTCTAGCGCGCGCTATAGGAGTCTATTTAAGGGCCTGGAATGGCTCCCTCACAGACCGCTCTGACTGGAGCTGAAGCGCCCACCCACCCTCCCTATTTTTAGTCATGATGTTGTCCAAAAGGGGGAGTAGTCGTCCAGCATTGACTGGATGGACATCAATTCAATTTTTGTTTAAATACATTTTAGCCAAATGGCTTTATATTTATAGTTACATTTTTATTGAATTTGTAGATTGAGTTGCCCCCCATGGATAACACCGTGGCCATATTTAAGCCAATAAACTAATTTTATTGATAAGCTTGTGTTGTTTCATTTATTAAGGTTTACCTTTGTGCTAGCCCATGTTTTAATATGAGTTTCTTGTAAGCACACTACATCCATGCTATGGGAATGTAGATATTTAAATACCTTGACCCTCCTCATCGGTTAATTGAGGTCATGAACATTCAGTGTGACTAAGTTAAGAGCCATGAGGGATGCTTTAGGGATGATGTACAACTACATATTGCTGGTTAAACAATGTATAAGGTTGGGTGTTTACCTGGGAAAAGAGGGGGAACGGAGGTTAGAGGGAAAGGGAGAAATAAGAAAAACAGCATAGAGAAAGACTGTACAGAGGAAAAAAGAAGAATGGAGGAAATGAAGGCTATTTCCAAACTGTACATGCTCGTGGTGAGTGACAATAGAGAAAACATATAAGGAGTATCAACTTCATAGGGTCTGGTGGGGGAAGCAAGAATTTAATCCAAGAGAGCAGACCTTGTGATTATATTTTAGTTTTAGAAATAAGTCAGAAGCCACTGCAGCATAACATCTACTGTTCAGAATGATAAATGAGTCATCATTTAGGGAAAAATGATATGGGTGTAGAACTCAGTAAAGCAAGGCAACAAGAGGACCCAATTATCTGCCATAAATTGGGCGTAAGAGAACTCTCAGTTCCAGCCCAAGGAGGGGCTGATGCAGAAAGTTAAAGTGATACTAAACACACACACTGTTTAATTTGCATTGTCCCTTCTATTTCTGTATATGGATGATGGCACTGTAATTATTTTAATAAAACAATAAATAAAATCTAAGCACCTTTTTCCTAATCAATATACAGCTGTCACGCGATCCAGCTATTTCCCAGCCTGTCTGCAGGGAAACATAAGCAGGAGGAGCTTCTAGTCCTTATTCAAATAAAAAAAAAAAAAAAACAACATTTAGCATACAGAGTAAAAATAAATACTGTATACACTCGAGTATAAGCCGACCCGAATATAAGCCGAGGCATCTCATTTTACCACAAAAAACTGGGAAAACGTATTGACTCGCGTATAAGCCTAGAGTGAGAAATGCGCAGATACTGTAAGTGGAAAAGAGGGTCAACAATGCCCATTTGCAGCCTCACTGTGCCCATTTGCATGCCTCACTGTGCCCATTTGCAGCCATAGGTCCCCCAAACTTCAAACTTGGTAGTTAAGGGTTCCAAGATGCCCCCTAGCTGCAATTTGGCGTCTCTGGACCCAAAGGGTCCCGAAATGACATTACATACAGATGGACACAGTTGACCAACTTTGGGGCCCCGTATCTCGGGGCCACTTGGTGCTAGGAACCCTAAATATGGATATGTTGTAGTGCTTGGTTTGCACACCAAATTTGGGGTTCCTAGCACCAAGTGGTCCTGAGATACGGGGCCCCAAATTTGGGTCGGAAAATGTCATTCTCTGCTGCCGAAAAGTGCTCGACTGGAGTATAAGCCGAGGGGGGCACTTTCAGCACAAAAAAATGTGCTGAAAAACTCGGCTTATACTTGAGTATATACGGTAATTAATATCAATAAACTGTTTTAAATTGTCATATAAATATACTGCATATTTGAGATCAAATACGGTATGTATTAATTTTTGGCATGGTGTGGGCAGATTACTACCAGTCACACTCCTCCAGTCTGTGTCTTAGAATTTAGAGGGAGGTGAAGCCTCCCTCAATCTACATGTAATACCCCCATTGTGTTTAGCTGGTTATTGGGCATGGAGGAGGAGGGAGTGAGTGGGGCTGTCATTTACATGTGGGTATGCACCCACATGTTTGGCTCCATAGTCACATGGGCTGCTCAGATGTGATAAGGAGGAAATGCCCAGCAGAGAAGCTCACTGAAAACTGAGCATGTGCAGAGCTGCCAACACTGCTCTGCAAAATCCCTAGCTGATCTGGGGACTTGGACAGGAAGGGGAGAAAGAGAACAGCAGGATCAACCAGGTGTTTTGCAGAACACAGAAAATGGATCTCATAGTGAATGGGTGAGGTGAGTATGAACAGCATGTAGTACAGCATTTATTGATAGTTTTTTTATGATGTGGGTATAGTGAAACTTCAAAGGATAAATCCACTTTCATTAGAAAAAGAAAGGCAACTAAAAATTATAGCGTATACAATTGGGACACAAGTTATGTTGTAATTCAATGTTATTCAAAATGACATTTGCTTTTTAATGTGCAGCACTGAATTGTTCTGTAAAATGCAATGCAATATGGCTAACTGGAGGCATTCTGTACACAGCTGGTATACAGACCCAACTCCCCCAGATATGTAATTTTCTGCTTGTGTGATTGGCTCACTGATTTTTCCCCAAACTAAGACAGTAATTACGTTTTGACCATCCCCTGCATCAAAAATTTTATTTTTGGTGAGATACTCCCAATAGGAAATCATGTCTAAAGGGATGAAAACCCTGCAATTTTCACCCTGCAGGTGCAGCAGCTGATTGATAATTACAAAACCACTCCCATACAGGTTCACTTTCCACACAGACAAACAAACAGCTATTGGGGTGTCAGGAAAGCCCCAATCCATGGGCCAAAAGTGGGCCATGCAGCAGGATGCTGCTACTGAAAACTAAGACAACAAAAGTGATCCAGGAGAGCTGGACAGGACAACCAGGGCTGGTGCAAGGATTTTGACACCCTAGGCAAAACCTAATTTTGCACCCACCGCCTCTGCCCCTGACTACACCCCTTTGCAAGTGTTAAATGGTTTGATTCAACCCGCTAACTGCTACACCTGCAAGACAGGTTGTTCTTTTGAAAAACAACAGACTTACTAGCAGGATCACCAGGTGAAAATAAAAGTGAGAAAACCTAAAAAAAAAAAACAAATGCAGCCACCCATCTAAGAATTGATATGCTGCAGTATAATAAATATTTTGCTTTGATTTAATACCACTTTAAGTAGATAAAGTTAATAAAGTTATTCTGTTACACATCAGGCATTTGATATAGAGAAGAGTACACTGGGAGAGCGGGCATTGCTGCCCCATATTTCATGCAAAGGCTGCTCTTTCCATGTGAACTTTGGACAGAGGGAGGAGCTCTGACATGTTCCACCTGATAACTTTACGTGAGATAGCAGTCAGCAGAATTCAAACACAATAAAACACAATAAAACCTTTGATTGAAAAAATATTTGGCCGCAGCCTTTATTATTGGCTTTAATAAATAAATATTAATTAATTAATAATATAATATAACTTTATCACCTTTAAATAATTTGTTTAACTTTGTTTAAAATAAACTGTCCCCCTTGAAAGGTAACACTAGCCACATAATAAAGTTCTTAGCCGTGACTTAGGTAGGGTGGGAGGGAACACCACAGCTGTTGCTACTGAGGTGACTGATCCTCTGGGGCTTGGAACCCCCTTTTTATTTGAAATTCCACACAGAAAACCCCTTAAACTGCCCAGATACAGTGGTCACCCGACCTTCCTAGAGGCCAAGGGCCAATGGGAAGTCTTCCTGAAATGGCTCCCTAGAATCCGCAACCTTAATTGATTTTTTATAGCCTTTTGTTGCTTGCCGTAACATGAAAAAACTGAAAAGAGAGGGAAGATTGTTCACTTTAAGAAAGAAAGAGACTCCCGAAAAAACTTTATTCACATGTGACCAGGAGAAGTTTTTACTGAAAAGTTTGTTCAAGAAAAACAGAGCTAAACCTTCGGAAACCGAGGTATCAGCGACACCATGCTCTTGCAAAAAGGAAAACCATAACCAGCAAGCTGATTGGTATCCCACCATGGTGGAGGGGGCAATAGAGTGCTGCACATTGATTAAAACCTTCTTCAAACGAGTTTCCATAAGAACCTTGGGCAAGTCAAACCCACCGGGTCCGTGTTTGGCAACCTGGAAGAGAAACATTTCATCTAAAAACGAGATAAAGTGTCCGTCATTTTTTCTGCCGGGTATAAATTTTGCTTTAATCCAACTGTTCAGACTCAAACATTTAAAAATAAAATACTTCAGCAGAAAAATGACTGGTGGAGACTTTGAGGATAAGCAATTTAATGCATACATAAAACCTTTATTGTCTGTACTAAAGAGGATTCGCCTGTTTTGAAAACAAGTGCCCCAAAGTTCAATTGCCACCAAAATAGGAGGAACATTTTATCAAAACACTGTTTTTTAAGTAGCCCTTGAGCTTCCAGGCAGGATCCCAGGGCTCAGCGTACCAATATGTTTTCCATATGGCCGCAAATCCCAAGGACCCGGCAGAATCCAGCTGAAGGCAGAATTCCCCATCCGTGACAAAATCTATTTGCCAAACCACCCTGCCATTGAAGTATTCCAGAAACCTTAACCAAATATTAAGTCCTCTCGTATGTCGCATGATAATCTTACATGAGCTGATGGAGAACAGTCCAGCTATTGCCATATAAAATCCTCCCAATAGGCATTATACGGGTGGCAAATGCCAACTGACCCCAACTGTTTTAAGGGTAACCTTCTTCTTCCTAATTATTAAAATAATACAACCTGTAAGCCTGCTGATTTTTTCCTTTTGCAACCTGAATTCCATATTTACCGTATCTATGGTGATTCCCAAGAAATCCAGAGAAAACGATGGAAAAACTGTCTTTTCCTGTGCTAAAGGGACCCCAAACGCCTCCCAAAATGAAAAAAAATGCTAGCAATAAATCCCTACAGGTATTTGAATGAGGAGGACCTAGGAAAAGAAAATCATCCAAGTAATGGATCAGGGAATGCACTCCCAGCACCCGTGAAACTACCCATTCTAATAAAGAGGCAAAGGATTCAAAATAAAAACAAGATAAAAAACAGCCCATTGGCAGGCATTTGTCAACATTTCCCTGAAAGAAGAAGCCTAACTAATTAAATGACACGGGGTCTATAGGCAGCAGCCTGAAAGCAGCCTTCACATCTGCCTTAGCCAGCTGAGCTCCCGGACCTAATTCCTTCAAAATGACCAAAGCGTCCTAAAGGAAGCATACGAAATCTGGAAATCTGGTCCTGTATTTGGTCATTTAGAGCAGTGGTCAGGTTTTATGTATTACCTTGGGGAGATGCAGACTAGAATAGTGCAAACACTGAGCAGCAAATTATATAGACCTCTGATGTATTTCTTATCTTGCAAACCTGGCCTGTTCGTGGGCCCTGAGGACAGGGTTGATGACCACTGATTTAGGGAATCATCGGAAGGGAATGACAAGTGATAAATGAGCCTGTAAGAGTTTGGTTCCTTTTTGGGAACAATTCCTAAAGGGGAAATCCTAAAATCTGAAAGGGGGGGTCCCTAAATGGGCCAGCTACCCTACCCAAACTAATTTCGCTAGCAATTTTTTGCATCACTATAGCTTCTAAACCGTTTTATTGATTTTAAATTGTGATGTACCTTGACCTGTTAAATCTTGGTAAAGAAAAACCTGAGAAAACACCTTTAAACGGGAGATGTGCTGTCTGTGTGTCTGGGAATTCCTTAAGCCAGGGGGGCATTACGTGTAGTTTCACCAGTGACTCCGCCTTTAAAAAAGGATTCCTTACATGCAGACTGGTTTGAAGATAATAGTTTCTTGAAACACTTGGAGATGGGGTGAGTACCTGCACAAAATGCGTGCTCGTGCCTGTACTTAAAAGTGTTAGGCCATCTACAGATGTTTTCATTGAAGTTAAAACAGACCCCTTTTCTATAATTGGAGTGTGATGCTTGGTTTGGGGGAGCCGCTTGTCTGATAATTGTTGGCCTTTGGGGAAGATAAAGATTCAGCCATAGGCCAATATCCTTAGTTCCCCACTGTAATGACAGGTGTACTGCCAATTTTTGCTGAAATTATTAGTCATAAACAAACCAAGCTGTACCCCCAACACTTTTGTAAGCCTCCAAAACTATGTCCAAATGCTGAAAAAGACCCAGACTTTTCTCCGGATGTCTTTCACATAAGACACTAGCGAATATGAAAAAGGCTTGCAACCAATTGTTAAAAGTTTTGTTAATCGGCCGTATTCTATCCTCTTCAGATTTATCATCTCTTCCACCTGACTTCTGAAGAAACGCTTTTGATAAGGGAAGAAATGATAATATATCCAAAAATTGAAAGGTGAAATGACTTTGCTGTCTTATAAGCCACTGTGGTATATGTGGTATATAATATATACTGCTGCAACTTGAATGTGAGACACACACAATATATCAATTCTATTATAGTGACATATATTCATATATACCATATATCAGCATCAATGGAGGCTATGATAGCTCCCGATCTACTGGTTTTAAATTATGAACTGTATTACTCCAAAATGCGAACATATAAATCAAAAATTTAAGTTGTTAAACTCAAACAATAAAAACTTGAGAATCACAAATTTTTCAGGGCTGAATGCCCTATACAAAGTCCACACCATAAATGTTATTGAAAAGAAGGTTCCACAATCAAGTAGCACTCCCAGAGTAAGTTCATATGGGAAATCCTCAGCTCACTGATCATTGGTGGCTTAAAACAATAGAACACCCAAGAAGTAGTGATGAGTTGAGATAGAAAGATTCCTCCACCTAAGAAACAACTGCCGCTTACCAGCTATATTGATCTCTTTTTTAGGGAGATCACATTTGCCTGTGGCTTATACCCCAGCCCGGGTCTCTATGCTTGCCAGCAAGATGTCCTCACTCTGCTCAAGGTATCCTTGGTATTGCCCACAATCCGTAGTTCCCCATGTTAGAATGAAAGAAGGCTTCCATAGTGTAATTCAACATAACATTTAATAATATTAAAAGCGAAATTGCACTTACAATGTATCAAGAATAAAATAGCATATCATCCTGGGGCACTGGACGACGTCATCTGTGACAAAGCGGTGTAGGGAAGAGCGGCGTGCTGACGTCACTGTAAACAACACAAGGTCCCAGAAGGAACGGGCTGTTATCGAGAGCCGGCCGGCTCGAACACATTTTATGATACGCTATTTTATTCTTGATACATTGTAAGTGCAATTCCGTTTTTAATATTATTAAATGTTATGTTAAATTACACTATGGAATCCTTCTTTCTTTTTATTGTTTGAGTTTAACAACTTAAATTTTTGATTTATATGTTCACATTTTGGAGTAATACAGGTCATATTTTATCACCAGTAGATCGGGAGCTATCATATCCTCCATTGATGCTGATATATGGTATATATGAATATATGTCACTATAAATATCCAAAAATTTCAAATTCTCTCCTTGATGCAGGTGGACAAATGAAAACCCAGAGGAGATAAGATGCATGACAACGCTTCCTTTCTACACATTTCAGGAACATTAGTGTTTTGTAAAGGAATAATATCAGCTGTAGAAGAAACCTGTGAATTAGCCAAGGAAACACCTGAGAGTTAGCATTACCGTCACTAGATGATGCCCAAACCGTGGCCACAGTTTCCTCACTAGCAGATGAGATTGCAGACAAAGGAGCAGTATTGTTCAAAACAGGAGCAGGTAAATTAACCTCTGAACTCTCTCTAACTGCATTCAATTCCCTAACAGTCCTGACTAGAACTGAGGAGAATAATTCAATTGCGGAGCAAACTCACCAGTGCCAGGTATAGCAGCAGCAGCACCTGCCTGTTTATCCCTTGAAGTGCAGACCACCGGGATAGGATTTCCTTGGGGTTGTTGCCCGACCTCCAGAAGGGCTTGACACACCGGCCGGGACCCTTTCTCTTCCAGCACCCCTTGTGACCCGGGCGGTGCTATTCTCGCTGGGCTCCTTCTTCTTGCATTGCACTCCCCCACCCTGCTTCCAGTTGTGCTACCCTTGCGCCGAGGGGGACCCCCGACGCTACGGGAAGAGACAGTGTGGGGCGGTAAGGGGGAGAAATGCTGGCTTCTGTTGTGCCGCCTCTTCGTCGGCCCCCTGGCCAGAAAGGAAGTGACATGTTGAGTTGACCGCCGACCCGGAACTTCCTTCGTGGGTGGAGCATCCTCTTCCTCCAAACCCACCGCTGGGCTCCAGACTTCTCCCTCTTCCAGAGCCTTGGCTGCTCTGATAAGGCTCCTGGGTGTAGCATCAGCGGCGGTTGCGGCGTGGCTGCGGCGGCGATGTCTGTAGTGGCTTTTGCGGTGGAGGCAGACCTGCCGATGACAGCTCCGGAAACTTCGGCTGTGATATGACCCACAGATTGAGGTAGGTCGAGGCATGTTCGGATCCAGTTTGATTAGGCGCCTCAGAAGGGACATCTTCTTCAGGCTTAGTAGCGTTGTTTTTTCTGAGGAGAGACTCCCTGAACACCACAGCTGTTGCTACTGAGGCGACTGAACCTCTGGGCCTCGAAACCCCCTTTTTATTTGAAATTCCACACAGAAAACCCCTTAAACTGCCCAGATACAGTGGTCACCTGTCTTCCTGCTATTTTTAAACCTAAGAGGAAACTAGTAACCCTGTTGCCGCAAACCCATGAGGCAAGGGGGGCTTAAAACAGTCCCCCCCTTTTCCTTACATTCCTGAAAGAGTGTGCAGAAGAGGATCTTACAAGGGCACCATCCCCACCAAAAATGGTTGGCCTCCCAGGAACTGGAAAAAGCACATGGGCTCGGGCGGTTTTCAGGCGATTTAGCGCTGGAAATAGCCTCTGCTAAGCACCAGAAAACTGCCTCCCATTCATTCCAGTGTGACTTTTCAAACTCGGGCGGTGCACTTGCGGGGCGTTATGAAAATTCCTGCAAGCAGAATCTTTGAGGCGAGTTGGGAACGCTGTATTTAGCGCTCCAAAAAAACGCACCAGCCCATTGGAATGAATGGGCAGCGCTTTCATAGTGCTGCAAAACCGGAGTGTTTAACCCCTTTTTTGGGGTTAAAGGCACCCTGCTAGCAACCATAATGGGGTGCAAAAGTGCCACTTTAACAGCGCTAAAGCACCATCTAAAACAAGCAGCGCTTTAGTGCTAACGGCCGGTTCGGTTTGAAAGGGGTCTAAGGAAAACCCAGATAAACAATTCCAGCATCTTTGTACAGATGCTCTGCTGCCACAACTGAAGACAGCAGGACCAGATGCCCCTGAACAAGATGAGAAACCCAAAGGATCATCTTTTCCAGGTTGAAACTCAGTGTATAATTAAATTGGCTGCCCGCAGGAAGAGAAATTACATCCATGATCAGTGCAGAAAAGAGAAGGAAGGAGAGATTGTTCCTGCATTTGTGCTCCTGGAAATGAGAACCAACTTCATTCTCCCTGCAAAGGGGGATTTTCTAGATGCTCTGTATGCTGAGCTGGGCCAGAAAGAGAGAGAAAGATGGTCAGGGAGAGAGAGGGGGGAGTAGGGTCTGGTCTGTGAAAGTGCACACTCACTTGGAATGGTCCTCGGGGGGCTCACTGGCTCATTCAGCACTGTTTCAGTGTGGCTGTCGGCTGCTTCTTAATCTTCCAATCCACCTCTTCTTCACAGTTCACAGACGAAGCACACAGGAGGGGTGGGACTCAGGAGGAGATGTGTGAAGCTGCTCAGGGCATGCTGGAGGTGAAGTGGACATAGCAGTGCAGAGAATGGATCCTTTCCACCTAGGACAGCTACACTTCCCGAGCCGTCACCTGCACTGTTCGCACCCAGGGACAGACACATACAGCAAAGGACGGAGCGGCCATCGGAGGAGGGATGGGGAGGAAAGGAGCAGGTGGATGGGTTTTCCAGGGCACATGAACTAATTTCTGCACTACTGACTCACTTCCTTCTCCCGCTGGCTTGTCACTTTTGCCAGATGCTTCCCCACCTCCTCCCCCCAGGGGCCGTGGCTGCCTAATTTGCCAAGTGATAGAACCGGCCCTGTGGACAACACAGTCAGAAGGACTGGTAAGAGGAGCAGCGATGCTGCCAACAAACCAGGCAGGTGGCTCTGCATGTATGTGACCTCAATGATAGAATAAATAAAGAATAAAAAAAAAAGTAAAGCAAGTAATCTCTTCTTGGTAGCCCCAGCTATACTGTAGATAAATCAACTTTTTTTCATTGTTTGGATTCTGTGTGGAAGAAACCCCTGCATGGGCAACTAATGTGCATGTGAACTTTACGTTTTTTTAATAAACGTGAGCTGTCATGCTCTCATTGTAAACGCACCTACTGCTTGAGTATACATTATAATACACTGAGGCTAGCCTCACCTATGAGGCCTCTCATTGGCAAGAAAGATTCTGAATACTGTGAGGGAGTGATGTCTCAATGGTCCAGGTAGGAGTTTTACGAATCCAAAGAAACAGGTGTTTTTTTTATGCCCCCCTTGTTGCTTGCAATGTACAGACACCAACTAGATCACTTAAGCCCCATACACACGGTTGGATTTTCCGATGTATTCTGTCCTATCGGACAATGTTGTCGGAAATTCTGACCGTGTGTAGGCACCATCGGACATTTTCCATCGGATTGTCCGACGGACAAAGTTGTATCTCCTGCTCTAAAAATTTTCCGACAACAAAGTCCGATCACACCAATTCCGATCGTGTGTAGCGAATTCCGACGGACAAAGTGCCACGCATGCTCAGATCACATTACAAGACCAAAGCTATTGGCTACTAGCCTCTACGTAGTCCCGTCCTAGGCAACAAACGTCACCACGTTCAGAATGATCGGATTTTCCGACAACTTTGTCCGACCGTGTGTATGCAACACCAGTGTCGGACTAAATCCGTCAGAAAAAATCCGATGGAAATTGTGGTCGGATTTTCCGACCATGTGTACGGGGCATAATAGTGTATAGATCCTAGTGTAAATCATGTTTGGCCTACCCAAAGTTGTTTCTTGGATTTTTGCGGTTGACTATACAGATATTATCAGGGGCCTCTGTTAAAGGTGAATGTGAAATTGCCCTAATCTTTCACTTAGTATATATAAAACATTTTTTTTCTTTTTTTAATACGAACAATTTTATTGAAAAATAAAGAGCAGTAACAATAAGCGTAATTTAAGGGGAATGATACTTAAAATATGTAACAGGGTATATATACAGAAATATTGAATTGCTTATAGCAAGGTTATATGGTGAAAGGGCCCTAAATAGCCATTGTGATTCGCTTTCAGCTAAATTGTCACATAAATTGGTCTACAGGGGGAGACCGCCCAATGAGAGGAGCCTTGAAGTCTACTAGGAGTCTAGTGGGCATCTCCTTGTTAGCGTGACACTTCTAGTGCGGAACTAACAGGTGAAATAAGAATAAAACATATATAAAACATATAAAGCAATAAACATAATAAAACAGGAGGTTACGGAAAACCAATCTGGTCAAGGTTGTCTATAATTCAGTTTAGTTTTGTGATAATAAAAACATTTTTGTTTTGCAATTTACTTTGTTCATCCTTCACAAACGTAATTAGAAATTTGCCTGAGGTTCTGTTTCATGAAAAACTATTATTTCCTTGCACTTCTTTATCAATCTATGTTAATCCAACAAAACCATCAGTACTGCACTGTTTCAGGATGCAATATTTAGGTCACTACCTAGCAACTATAACAAAGGAATTGGATTACTAGTAAACATTTCATGAAACAAAGAGAAGGATTTGTCAAGCAAGATAAGTAACAAATCAGGTGCTTATCTGGTTTAAATAAATAATAATTTAAATTGGATCATAACTTAAAAAGTGAGATTTTACTATTTTACATATATATATATATATAGCCAGGTGCTGGGATACAGCAATAAGGAGACATTAGAGTTGATTCAGAGGCGTAACTAGAAACTTCAGGGCCACATTGTAAGAAATCATGAAGTAGCACAGCCAGAATGGACAGGTGGGCCCCTCACACTGGCAGACGGGCAGGCCCCTCACACTGGCAGATAGGTGGACAGGCTCCTCACATTGGCAGACGGGCCCTGCTGTGACCCTGGTAATTCCGCCACTGGGTAGATTTACTGAGGGCAAATAGACTGTTAGACTGTGTAATGCCCTGTACACGCGGTCGGAAATTCCGACCACAAAATCCGTCTGATTTTTTCCAACGGATTTTGTCCGACACTGGTGTTGCAGATACACGGTCGGACAAAGTTGGCGGAAAATCCAATCATCCTGAACGTGGTGACGTTCGTTGCGTACGACGGGACTAGGTAGAGGCTAGTAGCCGATAGCTTTGGTCTTGTAATGTGATCTGAGCATGCGTGGCACTTTGTCCGTCGGAATTCGCTACACACGATCGGAAAAAGTCCGATAGGACTTTGTTGTCGGAAAATTTGAGAGCAGGATCTCAAACTTTTTCCTTCAGAAATTCCGACGGAAAAAGTCAAATGGAGCCCACACATGGTCGGAATTTCCGACAACATGGTCCGATAGGACATTTTCCGTCGGAAAATCCGAACGTGTGTACGGGGCATTAGAGAATGTAATTTGTCTCATGGTAATATGAAGTATTGCATATATTCATGTGAACCGTGCATGTATTTTTTTTTTGTATAAAATTGGATAGGGTGAGGGTGAGCCTAGGGATACTCCAAAATCTGTAGAACTTGGAAATGAGGACATTATCACTACACAAATACTTCAGGATGAAAGCTCCCCTTTGAAGTATAGAAGAACGTTACAAAACGGCGACTCCTCAGCCATAATACAGTCCTGAATGTACAAAAGCAAAGCTCTCCAATAAGAGGTCAAAGAAAGTCTTTAAGTCCAGAAGGCTAGTACTCACTGTTTGCTGAATACTGTGTAGCTGGACTCCATCAAGGAGCTGCAGGGGAACTCCCAGGGATGCCACAGCCCTCAGGCTGGGTCCTACTCCCCCAGGAACAAGAGACCTCTGCTCTGGGTTCCAGCCAATTTATACCCCTCTCAGCCCCCTGCTGGTCACTAAACATACTGACCAGGGACTGACTGAAGAGGCATTAATCTGCAGGCCAGGGTCTGTATTCTTCCACCCACTATGTCCCAATGCTGTCTGGGAAAACATGGGAAAGTAATCGAGCCTCCCCCAACAGAATATACATACATAATTACATTAAATAGTTTATAAACTTCAAAACTTTAAAAATAAAATTACCAAATAGCACTATAGTCTCCCTTTACCCTGAGTTAATCTTGAAAGCATTTTACTATAACTAGTTAGAAAGAGGGATAACTGAAGACTATATAATGTTATCATGGTTCATCGGACTGCATGCTTGAACTGCAAAATTATTGTAATTTGCGACTCATGAAGCCAGAGAGGTAGGGATGTCATTATCATTTAAAAGTTGCTACACCCCTAAACTGCTGATCTATTTGTCATTTCAATGATTAACCAATATTCCAGATGTCTATCAGGAACAGTGTCTATTTCTATTTCACCCAGCTGATGGAAGCTGATTTTTTTTTTTAAGCGCTTAAGATCTTCAATGGCTTTAAATCAGAGCTGTATTTAATGCACAGAGACCATGGACATATATGAACAAGAATGGACTTTTATAGAAGCTCCACCCATTTTATTACTAACAATACAGTGTTGGTATAATTTAAAAGACTCAGTTATTAGATAAAGCATGTTGCATTCTTTATATTTGGAACTACTTGTGGATATAAGGAACCTTAAAAAATATCTAAACCCCAAAATTAAAATGTATTATATTATAGCTCACCAGTCCTTAGCTATGGTGTTTGCATTCATTTTTTTTCTCAAACTTTTTTCTTTATTTTTACCTGGCGATCCTGCCAGTGACAAACTTTCTGTCCTATTGTGAGAAAGCTCACTCACCATCCTGTATCAATGGAGAAGCATTGTTGTTGTCACCCTAGGCTGCTCCTCTGATTTAAGCACCTACTTCTCATCTCTTTTCCACATGAAGAAGGGGTGGTGTAGTTCACAGAAGATAGCTTGGAAAGCTGATAACATTATTTGAGATTTCAGTTTCAGAAAGATCTCGCTGTTGCAGTATCCTGACATGTAAATTGCAGTGGTTGACTTAGCCTAGGTCATGCCTATAGTTAAAGTGGAGTTCCAGGCTTTTTTTGTTTATTAAAAGTCAGCAGCCAAAAAAGTTTAGCTGCTGACTTTTAATAAACAGACACTTACCTGTTCCACGGTCCAGCAATGCGCCCGCACGGATCCTTGCTCCTCTCCTCGGTGCCTCCATTGAAACTGTGGGCACCCGGCCGGTACAGCTTGCGGCTTCACAGCCGGGCAAGCACTGCACATGAACGAGTTGTTCTGCGCTCTCCCAGTGGACAGGCAATCTTCTGGGACCTGTCACGTGTCCCAGAAGATTGCCGAGAGGGAGGGGCCGTCTAGAGGGAGAGGAGGAGTCGTCTAGGCGGCCCATGGGCAGAAGCAGGAAGTGGGACAGGAAGTCCCACTCAAAACTAAGCACCCCCCCCCAAAAAAAATTGCATGCCAAATGTGGCATGTAAGGGGGCAAGGAGTGCTTAAAGCGGAAGTTTCACTTTTGGGTGGAACTCCGCTTTAATATTTACTCACCCTTTAAACTGATCACAAATACATATTGCAAAAACACTGGAAACATTATACATTTCCTTAACATTCATTACAGAAAGCTTGAAGTTTAAGTAATTTCCATTTATTGCGTTATAAGTTTTTAAACATTCAAGCTTTTGGGACCCATTAGGTCCCTTTATCAGGCGTTTATACAATTCAATGTGTAAAAAGTTGTAAAAATGTACAAGGCCTGAAGAAGGGATTTAAAAGGTCCTGGAAACTTGGGTTTAACCTTTTAAAATAAATGACCATGTAGTCAAGGGGTCCTAGGGTGTTAACCACTTCAGCCCCGGACCAATTGGCAGCCAAAGGACCAGGCCCCTTTTTGCGATTCGGCACTGCGTTGCTTTACCTGACAATTGCGCGGTCGTGCGACGTGGCTCCAAAACAAAATTGGCGTTCTTTTTTTCCCACAAATAGAGCTTTCTTTTGGTGGTATTTGATCGCCCCTGCAGTTTTTATTTTTTGCGGTATAAACAAAAATAGAGCGACAATTTTGAAAAAAATGCAATATTTTTTGCTTTTTGCTATAATAAATATCACCAGAAAATATATAAAAAAACATTTTTTTTCCTCAGTTTCGGCCGATACGTATTCTTCTACATATTTTTGGTAAAAAAAATCGCAATTAGCGATTATTGATTGGTTTGCGCAAAAGTTATAGCGTTATAGTGTACAAAATAGGGGATAGTTTTATAGCATTTTTATTAATATTTTTTTTTTTACTAGTAATGGCGGCGATCAGCGATTTTTATTGTGACTGTGACATTATGGCGGACTCATCGGACATTTTTGACACATTTTTGGGACCATTGTCATTTATACAGCAATCAATGCTATTTAAATGCATTGATTCCTGTATAAATGACAGTTTTAGTGAAGGGGTTAACCACTAGGGGGAGGGGGGGGGTTATGGGCTGTGACGTGTGTTGTGTTTTTTACATTAGGGGCGTGGCAGACATCTGACGTCATTGATCGGCTTTCCCGATGACCCGGAACAGCCAATCAATGACAGGCAGAGTAGGAAGCGCGGGGAGAGGTTTGTTTACACATACCTCCCCCCGTTCTACAGCTCCGTGACCCGATCGCGGGACACCAGCGGCGATCGGGTCCGCTGGTCCCGCGGCCGGGGCCACGGAGCTCCCGACCGGGTCGCGAGCGCGCCGCACGGGCAGGCATTTAAAGGATCATGTACATGTACGTGATTTTGCCTGCCCGTGCCATTCTGCCGCAGTATATCTGCGTGAGGCGGTCGGGAAGCGGTTAATATACACTATGCTGGTTGGAAAAATATTGCTTAAAGTGTAAGTCCTCTCCTATACCCAGTGAAGAGAACAGCCTCAGATGATACAAACCTCCCTACATAAGTTTTACATGTATATCTGCTGTCTTCCGCTCTATATATCCTTTAGAAAGTGCACATGGTGTTAGAGAGTTTCTCTTCCTGTTCAGCACTGGGAGTGAATTCTTGGCATACAGCCAAGACAGCTGATTGGAGGAAAAGCACACACCCCCACTCCACATAGGCAAAGGAAGGAAGGAATGGGCAGAGCTGTGCTGTGGATAGACCAGCTGTCTGCTAATCTATTGAGTAAAAGAGGGGGGAGGCACCAACTGTGATGATCCTACTATTTAATAGAGTGTAGGTGTAATGTATACACTTACTGGTTCACAGGGTGAAGATGTCCGTCAGGAATAGAGGTGTCCTAGGGGAATGCTGGTGCTGCTCTGCAAGCTCCGGTGACGTTCCCTCAGCCTTATGGGTGTTGAGTTGGGTCACAGGCTTCTCTGCGATGTGCACTAGACAGGAAGCTCCACGCTAACCACTCTGGAACGCGGAAGCGGAAGTGACGTCACCAAGGCAGGGCGGGCATCCAAGCAAAGAGTGAGGAATGTACTGGCTACACGCTCAAGGCTCACAGCTCCTTCTACTGGCCTGTTTGCTCTCGGGAGGAGAGGAGTTTGCTCTCGGGAGGAGAAGCAGTTCTCACCCCAAGATCAAACAGGCCAGTAGAAGGATCTGTGAGCCCTGAGCACGTAGCCTGTACATTCCTCACTAGACATGTGCACTGACAAAAAATTTGTTCATTTTCGTTTCATTTGTTTTTTTTCGGAAATTCAGAAATTCGGAAAATCGAAAATTCAGAAATTTGGAAATTCGGAAATTCTAAAATTCAGAATTTGGAAATTTCGGGAATTTTCACATTTCAATTTTTCGGATTTCCGAATTTTCGGATTTCTGAAATTCCAAATTTTCGGATTTCCGAATTATCGAATTTCCAAATTTTGGATTTTCGGTTTTTCAGAATTCCGAATTTTTGGACTTTCGGAACTCCGAATTTCCGAATTTTCGAATTTTCGGAATTCGGGAATTCATAGATTTGAAAATCCCAAAATTTGAAAATCTGAAAAAAAGAAAGAAAATCAGTTTAATTAATAACTAACTAACTATTAAATTAACAAGTATGAATTTATCCGAAGTTACGAATTATCTGAAATAACGAATGCCGCATCTAAACAAATGGAACGGAACAAATTAATAATAAATAATTAATAATAAATAATTAATAATAAATAATTAATAATAATAAAAAGGTTTTATTATTATTATTGTTATCTATTATTATTAGATCGTTACGTTCCATTTGGTTAGATGCGGCATTCGTTATTTCAGATAATTCGTAACTTCGGATACTCGTTCACTAACAGACAAATTTGAAAGGGAATTCCAATATCTATAATTTAATAGTTAGTTATTATTTAGAATTAAACAAATTTTCATTCTTTTTTTCTGATTTTCGAATTTTCTAATTTTTGAATTTCCGAATTCCGAAAATTCGGAATTCCGAATATCCGAAATTCGGAATTCGAAAATCCGAAAATTCGGAAATCCGAAAATCCAAAAATTCGGAAATCCGAAAATCAGAAATTTGGAAATTCGAAAATCCGAAAATTCGGAATTCGGAAATTCGGAATTTCGGGATTTCGCAAATTTTGAAATTCGCAAATTTCGGAAATTCGGAATTTCGCAAATTTTGAAATTCAGAAATTCGGAAATTCGGAAATTTCGGAAATTGAAAAATTCGGAAATTGAAAAATTCGGAAATTCGGAATTAACGAATTTGTCAAAATTAGTTAAAAAACGAATTAGGAACTAAACTAATTGCACATGTCTATTCCTCACTCTTTGCTTGGATGCCCGCCCTGCCTTGATGATGTCATTTTCACTTCCGACTGAATAAGATGTGCTATTGAAGCCACCATTGCACTACTTACAAAGGCATCGCATCATTTGGAGCGCCAAAATCCCCTCCTTTTTATGCTAATCTATTGATAGCACCCACCTCGTCACAAATTTCAGGCTGGTTTTATCTTGGTTGTCGGAGAACTTGTCAGAAGTTATCATGCTGATAACAGAAGAGCAGAGCAGCAGAACGACACGGGACTTAGGGCTTTGGCAAGAAAACACTACAGGTGTATGTGCTTAAGTCAAATTTCATGAATCAGCTTTGCATCCACTTTAATGTATTTGACAAACGTGTATGACTTTCAGGGCAACTAAGCAGGAGGGGGGATGCAAACCATATGGGAGGTTTTCAGCCTGGCTTCAGGGTGTCGTGAAAGGCCTACAGGTATGGTAATTATATCAATCAATATTTTTCCAACCTGCAGAATGTATTTTAACCTACTGGAGTCCCTAGACCACCTTTAATTAACATGGGGGGCCAAATATTTGTCCACCAGGGCGCTAGCATTTTCTGTGAGACAATGGCACCCGGATACAATGGGCCACCCTGCAGGGTTAAATAAAGATTTATGGAGCTTGGGAAGAGCGTAAAAGGTGGGAATCTTAGGTTCTCTTATTTTTAGAAAATTCCAAGTATTTAAATCAATGGTACCCAATTAAAGGTGAACTTTAGGTAACCCCTTTAAACACCTAATCCTTTGCATTAATTGATGACTAAGAACACTACCACTGCATGAAATCCTTTCAATTATTTCAATACATCCATTTGTACAACATGAATCTTAAAAACACCAGATTTCTAACCTCCTGACATAGTAAATAGCAAAAATGTAATTATCAGCCAAATAAAATACTGGCTTCTGACAAAAACTTCCATTCCCTGATTCAAGAACTGCATATTAGTTCCAGAGCAATGAGTTCACTTGGATGAGTTTAACCTCACTGTTCTGGATCTAGAATACATCTTGCGAGTCAAGGAAGGGCTGCTTTCAGTAAATACTTCTGGGACTTTTCATTTTATCATATCCCTTGTGCTAGATAACAATAGTGTTAAAACCAACGTTTGTGCCTTTGATTAAGCTATGGGTTAAAAAAAAAACAACATGAACACGGTGAATTAAAAAAATATTTCATCCATCATGCCAAAATGTTTTACTACTTCTGTTTAGGTAGAAGCCGCTTGAATCCCTTATAGCCTGTGTGAAATAGACCATTTTGAACGCTGTGATCTAGTTATAGTGTAATAAAGCTGTAGAATTGCACAATATTTAATGATGGTTGGTGTTCTCTGGGCACATCTGACTTATTCAAATATGTTTATAGAAAAATAAAATAAATATTAAGTTGCATACTATATAATTTTTTTTATTTATTATTGTTTAACCTCTTCCAGCCCAGGGCAATTCTGACATTTGTCGCATACTTAGACAATAGATCTACACTCAGACCAAAAAGTTAACATAAGAAACCAGACATAATGGACCACTTGGTCTTTTTTCTGCCATCACTCTTCTATGTTGCTATGGTTCTAAGATTCTATACATGCATTGCTAGAAATCTGCTTAGAACCCTAAACATAATATATTTTCTGAAAGCAGGTGTTCCAAATGTTTGGTAAAATATAAAATATGATGGGTACTAAGTAAATACTAAGTAAATAGGTACCAAACATGTCAAGGTTTACAATTGTGCATGCCCATGAAATGGCGACAAACTACAGTACCCACAAATCTCCATAGACGATGGTTTAACCGATTGCCGCCCAGCCACTGAAGTTTTTCTGCAGAAGAATGGCACGGTTGGGCGAAACGACGTTACCTTACGTCGCTTCACCTTTTGGCCACTAGCAGCGTGTGCCCAGAGCCAATGCGAGTGCCCGGCAAGCGCGATGACCGCCAGGCTCCCGCGATCACTCGTGACAGAGTGAGAACCGGGATCTGTGTGTGTTTCTCTCAGGGGAGTAGAGCCAGATTGTGTGTTCATACTATGTATGAACACCGATCTATCTCTCCTCCTAGACAGTCCCATCCCCCTACAGTTAGAACACAGTGAGGGAACACAGTTAACTCCTTGATCCTCCCCTAGTGTTAACCCCTTCACTGCCAGTGACATTTATACAGTAATCAGTGCATTTTTATAGCACTGATTGCTGTATAATTGTCAGTGGTCCCAAAAATGTGTCAAAAGTGTCCAATGTGTCCATCGAGGTCCCGATAAAAATTGCAGATTGCCACCATTACTAGTAAAAAAAAAAATTATAACAAAAATGCCATAAATCTATCCCTATTTTGTAGACGTTATAACTTTTGCGCAAACTAATCAATATACACTTATTGTGATTTTTTTTACCAAAAATATATAGAAGAATAGATATCGGCCTAAAAAATTTTTTGATAAAAAAATGTGGGATATTTATTATAGCAAAAAGTAAAAGATATTGGGGGTTATTTACTAAAAGCAAATGCACTTTGCACTACAAGTGCACTTGAAAGTGCACTTGGAAATGCAGTCGCTGTAGATCTGAGGGGGACATGCAAGGAAAATAAAAAACAGCATTTTAGCTTGCCCATGATTGGATGATAAAATCAGCAGAGCTTCCCCTCATTTCAGATCTTCCCCCTCAGATTTACAGCAACTGCACTTCCAAGTGCACTTGGAGTGCAGAGTGGATTTGCCATTAGTAAATCAACCCCATTGTGTTTTTTTTTTTTAAATTGTCGCTCTTCTTTTGTTTATAGCACAAAAAAAAAACTGCAGAGGCAATCAAATACCACCAAAAGAAAGCTCTATTTGTGGGAAAAAAAGGACGTCAATTTTGTTTGGGTACATCGTCGCACGACCGCACAATTATCAGTTAAAGCGACGCAGTGCCGAATCTCAAAAAGTGCTCTGGTCATTGGGCAGCCAAATCTTCCTGGGATGAAGTAGTTAACAGCCTTTACAGGTACCATTTTAGAGTTAAAACGGCTGTAAACCGTTGGAATATTTTTTTAGGCTTACCTGCAAGGTAAAGCCATAATGTGCTAGTATTTGTGCACATTAAGTGACACTTAACTGAAAACGAAGCATTCCACCAATGCGATGTCATCGCTGGAGGCCGCTTTCACTTTCACCCATCTTGCTTCTGGATTTGCGGACTCTGACTCTGTGAATGGCCATTGTCGTGATGACGTCACTCACGCACATGAGCAGGGCACAGGGCTCTGAATTAATGGCACAGATGGACATTCTTTCAGAGCGTATGTGCCAGTGATGTCACTGGCTGCATGTAATGTAAATATCTCCTAAACGTCACATGTTTAGGTGCTATTTACACTACCTATAGGTAAGCCTTATTATAGGCTTATCTATGGGTACAATTTAATGTTGGAAGTTTACTTCCACCTTAAACAGGATGTCTGACACATTAATTATTGTTCTCACTCATGTTCATGGCAATGCTTCATATGTGTGGTGCAATCACCATTTACATATGCATGTGTGTGTGTTTGAATTTGCGCATGAGCACAGGGGAACAGGGGCCTTAAAATAATTTACATACGAACTATGGTGTGGTCAAGCCGGGGGCCAGAGGGGCGGCATATCGGTAATATACTCGTCGCTCACACAACCAACCAGTAAATCCACTTACATGTCTGAATGGGAGGCTGATCTCCAACAAGAGTGGGACTTAGACACTTGGCACCAGGCGGGTTCTAAAGCCTTTAGAGGTATACTCAATACTTCTCTAATGGAAGCAAACGTTAAAGTTCTCATGGATAATGGCCCAGGAGAAGCTGGCCAGTATACTGCTAGATACCACTCAAAAATTTGAAGATATATGGGAACCTTGGGCGTCTCACTGTGGGATATCCCTTATTCCAGGAGTCCCTCTGGATAAATCTCGGATACCTAGCTGAATTGTGGCACACCCCCCCCTCTCCCCTTTATCCCCTTCCCCTGTTTCTGACTTTCCCTTCTTCTTTCTTGCTTTTATATATCTACCATGATAGCCAGGTTAGTACCAGCTATCTTGCAAGTTAGCTTGAGGAAACTGTTAATAAAGCACAGGTGGCATTTGCCGTCATACTCCTTACTGAGGGGTCCCCACCCTTACAGGCGGGGTGGTCGCCCTCTCTTCCTCACCCCTGAAATTCTAATAGCCATGAGGGCAGGATCTTAGGAGAGATGGCTCGGGGCACAGTTTGATCCCACTTGGGGTGCCCAGGACCAGCCCTCTCCCTTCAATTAAACTTCAATATTTTGTTCAACTTAATAAAAATTTATTGAGAGTAAAAAAAAAAAAAATAATAATTTACTTTAATTTATTTTTTACACTCTTTAAAAAAAAAAAAAAAAATTAAACTTGTTTGCTATCACAGGGGATGGGCCTAGGCAGTGACAGGTTCTCTTTATTGAGAGTGTTGGACTCTATTAAACCCCTGATCTCTTCACTTAAAGCAGCTGATCAAATGCAGATCAGTCTGATCAGCTGCTGCACTGGCCGGTAATGGCTAGTAAACAAAGAGCTCAAACCAGAAGTGACAAAATGCTTGTCACTGCTTTCCTTCACCATTTCTCCTTCTTCTCTATGGTAAGCTGGCCCAACCACAAACAACAGCCCTGGGCTCCCCAGTGACAAGGGAGAGCCCAGGAAAGCAGAGATAAGAAACAAAGAGATCTGTTGTAAAAAGCAGCAAACTTTACACATTGTTAGGCACACTTTTAACCCCTCAATCGCCCCTGATGTTAACCTCTACCCAGCCAGTGTAATTAGTACAGTGACAATGTATGTCATTAGCGCTGATCACTTTATTAGTGTCACTGGTGATGTTAGTGGCAGTTAGTCAGTCCCCCCAGCATCAGTTAGTGTCAGATTTCCCGTCGCAGTCCCATTATAAGTTGCTGATGACTGCCATTACTAATATAAAGATAAAAAATAGATACAAATTTAATTTTTTATACCATAGTTTGTAGATGAAAACCAATCAATATACACTTATTGGGATTTTTTTTTGTCAAAGACATGTAGCAGAATACATTTTGACCATAATTTATGAAGACTTTTTTTTTTTTATTGGATATCTTTTGTAGCAGAAAGTAAAAATATAGTTTTTTTTCAAACTTTATTGTCTTTTTTTCGTTTATATCGCAAAGAAAATAAAAGACCCAGTGGGGATCAAATACCACCAAAAGAAAGATCTGTTTGTGTGAAAAACAAATGATATAAACTTCATTTGGGTACAATGTTGCATGACTGGGCAATTACCAGTTAAAGTAGCGTAGTGCTAAATAGCAAATAAAAAAACGTGAAGGGGGTAAAACTTTCCAGAGCTCAAGTGGTTAAATATAAATGAACATATAACAATACATACACATATATTTATATAAAAAGAGTAAAATAAATGTAAATAAATATATATATATATATATATATATATATATATATATATATATATATATATATATATATATATATATATATATATATATACACTGTAAATATAAATAAAATATAATAGCAAATCGATGGTGTATATGCATCACCTAGGTTTCTCACATACACATGGGTGGGGGCTCCAGGGTTTGTGACTGTTGTGGAGAAAACAAACTTTGTCTTCTTAGAATTTTAATAACTTCTGTTCTAGGTCCTGGAGCCTGGAGATGCTGTAGAGCAGGGATCCTCAAACTACGGCCCTCCAGCTGTTGCGGAACTACACATCCCATGAGGCATTGTAAAACTCTGACATTCACATGACTAGGCATGATGGGAATTGTAGTTCTTGAACAACGGGAGGGCCATAGTTTGAAGACCCCTGCTGTAGAGCTTTGGGTGGCATAAAGCCTCTATTCCATGGTCCACATCTTACCTGGTCGCAAGACCTCATTATTAGTTTTTGGCTGTTCATAGGCCTTTATATGTGAGTTTACTAAAGCTCAGGACTGTTAGGTACTGACCTGAGATAAGTTAGAGGTTCAGGTAAGTGGATGTTTGTTTTATGCAATTGACGTGTTGTGCAAAGCCCTTTGGCATCAAAACTGTGTTTGTTTGCTGTCTTGATGAAGTGTAGGACAAATATGCTTGGATTGTTTGTCCTGGGTTTTTCTGTCTGTGCATGCTTTACAGCTATCAGTACCCCTTTTAGAGCAAGAGACTACATCCCCCATGATTCCCCAGGCTCCCGGGCTGCTTGTTTCCGCCCGAGAGGCTGCTGGGGGAGGTTATAAAAAGGAGGAGGAGAGACCGCCTCTTCCTCTTCTGACACTTCCTCTTCTGAGGCCTCACCTGACTGGTCTCCCTCTCCTGACGGAGCGTGTGACGCGGAGACTTGTTCCTGAGGAGACACCCGTGCGGACCGGGACTGCTGAGGGCCTGAAGCCTGGGCCTTGCAGCAGATGGAGTGAGACTCTCATCCCTCAGAGTCAGCAGCAGCGGAGCGGAGACTCTTCCCTACAGTCGGTCGGCCGGAGCTGAGGACCGGAGCGCAGGGGCTGTGACTGAGGAGGCCGGAGCCGCCATTGGAGGGACCGGAGCTGAGGACGGTACCCCAGGATTGGTGAGAGAGCTGAAAGGCTCATCCTGCATTGATACACACACTCTCTTGCCTATTGAACTGCCAAGGCACAATTTACCTCAGAGCAGCAGATGTTACTTTTTGTGGATTACAAGTACACCATTTAAAGCTACATGTGCACCACCTCTACAGATCTATTGCCGGTGAAGAATGCTGTACTTATTCAAGGACTGAGCTCTATTACTAGGGATCAGGCCTGGTCCGTTAGGTAGGCGCAGATAGATTTATTGCACCTCAGGGGTGCATAGCAGACGGTCGCTACATTTGGCGCTCCGTTCCCCATTGCTAGTTGGATACATATGTGTGTACATGTTAAAGTGCATATTGCAGGGACCTGCTAAAGTATTGTAAGTCATATGTTTAAATGCATGTTGCTATTTCTTTTCCTTACTGACAAAGTAAAGCCAGTTATTCTTATTTCAGCAGTCTGCTTGTGAGTTCATACCCATTACACTTAGAGTATAAGTGATGTTTATATGTGCATAGAAACATACCCCTTGACTAACTGTGCCAGAGCGGGTAGAGCAAATTGCCGGGGGTTGGTGGAGCTGTACTCAGGGACCCAAAACAAATCAGCGGCCCTCTTAACTGGGGGTATCGCTACACGTGGGGGCTCGTAATCCGGGATCCTGAGTCAGCGGGAAAAGCCGCCAGAAGGTACCGGCATGGACCCGATAGAAGTGGGACGGTGGTCCGCAACATGGGCCACCGATCCAGCCGCAGCAGCAGTCATTGAACTGCCAGGGATATGGCAGAGAGAGGCAGTCAAGCAGCTCATAATGTCCCTATCCCCGTGCCACAAGTCATGGATAATGGACATGAGAAATGATGCTGGGTACACGTACGCCTTAATAGAATGGAAGGAAGAGACTCCAGAGCAGTTCAGGAGCCAAAGCATACAAGCACCGAATGGTCAGGCCTACCAAGTGCTGCATGCGCTGCCGCGTAAGGGAGACTGTTCTCCTATGAAAGCCATGCTATCCCCCAAGCAGGAAGAGCAGAAGGGCGCGGAAAGTCCCGCACAGACTACTCTTAGTGCAGAACTGTGTGCTGTCCTAGGGGAAATTGTGACTCAGTGCAGAAGAGACCCCGGGGACTACCCAATGTCGGGGTACAGGAAACTCCGGATGTTCTCAGGGAGGACACCTGTACCCTCGGGAGAAGAGGGATTTGAAGAGTGGTTAGATGGTGCCACGCAGGCCCTAGAAGAATGGGAGGTCCCAGAAGGTAGAAAGAAGCAAAGGATTGTTGAGAGCCTAAAAGGGCCTGCCTTAGAGGCCATACGCAATCTGAAGACAAGCAAAAAGGATTGCACTGCCCAGGACTACATAGACATCCTGGAAAGTGTGTTTGGTGGGACAGAAAAAATCACAGAACTTACCTATCAACTGGAACACTGTTACCAGAAGACAGGGGAGAAGCTGTCGGAGTACATGGGACGCATAGACAAGATCCTGCATAGGATTATCCTGAAGAAGGGGATAGATCCAGGGAAGGTAGATGAAGCCCGTGCCCAGCAGGTGATGAGGGGAGCCCAACCCCTGGACCCTGTCGCACTAATTCTACGCACCCGGCAGGATGGGAAGAGCCTGGACTACCCTGATCTCATTCGAATGGTCAGAGAAGAGGAGGCCATGTTGGAAGAGAAAAGGGAAAAGCAGGTGATGGGGTCTACAAAGCTTCCAGTGGCCACGGTCAGGTCGGCCTTAACCCCTGAAAGAGAGACAGAGGTAGATGCCCTGAAGTTGCAGATGTCCCAGATGATGGAGATACTGACATCTCTAGTGGCGAAAGAGACGCCCAGTCCCAAGAAAGAAACAAGCAGGAGGGAATTGTTTCCAGCTGTTTCAGCACCAGCATCCCCACCTGACTACGGTGAGATGATCTGCTTTAATTGTGGAGGAATTGGTCATATTGCAGCTGTATGTTCCAGTCCCAAGAAGAAGAAAACAGAAAGCCGCCAGCCGGCGGGAAACGCCAAAGGGCCCCGGTGAAGGAGTCAACCGGGTGCCCATCACCTTCAGTGAGCTCCAAGAAGTATAACGGAAAGAGAAGAGGAGATCAGACCCCTCGGAAGGAACCCAGGGATCCTCAACCAAGGTACACTCCAGAGAAAGGGGGCAAGACCCCTCGGAAGGAATGCAGTACTCCTAAACGAGAACCCCCAAAAGTGAGAGATAACAATGTCCCTCAACGGGTTCACACTCCCACTAAGAGGGAGAAAATTAATGCATACCAGGCTCAAGAAAGGAGCAAGTGCAGATCAAGTAAAAAGGAAAAGAGTCCGCAGAAGAGGACAGCATCAACTCGGCCTTACCCAGAAAAGCTGGTTGGTCCATCCCCTTCTGTACCCATCCAGGTGGAAGGAGTGTACACAAAGGCCCTCCTAGACACTGGAGCACAAGTGACCCTATTGTACAGGGACTTCTATGACAGATACCTGAGCCATCTGCCAATACAGAAGATAGAAGAGTTGGAGATAAAGGGATTGGGAACCCAGAGTTTCCCCTATGATGGATACTTACCCATACGGTTGACCTTTGACCCATCCGTAGCTGGGAAGACTGAAGTGTTTGACACCTTAGCAGTGGTGTGTCCCCGCCCACCAGGAACCAGCAAGACTTCCCTGATCATAGGGACGAACACGGACCTAGTCAGAAGGCTTCTGACCCCCCTGGTGAAGAAAGAGAATCTTTCAGCCCCCAAGATCCATCCCATGCTGAAGGCAGCCTACCAGCGGTTGGTCCTAGAGCAGAAGACCCCAAGTGAGGGGATAGGAAGGGTATGGAGGCTTGGAAAAGAAGGAGCAGTGTTACAGCCTGGAGAGGTGACCTGCATGAGAGCCACGGTGAAACTTACTTGGGAGCAGCCTGGCCCCTTTGTAATGCTGGAACCCGACCCAATGGAGGGTCACTCAGGTCTGGAGGTGATACCAGAAGTAATTTCACTGAAGGACCTGAAGAAGGCCAGAGGAAGAGTTCCTGTCAGTGTGAGGAACCCCACGGAGCGGCCCGTGGAGATCCCTGCCAGGATGCTGCTGGGACAGGTGAGTCCTGCTGTCCCAGTTGGCTGGTCAGAAGTGAAGGGGACGGGTGAAGGAGAAGATGTTTGGAAGAAACTCTCCATGGAAAACCCTAACCTACCTGGAGCTTGGAAAGAGAGAGCCAAGGCCCAGCTGACCAGATGGGAGAAGATTTTCTCTAAAGATGAGTTTGATGTGGGGTGTGCGAGGAGTGCCACCCACCGAATCCGCATGCAAGAGGACAAGCCATTCAGAGAGAGAGTGAGGCGAGTCCCGCTAGCAGATCTGGAGGATCTGAGGGAGCAGCTTGCGGAACTGAAGAAGACGGGAGTGATTCGGGAGTCCAGAAGCCCCTATGCCTCCCCAATTGTGGTAGTCAGGAAGAAGAATGGGTCATTGAGGCTCTGCATTGACTACAGAACTCTCAACAGGAGGACCATTCCTGACCAGTACACCACGCCAAGGATAGAGGATGCCTTGCAGAGTTTGTCTGGAGCTAAGTGGTTCAGTGTGATGGACCTCAAGAGTGGGTATTACCAAATCCCCATGCATCCAGAGGACAGAGAAAAGACTGCCTTCATAACCCCAGTGGGATTCTTTGAGTTCAACAGGATGCCTCAGGGCCTATCTGGAGCTCCTGCTACGTTTCAACGCCTTATGGAAAGGACAGTTGGAGACATGAACCTCATAGAAGTCCTTGTGTACCTGGACGATGTCATTGTCTTTGGAAAGACTTTGGAAGAGCATGAAGCCAGATTGGAGAAAGTACTGAAGAGGCTCAGTGAAGAGGGACTTAAACTTTCTCCCGAGAAGTGTCGGTTCTATCAGTCTTCTGTGAACTATCTGGGACACATAGTGTCTGAAAAAGGAGTGGCTACAGACCCTGAGAAGTTGGAGGCAGTTACTTCGTGGCCAAGACCCACAACAGTTACAGAACTCCGGTCTTTCTTGGGGTTCTGCTCCTACTACCGCAGGTTTGTGGATGGGTTTGCCCGCATTGCCAAACCCCTAAACGAACTGCTTAAGACAGAAGGAGAGGAAGATGGATTGGGGCCTAGGAGGCCCGGTGAGTCGGTCAAAGACCAGTGGAATTCAAGGTGTGAAGAGGCTTTCAGAACCTTGAAGAGGAGTCTCACCACAGCCCCAGTTTTGGCCTACGCTGACCCCACTAGACCATATGAGCTACATGTTGATGCCAGCCATGAGGGCCTAGGTGGAGTACTCTACCAGGAGTACGAAGACCAGCTACGACCAGTGGCTTATGTGAGCCGGAGCCTGACCCCCTCCGAGAAGAACTATCCCACCCACAAGTTGGAGTTCTTAGCCCTCAAATGGGCAGTTGTTGACAAGTTGAGAGACTATCTGTATGGGGCCGAGTTTACTGTAAAGACAGATAACAACCCCTTGACCTATCTATTCACCACCGCCAAGCTGGATGCAACTGGACACAGATGGTTGGCGGCGTTGTCTGGATTCAATTTCAGCCTCAAGTACAGACCAGGGGCTGGAAATAGGGATGCAGATGCCCTGTCCCGAAGATCCTATGTCATAGCTGATGACTGGGAAGACTGGACTCAAGTGGCACCAGATGGAGTGCGAGCCCTTTGTCAGGGGGCTGAACTCCAAGCCAGAGGAGGATCCAGAGCTGAAGAGGTAGGAGTTACCACAGTGGGAGTCCCAAAGTGTTACTGTGGGGTAACTCAACTAGAGGAAGAGTGCCTACCGAAGCTGTCCAAGAAAGAGCTAAGGTGTGACCAATTGGAAGACCCCATGGGGAAATTGGTCCTGGAAGCCCTGGAAGACAAGAGTCCAGAGGGACTTCGCCTTCACCCTTCTAAAGAAGCTCGCCTACTGAGGAGAGAGTTGGACAAATTACAGGTGCATCAGGGGGTAGTCTACCGAAGGGGCCCCTCTGATGGCCCAGAAGACAAGTGGCAGTTGTTTCTCCCCGAGAAGCATCGAGAGACTGTGCTGATTGCCTTACATGACCAGCATGGTCACTTGGGAGCAGAGAGAACCTTCCAACTTGTCAGAGACCGGTTTTATTGGCCCTGCATGAGGGCCGAAGTGGAGGAGTATTGCCATTCCTGTGCAAGATGCATTCAGAGAAAGACTTTACCCCATCAAGCTGCCCCAATGGGCCACCTACAGAGTCAAGGCCCAATGGATCTGGTATGCATTGATTTTCTCTGCCTTGAACCCGATTTGAGTGGATTGGGAAATGTTCTGGTGGTAACCGACCATTTCACCCGTTACGCTCAGGCTTTCCCAACCAGGGACCAGAAGGCCTCTACAGTAGCCAAGGTACTTCTGGAGAAGTACTTTGTTCACTATGGACTGCCACAGAGAATCCATTCAGACCAAGGAAGGGACTTTGAGAGTCGCCTGATCAGGAAGCTACTAGATTCTCTGGGAGTAGAGAAGACTAGAACTACACCATATCACCCTCAAGGTGATGCCCAGCCTGAAAGGTTCAACAGGACCCTATTGAACATGTTGGGAACTTTGGAAACACAGAAGAAGCAACATTGGAGTCAACACATATCAGCTCTGGTGCATGCCTACAATTGCACCACAAGTGATGTGACAGGTTTCTCTCCCTACCGACTTATGTTTGGGAGAGAAGCAAGATTGCCAGTGGATTTGGCCTTCGGCATTTCTTTAGACCATGCCTCTGCTGCCTCCCACAAAGGATATGTGGACAGACTGAGGCACAGTCTGAAGATAGCTTACGAGAAAGCTCAAGCGGCCTCCGACCAGAGGGGGGCCCGAAACAAGAGGAACTTTGATTTGAAAGTTAGAGTACAGGACCTACAGCCTGGGGACCGTGTACTGTTACGCAATCTAGGGATCCCTGGAAAACACAAGATTGCTGATAGATGGAGATCAGAGCCATATATCATCTGTAGGAAACTTCCAGGATTGCCTGTCTACAAGTTGAAGCCAGAAGGGAGAGTGGGGCCTTTGAAGACCTGGCATAGGAATCACTTGCTCCCACTCACTGAAGCAGTCAGAATACCTCCAGCAAGAGACGTACCTGAATCTGTTTCCATTCTGGATACCTCCAGGCCTAATACTCGGTCTCAAACATCCCAAGCTAGGGGTGGACAGGACCCCCAACCAGAAGAAGAAAGAGGAGAACTTGAATGGCTATGGCCTTCCTCAACCCCAGGAAATTCTGCCATAGATCTTCCACCTACTGGAGATGTGGAAGATGGAACATTGAACCCAGAAGCCACAGAGTTTGTGCCATTCAGTGTTGTGCCTGAGTGCTGGGAAGATATTCCTGGTCTCTACTCAGAGGAAGAAGTAGATGTTCCAGAACCAGAGGTGTTGCCGGAATGTGTTCCTGAAGAAGTCCCAAGAGAACAGAGAGCTCGCAGAGTTGTGAAGCCTCCCAAGAAGTTAACCTACCCCAAGATGGGAGAAAGTTCAGAGGACTCTGTTACCACAGCAAGGAGAAGTGCTGAAAGCCCTGACCCATCCACTGTCCATTTGGTGGAGGGCAACCCCAGCTCACTCTCTGGCACAGTTAAACAGGTCGCCCACACTGAAGTGACCTGTAGACAGGACAGCTCCCCATCTTATGCCAATTGGTGGGAAGCTCCCCTGTTCAAATTATGTGAAAGTATTGTTCCTGAGAAAGTTTGTAGTTTGAACACTGTCTTTGGGGACCAAAGATTCAAAGTGGGGGGAGTGTGTAGCGGGGTCGTACCCCTTTTAGAGCAAGAGACTACATCCCCCATGATTCCCCAGGCTCCCGGGCTGCTTGTTTCCGCCCGAGAGGCTGCTGGGGGAGGTTATAAAAAGGAGGAGGAGAGACCGCCTCTTCCTCTTCTGACACTTCCTCTTCTGAGGCCTCACCTGACTGGTCTCCCTCTCCTGACGGAGCGTGTGACGCGGAGACTTGTTCCTGAGGAGACACCCGTGCGGACCGGGACTGCTGAGGGCCTGAAGCCTGGGCCTTGCAGCAGATGGAGTGAGACTCTCATCCCTCAGAGTCCACAGCAGCGGAGCGGAGACTCTTCCCTACAGTCGGTCGGTCGGAGCTGAGGACCGGAGCGCAGGGGCTGTGACTGAGGAGGCCGGAGCCGCCATTGGAGGGACCGGAGCTGAGGACGGTACCCCAGGATTGGTGAGAGAGCTGAAAGGCTCATCCTGCATTGATACACACACTCTCTTGCCTATTGAACTGCCAAGGCACAATTTACCTCAGAGCAGCAGATGTTACTTTTTGTGGATTACAAGTACACCATTTAAAGCTACATGTGCACCACCTCTACAGATCTATTGCCGGTGAAGAATACTGTACTTATTCAAGGACTGAGCTCTATTACTAGGGATCAGGCCTGGTCCGTTAGGTAGGCGCAGATAGATTTCCTGCACCTCAGGGGTGCATAGCAGACGGTCGCTACATTTGGCGCTCCGTTCCCCATTGCTAGTTGGATACATATGTGTGTACATGTTAAAGTGCATATTGCAGGGACCTGCTAAAGTATTGTAAGTCATATGTTTAAATGCATGTTGCTATTTCTTTTCCTTACTGACAAAGTAAAGCCAGTTATTCTTATTTCAGCAGTCTGCTTGTGAGTTCATACCCATTACACTTAGAGTATAAGTGATGTTTATATGTGCATAGAAACATACCCCTTGACTAACTGTGCCAGAGCGGGTAGAGCAAATTGCCGGGGGTTGGTGGAGCTGTACTCAGGGACCCAAAACAAATCAGCGGCCCTCTTAACTGTGCATAAATGTATCTTTACACATCTCGATCTTGTCTTCAAGCCCTGAAGCTGCTTTATAATATAATATATTACTAGTTTTATTATACTGACCCGGTTGGGAAGAGTACATTCCTGTGACAATAATATGGTATTATGCAAATGTTGACTGGTTCTGCATACACTGCAAAAGACGAAAACACTGGGGGTTGAAATCACACACCTATTATTTACACCGTTCTTTGAGGATTTCATTAAAATAAGACATGGATCCTATATATGACATATTACTGGATTTATATTTTTCAAAATATAAGAAAATAGTAAAATAGGTAACCGGCATCACTGCAAAATCAGTTGCAGAGGCAAATGTGAGACAGAACTGTGTGATTTATTTCGTCTTCACATCACAAAGCTATGTTTTTTTTCAGGAAATATATTTGCAATGAGCCAGCAGATGCAGCAACAACCCAAAATATAGTACAGAGCGAAGATAAGGAGCGAATCTGATATTTACCTTAAAAATGCTGCAGTCTGTTCCTTATAGAACATCTCTCATGAGAAAAATATGATGGCTGCCATTTCTTGCCTTGCTAAATGCTAGTTATCTGGCTGTGTAAAAAAATAATAATAATAAAAAAAAAAAGCTAGAACTAGATAAAAATAGAGTAAAAAAAATAAACAGAACAAGCATGCAGCAAGTGAAAAAAATAGAATCTCCCTATGCTGGTTCTGGGCCAGTCATTTGGAAAGTATTGAAAACAAATTAATATGACTTAGTAGTATATTTAGGAAGTCTGCAATGGCAGCATCCATATTTCTGTCCTGAACCCTGCACTCTGCAATGGCAGCATCCATATTTCTGTCATGACAGGTGCACTTTAATACGTTCGCAAACCAAAGGTCGTTAAAAAAACCTATATGCCAAGAAAAAAGTGTAGCAGGATTATTATGTGTTGGTTACCTTTATCATAATTCTATGACTAATTTGCCTAATTACATAAGTTTTACATTGTTTTTAGGTTTATACAGTATAATCATTAATTTTGTGAAATATTATTAATAATTTCTAATATTTATTACTGTATATTGTGTTGAATTACAAGTTGTAAAAAAATAAAAAACACATTTTTGACAGCTTTATTGTATTTAATATATATTTAGTAAAACATTTTTTTAACTACTTTAGCTTTCATACCTTTATACTCTTATGGGCCAAAGTATTTTTAACATTTCCACTATGGGTCTGCTTATTTGGCAATAACTTTGTCCTTACTTAAAATAACAAGTAATACATTCATTGTTTTCTTAAAACAAACTAGATTTTTTATTGTTTTCTATAAATAGACAAAAAAATGTAAAGAAAAAAATAAATCTTTTTTTTTTTGACCTGAGTTAGTTTATTTAAAAAGTAAAGTAGTTATACTATAAATAAAAAGTATACTTTTTTATCTACAATTTGTATCATTTAAAATTAAATTAGGTATTCTGTGTTTACAAGGGACAACTTTGCTCTAAGCGGCTCCCACAGTAGATCCTTGCACACACTCATTGTTGGGCACAGCGAGGACAGATCTCCAGAATGTGAGAGAGGGAAAGATCTCCCTGCAAGGCAAGGCAGAGCCGCCTACAAAGGAAGTTGCTGTACTAGAGCCAGGCCAGGTAGGACAGGGAGATGTGAGGAAGCTTGTGGGGGGGGGGTAGCACCCCTGAACCTTGCATTTTGTACACAGCACACTCCTGAACTGTGCATGTAAGTAACACACTCCTGAACCCTGAATTCTGTACATAGCGCACCCCTGAACTCTGCACACTGGGCATAGGGCACTCCTGCAACTGCACTCTGTACATAGAGCACTCCTGAACCCTGCACTCTGTACGTAATGCACTAATGAACTCTGTACTTTGTCTGTAGCGCACTCCTGAATTCTGTACTCTGTACATAATTCACTCCTAAACCCTGCACTCTCTACATAGCGCATCCTAGATCAGTGGCAGCCCATCCATAAGGGGCAGAGAGGCGCCGCCCCCTTAATTCATGTGCCTGGCCCCTAATTTAGATACAGGGCGCCGGACGCAAGGATTTTATCAATTTTTGTTTTACGCACATGACTGTACATTGGCTTTAAAAATGGATGGGCTCGGGACGCAGAGCATTGCACCCTGAGCCCACCCAGTTGTGTGACAATAGCAAATTAATATTCGCTATTGTGTTCCTGATTCTCCTCCCCGCTAATCAGGAAGCGGGTCCTGAGACCTGCTTGGCCAGGGAGTCTTTGGACTCCCAGACAATCGGGTCTCAGGACCCATTTCCTGTTCGGCCGGGACGAGAACTCACGCCAACATGGAGTCTTCCTCGTGGGTATGCATAAGGTTACTCCAGTGGGACCACACAAGCTAAGGGGCCACCCTGAACCAGAAACTGGACCGGCAGTCAGGGTAACCAGGTGAATCTTGGCAAGCTCCTAAGGTAAGGCCTCTGATCGCTGCCTCATTACTGTCTGTCTACCATGGGAGGGGGGGGGGGTATTGTGGCTGCGGTGCCACAACTGTCCTAGATACAATCGGCCCTTTGAGGGCAACCATACTGCTGATGCTGCCCACAATGAAATTAAGCTTGACACCCTTGCTCTAATCATTCTACTTTTTAAATAAGAATTCTTATATTGTTGACTGTGTCTCCATTGAAGAAATTGCCCTTGCGTGATGGGGACACAAAACATAAAGGCGTGACAGGGGTTCCTAACACCCCCCATTCTATCTAAAACTTAAAACAAGAGGAATTTTTAAATCAACTAGCAAAGTTTGCCTCTTCCTGGAACAGCAAATTATGTTGTTTTGTGTGTTAGCTTCATTAGCTTTGCAGCTTGCACAATGTTTTATAATATTTAAGTGTAAATTATGTTTTAGTCAGGCTTTGGAAACATGTGGAGTGACAGTGTAGCATTATGGCTGCAACAAAGTCACACAGCTGTGCAATAAATACAAATAAATTCAACTCAGACAGTAATTGCTTCAGCAGGAGTGCAGACCTTGAAACTCATGCACAGAGTCCTTCAGCAGCATAAGAAACCATTTTATTGCTTAACTTTTTACCAACAACTGAAATATCAGTTTTGCCTTGAATGACCTTTTAAAGGGCACCTCAAAGCTACAGTAAAACTCTGCAATGTCAGTTTCAAAAACATGCTTTTTGAACTGTATAAGCCATTAGGTATCAGTAGCGGCTGGTACTCAATATTTTTTTTGGGGTGGGGGAGGCGGTTAACCAACGCCACCCCGCCCCCACATAGGATACGGGCAGTAATGCGGCAATCAGTCCGTAGGAGTCCTAAGACTAAGGTCCAATCGGGTCTCAGGACCCACTTCCTGTTTGGCTGGGAGGAGAATCAGGAAGAGAATAGAAAATATTAATTCGATATTGTCACACAACTGGGTGGGCTCAGGGCGCGGTGCTCTGTGCCCCAAGCCCACCCTTTTTTAAGCCAATTAGAGCCTTAGGCTCTAACCATGTGCTAAAAAAAAAAAACCCTATTGAAATCCATGCGTCTGGTGCCCTGCATGTAGATTAGGGGCTGACCTAATGGACGGACCACCACTGTTAGGTATATATTTATTAGCTCTATTTAATTCTATAATTTCCTGTATTGACATAACACCCACATAGAGAGGGGAATTAATAACAACCGGTAGGTACAAGCACAAGTTTGCACCACTCTTTTAAACATAAAATAAATGGAGCATATGCTGTTCCTTAATCACAAAAGGGGCGCAAGCCAAATTGTTAATTAGGAGGAATCAGTTCTCTGTTATGCTGTGTCTGTGACAGGCAGCACAGAGAACAGAGAGCGAATTAGATGTGGAAGAGAAGAGGGGGATTCTTCTGCTCATTTACTAAGTCATGGCCTCTGCAAAGTCTATTTGCCTTTAGTAAATCAATGGAAAAATAAAAGGTTGCGCTTTAACCTACAAATACCTAAATACAATATGAATGAGTGATATTATAATCATGTGTTACACCCAAATATGCTTTGAAAGTGATAACAAAGTGGTAAACTAGAAAAACATAAGAATATAATGGAAAATAAAACATTAAAAATCAATCCATGACGAATAAAGTCCAAAGAAAAATATCCGTAAGCTGAAACACAAATGTCCTGAGAATAGTGCAGTGTTGAGTGACAGTTCAAATTATGATGACATCCGCAATAGAAAAAGTGACTTTTGTATAGTGAATCCCACCACCATCTGAACTTTGCGCTTACCAGCTCCCAGAGAATGTATGCCTGTGGCTATTTCCCAGCCAGGGCCTTTTCCTCTTGGTTTCCCAGGACCAATCCGGTCGTCCAGTCTGTGGAGGCTCTGCTGATTCTGCTGGTCTGTAAACTCCGGAATCTCTCTGCCACGACCAATGGTATTTGCATCACTTGGTAATGTGGTTGTGGCTCATGGACGGAAAACGTGGTTGTGGCTCATGGACTGAAAAGAGGCAAAAAAGGGAGACCATAGGTAGAACCCGATGGGATTTTTTTTATAGAAATTTTGACACCATATGCATATAGAAACAAATAAAAATGTCAAATAGATAAAAAGTTGCGGCCGGCCGGCTGCAATACACACGCCCGTGCTAAACAACAGGATGTTGCACGCTGTGACATCAGCACGCCGCTCCTCCAGACACATTTCGTCACAGGTTTAACGTAGTCATGGTACACAGGCGGCGTACTGACACACCCAATTATATACAGAAACCAAGCCTCATTCTGAATCGTGAGTGGCTGGTTATACCAAACTCCATATTGGATCCGGGAAAGACTCTGCCTGCTGCCAGAACATGTTAGTCTCTAACGGAGCAATACCGAAACTACATAAAAAATATAAAAAAATATAAAAAAACTGTAATGTCTCCCAAGGCGAACCCCACTAATTACTACGGGATATATCTGGGGGACATAAGCTCAATTACCCACCCGAAAACATACAAGTCTCGGTGTTCAGAAAGTGCGCTAACGCCAGTATTGATCAAAATTCAGCAAAAGCACTGACTGCACTAAAGGCACTTGTGTTGAATGAAAGAGGGATTTGTATATTTATAAATTAACTTTCTATCACAGGCTTCCTCATTATTAAAGTCCCCCTATGCTCATACCTTATACCTTGAGATCACTGATTGTGAAAACTCTCATTATTTGGTACAGCACATAGACAAACCGATATCGGCTATCCAAAAAAATGTGTTTTGTCAAAAAATTATTAAATTCCCCCTACGCTCATACCTCAAAAGTTGAGATCCCTGATCGGGAAAACTCATAATATTTGGTACTGCACATAGAGGAACGGATATCGGCTGCCAAAATCATTTCATCAAAAGACACCTAAATGTGTTTTAAAACACAGAAGGGAACCCTCCTGTGAAACCTAAAGACTAGATGTAATCTGAAGTACAAAACACTCCAAGATAACATCCAAACGTTCTAATACGATCGCAGGAGAATGAACCTCCCAACAGATCTAGATCAGAGATTGCATGAAACCCGGCATCCAAACAGTTTTCTGTAGGTGACACGCAAATAGGCCAATATCTGAACCCAGCTTCTATAAAGTTTGCTATAGAAGACAAGCAAATAAGTGTTCATTATGATGGTCATTGGTTGACTTTATGTACAAAGGCACAAAGGAGTCAACCAATCAAGTTGGTATGTAAATGAATTAGGAGATGCACTCACACCTCTCCTAAAAATTGGAGAGGGCGATGCGTGAGACCATAGCATCTGAGGGTTATTATGGGACACAAGCAAAAATAGGCTAGTACCTAAAACTTACATAAAGTACGTTGAGGTGATTGTCCACTGGACAATCATTGTCCAGTCTATAAAGTACTGCCTAACACCCAGCCCAGTTGTGAAACAACTAGCTAGGTGATAGTTGGTCAAATGAATATTTTAGAAAAAACCTGCTCCTCAAGATTCAGATCGAGTTAACACTGCATCATCATATCTATATAAATACCATGTATCAAGCATAGATGATTCATGCATTGTCTATAAATGCATTGACGTCTACATGAATATTTAAACCATAGGGGGTATATGTCTTAAGCCTATGTACCCATGCCATCTCGCACTTGGAAATAGCTTGAACAAGACAACTCCCCCTCCAGTGGGGGCTGTATTTGTCTATTCCTAGAAAGAAGGTGTTTGAAGGGTCTCTGTTGTGAGCCATCAAATAATGCTTTGATAATGAATGTTTATTGAACCCCCTTCTGATGTTATTAATGTGTTCATTAAGCGTACCCGGAGGGGGCATTTGGTCCTGCCCACATATTGTAGGCCACAGGGCACTCCAATAGGTAGACCACACCCTCCGTGGAACACGTGATAAATGGCTCAATCTTATGTTGCTTTGATGTGGCCGTTGCAGTAAATTCTATAGTCCTCCTGGTTCTACATGTATTCAGAGAACACACTTGGCACCTTCTGCATTGATAGTAGCCCTTTAATTCTCCAAAGAACATTGGTTCACCAGTTGGAGGGTTTAACACATTAGGCGCCAATTTGTCCTTAAAAAAGGGGACACCTCTAAAGACCACCTGCGGTTTAACAGGCAAAATAGTTTTTAACACCCAGTTGTTTCCTAAGAAGTGACAATGCTTTTTGATGATATGCTTTATGCTATGGTGTTGATTAGAGAAATTAGTGATGAAAGGGATTCCATTCCTATCATTCCTATCCTGTAAGGGGACTCTCTCTTTTAACAGATCTGCCCTATCCATCAGTGCAACTTGATGTAAGGTATCCGCCAGTGAGTGTTTTTCATAACCTTTCTCCAGGAATTTTGAGGTCAATGTCTCAGCCTGAACTAGGAACTGATCCGAATCTGTACAGTTCCGTTTCAGCCACATGTATTGGCTTTTGGGCACCAATCGAAGCCACGAGGCATGGTGGCAGCTCTCTATTGGGATATATGAATTTCGATCAGTGGACTTAAAGTGTGTGGAGGTAACTAACCTCTCTTCTCCAACAATTATTTTAAGATCTAGGAAATTAATCTCACTGCAGTTAGCCTCATAGGTGAGATGTATACCTCTATTGTTAGAATTAAGAGAATCCATAAACTCACCCAAGGCTGTCTTGCTACAATGCCATAGGAGGAGGACGTCGTCTATATATCTTGCCAATAGGGTGACCTTAGGTCTACCCTGGGCATAGACGACGTCCTCCTCCCACTGGGCCATGAACAAATTCGCCAAGCTAGGGGCGTATTTGGCCCCCACGATCATGCCCCTGTCTTGGCGAAAATATTGTCCATTGAACCAGAAGAAATTATGCGTTGCCGCAAAATCCAACAGTTCCATAATATATTTTATCTGGTTGACCCCAAGGTTAGAGTCTCTGTATTAATATTGTTCAACAGCACTTAAACCAAGCTCATGGGGGATGATTGTGTTCAGCGAGGTGACGTCAGTGATGTCTAGCAACCAGTTGTTTTTTGCAGTGAGCCAGGTAACGTCCGGGGGTGAAAAAAAGCGGGTCTCGGCCAGAACTAGTACAGCGGGCAGTGAGGGATATCGGCGATGCGGCCTAATTTTTTAGAGGGCATCAGATCGGCCAAGGGGGCAATTCCAGGACATTATATTGTCCCAGAATGAAGGTGCCCGGGACACGGAACAGAGCTCCCACAGCGGGACTTTCACGGGCAATCCGGGATGGTTGGGAGGCATGAGTAGCCCATACCAACCAATCACATTTCATGTTACTATAGAGGACTCGGTATGACTTCATTCTATAAGTTAAGGCCTTTGTCGTGCTTTGGCAGCTTCACAGTGTGCCAGAGGTGCATATCCCCGTTAACCACTTCAGCCCCGGACCATTTGGCTGGCCAAAGACCAGAGCACTTTTTGAGATTCGACACTGCGTCGCTTTAACTGAAAATTGCGCGGTCGTGCAACATGGCTCCCAAACAAAACTGAAAAAACTACTATGGGTTGCCCCCAGCAATTGTGTGGGCAGATGGGATGGCAGGGTTAAAGAGGCAAAAGTATGTTAAGAAAATATGTATAAAAATACAAAAAAGTTTTTATTAAAGTACTAAATACATAAAATTAATACACATCTACAAAATTGAAACATAAAATAGAAGATGAGATATACCAACTATCAAAAACTGTTGAGACACACAAATATACCCGACCGTCAAGGTCAGATGTAGGTGATGATTACAACAAAACCCGACATGTTTTAGAAAAATAAAGCCAACAAGGCTAAATTGCTGGTGTATCCATATCCTTCTTAAAGTGTTAAAGGGTAGCGTGTTGGTATAGTTCTATTGCAAAAAAAAAAAAATATATATATATATATAAGTAAATACAATTACAAATAAGGATAGTATCAAAGCACAAACCAAAACATTCATATTTTCAATATTATGGCACAAGATCTATAACTATAATAGAAATAAAAAAATAGTAAATTAATTCTCGCCAGGTACAGTACTTACAGGTCATGCGTTTCTTATTAGATAATAAGTGGCACAAATTGGACAGATGATCCCTCAGGCTTTAAATGCTTGCTAGATTGTGTAGCACAAAGAACAGTAATGTTGGGTAGGGATGAGCCGAACACCCCCCTGTTCGATTCGCACCAGAACCTGCGAACAGACCTAAACCTCGTGTGAACTTTAGAACCCTATTAAAGTCTATGGGACTCAAACGTTCAAAATCAAAAGTGCTAATTTAAAGGCTTATATGCAAGTGATTGTCATAAAAAGTGTTTGGGGACCTGGGTCCTGCCCCAGGGGACATGTATTAATGCAAAACATTTTTTTTAAAACGGACGTTTTTTCAGGAGCAGTGGTTTTAATAATGCTTAATGTGAAACAATAAAAGTGTAATATTCCTTTAAATTTTCGTACCTGGGGGGGTGTCTATAGTATGCCTGTGAAGGGGCGCATGTTTCCCGTGCTTAGAACTGTCCCTGCACAAAGTGTAATTTTTGCAGGAAAAAAAGCTATTTAAAATCACTCGCGGCTAATGAATTGCCGGCTCCCGTAATACAGAGAACAGTCATTCATTGAAAGTCATTGATAAAAAAAAGTAGTTTGGGAGCATAACGTGCACTATTGGGTAGGTAAATGGTTTTGTAGGTTGGGTAGGTAATATATATTTTTATAATACTCTTTATGGAATAGTTTTTATCTTATTTCCCCATATGGATGCGCATTTAGGATGCACATTGTAATCAGTTATTAATGTAAGGTTGAGCGTTATACACACTATTGGGGTAATATTGAGTTAATGGCAGGTGTTAAGCACTATCATGGTACACAGAAGATAATTACCATAATAATATAGCCACTGTAAGATAACACACCCCTATAAGATAACAGAGATTAGTTCTGATATGAGTACAGGAAAAAGGTGATTTTGAGTGCACTGAATATTATTCACCACTAAGGGTCGCTTGACTATGGGTAAATAGGCTTATATAAGATATGTCAGCATACATATTAAAATAGCAGAAGAAACTTAATAGAAAATTGCCATAATGTAAATATAAGTATGTGGTTTTAAGAAACAGACGGCGCATATATATAATAATATGTCAGCATATGATATTTATTAAACAAATCGCCGCAATTCAATTGTGATTGCAAGCTACAAGAAAATGGTTGCTTGGACCAGTATAAAAAGTATGGGAAAAACATCAGCCTATCACAATTCCCAGAGGAAGTCACGAGATGACGAAACCGGTAGGAGGAGCTTGATCGACAGAAGAGAAAGTAAGCAAGGAGTCTTTTGTACTACAAGCTTAGGACGGAGCGAACGGCGGGAATTGTGGCTACAGATTTGGTCTCCAGGTGACATTATCACCCCTTTTTGTCCATAAGCATATAAAGGCGTGTTTTTATTGTGATAAATGTGAGTGTACATCTATGTGGGATTTTAAGTTGCAATAAACCTTTTTTAAACGTTATCACACCATTGCAAGCTTCTATTGTCTTTCACATGAGTTATATATGAGGCGATTGCTAATAGCCAGGAGGAAACAGTGGCTTGTGATCGGGAGGAAGGAGTGATCTTTGTATCAACATTTAAGCCATAACTAGACACCAGTGGTGGCCCATCCATAGGGGGCGTACCCCCTTTGCACCCCAGCAGTAAAAAATAAATAAAATAAAACTAAAACTAAAAAAAAGGCCCTTTAAAAAAAAATAGAAAAGATTACCTTTAAGTGCACTGTGTTCGTGCGCCGTACACAGTGCTCTATGGGAAACGCCACGTCAATGTAATCACAAGATTGCAGACGAGGCACTTCATTTGCAGGCTTTTTACCTGCTTTGTGGCGCATTCTATCACTCAAACAATTTCCATACTACAAGCGGGTGCTTTGTTCTTCGAGTTAAGACGTTACTTCTGGTTTCCTTGTGCCAGAGGGAAACTGGAAGTGGCATCAGAAGCTCCGTGGAAAAGAAGGCCTGAGCTGAGCTTGTAAGTAAGGCTGCAAAATAGGTGAACTGCGAGCGCCATGCTTAGCACTCGCAGTCCACTCAGCTGTGTTTGGAAAGCGAATGACTATTCACATTCCTAACACTGGACTAACCATATATTGGTTATTCTGCGCTTGCCCAACCCTATGTGCAGGTGATATTAAACTAATTAAATGAAAAAAAAATTGAAAAAAAGTGTAAATGCAGCTCCTGACAAATTGAATACTCAATTTAAACACATATATATATATACACACACACACAGAAGATTGTGCAAAAAATATTTCAACACAATATATGAACCATATGAAAAAAGAGTGCAACAAATTATTAAAACAGATGAATGAATTAGTCACCAATAGATGAATATAGTAAAAAATTACTAATATATGAATATAGTGATAAGAGAAAACATCCCAAGTGAAAATTTAAGATTTGAGAATCCACACAAATATTTATATTTGATGTATCAAAAGAAATGCCTGAATTGAAACAAATTATCAAAGAGATAAAGAAGACTTAGAATGCCGCCCCTCAACTCTGCAGGATTGTTTAGATGCTTCAAATCCAGATAGAAACAATAAACTTAAATGGAACCAGATGGCCTCTTACCGAATATGAAGGACCCCAGATTATAAGGGTCAAACTTATACTGGTACCAGCAACGCGCTGTAGCAGCTTTTCACCCGATCCACTCCAGACCAATAAGCTGGCCGCTTTTCCACATCAGGAACACCAAGGTAGGATATTGATTTCCACTCACTCGTAACAGCGGCAGCTATCAGCTGTGATGTTTCACCTGGTTAATTCAAATGGGATAGCCGCTCTCCTCCGTCATGGGTGATAGGTAATGGGATCGTTTTAAATAGTTTTCCCTTTACTCCAATCAATATTTCCAATGATTAGTTAAAAGGGAAAGAAGATGAACATCATGGTGCAGTAAATCGTAGCATTTTTTCCACACAATTTTCTTGTGCACAGCAAAGAAATATACACGGCTCACAGCTCAGAACTATAAGGCTGTCAGCTGGTGCGTGGTGACATCACGGGGTTCTCTCCAACCGACGCGTTTCCCTGTAACAACTGGGAACTGAGCTCGGGTCTGTTACATGTCACCTGACTGGCTGAAACGACAGGCACCGCTATTGGACGCCTATCAGGAGGCAGGATACGCATTAAGGACCCCGCTCGTTGCCATCACCAGCTGCCCCACAGACACAGGGTAAGTGCCGGGCAGACGGCGAGTGGGCGGGGACACACTGTCAGCATTTAATGGGCACACTGTCAGCATTTAATGGGCATACTGGCAGCATTTGATGGGCACACTTGCAGCATTTGATGGACACACTGGCAGCAAATGATGGGCAGTTGGGCACACTGGTAGCATTTGATGGACACACTGGCAGCATTTGATGGGAAATTGGGCACACTGGCAGCATTTGATGGGCAGTTGGGCACACTGGTAGTGTTTGATGGGCACACTGGCAGCATATGATGGGCAGTTGGGCACACTGGTAGCATATGAAGCATATGATGGGCACACTGGCAGCATATGATTGGCACACTGGCAGCATTTGATGGGCACAGTGGCAGCGTTTGGCACAGTAGCTGCATTTGATGGCACAGTGGCTGCCTTTGATGGCACAGTGGCAGCGTTTGATGGGCACAGTGGCAGCATTTGGCACAGTAGCTGCATTTGATGGCACAGTGGCTGTGTTTGATGGACACAGTGACTGTGTTTGATGGGCACAGTGGCTGCGTTTGATGGGCACAGTGGCTGCATTTGATGCCACAGTGGCTGCATTTGATGGGCACAGTGGCTGCGTTTGATGACACAGTGGCTGCGTTTGATGACACAGTGGCTGCGTTTGATGGCACAGTGGCTGCAATTGATGTTTTTTTTTTCAAAAAAAATTCAGTTTGTTTGCACCCAATTTTGAGCACCAGCCGCCACTGCTAGCCACCACAGGAAAGAGGAACCATAGGAGGATCTTCCCAAGCTGATAATAATATTTATCACAGGCTTTTTTTAAAAGGTGAGGGTACACCTGGTGGGGGGGTGTGTGCACATTGCATGAAGATACCATCATCACGTTTTATGTTTATGTGTTTGGACTTTTGAAATATTAACAATTTTTGTGCAATACACAGAGCATGTGCACTTTTCTTATATATATTTTTGGACACTGCATGAGGATATTACCATCATGTTCTATGTCTATGTTTTTATAATGGAATTTTTAAGATATTGAGGATTTGTGTGCATCACACAGAGCACGTGCACTTTATTTATATTTTATGTCTGACTTTATTACCTTTACATCATAGGATATATGCATTTAGTTATTAGTTTAATAGTTAATAGTTTAATAGTTAATACAGATCTTGGGAGCCCCTTTAAAGGGGGCTTTTAGATTCCAATAAGCCCCCTACTCAAATACCCCCACAACCACAGGCCAGGGTTGTGGGGATGAGGCCCTTGTCCCCATGCGGGGACAAGGTGCTTTGGGGTGGTCCCCCTGCTTTTTTGACATGTCTGCATGCTCGGATAAGGGTCTGGTATGGATTTTGGGAGATGGACCCCACAATGTTTTTTTTTTAACCAGTAATTATTTTTTTGTTTCATTATTCAACTGTCAGCAGGAAAGCCCATTGACCGCTGATGATTATTCAGTTGTTAAGATCGCAGCGGCCAGGCTCCCCGGCCCTGCTCCTTAATAACCAGCTTTTACTGTGCCCTGATTGGGCAAAGCTTTGCCCAATCAGAGAGCAGAATTTACTTTGCAGGGTGGCTGTGTCAGTTTTATTCCGGATCACTGTACTATCCCGGAATGAAGGTGCCCAGAAACCAGGACAGACCTGCAAAATGCAGGAGTGTCCTGGGCAATCCAGGTCATGTGGTCACCCTACATGGGGTTGATTTAATAAATTTGGAGAGTGCAAAATCTGGGCAGGTGTGCATGGTAGCCAGTCAGATTCTAACTTCAGCTTGTTCACTTAAAGTGTTACTAAACCCACACCAGTAAAATCAGTCTGTATATGCAGTAAAGCATGCTTGCTATACTCATTGTGGAATCATTAAGGGGTTAATCCTCTAAATTGTGTTAAAATTCTGTTTGATTCTGTCTTCTCTGATCCTCCCCTTCTTCCACTATCCCCAATCCATCTCCTGATAAGACAGAGCCTTTAGAGTCACTCTACACATCAGTGGCGGCTGGTGTTTTTTTTTGGGGGGGGGGCAGCAAACAACCACCCCGGGCCACCGGTGGAGCGGCACTAGCACAACTGCCCCAGCAATCGCCTGAAAGAGACCGGACGCATGAATAGGGGGTGGCCGTGGTGGCACATGTGCAGTTTGGTGTGTATTGCTAGAGAAATTTGTTTCTTAGGAGGGTGCATGTGAACGGCACAGGGCTAATCAGCACTGTCCAGGCAGAGGGTCAGGGTCCTGCAACCTCATAGGACAGTCAGATCAGAATGAAAACTCCTCCTAGAAGCTTTAACCAGACACTGCTAGAAGTCACAAGACTGCTATATACTGCTGAAGAGAAAAGGTATTTAGCAGTTTAAATTTACTAAAATAATTGGACCTCCATGTTCTGTGTACTGTGGGAGACCAGATATGGTGAATGCAGTGTCCTGGGTTTAGTGACACATTGACCAAAAAAAAAAAACCTGGAAGCTGAAGCCCAGATTTTGCACTCTCCAGTTTTAGTAAATCAACCCAGTCACACAGGCGTCCAGCATTTACTACAAGTGGTCATTTCCACAAAAAAAAATCTGGCTAGATCCACTGTTATCCCCATCAGGAAACTTGCTGTGGGAAAGGCCAGCAGCACTGAGATGCAACAAAGGAATACAAGGGTGAAAACTATTTATTTAAAAAATGTCAGTTGGTAGGGAAGAAGGCTGAACAGCACAGTCTTACCTAGAGCTTCATATAGCTGTAAGGGATCATAGGAAAATTATGTAACATCCCAATTCCTGCTATCTGGTAGAAGCTTTGATCTTGAAGTATTGGCTTTGTTTGATGAAGTATATTAGTAGACTACTGATTGACTTCATGTCTTGTTCTAAGTTGCTATTTAAACTGTACTAAAATGGTAGAATGCTTTTGCTATGACTATTGATCATGACTATACAGTATTGTTATAGATTGAATTATTATTGTTCATATGATAACTTAGGTAGCTTCATTTTACATTGACAAAACACAAAACTCTATAAAACTAACCAGTTATATTTATAGTGTTTGTTAACCCAACAAAAATAAATAAATAGATATCCTGGTCCCTTAAAGCATATTTAACAGAACAGTGCTTGTGCTGTGTAATCTGCCCTTCTCTAAACTGTAAAAAAAAACTCCCTGAACCTGCCACTTCCTATATCCCCTCTCTGTACTGACCACAAACATTAGGGCTCCTGAGCCCTGACCACTGTGGTCAGAGTGCGTCCCTCCGTCATACGCAGCCCTGCTTTGCTCTCATCTCTCCCCCTCATTCCCTCCTCCCTCCCTGTCAGCTCATTGCTGTGTGTCTCAACCCCCCCCCCTGCCTCTATTAGTACATATCCAAAAAATATTGAATGGTCACTGACAGCCCCTCCAATATATTAAGACAGAGCACACTGTATATATCTTTTCCAAAAACAAGCCTTGTAAACAGCTATTTAGAGCTGTCTTCAGGCCGGTCATGTGACTCGCGGCCACTGTACAGCTCCGAAACAAGGCATCTGTAGGAGAGGCTGAGCGGCCACGGATCTTCCCGGCTGACATCAGAGTGAGATCACGGCCCCTCCGGCAGAAGCCATCTGTCGGAGCTGAAAAGCGGCCACCGGTCATGGGATTATCCTGAAGGCAGCTCTAAATAGCCATTTACAATGCTCGTTTTTGGAAAAGATATATACAGTGTGCTCTGCCTTAATATATTGGAGGGGCTGCCAGCGACTACAAAGTGTGCATTAACAATTAGACTGAAAATATAGGGACGATAAGAGAGTTATTTTCTGCCATAAGGCAGTCTGTGACCTCTAGGGATGGCTTAAAGAAAGAGTCTTACCTCATTTGACCTCCTCGCCTTCTGATGTCCCATGCGTCTATGGGTACTGCTGAAACGACTATTAATTAATTTCATTGTAGTGTGTCCTCTGTGTATATGGGGGGGGGGTTGAGGGTTTGGAAGGTGGGGAAAGTAATAATTCCACAGGCTGGCTACACTTGTACTTCTTTGTCAGGTGGAACAAAGCCAATTGAAATAATGTTTTTGGGGGCATGATTGTTCAGGAACACTAAGGACAAGCAAAAACACTATGAGCAGACAACAAATAGAGGGTGCCGCTCATGACTCCAGCCAGGTCTTCTCCTGTAGTAGACCACTGGGAGTGTTAGCAAGGGCAGAGTTCATCCCAGCTCCAATGATACAACAGACAAAAAAGGTCCAAAAAAGGTCCATATCACTGCAAGACCCCATGGATATGTGAAATGACAGCCTCAGCCCAGGCTCCAGCCATACCATGCCCTCAATGCATTACACTTTATGGGGATTAAGCTTCAGGAGTGTAATGAAACATGTTGGGGGTGTGACTTGGCTGGGTCCCAGGCTGGGGCTGTCATTTCACATATCCACGGGGTCTTACAGTGATGTTTGGCGCATAGGAACATTTTTGTCTGTTGAAGCAAAAACACTACTATAACTAATACAGATAAAAGATAAAAATACATGTATGGAAAATACAGTAATATGTCAAACAGGTTTATTTAAAAAGACCTTGTCAGTTTCTGATAAGGACCCAGATGAAATTTCCCAGTTGCAATTTTGCCTTGCAATACAAGAGCAATTATTCTCAACTCCAGCAAGCAGTTTGTGTTTCCCAATGTCACTCTGTTCCAGTACTGCTTGCTATAAGCCTTAAAGTAATTGTAAAAATGTTTAGGCTTTAGATCCACTTTAAGCCCCTACACAGGCTCACTACTCCCATGAGGGACATTATTTAAACTATTCTCTGCACTGGCTGAAGAAGGAATGTTCTAATATGAGCACAGCAGATTCCACATGGAAATTAGTAGCTCCAAAATAGCCATTTGTACAAAGAACTCTATATATTATATTAAGCAACAGTAAATGATTTATGTATTGGATATTATTTCAGAGAAAATTCATCTTTAAGCTGGAAACCTACAGAACCCTAAGTAAAGATGATTGCTTGGATAAGGATTTCCCTGTGAGAGGGTGTTAGTAGGATGCATGGACTTTTCTTGTTTTGCTTGTCTTGCTTCTTGGAGTCTCCCTTTCCCCCGGTGATAGGAGACGTGGTAGGTAGTCTGAGGGTGTGGAGACATGTGGGAGTGCAGGATTTAGTTCTAGCCATGGCCCCCATCGTAACCTGTGAGGTCTTTTGCAGTAGGATTTAGCACTCCATACAGATATCCCTCCCTGGATGAGGAAGGACTTGCCACCATTTGTCATAGAGGGCTCATCCCTATAGAGGAAGGGCAGAAGGAAACCCTGAAGTGAGCAACAGTAGATCACCACTGTTCGGAAGCAAGGACTGTAATGTGCCTGTTGTTGCAATTTAGATAAAGATGGAAAAAGACAGAACTAGAGTCGTCTCTGTTTATCTGCTGTCTGGGACTTATACATGCACAAGTATGTACACACCTGGCACAGCCAGGAAGGATCTGGGACAAGGCGAGGACTGTAAACCTGGAAAAGTGATCATAAAAAAGAGTTTGCTACATGTTTGGAACTGTTCCCACATTACCTCCTCCAGGAATGAGGTCCCACACTGGCAAAGTTCTAGGCCTAAATCTTGCTGGCTGTGGTTGACAATGGAACATTTGTACTATGTTCACTTGGCCCCCCCTACATGCTACTGAATTAAAATATAACTAAAGGGAAAACTTTTTTTTATTTTGGATAGGTTGGAGAGGGTTTAGATCAACTATCATGTTTTAATTAGGGAGATCCACCCTCTCTATTTTTCTTGTGTACTGTTATTACAGACAGTAAAAATCTAAGAAAATCCCACATTCAGGGTTGTCCCCAGAACAGGAATAGAGGGGAAAATATCCAATGGGAACACTAGTTCAGGTGACCCTGGTTATAACCAGAGGCTCCCTCACTTTGGATGGACTTACTGTTTTGACTTTGGCACAGGAAGTGAAGAGAAATTTACACAATCCCCTCTGCGCGATCAACGTACATTGCAGGGATTTTACAAAATTTGTGGTAGATTCCTACCTGCTTCTGTTCTGAAGAAAAAGCAATTTGTTCCACTTTGTGCCTTTAAGTACCTTTAAGTACCAAATTCTGAATGGGACTGATTTTCATTATTAAACAGCTGATGCATTTTACTGTTCTAATGAGGACAGTTGCAGTGTCTGTATCCTTTAGAAGTAATTAACCCTTTGGAAGAATATCACCAAAAATAAATAACCCAAATAGTGCAGTTCTACCAGAAACTAAAAAAAATAAAACCAAAATGCAAAACAAAATTTAGTGAATAAAGCTCAACTAAATCAAATATTAAATGTTATACACAAAGGCGTACTAGAATCTCCAGGGCCCCGGTGCAAGAAACTATGAAGGGCTAGGTCTACAAACAATCTGGGACTAGAGCCCAAAGCAGCGAAGTAAATAAAGTCATACACTCGGGTGGGCATACACATGTATATAATATACAGTGGACATAAAAAGTCTACACATCCATGTTAAAATGTCTGGTTTCTGTGGTGTAAAAAAATGAGACAGAGATAAATCATTTCAGAACTTTTTCCACATTTAATGTGACCTATAAACTGTACAACTCAATTGAACAACAAACTGAAATCGTTTAGGTGGAGGAAAGTAAAAATAAAAAAATAAAATAATATGGTTGCATAAGTGTGCACACCCTTAAACTAATAATTTGTTGAAGCACCCTTTGATTTTATTACCACACTCAGTCTTTTTGGGTTTGAGTCTATCAGCATGGCACATCTTGACTTGGCAATATTTGCCCACTCTTCTTTGCAAAAATGCTCCAAATCTGCCATATTGCGAGGGCATCACCTATGCACAGCCCTCTTCAGATCACCCCACAGATTTTCAATCGGATTCAGGTCTGGGCTCTGGCTGGCGCAATCCAAAAACTAAACTTAAATTTTCTTCTAGTAAAGCCATTCCTTTGTTGATTTGGATGTATGCTTTGGGTCATTGTCATGCTGAAAGATGAAGTTCCTCTTCATGTTCAGCTTTCTAGCAGAAGCCTGAAGGTTTTGTGCCAATATTGACTGGTATTTAACTGTTCATAATTCCCTCTACCTTGACTAAGGCCCCTGTTCCAGCTGAAGAAAAACAGCCCTAAAGCATGATGCTGCCACCACCATGCTTCACTGTGGGTATGGTGTTATTTTGGTGATGTGCAGTGTTGTTTTTGCACCAAACATTTATTTTGGAATTATGGCCAAAAAGTTCAACCTCGGTTCCATCAGACCATAACACATTTTCTTACATGCTTTTTGGAGACTTCAGATGTGTTTTTGTAAAATTTAGCCAGGCTTGGATGTTTTTCTTCGTAAGAAAGGGCTTCAGTCTTGCCACTCTACCCCATAGTCCAGACATATGAAGTTTTATTCTCGTCTTTTACATCAATTTTGGAGGGCCGTCCAGTTCTTGGTAATGTCACTGTTCTGCAATATTTTCCCCACTTGATGATGATGACTGTCTTCACTGTGTTCCATGGTATATCTAATGCCTTGGGAATTCTTTTGTACCCTTCTCCTGAATGACACCTTTTAACATGGCTTTTGCAGTAGAGTGCAACCAAGAAAATGTCAGGAAAGACCTACTAGAACAGCTGAACTTTATTTGGGGTTAATCAGAGGCACCTTAAATGATGGCAGGTATGTACTGACAGTTGTGTACTGAGTTTGAATGTGATTGCTTAATTCTGAACACAGCTATATCACACACCCAGCCGTTACTATACTGCAGGTAAGCAACGTTGAACAAGGCGAAAATAATTTAGACATTTGTTTGTCAATAAAATTTGGTAACTATGCAAAAGTAATATATAATAAAAATTGAATATTAGAGAAAAATCTATGAAAAGGTGATTATTGATTCTGGAGAATGATTATCAATACTAGAATATTCAATACATCAATGGTTAAGAGAACATACAAGATACAATCAACATGGCATATTTACCCATTCCAAAATGGCTATTAGTCTGGATTTAAGATAGCTACCGGGTTCAGGAATCTCCTTGGAGGTTAAAGTATATTTCCAGGCATGGCTGTCAGTCTATCTGGGAAGATGTTTCTCTCCCAGTGTCCCTTCCCCAGGGTGGGTCCCTGAGCTCTCAGGTTCCCCTGAGCTGTCCCCCCTCCTTTGGCTATACCTCTTGCTTCTTAAATACCCTCTCACACAATAAGATCATAAAATTTGTAATATGTTCAGCCCAAAAGGTATGTGTCTCTTTCCTATTGGCCTTGTTTTTAATGTAATTGCACCTTCAACCACCAGGGGTCTCACGTGTGTTTTGGGGCTGCTCTGTAAAGTAATACATTTTATTTTATACTGTATATTTTACTTTAGTGGAAATATCTATATCTTTAATATTTGGGAATTCTACTAACCCCATACTATCTAATACGCTTAGCATGATTATTGATCTATCACTTTGCATAAAATGGTGAAATATATACATATCATTGTATATCTGTAAACATTTAGTCCATTTAAAAGGGACACAAGTTATATGTATATATATATTAATCAACATCACATACAGCTTTTATCTATCTGGATACCTGTATAATTTGGGTATCCAATCAATATTTGTTTCTCTAAACATGATTCAATTCTCATATATTCATTTCATAATCATATGTTTTCTTAATACTAATTTGTTCCTAAAACAATTCTATTAATAATCACCCTTTATTTATTATGTTTTCTTTATAACCGACTTCATCAATTCATCGGATACTAAAATGATAGTTTTCTTTTTGTGATTTCCAGATATCACATATACTATGAATTGACTGGTAACGTCATGTTTTGAGATGAACTTTAGACATTCGGGTGAACAATCTCATGTTTATTCTCATTATTTGTCCTGTTGAAAAACAAACCTCACTTGGTATCCTAGTCATTGTCTTATGAGAAGCGAGGACAATATAGACTCCTTGGTTTTATTTATCTCTCACTTTCTGAGCCCACATTGACACAATCCAGTTTATTTGCTCAACCTTCCCTTGAACCAAGGAACTTGTAGTTGTATTTACTATCACACATATAGGAACTTATTTCCTTTGTTTTCGAAATTGTCTCATTGTCCTACAGTTTCTGTCTAAATACAGGCTTGTAAACTTTATATATTTGAGACTTGTAAAATGGGCAACCAGTTCATCTGCTTTTCAGGAGCAAAAGTTCATTTCAATTTTTTTTTGTTAGGCCTACTGAATCTCCCATCTCTGCCAGCGAATATTAGATATATTTCTTCATAATTCACAACAAAGCCCCCCTTGGAAAGTTGTCGGTTGCCGGAAGTCATCTGACAGACTTTCCCAATGCCACTTGTTGAAGAAATATGGCTTCGTTTGGGCCTTGTAAGTGTATTGTGGATATATTTAAAAGGTATAGACACCTGAAGATGGGTGTAATTCTTTGGAAAAAAAAATGGGTGATCGATGTGTGCATCTCAGGGCCGTCATCCGTTCTTTGGCGGGAAATGGATCACTCCGGGCATCTTTTGGTTCTTGGCTGTCCTGGTGGGTTGTGTCCCTGTAGACTGGCCATCAATGATGTCCCTGGATTCCACATACGGTTCCTTCTCTGGATGTTTCACACATGTTGGACTCTCGGTTCTGTTGACCGGCTCATGGACATATTGGTTCTGTAAAGGAAAATAGATTCCATGAGAAAAACATATATGTCCTTTTTCTTTTTATACGATTTATGTTTGAGATATCCATGTCAAGCAGGTATCCTGGGCTTCCTCAGAGCCCCCCTCTTTCCCATTGTGTTATCAGTCCTTTAACTAAACACTTTGGATATAAAGACAATGTATGACACATTTGCTATGGGAGACCAAGCTCCAGGGCTCATTTTTTTATGAGGACATTTATTAATAGCTGTGGATGCCAGACATTTATGATTGACTTATGTTCTTCAGAACCATTTTTCTTTTTTAGCTTAATTGTAGCGGTTCTGGAATAACAATAAAAGCATTTCAGTTCGACATGTAAGTGACAACTCACTGTCAGTAATAAGATATTTGGCATTATAGTCAACCTTCTACTTGTGAGGAATAAAACAAATAAATTCTCCCCCCTTTGGGGTGTCAATATGACTCATTTGAGGCAATCAAACTACCTTATGCGGGTGAGTCCTCATCTTTTACCAAAATATCAAACCATTTAGGCCTCCTGATATTAATGTCTTTAGGATTCGGTCTTCCTCTGGAATTACCGTCTTCGTCGACTTCTTGAAATTAGACTGTTTGGAGCGACCTGTTTATGTCAGAGGAATGAAGTGACCACTGAAAAATAGGAGAATAATTAATATCTAACAACCACAATCCCCCGGAAGGGATTTCAGGATCCTCATTACTGTGACCTGGGAGAAACATAGTGTTAGAACCTCTACTTCCTATATCTTTATTCAGTGCATTCCTCTGATTTATTTTAACATAGGCGCTTAAAAGGCTCTGTGGCCCTTGGCTGGCCACATGATTTGCCCCTTGAAGAATTGCTATTCATGTTCATTTTAGCAATGAAACCATTGATACACTCGTGGTTTTTAATCTATTCAAATTAATTAAGTCAATCTATTTATTTATTTCACAAATTGGCACAACACACTGAACTAAAGTAACCAACTGGTCCACACCATTTGCCGGTGTACTATAGAAAGTTCAACATTTTAGATCCTATATATCTGTTCCTAATTTGACCAAGCTTTGGTTTGCACGAATTATCAAACCATATATTGTATGAGGTTTATGCGCACTGCAGCCATCTATACCTCAGCAAATTCACCTTTTGAAGGAAGTTTTAATACACTTAACACTGTTTTATTTATTTTATCACGTATTCATATATCACATATTATTCACGTTTTGCGCAGAGGTCTCCTAAATAACTTATTTTAAACAATCTATTGAGTTTTTAAGGTTGATTTAAGCGCACCTATTACACAAAAATGTGTACTTGTCTTTAACTTATTTTACGTGTGGGAACACTATTATATGGGTTGCAGCTACATCATTTGGTTATCTTAAATATCGGTTGCATCATCTTATTCGAACCGTGTAACATATCCGTAATTTTGTCTATTTTGGTTTCCATATTGCTTACAGGCTGATCAGAATTGGGTTGTGGGACCCGGTTTCTGTACTTTCTGGGGACTACTGGCTCAGTTTGATCAGACATATCACCATCAGAAACATTGTCTTGATTCTGGGATAGTTGTCTGGGCCTTAGTTGTTCCCTATTGTTCTGGGGATTTTGAGGTGTCCTACCCTGTAGTTTCTCCCTATTTACCCGTGTAGGCCCCCGAAGCCAATTACACCGGTAAAGGTGAGGGTGTCTACCCTTAGGTTTAAATCTGACCCGTTGGAGGTATACCCTATAGTTTCTCCTAAACTTCGGGTCTGGATCCTTTGGATGAGACTCCTGAGGTGGTCTTTGAACTCCCCCTCTAAAGGGTGGTCTCTGCTCCCCCCTTCTGATGGGTGGGGACATTGGTCTCCCGCTGGGGAAACTCAGTGGCATCTCTCCTCTGACTATATCAGCGTATCTCTTTTTCTTGGTTTTGGACTGTAATGATTGAGGAGATACATAAAATTCATCCACAAACTTCATCATAGGGCCTTCAGGCCTTCCATTGTTTTCACCAGTCTGTTGGATAGAGTACAAATTGTTACTCTCTTTTACCAAAGACTCCAGTGAACACCCCCCTTTGTAATCTTTCGCTAAATTTACTTTTACGTGGGTAGGCGGGGCCTCGAAGAACATGGGTTTGAACCCAAGTTTATTTTTTTTTGTTTGTTTGTTTTACTTCCCCCTAAAAGATTTCAGGTTGTTTATTCAATTGAGTTGTACAGTTTAGAGGTCACATTAAATGTGGAAAAAGTTATGAAATGATTAATCTATGTCTAATTTTTTGACATCACAGAAACCTGACATTTTAACATGGGTGTGTAGATTTTTTATATCCACTCCACTGTACATGTATGTGTTTACATATATATATATATATATATATATATATATATATATATATATATATATAAATATTGTTACATATTTGAGTGTGGATTCCCACTTACATCAGGGTCCCCATAGATCCCCCCCTTACATCAGGGTCCCCAGAGAGCCTCCCCTTACATCAGGGTCCCCAGAGAGCCTCCCTACTTACATTAGAGTCCCCAGAGAGCCTCCCCTTACATCAGGGTCCCCAGAGAGCTTCCCCCTTATATCATGGTCACCAGAGAGCCTACCCCTTACATCAGGGTCCCCAGAGAGCTTTCCCCTTACATCAGGGTCCCTAGAGAGCTTCACCCTTACATCAGGGTCCCCAGACAGCCACCCCTTACATCAGGGTCCCCAGACAGCCGCCATCCCCCTCCAGAGGTCTCCGCTGGGCACCTCCAACCCCCAGCACATCTCTGTACCCCCCCCCTTTCACCTCATGGTCACTCACCTGAATGTTGAGAAGGTGCAGTGGGGGGAGAGGATGGGAGGTGGCGATCGGCAGCTTGAAGGTGAACCATGCAGGCTATTTTACCACTGGTGGTGATTGCATGAGAAGGAGGTTCACTTTTATTACACCAGAAGCATCAGTTATTGTGGAAATGTGGAGAATTCACTGTGAATTCACAAGAATATGTTAAATTATGGATTTTGATGGCAAAAATGGACTCTAATGGCACATGAAAGTTGCACTGCGAAATCACACTGGAAATCACTCGACAATAGGGTCACAACATTGTGAACGGAGGCTTATAACTTATTACAGACTTTTGAGGAAAATTAATGAGTCGATCACACAAGCAGTAAATTATGTTTCTAAGGAAGTTCTGTACATCAAATCTGTACGGAAAACCTCTGGCTTGCCATACTGCATTGACTTTTACAGAAAATTACAGTGCTACAGATTGAAAAGCAAAAGGTAATTTTTAATAACACTCAATTACAATATGGCCTGTGTAGCAGTTGTATATGCTATAGATTTGTTTGAATTGCCACTTTTTCCCACCAAGTGGACTTACCCATAAAGAATCTGCCTTATTATCAGCATGGGTTTATAGTAAAGATCATAATGGTTGTTGGTGGGGTTGTGCTGCATTCGCATGAGGTGACAAGAAACATGTTGTCAGAAGGAGGACCTTATTATTGTCCTGCTGCTCCTTTACAGTCCAATTACAGGCTGGGAGCATGGAAATTACCAAGCTATATAACTCAACTTCAGCAGAGAAAAATCAGTTACTAACTTGCCTGTGCTGCCAGGAAACAGGGCCGTTTTTAAGGCAGGGCAAAAGTGGCAGCTGCCCTGGTCCCTGTCATTGTTGTTGGGCCCAAAGCAGCTGCCTCATATTTGCCAACTATCCCAGTTTAAATTCCCTTGTCCTTTGAAGTTTTAGTCCTGTGCTGTGTCCCAATATCTCAGTGTGAAGTGCTGGTACTAATGCTGCCCAGCTCTGCCTCATTGTTGTGTACAGATGACTCACCTGCAGACCCTGTGTTTACATGTAAATAACCAGCATTCATATGTAAATAGCTGCGTCCGGCGACATTGATATGTAAATAAAGGCCCAATTCATATGTATATCATGTCCCCCTGCAGTGAGGAGATGATGTGCTGTAACCTCTAGCAACCAATCAGTGAGCAGTAATACTGTACAGTAATCTCTAGCAACCAATTAACAAGCATAAATCATTTGCTGTAACCTCTAGCAACTAAACAGTGAGCCATGATGTGTGCTGTAACCTCTAGCAACCAGTCAGTAAGCAGTAATGATATGCTGTAACCTCTGGCAACCAATTGCAATTGCTGCCTGATCTGATACAGTAAACTGATTTTAAGTCTAGCTGCTATTTATTGTATGTCTCAGAGCAGGTGGAGAGGGAAATTGAATGGGGGGGGGGGGCAATAGAATTTTTGCCCAGGGTCCAATCATATTAAAGACGGCCCTGCCAGGAAAGGCTGTGCAAATATCAGAACTAGATGAACAGAAATACAAATGCTTTTGCAAGTAAAATGGCTCCCAAATATGCAATTTGTATGTTTAGCTGTTTGTCAGAAGTTCATTTTTAAAGATGATCTTTCTTGTCAGTTTATATTATTCATTCAATGGAAGAAGAAAAAACGCACTACCTGGAAGTGCTGTCCTAAGTAAAACCACCATTGGGTCAGAGTTTAACATTATCAACTAGAGAGGGGCTTAAGTATTGAGAACAAGGATAATTGAATGATATAACAGTAGACTCCATCTCAGATAGATGGAGCTTAGTGTGTCAATACTTGTCTACTTGTCTAGATAATCTGATCACAGAATGTTCTTTTCTATACAATACATACAGATGTACAGTACAGATGTGCAGGAAAGGTCTTGCAGCATTATACAATTTCCTCTTGTTATATCATGCTGGAGAGAGGACGAGCAGTATGCAATCTTCTCCAGGTTTACAAAAACATATGAAATGCAATAATCTTTATATACTGTAGCAAAGGAGATATAGGATGCAGAGGAGCGCTGTCATAATACAATGTAACAATAGTTTCTGTCACTGCAAACTAGCATTGCAGAAATAATAGACAGAAAGAGAAAGGGAACTCCACTGAGCACATACAATATCTAAAATGACATATAGCAACCCAGTTATAATAAGACAGTCAATAAAGGCTACAATAAATGTTCTTGTTTCATGATGTGTCTACTGTTATGCCCCGTACACACGGTTGGAAATTCCGACGGAAAATGTCCGATTGGACCATGTTGTCGGAAAATCCGCCCGTGTGTGGGCTCCATCGGACTTTTTCCGTCGGAATTTCTGACGGAAAAAAATTGAGATCCTGCTCTCAAATTTTCCCACAACAAAATCCGATCAGACTTTTTCCGATCGTGTGTAGAGAATTCCGACGGACAAAGTGCCATGCATGCTCAGATCAAATTACGAGACCGAAGCTATTGGCTACTAGCCTCTACGTAGTTCCGTCGTACGCAATGAACGTCACCACGTTCAGAATGATCGGATTTTCCCACAACTTTGTCCGACCGTGTGTATGCAACACCAGTGTGACAAAATCCGTCTGAAAAAATCTGACGGGTTTTGTGGTCGGAATTTCCGACCATGTGTGTGTACGGGGACTTACACTGTTCTCAGAGACAACAGAGATAGGGGCAGAGACTTCAAACAAAACACCACATCCCAAATATAAAGTAGGACAAAGGACTTGGGGTCCACCAACCCCCAGGACTTTAGAGGTGTCACAATAGAAAAAAATTGAATGGGTATTAAATAATATCCATAAACATATTTTTATTTTACAAATTCATCTTAAAAATTAAAAATGCATTTCTATACAATATGGATAAGCAACAAAATAGTAGAATTTTCATATGTTGAAACAAGTTAGCTGACAGTTTTTCATATACCACTCAACATGTTTCGCTCCTCTGAGCTTCATCAGGAGTTAGGGTACATGGTACGATACACTAAAAGTAAATAAAAAAGTAAAGACTTTATAGCAAATGTAGAATGCACATAATGTATATACTATTATATATATATGAATACATATATGTATACATAGAAATCCAGTAGAAAAAATCATGAATCACAAATCATAATGGAATTACATATTATATGAAAGTATACGTCCATAGGATGCCTTACCAGTTTGGTCAGAAGAAATCACCTGGACATATCCAAGGAAAACAAATGTTTATTAAAATCAACAAACATTAAGTTTGCAAAGGAACGTCTATGTGTTTGAGGCAGTGGAAATTCACTCAATCAACCGAACCCACGTTCATTGATTTGGACCACAGGAGGATGTGAAGTAATTAGCTAGGGATGAGAATGAGTACTAGTTAGTAAATGAAATATTTATAAAGTGTAATGAATCACATAAATAGAAGCAACATGTTGCTAATAAATGGTTCAAAATAATTGAATCCAAAAGTAAGCTTTTAATGAAGAAAAAATCCTCACCTAAATCCCCCATACAAGGGTAGCTTTGCCTTTACGTTGGTAGTCAGTGGAGACAAATGGCCACCAATCTGAAATAGGGATAAAGTAAATATCCTCATTTAGCCTAATAAGAATGACTGATTTAATGATAGATACACAATAGAATACAATGTACGAACAGAACCTACAACAGGCCAGTTTTGAAATACCTGAAAAAAGTCTGGCTGCAAGAATGGACAAGGAGCAGAGCGAAAAATTCATCCAGCAATTCAATGAATTTACCGCTCTGCTCCTTGTCCATTCTTTGGGCTATGCCAGGTGATGAATGGGGTCATTCGTTCCAGCACAGGGGTAACACCTTGCCCAAAGTTGTGCCCACCAATGCCCAGGACCAGGTGAGGGCTACGGTCCTGTGAAAGTTAAATACCAAGGTAGCCCCTTGTTACCAACTCAGGGATGAGCCCCTGTGTGTACTGCTATATTTGGAGTTCTTCCAAAGATATTGTCCCTTGTCCTACACACTTGAACAGGTGTATGTGTTGCATTGGGAGGCAGAGCCTATGCCCATTCCACCAGTCAGTGCACCTCTCTTACCTCACTCCCAGTAACAGAATGGGATCCCACTGAGCACATTGCACGGACCTCATGCGTGCTGCACTTAACCCTTCTAGTTCCATACCAAGTGACCAGGTATTAGACCTCCGTCTCGCTAATCCGCTTCCTGTGACTGACGGAGACTGACAGCTGGGGAGAAAGCCGAATGCTGGTCCCCCGCACTACTGAAGAAGCTGCTCCCTGTTCATGTACCACACCAGTGACTGCTGACTGTCCTTCATTCTGGTTAATCATAGCAAATTCTTTGCAAGTTAACCTTCTGTGGTAGTGATGTTTCTCACATACCCCAATGTGCTAGTCCAGACCCAGGTTCCTTGTAGAAATATGCCAGGACCCCACATGCACCCCTTGAGTAACTTCAGACAACATGTACAACATATACAACATGTGACAACGTCATTTCCCTATCTAAACCTAACTATGGCTGCCCCAGGTTACCTGTATGGGTGTAGTATATTGGGAAAAGTCCAAATAGACTCGAACATAGGAGTTTATGTCCTTGGGAGCATTCAGATGGGTCAGGTTTCAGTAAGGCTCTTAGGACATAAGTCGGAGTCTCCGTATGTGCATCCTGAGCATGTTCTAGGTTCCCCACTTTTCCCCGTTCTAGGTCCTCACTCTCCAGGATCTGGGCCTCTTTTCTTAATATCACACAGGAAGGCTGGACCCCAGAGGAAAACCCGCAAACACACAAGGGAATATGGCACGAGAATTAACCCTTTCCCTCCCAACCTGGGCATCCAGGTAGACTGACTAACCAAGAGTAGGCAACCTGCCTACACATTCCTTCTAAATTTACTAAAATTCGAGCCAAGGGTGACGCTGTCAACACCACCCAGCTTGACTAAAGTCAATCGATGAAGCCGGCTATCGCAGGCTATGAGCTGTGATATAGAATTGATCGGGGCAGATGAAGATGATAAAATCACCTGATCACTTTTAAAGACAGCAAACGTGCTGGTAAACCCCCCCAATCCTGTTTTTAATTGTACACTGACTGCAGCACACACAAATATCTTCATACACTGCTGACATCTGTAAAATGTCAAGAATAAGAGAGTCAGTGCTGAAAGAAAGTAACTCCAGATTGCTTGAGTGAGAGTTACACCATCATTATACCCAATGGCTAGACATGTGCACAACAAAAAAATTAGTTTCTTTTCGTTTCGTTTTTTTCGTTTCCATCGATTCGTAACGATTCGTACATTCGTAAGTCGACGTTGTTCGGATTCGTAACGATTTGTACATTCGTAAGTCGTCAGTGTTTTTTATTCGTAACGATTCGTACATTCGTAAGAGTTATTTTTTTCGTTGATTCGTTTTTTCGTTAGTTTAATTTTCGGACTCATTCGTATTTATTCGTACATTCGTAACATTCGTAGATTCGTAATCGGAGCATAATTCATAATTTGATTTAATGTGTATGCTATTATTACATTTTAATAATTTACGAATCGAAAAAAAAAGTTACGAATCGAAAAAAAAAGTTACGAATCGAAAAAAAAGTTACGAATGTACGAATTTTTTTGTTCAATAGAGACACGGAAAATTACAAATCGAAAAAAAAAAAAAAAAGCTACGAATTGAAAAAAAAGTTACGAATCGAAAAAAAAAGTTACGAATCGAAAAAAAAGTTACGAATGTACACATTTTTTGGTTCAATAGAGACACGGAAAATTACAAATCGAAAAAAAAAAAAAAAGTTACGAATCGAAAAAAAAGTTACGAATCGAAAAAAAAAAAAGTTACGAATCGAAAAAAAAAAGCTAGGAATGTACAAATGTTTTGGTTCAATAGAGACACGGAAAATTACAAATCGCAAAAAAACAAAAAAAAAAAAAAAGTTACGAATCGAAAAAAAAAAGTTACGAATCGAAAAAAAAATTACGAATCGAAAAAAAAAGTTACGAATCGAAAAAAAAGTTACGAATGTACGAATTTTTTGGTTCAATCCATTCGAAGCACGTTTAGCAGCACCATTGTAAGGGACACGGAAAATTACCAATTCAACAAAAAAAAAAGTTACGAATGTACGAATTTTTTCCTTCGTTTTCGTTTTTCGGATTTTCTTCATTAGTACATTCGTTGTTTCTAATTATTTTTTTTCGGATTTTCGTTGTTTTTCGGATTCGTTCGATTCGAATGATTCGTTAATCGGATTCGTACATTTCGAACGATTCGTTATTCGGATTCGTACGATTCGAATGATTCGTTCATTCATACGAAAACGAACGAACGAAAATAACGGAAAAAAACGAAAAACGAAAAAAAACGAAACTAATTGCACATGTCTACCAATGGCCGAAGAAAGAAGTTGCCGGGTCAGACCAAAGATTCAGCAGCATTGATGGAGTGATGAGGAATGGGGACCTGTCATCACTGGAGAAGGACAAACTAGGACATTTATTTGCCATAATGTGCAAGTAAGCTGTTAGTAAAAAGTGGGAGAAAGGCACAAAGATATTTTACTTTGGAGTAGAAACCCAGAGAGCAACTACTTCTTATCACTCACCTTCCAACTCAACATATGGCAGAAAAATAGAACAGTAGGTAAAATGTGGAATATCTTTAGACCCCTTTCACACTGAGGCCTTTTTCAGGCGCTTTTGGGCTAAAAATAATGCCTGTAAAGCACCCTGCAGCCCCAGTGTGAGAGTCCGAGTGCTTTCACACTCGGGCGGTGGGTGCGCTTGCAGGACGTTATAAAAAGTCCTGCAAGCAGCATCTTTGGGACAGTGAAATGAATGGGCAGCGCTGCCAAAGCGCCTGAAAAGCGCTTCGGCAGCGCTGCCAAATCGCCTGAAAAGCGCTTCGGCAGCATCGCTTTTTGGGCGCTTTTACCCCTTTCTTCGGCCACTATCAGGTAGTTAAAAGCACCCCACTAGTGGCCGAATAGCGCCACTAAAATAACGGTAAAGAGCGAGTGTGAAAGGGCTCTTAATGTAAAAGTTCAGGGACTCTCCCCAAAGCGAAGGGAATTCCCTTTTAAATTCCCAATGGAAGATTTTCTTTTGATTCTTGTTTTATGGAAAACAAAACATTTGGAATTTTTTATTTTCCTTCCCAGTTCCAGTTAATATGGTATAAATAGAGTGAGAGATAATCTTCGTAGTAGAAACACAGACAGCAAAACTAAAACAAGAAAAAAAGGTTTTGGCTTTAAATATACTGTTAAGTGCATAGATCATCAATTCTTTATTGATTGTCATTAGAAGATCAATATTACAGCAGCAGGAGCCTTTGTCTATAAGGACAGTGAATGCTTTATATAAAATCCTATAGTTGGGTAAGGTAGATTACACCCTTCACCTGCCTGGTGACTGGATTCTTTTTCCAGGTAACAACATTTTTACCAAGTACAGAAAATATCTGTTGATCTTACAAGAAATGTAGTGTTTTTGTAATTTCCTATACCTTTTCAGGTGTATACTGTATAGCAGTCTTGTGACTTCTATGAGTGTCTGGTTAAATCTTGTAGGAGGAGTTTTCATTCCACTCTGATTGTTCTATAAGGCTGTAGGACCCCTGACCCTCTATATGGACAGTGCTGATTCACCCTTTGCTGATCACATGCACCTTTCCAAGAAAAAAATAATCTCTCTAGCAATACACACCAAACTGAGCATGTGCAGAGTGCCCCCAAGGCTCTGTACTATCAGGAGATGGATGGGGGGACTGTGGAAGAAGGGGAGGATCAGAGAAGACAGGATCGAACAGCCCTTTTACACAATGCAGGTGATTAACCCCTTAGGTTCCACAGTGAGTATAATAAGCATGCTTTACTGCATATACAGACTGATTTTACTGTTGCGGTTTTAGTAACACTTTAAGACCAACTACATGCAAGTGCTCTATTTAGAAGTTAATTTGAATTTTCCCAACAGAAGTCAGTAGTCTCTGCCCAAGGTGTCACTTTCTCACAGATGGATATACAGTACATTATGGGAGATCCATGGGGTAGGGGACTTATTAGTATTATTAACCACTTCCGCACCGCCCACCGTCGTTTTACGTAATGACTTTGAAGGAGGATATCGTTGTTATGGCAACAGCTAGCTGCCATAACCCCAGTATCCTCGTCTTCAGCAGGCGGTCTGCTATAAGATAAAAGTGGTCTCTGCGGCGGATTCACCGCAAGATCACTTTTATTGGCAGTGGGAGAGGGGCCCCCTCCCGCCACGTTCTGGTGCCCTCCGCCGCTTACCGGAGCCGTCGGCAGTGGCATAGGCAATCGCGTCTGTCCCTTGTCTGGGTACCGAAGATGGCCCCCACCCGTCTCCATAGCACTGCAGGGTGGAAGTGACGTCAAAACGTCACTTCCGCCCATAGCTCTTAAAGGGACATTTTTTATTACATTTTTTAAATGACACATTTTTATTTTTTATTTTTTTTTATTGCATTTTAAAGTAAATATGAGACTTGAGGTCTTGAGGACTTTTTGACCCCAGATCTCATATTTAAGAGGACCTGTCATGCTTTTTTTCTATTACAAGGGATGTTCACATTCCTTGTAATAGGAATAAAAGTGACATACTGTATTTTCTGGCGTATAAGACTACCTTTTACACCAAAATTACACTTACACAAAAGCTGTGAAGAAGCCGGGTGAAGAAGCCATCAGATGGATATCAGTCCGCCGGGCACTCTATAAAATTGTAATATGTATACAGTATGCGCCACTCAGCCAATCCCAGCGGGCGATGCACTCTGATGAATACAGAGCCTGCTAAGCCTGCTAAGCCTGCTTGGATTGGGTAACAACCTCTGCCAATCCGAGCAGGCTACATGAGTCAGAGCGGCACGGGCTGATGTCACAGCCTCTGCCAATCCGAGCAGGCTTTGTATCCATTAACTGATTAGTAAAATACAATGTCTGCCATGATTGGCTCAGCGGTGCACACTGTCTGCACACTGTATTCTGAAGTGTACCTGGCGCTACTGTACTAACACAGCATCATATACTGTGTGTACTTGGTGCTCTACATATTAACAAAGCATCTTGTACTGCACATCCAGCTCCAGATCTCCCGTAAAATACAAGTATGAATTATGGTGCTTTGGAGGAGAGGATTCATTGTTGCTGCCTACCAATTGTGGGATCTCTGGGACTTGTAGTTCACCAGTTTCCTTTTTCTGATGTTAAGTCTGATGTTTTTTTTTTTTGTTGTTTCTGATGGTTTTTTGTAAATGGTGTTGCCTCGAAAGGGGGGTAGTCTTATATGGCGAGTATAGCCCCAAACCTAAGTTTTCACTGGAAAAATAGGGGGTCGTCTTATACACCCAGCCGTCTTATACGCCGGCAAATATGGTAATTAAACATTTTTTTTAAAAAATGTAAAAATGTAAAAAAAATAAAAAATAAAAAAGAAAAGGTAAAATAAATAAGACATTTTTTTCTAAACGCGCCCCATCCCAACGAGCTTGCATGCAGAAGTGAACGCATATGTGACTAGCGCCCGCATATGGAAACAGTGTTCAAACCCCTCATGTGAGGCATCGCCGCGATCAGTAGAGCGAGAGCAATAATTCTAGTCCTAGACCTCCTCTGTAACTTAAAACATGCAACCTGTAGAATTTTTTAAACGTCGCCTAAGTAGATTTTTGAGGGTAAAAGTTTGTCGCCATTCCACAAGCGGGCGCAATTTTGAAGTGTGACATGTTGGGTATCAATTTACTCTGCGTAACATTATCTTTCACAATATAATTTATTTCATTCAAAAAAGTGTATTTTTTCCAAAAAAAGTGCGCTTGTAAGACCGCTGCGCAAATACGGTGTGAAAAAAGTAGTGCAACGATCGCCATTTTATTCTCTAGGGTGTTAGAAAAAAAAGTATAATGTTTGGGGGTTCTAAGTAATTTTCTAGCAAAAAAAAAATGTTTTTAACTTGTAAAAAACAAATCTCGGTCTTTAAGTGGTTAAGTTAAGGCCTTAAGTTCTTAGGTTTGGGGGTTACCAGAAATAACAAGAAATTGTATTGCAATTAAAATACAATACCAAGAAAATAAAATAATTTTTTTAGAACTCAAAGAATATTAACAACAAAATGGCATAAATCCCTGGTATCCTTTAATGGAATTCCACGGAACATGCTCCTGTAATTGATGCGGAAAATTAAAACATTTCGAGGAACATTTTTCATTCTGTTCTGTTTCATTTTACCTTTCTGCTTCCAAATCAAGTGCCTAAAAACATTGCTTCTAAAAAAGGATTTAGCCAACATTTATACACTTTTGTTACCCTAATGAAAAACAGGGAAATTGGACTTTATTTAATCAGGCAAGCAGCTATTTGAGTGCACTAACCCAAAGAAACTAGCAGGAAATCATCTCTCATTGTTCTGTTCCGCTACAGGAAAACTATATTGTTTTTTTTTTTTACTTTTCTTTTATATTTACAAGTTTATACATTGTTTTATATACTTTTCAAATCATCTTTACAAAACCTCTATTTTACAAATAAACATTTACAGTGCCTTGAAAAAGTATTCATGAGCCTTGAAATTTTCCACATTTTGTCATGTTACATCTAAAAACGTAAATGTATTATATTGGAATTTTATGTGATAGACCAACGCAAAGTGGCAAATAATTATGAAGTGGAAAGAAAATGATAAATGGTTTTCCAAATTTTTTACAACTAAGTATGTGAAAAGTTTGGCGTGCATTTGTATTCAGCCCCCTTTACTCTGATACCCCTAACTAAAATCTGGAACCAATTGCCTTCAGAAGTCATCTAATTGGTAAATAGAGTCCATCTATGTGTAATTTAATCTCAGTATAATACAGCTGTTCTGTGAAGCCCTCAGGTGTTTGTTAGAGAACCTTGGTGAACAAACCAGACAGCACCATGAAGGCCAAGGAACAAGCCAGACAGGTCAGGGATAAATTTGTGGAGAAGTTTAAAGCAGGGTTAGGTTATAAAAAATAACTTTTTCACATTGTCTTTCCAATCAGGTCCGCCTGTCAGTTTTTCAGGTGAACTGATCAGAAGTTCCATGCAGCTCTATGGACAGGCAGCTGTAAGTGGACTACCTCTATGGGCAGCCAAATATAAATGGACTCTGGTGTCAATTTACATCAGGCTACCTCAAAGCCCATCCTGGTCCAAAAAACAAAAAAAGGACTGTGTCTTTTTTCACTTTTCTGAACCTATACACAACAACACAGAGGCAGCCTGATATAAGCGGACACCAAGTGACACCTGATATAAGCGGACACCTACATATTTTGTATATGTAGCGCCACCCCTGTAGGGACCACTGGAAGATGACTGTCCCCAGAGGTTGCTCTAACCTTGCAAGCCTCCAGACACCTCTGACACCATGAGTTCTGACATAATTCAAAGACAGAATACAAATGCAAAAGATATCAAAGAAACAACAGAGATTGCAAATGGATATTTTATTCAATATTCTTGGGTTACCAAAGGAAAGGAGAATGTAAAATGTGGGTATTCCCTAAATTGCAACTTTAGAATAAACATAATTACAGATATATGCAATGAAATGGCAATAACAGTGAACCTGGTGGTAAAAGCCAATAAATCTTAAGGGAACCTATGACTTCAGGTACAAGAGGGGGGAGAAAATACTTTTTGTCAGTCAGCTCATTCTAAGCCCTGAAGCCACAGGTGAAAAGAAACAACAAAACACAATATGTAAAACCTGAGTAAGAGTTCCCCTTTAGGATAAACAGGTGCTGTAGGTTGATTCCTTTGCATGGAGAAGTCTTTGAAATAAGGTTGTCCGAAATATTCAGCTAGCTATGAAGGGGTTCAAAGTTGTTTCTGTGCAATGGTAACCAGCAAAGGTAAATAGAATAAGCAAGGTGCTTCCCAGCGAAAGAATGTAGAGGAAAGGGGGGTGTGGAAGCGCCAACTGTAATAGTCCTATTATGTAATTAAATACAAATACACTTACTAGTTCCCAGGGTGGGGATGCCCTTCAAAGGTGGAGGTGTCCTGGGGTGTACTGGTGCTGCACTGCCGGTTATGGTCACGTTCCTTCGGCCGTCGAGATGTTGAATCCAGTCATAGGCAATTCTGCAGCGTCCACTGGATGGAAAAGCTCCACGCTAACCACTCTGGAGAGCGGAAGCGGAAGTGACGTCACCAATGCATGGCTGGCATCCAGGCAAGGAATAGGGATAGTACAGGCTACGCGCTCGGGGCTCACAGCTCCTTCTACTGGCCTGTTTGCTCTCAGGAGGAGAGCAGTTTAAATACATGTGAAGGCGGCCTGGTTTAAGGATATGGGCTGAAGGTCCTCGTGCTGTGGAACCATAACAGCCAGCAGACCCACACGTTTCCAAAAAGCACAAAAATAAAAATAAAAAATATAAATAAAAAGTGGAATAAAATTGAGAATCAATTATTTAATGCGGAATATGAACAATAAATGTAGATAACATTTTTTTTTTAAATAAAAATAAAAGAACAAAAATAAAAATGAGAATGGAGAAAATTGTTGGATTGATTAAAAAGAACTATTACGTTAAGAGATTGATAGGCAATGGAACACATTATTAAGGGATAAGCTCAGAAAGGGACATGAAAAAAGGGGGGAAAGTAGGAAGGGGTATTTTGGCAAAGGGAGTTACTTACTAAGTATGTGAGGGGGCTTCGTCCCCCAAGTAACTCGATGTCATAGGTCAAGTAACAAGTAACCATAGGAGAGATCCTTCGCTGTAAGACACCAAAAAATATATAGAAATTAAAAAGGAGGGGAGGGGACAAAACTACAATAAAGAATATGTTTCTATTTCTTCATTGATTCCCCCCCCCCCCCCGGCGAGAGAGTACCCAATAAATATGTTTCCCAGCGAAAGGTCTTTGATGTAGAAAAGGGTGGAGTAACGATGTCTACATGCAGTGTCTCTGAATGTAATATTAACAGTGAGCTTCTGCTCGCTCACTAATCCTGGGAATGCAACCTGATGACTCAGGGATTCAGCGACGTCTGCGTGGGCGTAGGTGTAAGTGGCCCTGAATAGCCACGCTGCCAAAGAGAGGCTGATGTCTAAGGATTTTCCTCCAAGGGATAAGGCTCACTCAAAGAAAAGCCCTCCACACCATCCAGGCCGCGGCGCTCACACCAGCCAGGGGAGCATAGCCTCTCGCTCCTTCAGCTGTAGATTCCATGTCCCAAGAGAGCGAGACCCTCTCCGGACAGTTCTATTTATCTGCTCACCCAGAATTCTTTCTCTCTCCAGCCAGCTGGAACTTGTAGTTTGCAGCAGCTTTAGATCCATTGAAATCCTGGCTTTCCGGGACTACATGTCCCACGATCCCCTGCTTTCAGTAATGGTCTCTCTCTCCCTGCAATCAGGAAATTATGTCATAATCCCCATGCTGGGCACTAGCAGAAACAAAGATCAATGCAATCTTCATTAAGGAATAAACCACAATGGCAAAAATGATATACCCACCATTTGGCTACATCTATACACCAATACACACATTTTCTTTATTAAAAAATTCAATAAGTAATTTGATTAATCTACAAATAATCTAACAATATTCTTCCCAAATCTAATTAAACTTTATCTTTGGAAAAAAAAAAAAAATATGCATTACCTGTCTTTTCTACAGTTTCATACCAAACGTGACAGGCTCTCTTTAAATGAAAGGCCACTACCTCTAAAACATCAATTCAGAAGTGACAACGAGAAACTTGTTAGGAAAGGTGACATTATAAGGAAGATGTTTCACGATTCTGATAGTGTTTTTCCAGGTACATCTGTGTGGATGATGAAATATGGGTCAGAGTAAATATTGACTCATCTTACAATCTGGGAACATCTGTGTTTTCTACAGATAATTAGATTTTATATAATATTCTGATATGTCTGATAGAAAAAGGATGACGGGCGACAGATCATTGCAAAAAAACTCTGTCAGCTGAGATACATTCTGAATTTACGATGAAGGTTTTTTGTGTTCTACATCAAATTATTGTTATGTTTACTGTGTTTACTGAATTCCTTGAATTTTAATTGTAGATAGAGCATTTCGGCAAATCACAACGCTGCTTGGCAGTAATTGATACGTTTTATATGGAAGATGACAGCATGTCATTGAGTTCAGACAGTTATAATGAATTCTGTTTTTATTTAGAACCCTTTTTGTGCCGTACATCAAAATGTTGCTGGAGCTGATGCACTGTATTTAATGAACTTCAAGACTTTAATTGCTGTTTAAATTTTGGAGCCAATCAAAGCTTAGCCTGGCAGTAAAACGGCTGTGAAAATTTCATATAAACCAGCAATATACAGAAGATGTTGGTTATGAACAGTGAACCGGGATTTGTAATTGAAGTTAAAGTCATAAAACACACTTAGCCTTTTGTATCAAAGTTAAAAGAGGCCCTGCTGTGAATGCTGTACTAGTAATCCTACTTCTGTAGTAAAATCTATCCTCAGTGATAATGCACGGAGCATTTGAAGGTACTAAATGGTCAAACAAATCCAGTCTGCTTTGTTGACCCTCACAATGAGTGCTATTAGTGTGGCTTTTAACCCATACAGTATTATACATGCATACATGTCATATATTGTAAAGCCTACCTTCTTATTAAAGCAGCATTAAACTAATCCCCCCACCCAAGTGTTTTTTTACATGTATTGTCAGGTATCTTCAAAATACATACTAACCTACACAGCACTGGAATCCGCTGTTTGGGTGACATAGCCTGGGTCCTGCTATACCATATTGGTCCTTTTCTGCTGGCTGCCTCTTCCAGGTTTTGGATGATGCAGCGGGCTCACCCTCAGGCCACTTTGTGTCCCTGGTTCTGCATCCTCCTGAGAAATTAGGACTAGGGACACCTCATTCTGACCAGGCTACAATGGCATTGGGGGAGCAGGGCCATAAAAAAAAACTTTATAAAAAAAATTACAAACAGAAAAAAAAAAACACACTTGGGATTGCTGAAGGGGAGGAGGGTTTGAAAGGAACAAACTGAATTGTTGGAGTTAAAGCTGAATTCCAGCTTTCATTTTTACTAGAACTGAACTGAATGGCCATTTACTAGATCATACCTCTGTACAATGTTGCTCTGTTGTATGCAGATCCCCTGATATTCTGGGTTTAGTTGTGGCTTTGTGTCATGTGACACTCTGTATATCCTGCTGATAGACTCTGTCCCTTCCACAGCTACTTCCTGTAGCAGATAGAGTCTGTAACACTCCCCTTTGTAGTATTTCAGAATCTGTTAATGATGTAATTTCCCTCACAGCTCTGATGGTGGGTGGCATTGAATACATCCTAATTAGCATCAATTTAATCTTGCCCAGTTCTATATGTCGACCAGTGTGAACAGGGAGAGTCCCACCCCTGAGATCCTGCCCACACAGAGCTCTGCTCTCTGTGAAGTGGTTAATTTACACATGAAGGAAACACTTTCATAATACCCTCCCATAGCCCTTCCTCAGTAGTCTTGCAGTACGCCATTTTTCTTTGACATGTTGCAAGACAGGAATGACACAGGAGGAGGTATGACACGTTTACACCTTTCACCACCCACATGAAGGCCCAGAAACACCCACAGTAACCCTAAGACCCACACACATCAACTCCCAAAACTGGTACAAGTGACTCCCATAGCCCACCCGGAAACTACAGAGGCTCAAAGGATCATGGGAGATGTAGTATCAAGACTGGCAAGGGAAGGAAACAGGAAGTCAGAGAACTTTGAAGTTCAGACAGGAAGAGGAGTGACAACACAGACACAGAAACCTATTATGTACAGCTAAAGGAGGTAAGATACACATAAACTGACAGTGGGGCTGTGAATCATGTACACGCACAATGCATCTGTTGTTGTGGGGAAAAAAAGCTAGTGTTCTTCTTTAAGTCCTGCTTTATAGAGTTAGCAACTCACCATTTTTTTTTTTTATTCCACAATATTTTATTAGTAGAAAAAAAAGTGAAGGTGTTGGTACAACCCCTTAGCAGGTACAATAAAGGGTAAAACAGTTGTGGTCAGAACAGATATGGGTATATAACTAAGCCGAAAATCAAGTCTAAAAGTCAACAAAACAAATGTTAGTTAAGACATAAGGTTTGGTTGCATTGGAACCGTTAATTTTCATTATTAGCTACAATAACAAGCCCTCTGTCTAGTGCAAAATTGGATTGAGGTTTGTATCATGTATAAAATTGGGTATTTAAGAGTTGGTATAATAACCACAGACATTAGGTGTGATATTTTGTCTATGTAACACGTGATCTGATCTGGTCACTTTTCGATGCTTTATGATATAGAGCTCCAGTAGCTGCATAAGGTGGTAGAAGATGTAAACCATAGGCGAAAAAGAAAGGGAGAAGAACAAAGGGGGGGGGGGGGGGTGGGGAGGAAGTTGTGTAGGAGAGGAGGAGGGGGAGTGTGATTCACCTCCCAGTCTCCACCAATTATCACCAAGATTTGATGAAATACGGATAAAGCAGCCAAGTCCAAAAGCTCTAGACTTGTAATTAGATGTCTCGAGAGGGGGCCTCCCTCACTTTTCCCTTGTTTAACCACTTCAATACCAGACACTTATACACCTTCCTGCACAAGCCAATTTTCAGCTTTCAGCGCTGTCACAAATTGAATGACAATTGCACGGTCATGCTAGACTGTACCCAAACACATTTTTATCTGTTCATCAAAAGGGGGCGATGGACCCCGTCTGGGCTCGGAACAGCCCTCACAAAGGTCCCCACGACAGCCCCCATGGTGCAACCACAGAAAAACTTGGAGCAGGTATGTGGATGCAAATATCTGTGGCGTTGTTAGTCCTCAAGGGCAAAGTCTGCAGATGGGGTCCATCGCCCTTTTGATGGACAGATAGCGGCAATTTCACTTTCTTACGAAATTTTGATTTTGATTTTAAAGTACCTATATAAAATCCGTTACAATCCAATGGTGAATGTATTTGTACTCTCTCCTATAATGCCTCTGAGGAAGGGATATTTTTCCTGAAACATGTCAGGCCAAAGGAGAAAATCTATGTTCATTGGAATTTGTAATAACTCATTATGAACATTTTTTCTGTCTTACAAATGTACTGTACAAACTGTTGACATGTTTGTCACTACACATGTGTTTTAAAACAAAATAACTTTTCTAAAAAAAATTACATTTTATGATATATGATTTGTGTTCTGTTTGCCCATAAAGTCACAATGTACTGGGGGGTACTTGTGACCCTTTTAGGGTCCCTTTACAATATATGTCTGGGATGTTGGCAACATCTTTAGTGAGAATTGAATAATTCTCTTTGTGGTTCCCCACCTATACTTACTGTACAGACGTAACCATCCTGGTAGAGGCCGGGTGTGCTTCCTCATGTCAGAGACTCCAGCAAGGAGAACATTAAGCAGCACAGTAGTGATGTCACCAAAGGTCACTCCAACTCTTACAAGCCTAGCAGTCAGAGGCAGCAGTGCCTTGAATCTTACACTGCAGAAATACAGCTATGTGACTGTAGGTACAGCAGTGCCTAGAGATCCTCAAATACCAGGAAGTGTACTGCAATTTTTCAGGAAGAATTTCGGATAAAACTGTAGCTTTTTTCAATGTACTGCTTAGATACAATTGACATTTCTAAGTTTTCCATATTACATAGGAATATTTCACTTTTCTGGTTGTTCCGCTGAAGCTTTGGCTTCAGTGCTTTCTGAGTTGTCCAGGAAAAGAATTTTGCTATTTTCTGACACTCATTTTTCATCATGCTTGTTCTGGGTCTGGGACTCAAAAGCACTTGAATCAGACACAGCCAGGCAGTTAGAATTTTCATTAGGTGGCTAGCAATGGAGGCCCTTGTGGCAGTGTCTTTTTAACACTCAACCCTGTGTTACCCGTGTACTATATTGGAGATTTAATATCTCTCAGATATGATTTGGGTTAAATGAGAGTTCTTTGACCATGAGTGAAAGCTTTAACAGAATAACAACATTTATTGGCGAGTAGTTGAAAGTCTACCTAATACACAACCATCTATCTATAGTCTACACCAAGGAAGAAAATATTAAGTTAAAATAAGAGAATTAGCTGAAGGAATACAGAGTATATTCCTTAAAACATTAATCTACAAACATATTTAGTTATAAGTAAAATGCAGACCTTTCCCATAATTACCCTTTTCATCAAGGTTCCATTCTGATGGCTGCTCTCCCATAAAGTGTGTGTTTCCTTCCCATCTAGTCTGTGTATATCATTACAGGCTGATGCCTCATTGGTTGGCATAGCGTGGTGCTGATGGGTGAGTTTCCCTATTCCTGGTTAAGGACTGGCTACATCTCCAATCCCTATACTTTGCATAAGTCAGCCCCCTTTAATGCAAGTCCTTGTGACTATTCTGAGCAGAAGATTAACTTCTATTTTCCCAGGAAGTTAAGAATTGATTACGGGTTGGCCTCCCTCCATTGCATATCCCAGCATGGGATCCTTTATAGCGAGTATGTGTAAAACAATGAGGTTTGGAACCCATTTTTTGTATACACAAGCCTAGGCACCGACTTATCTGGCCTACCAGAGATTTCTGTGAAGATAATATGTTTCGGCCTACATAGATACAAGCTAAATGAAATATATTCATAATTACAATATTTTACAGCTATTAATGGAGATTTCACATAAACTCATCAGGCAACACCTGTTAGTCAGCCACCAAAACCTAATTAAACCCTGCTTCTAATATTCCAATAAAAACAGAGGACTCATCATTCATATATTTGCCAACATATGGGAAAAGCACCCATATAAAAGCATCTCTGTATGGTGTGGTTTATATTCTAACTTATAAATGCAACCAAATTGGAGTTACATAAAAAAAGTATTAAACTGAGGCATCATATACTGTAATAACCAGAACTCGCTTAAGGCAGCTGCAGACCGTTCATATTTACACACTGTACAAAAAAGAACTAAGAATACCAGCTCAGCTATGAAAGAGTGTTACCTGTATCCAAGAAATTGCCATTTTGACAGTGATGTTTTTATCCTTTCTAGAGGAAGCAACTGACTGCAAAAAGGCTCTCTTCTTTCCGTCTTAATGCTTGGGGGAGAGAGTAAAAATGGGAGAAGAAAGAAAGAAGAAAGAGGAAAAAAGAGAGAGATAAAGAGAGAGAGAGACAGAGAAATAATGTTCTGGCAGCCTGGTAAATGAAAAAGCTTACATTTTCTGTAGCTGGACACCAACACAAAAAAACCTCCATTTGAGTCTGTTTGTACTTCAAGGAACAGTGAAGCAAGACTGCCATCATCATAGCATCCAATACAACATGAAGCCAATGGGGGCTATACTGCCAAAGCCACTCAATAATGAAACCATTCCGGAGACATGCCAGATACCTTTTGCTATTTTCCCTATGACTTGGTTATACCAAAAAATTTGAACAAAATGCTAAAAAAATATGTTGTCTGCATTATCTTTGTTGAAAGAAGCAACAGCAAGTAGCTTTCTACAATGTGAGCTATATATATATATATATATATATATATATATATATATATATATATATATATATACACATTATACTTATTTATTAGAGCAGGTGGCACTGCAGTGTTATAGTGTGTCCTATGGTAATGTACTAGTATATTCCTGCTTCCTGTTCATGTTTCTCCATGCTGTAAGACATGTAATATACAGTATCTCACAAAAGTGAGTACACCCCTCACATTTTTTGTAAATATTTTATTATATCTTTTTATGTGACAACACTGAAGTAATTACACTTTGCTAAAATTTCAAATAGTGAGTGTACAGCTTGTATAACAGTGTACATTTGCTGTCCCCTCAAAATAACTCAGCACACAGCTATTAATGTCTAAACCGCTGGCAACAAAAGTGAATAAACCCCTAAGTGAAAATGTCCATATTGGGCCCAAAGTGTCAATATTTGGTGTGGCCACCATTATTTTCCAACACTGCCTTAACCTTCTTGGGTCTTCACATGTTGCCACTGGAGTCCTCTTCCACTCCTCCATGATGACATCACGGAGCTGGTGGATGTTAGAGACCTTGCGCTCCTCCACCTTCCTTTTGAGGATGCCCCACAGATGCTCAATAGGGTTTAGGTCTGACGACTTGCTTGGCCAGTCCATCACCTTTAACCTCAGCTTCTTTAGCAAGGCAGTGGTCGTCTTGGAGGTGTGTTTGGGGTCGTTATCATGTTGGAATGCTGCCCTGCGGCACAGTCTCTGAAGGGAGGGGATCATGCTCTGCTTCAGTATGTCACAGTACATGTTGGCATTTCTGGTTCCCTCAATGAACTGTAGCTCCCCAGTGCAGGCAGCACTCATGCAGCCCCAGACCATGACACTCCCACCACCATGCTTGACTGTAGGCAAGACACACTTGTCTTTGTACTCCTCACCTGGTTGCCGCCACACACGCTTGACACCATCTGAACCAAATAAGTTTATCTTGGTCTCATCAGACCACAGGACATGGTTCCAGTAATTGATGTCCTTAGTCTGCTGGCTGCCTAAACGAGCCCATCTTTCAGGATACCTATTGCAGAATTCTCTTCTGCTGAATACCCCTTCCATTTAGTAAGGATTTGATTTAGCCTACCTCTCCTCCGGCAATCCACGATGGCTTCAACTTCAAATTTCGTTTCACTCCCGACCGACACTGGATAAACATATTTGCAGTGTCCATGGCGGAGGGTGTGCCTATCATAGGCAAAAAGTGTGCCATCTTGGATAATTGGTCCACAACTACGAAGATCTGGGTTGCCTTGCAGCCCTTGGAGTTGTCTGGCTGTGATGTCCTGGCTCCGCCCATTTGTGCGTCATGTGGGACGCAGCTCTGCCCCTTGGGGCATGGTCACGCTGCGTGCCATGCTCCTGGGGGTCAGTTTTGGAACGCACGCCAGCCGCGGGGCGACGTGGTTGATACCCTCAAGAGATATTTAAGGTGCTCTCCTGAGCTTGTTCTGTAACCTCCATACGCAATTTGTTAGGGTGTTTTTCACCACCTTCCAGGGGATGTTCCAACTCATGATTTCCTTCGTTAAGTAATGATGTGATGTTCTTTTCTGATGACTTCCTTTGGATGGCCAGCATATTTGTTTTGCATAGGGCCATTTGTATTAGGGTATAGGACAAATACACAGATTTTTGTCTTTGATTAACAAGCCCATATGTGTATTATGATTTTCATAGTTACATCTATATATACTTCCATGCCCTGCTTACCATAGAAATCATGTTTCATATGCTTTTCTCTATTATGCTTTTCTGGTCATTAAGGCATATACCGGCCAGTTTAAAACTCCCCCCCTGCTGATAATTGATATTTAGGTAGGTTTAGGTAGATATTTAAGTAGCATTTTTGCTGTGTTTTTACATTTTAAATATTGTTTCATATCACTTATACATATACCTGCTTTTTTGCTCAGCAGCCACACCACTTAGACTATAAGGACCTCTTTGCTGCACATCAGCCCTGCTGGGCTCGTTCCATTTTTCTAACCTAGCTGGGCATCCTTCTGTTGAGCCCCAGTGATGGTGAGTGGTTTTGGCGCATGGATTACCCATGGCTGGATCTGGCTGTTTAAAATTTGCATACTCTATGTGGCTAATATGCAATTTTTTTCATCGTCAACATGTAAGTCTGTTTTTGGGCTTGGTTCCATAATAGATAAAGGCCATACTGTTCATGTCTTGATATGCTGTATTTGTTTAAAATGTATCTATTTGCATTTCTAGTATGAATGCTTTCATCCATTGATACACCCAAGAAGAAGTAAGCAATTTCTGAAACGTGTTGGGTGTGGAGCCTGCACTCCATCTCTACTATCTGGTGTCCTAGGACCCCTTACAGCCTCTTGCTATTGTGTCATGTATATGTGTAATTGTATTAGCCATGTTTTCCTTATCAATTATCTATTGTTCGTCATTTATTTTTTAATTAAATATATGTATATACTATAATACATTTCTATTTTTATACTTATCACATATACTGTTTGTAGGTGATATATCACCACCAGGGCCTTTAAAATCCCACAAGGGGTAACCTTGCTCTCTGTATATTGTACACAGGGATGTTGGCCCACTAGTAGTCCTCTCTATCTCAACTTTTTTCTGTAAACTATTTGAGGGGATGATAAGGGACCATATCCAAGAATTTGCTGATGCAAACAGTATCATTAGCAGTAATTAGCATGGGTTTACGAAAGGTTGCTCTTGCCAAACCAACCTATTAACATTCTACGAGGAAGTGAGCTGCCATCTAGGTAAAGGAAGGCCAGTGGATGTGGTGTATCTGGATTTTGCAAAAGCATTTGATACAGTCCCCCACAAACGCTTAATCTACAACCTGAGGTCTGTAGGCATGGACCATAAGGTTTGTTCTTGGATAGAAAACTGGCTACGGGGACGTGACCAACGTCCTGTGATAAATAACGTATACTCAGGTCTAGAGTGGTTATTGGGGTACCCCAAGGCTCTGTCCTGGGACCAATTCTGTTTAATTTAATAATAAGTGATATAGAGGGTGAGATAAATAGCTCGATCTCAGTGTTTGCTGACAACACAAAAATATGCAGGGCAATAACAACACAGCAGGATATAGAAACTTTACAAGGGGACCCCAATAAATTAATGGAGTGGGCTACTACGTGGCAAATGATGTCTAACATTGAAAAATATAAGGGTAAAAATATAAACGCAAGTTACTCATAAGGGGAGAACCCCTAGGGGCTTCCAGGATGGAGAATGGGTCCTAGTAGAAGACAGACTGAGCAATAGCATTGCAGTGTCAAGCTGTGGCTGCCAAAGCCCAGCAGAATAGTAGCATGCATTAAAAAGGGAATTTATTCCAGAGATAAAACGATTATTCTACCACATTATAAAACTCTGGTTCGGCCACATCTGGAGTATTTCGTTCAGTTCTGGTCACCAATCCTCAGAAGGGATGTGCTGGAGAGAGTCCAGAGGAGGCAAAACTAAATTAATATGGGGACTGGAGGACCTCAATTATGAGGAACGACTACAAGAGCTACATTTTTTCTCCCTGGAGAGGAGACGCTTGAGAGGCGATATGATAGCGATTTACAAATATCTCAACGGTGATCCCAGCGTAAGTATGAAACTTTTCAGCCCCAGGGAGTGTAAGAGGACACAGGGTCAGATGATGAGACAAGGAAAAAAAGCAGTTTAACCTTAAGCTGTGTAGGGGGTTTTTCACTGTCAGGGCGGTAAGGATTTGGAACTCTCTTCCACAATCGGTGGTGTCATCAGGAAGTATGGATAGTTTTAAAAAGACTCTTGGATGGGCATCTTAGCGAAAACAATATACAGGGATATGGGAAATTATTTTTCTACACACACATACTTACACAGCTTGAACCGGATGGACTGTTGTCTTTATTCAACCTTACCAACTATGTAACTATGTAACTATGCATCCAGTAACCCTGGATAACAGGAAAGGACCACATTAGATGGTAAAAAGTGCCACTGGTACCATCACATCTGGGGCAGGCCAGGATATAGTTTGGCAAATACTTAGATAAACATATAGGCGTTAACTAGGATCTAAGTTCTGCAATTGAATTTTAAGAGTAATAGTGCAAAGTACTATAATTGGAAGTCCCACTAAAATGTGATAATTGAATTATGAGTCCAAAGTGCTGGAAATCTGGATCTCAAGTCATGGGACATCTTTATGTGAGCATCTATTTACAAAGAGAAGCCCAGCAGTTGTTTTATGCAGGCATGTCCATCCTCCCTGTAAAAGGTAGTTTAATTGTCATTTCATAATCATGAGTGACATATCGTAAGGTATTTAGTACAATGCCTTAATAGTTCAACACTGATGAGATTCATCAAAGAAACAAATAACGTGTAGTTACATGGCCAATTAAAGATAAGAAAACTATTACAAATCCAGAAAGGTAATAAACACGTTGGAGAAAGTAATTAACATTTAGGGAAGATTGTGATCGGTTGGGTAATTAGCATACAGAATGAAAATAAGGGAACATTTTCCTAAAAAAAAAAAATAGGTTGACCACAGTTCTCAAATTATGTTCTAGAATAGAATAGAGGCAAATGATCTGTGTAGCGATTTTGTACACAGAGAGAAGTCTTTTTGCAATATGCTTTATGTATTACCTGTTTATATTGCAGGCACATTTATTTAATTATTATGACTATTATTGCAGCCCACAGTTTTGCTTTGAGTCTGTACTTTTGTAGACTAGAAAAGTCATCAACATTTTTCAAGGTTCTTTGTGTCACAAATAGCATGTTGCAGAATACAAGAGCCTGTGTTCCGTCAGGTTAGGTGACAGATTTTGTAACGGAAGTGACGTTCCGTCATGGCCATCCTGGTACTCCCCGCACTCAGCCACACTAAGCCTACAGTCTGAAGTCGCCAAGTGGACATCTTTTTACAACCACCGAAATCTTGCATTTTACACTTATTTTTTACCACTAAACTGAGCTTATATCGTGAAATACAGTATTTAGAACTCTGTGACACTGTTTTGATGTTGATTTTTAAAAGCAGAGGCAAGCCTGCTGATTGCACACGTTTGCTAATCTGACAGAAGACAGCTGCTTTTTTCTGCTCTCAATCCAACATTTGCAGTGATACCTCACACGTGTTGTGCAATCACAGTTTACATATGCGTGCTGGATCTATGTGCATGTTTGCATTTGCGTGTGGGCACAGGCAGACGGGATGTTTTAAAAAATTTTAAGTATTTTTTTATTTATTTTGTTTAGATTTTTCTTTACACTTTTTTATTTTTTTCATTTAACTTTATTGCTATCACAAGGGGTGAACAAGACCCCTTAGCTTTGGGCAGTGACAGGTCCTCTTTATGGAGAAATCAGAAGTCTATTAGAGCCTTGATCCTCCCTCTGAGCTTCAAGGTAGCTGATCAGTCAGAGATCTGGGGCCTTCCAAGCCCTGGAAACGTGAGCGGGTAGCTGTAAAGCCACTCGGATCACGTTTACTAGGGAGACGATTGCTGGCCGTAAAAATCAATACCAGGATTATGGCTATATGTTATCTCTCCTTGAGCTGAAGGATAGATTTGATGAAGAAGCTGTGGGTGAGCTCTACGAGTCGTGTGTAGTATCAGATGAATCCACTATAGGGAGCTATTTGATTCAAGGAGAGATAACATATTCCACTGAGCACTATGATCAGAGGCAAGAGGAGCATTGTCTCCATATGATGGCTGGATGATCCCCTCATCTACCCAACACTGAGGAGTGACCATGTATGGAGCAGATGAAACATATGAGCCTTTTTTGACCCCCATAACAGGTGGTCAATACTCTCTGGTAAGAGTACATCTTAACATGTGGTGGTGGTTTATTCACAAGGTGGAGGAACCGAATTTGATGTTGATAGGAATTATAGACCTGTTGCTTTCCGCAGGCATAGCACCCACTGATTGCAGGCCAATCACTCTTCAGAGAGCACTGCACAAGTGAACAAGGCCTTATTTTGACACTGGGACTGGTGCGGGGATGACTGGGGACACTGACTGCCTGCACTGGTTTGGTGACATTGTATTGCTGTGGTGGTGATCATTTACAACGAATGGCTGCTCTGATGACACTGTATTTCAGTAAAGCCAGCTATTGCCTCTGCAATGGCTGGCAGCACTGACAAACAGAGATATCAAAGCAGCCAATCATTGTACATGATCATCGCTAAAGCAGTACAATGTCACCGTGGTGCCACTGCACTTGCTCTGTCACCAGAGTAGTGCAGTGTCTCTATGGTGTCATTGTACTGCTGTGGCTATTTATTAGATACAATGGCTGCTGAATTGTTAGACGATGCTCCTGGCTCCTCTTCTTCTTTGTGTGCCCCCATAAGAAACCGCTTCCTATTGTGGCACATTTGCAGGCTCAATTCCGAGCTGCGCTATCTGGACACAGACAAAAAGGCTCCCCGCCCCCCACTCCCTCATCAAAGGATTTGATTGACAGCAGCAGGAGCCAATGGCTTTCACTGTTGCATGTCTGTCCTGTGGGAGAGAAGGGAGAGAACCCTTGCTCTTGGCCACAGTGCTGGATCGAGAATGGGCTCAGGTAAGTATAAGGGGGGGGGGGGGCTGTGGGGGGATCCTGTGCACAGAAGGCTTTTTAACTTAATACAGAGAATACGGATGTAAACCCTCACACAGAGATGAAACAAATCTCCCTACATAAGATTTACATGTATATCTGCTGTCTTCAGCTTTCTACATTCTTTAGAAAGTTCACATCATGTTAGAAATCTTCTCTTCCTGTTCAGCACTGGGAGTGAAGTCTTGGCATACACTGTGGGACAGATGAATGGAGGAAAGCCACACCCCCACTCCACATAGGCAGAGGTAGGAAGGAATTTGCAGAGCTGTGCTGTGAATAGACTAGCTCTCTGCTAATCTATTTATAGCACCCACCCCGACACAAATTTCAGGCTGGTTTTATCTTGGTTGTCTGAGAACTTGTCAGAAGTTATCATGCTGATAGCAAAAGAACGGAGCAGCAGAAAGACACGATACTTAGGGCTTTGGAGAGAGATAAGCAAACACTACAGATATACTGCTTTACAACCACTTTAGGACACCGGGAGCTTACTGTAATTCCTCGGTAGGACAAAAGCTACTCCTTCTGTATTAAAGAACATTTTCAATAAGCGAGGGAGGGAACTCTCAGTTTTAAAAATGTGATACTCAGCTGTCCAATACCAGTAAATATTTATAAAATATGGCAATGGTGCAGAGTGGGGATTTTGATGGAGCAATTCCCACATCACTGCTAACTGTAAAAAAAAAAAAAGAATTTTACTTGTGCTGTGCTATTTTAGAGTTTCCAAACTTGGTGACAGTTATGTTTTGCTTTTACTGCTCACCTACATGCATTTATATTGCAGACTGTTAACATAGATGCATTCATTAGCATTTCTTGACATTTATAGCATTTCTTCAAAATAATGAGGGCAAATTTGTAGTAAATAACTCAGCTAATCAAGGTCAATCAGTAAACACTAATGTGAAGGAGTACTTAGGGCACAAGAAAATTTGACTCCTCGGTAAAGCAGAAACATATAAAATACTTTACATATTTACTAGCTAAATGTAGCTCAAAATTGACTAAAATATCTGAATACGTATTTGGCATAGCAGTACATTTTGGGTGATATATTTGCTTTCCTTGTTCTGGGTCAATACTATTGATAAATATCACTGTTTATAGATGATTTATATAGATAAATTAAACAATTTGTGCAAATTGTGGCATTAGTCCTATTTTTTTTTTTTCCTAATCAAGCACAGTGGAAAAGAGACCTCAAATATGGAGCGAAAGACGGAGAAGGTAAAATTCCTAGCCAATGATTAACTTGTCATACTTCACAATCACAATCTTTTTTATTTTTTGTAATTAAAGCAATATGAATCCCAAAAGCAAACATTTATTATATTTCAGTTTACCAGTTCTTATGCCCCGTACACACGATCGGATTTTCCGACAACCAATGTTGGAAGTGAGCTTGTTGCCGGAAAGTCTGACTGTGTGTATGCTCCATCGAACATTTGTTGGCGGACTTTCCGCCAACAAATGTTGGCTAGCAGGTTCTCAAACTTTCTGCCAGCAAATTTTTGTTGTCGGACTTTCCGATCGTGTGTACACAAGTCCGTCGCACAAAAGTCCACGCATGCTCGGAATCAAGTACAAAACAGAAGCGCTCTGTCTTGTAAAACTAGCACTCGTAATGGAGATATCACATGACTATTGAAATTCCTTTTTATCTGCTCGCCGTACGTCTTGTACGTCACTACGTTCATAATTGTTGGCCAACATTTGTGTGACCGTGTGTATGCAAGACAAGTTGGAGCTAACAACCTTCAAACAAAATTCTACGATTTTGTTGTCGGAAAGTCCGATCGTGTGTAAGGGGCATTAGATGTAATGGCTGCATTAGTTTCTTTTTTAGGCTTTCTTTTTTCTATTTTCATCTGGTGATCCAACCAGTAAGTCTGTTGTTTTTTTTTTCAAAAGAACAAGCTATTGTAGTTACAGGGATGAGCCAAACCATTTAACACTAAATGAGGTGCCCAAAATGATTAGCTTTTAATAAATTTACGTAAAAAACATTATCCCAAAAGGAAAATCACTGTTTGCTGTAATTGTTTATAAAGTATTAGCTGGGACTTGGCTTAATTGTGTTACTGTGTAGCACCCTCTGGTGTGCTAGTGAGTTTTTTTGTATAGGTAAATTTCCAGGCTTGACTGGAAGCCAAGCCTGGGTGTGATATTGTGATCTGGGCTGGGAGTAGCTCAGAGTAATGCTGGGGTGATTCACAGGTGGCATCAATAGGACCTCTTACTAGTGTTTTCTAAAAAGAGAGGCTGGAGGGGAGGTAGAGCCACCTGGGGTGTTCTAAGGAGCCCTGACCAATCCCCAATCTGACCCTTAAATACCCAGGGTCAGCCCAGTTGGGGAGTTTGTGTGGAAGGGAGGGAGATGGAGTGCTAGTCTGTTGGGGCCTTTGAGGTCTGAGGGGGTGACCTTGGGACTGGGCTCGGGTGCAGACGGGGCCATTCAAGAAATCGTAGAGGTGTCCTGACCAGGAGGCACCGGAGGAGACGACCACAAAATGCAGGACGCGTTTGCGATGTCATTATTCCTTAATGGCACCCCAAATGCTGTGCGAAGCCCATTTAAATGAATGGTGCTGCTCCAAAAGCGCTCTTCTAAAAGACACAAAAACGCAAAAAAAGGCTGTAGCGGCTGTTGCTGTGCTACGCTCAAGTGTGAATGAAGCCTAAAACTGTTCTTTGTCAATTTTCTTTGAAGTTTATGTTTTTAAAATTATATTTTATGTTTCTGTTTTATTGAACAAGCTGTATATAATCTTTGTTTTATAAATACACATTTAATATTTGACAAATGATTCCCAAAGCAGCATAGGTTATCCAAAGGGATAGCACACAGAAGCTGCAGGCCTAGTCTGACCCAGTAGCGGCTGGTGGTATATTTTTTTAGGGGGGGGGCAAATAATCGGTCGGGTCACAGGCATCTCCCCAATCGGTCGTTCACCAGCGCCGCACTTACCCTATCTAGGTAGCGGGCAGTGCTTCCTCTGGGTGGCAGCTTTCCCCCTGCGTCTCCTCCTCCTGTTGCTCCATGACGGCTTCCCTTTTGTCTCCTCCCTTCTTCTTCTCGGCAGCCAATAGGATCGGTTCTCTTCTCAGCCAATCGGGTGACAGGTCTCAAGACCTGCCTCCTTATTGGCCGAGAGGAGAATCAGGAAGACAATTAGAGCCTCTGGCTCTAATCACATGCGTGAAAAAAAATACTATTTATTAATGCGTCCGGTGCCCCGCATGTAGATTAGGGGGTCGGATGCATGGATTAGGGGGGCAGTGCCCTGCACCCTGTATGGACGGCCGCCACTGGTCTGACTTGTGACTGAACTTTCCAACAAATAGAAAAGGAGGAATTACTGCTATGACTCCTCTCTGTCCTGTGGCATTAAAGTATATGTGAACCGTTACCTTGTACAACAACCCATTCAGTTTAAAATAGAATTTAAAGGCAAAACATTTGTGTAAAATATATACGATAGATAGATAGATAGATAGATAGATAGATAGATAGATAGATAGATAGATAGATAGATAGATAGATCGATCTATGTACTATTATTAATATTTTCTTATATAAATCTTGTATTATTTCCATACTGGTATGCATCTGTATACTTAAGGTAATGTTATATGCTGGTTGCAGTCGTTTTTCTGCTTCCAATTATTTTGAATCGATTAGTGGGCAATGTCCCAGGAAGGGAATCCCCTCACAGAGGCCTTGATCAGGGTGGTGGCAATTACAACTTTATTTTCAAACCCATCCTTCCATTTAGCGAAGGTTCTGGTTCGCTACATTCTAAAGCAACTTTGAACCCAATTGGTGGCCATGGAACCTGCTTAGTAATGTTTTTACATCAGGCTTTCTGTTTGTGAGCAGTAGCAATGAGATTGTAGAGGAGACGTCTGGAAAAAGAACTACTGCATCATCAGACTACAAATTGTGGTCTGTGGGACTACAATCAACTGATGGGCTAAAGCAGAGTTTAGATGTAAAATAATAATGAGCTTGTGGGCAATGCCCCCTAGAGGCGGGCCAAGGCTGTTACTTAACACAAATGGGATTTAGGGCAGCACTCCATCTTAAAAGTAACACTTCTTCAGACACAATTAACTCCTTTTAATTTGTGTTTAAAAAAGGTTTGAGATATGGGATTTTATAGGTACAAAGATATTAATTGAATTGGATACTCTGATAGACAGATTAACATTTAGAACCATAATTTTTATTTTACAAATACAAAAAGATAAAAAATGAACAAAAATGCATGTATCTATAATACAGGGTATATACACCTATCCTTATAGCAAACATAGACACTGCAAAGTTCATTGATGTGTGGTCATGTGTTCAATAGATTTCTACATGTTTCGCCTGGAAAGGCTTCATCAGGAAAATTGACATGATCACAGAGTTAAAATTCAAAGGATGATTTCTTCCAAAGTTGGAACCTTAGGTGTATATCATTAGGAAAGATATAAGAAAAAATATATAAAGATAATGAATATTGATTACATACAGATGAAGAGGCAATTCACAGTTATTCAAGTGAAGACATTAGGACCTGACATTATACATATTAATCAAATAGTATTGCCCACCCCTACAAAAAATAAATAAATAAATAAATAAAATTGTTAAATAAACCCCACCCAGAGCTAGCCCACTGGCTGTCCCCAAACCATCCCACACAGACGGGATGCCACAAGGAGAGAAAAGCTACAAAGGGATCCTACCTCTTATATTGGGTCCAATGATAGATACTCTCAAGGGGTGTTATGAGGTACTAGCCCGACATGAGCCGCACAAACAATTATTATCCTACAGGAATGGTGGGTACTCATAGGGAGGAGAATATCGAGCTTGGTATGATATGGAGATAAGAAATGCATAAAGGACATATACCTAAAAGATGGAATGTAAAAAAAGAAATATATATATATATTTTTTAGGTGAAATATTCTACCAAAAGGTCAAGACAAGGAAAAAATATATATGATAACTAGAAAAGGGTTTTATAGCCCACAATGTACCTGCTTACCGCATTATACTGTCCTTAATGGTGAAATTACAACGCTGACTAGGAGCTCGGGGGAGTTTGTATGCACCTGTCCCACATCTATTGATAGGAGAGGGGGAGATTTGTAATCATATTCATTAATGATAAATTCATAGGGTTAATATGTGCTAATACTGTTCAAAAGAGCCTCTATCATCAAAAATAGTCTTAAAGTGAAATATGGGACTTGGCTTACCTATAAAAATAGAGAGAGGAAAAGGTCGAGCATTACAAGGTCTAGGCGTAGAGACCAGACCAATGTCTGTAAAGCCTGGTTTGATTGTAAATCAAGTAGCACCAAGGAAAAGACAAAGAGCGGGAGAACCCGCTAGGTGCCCACCTTAAAAAAGAAACAAGGTAATAAGGAACTCAATAGTATATCCAAAGTGGTATTAGGATGTCCACATTGCAAGTTTGGAAAAAGAAGCGCCATTATTTACCTTACTTGTGTATTCTAGGATATCCCCGAGCTCCTGCACACCTAACAGTGTGTGTGCAACTGATATACTCCCCCCCTTGGCGCCAAAATGATAAAGGCGTCTGACGTCACGCCGTCATTTTGGCGCCAAGCGGACAAAAGAGGAAGAGCCCGCGCCGCATAGGAACCGCCGCCGGAAGTGACGTACCAGAAGCGGGTGGATGACATGCTATGCAGACACCCAAAACGCTGCAGTCTGTGCAAGTTCACACGGTCCAATGATGGACCGGTTTTGCATCTGGCGGTAACATGTGGCTATAGGGAGCTTCAGCATGGACAGCCAGTTAAAGTGACCCAGAAGGGTCTTCATACAGAAAGAAGAACAACTCTGGGCCTCCGCTGGACATCTTTGGGTGTCCATACGAGCGCCCTACATTGGTCATTGGTCATCCTGCAGGAGGAATAAAAAGAAAAAAGGGGGGGGGGAGGGAATTAAGTTATTAGACATACATCTGTATACAAATGAATAAATAAATAAATGAATGTACAAATGTTACAGACACTAATACAAGAAAAATTCAAACAATAATAATAAAAAATGTTGAATACACGTGTATACGTGTATAGGTGTGCATGGATTGAGCCCTCCATCATACCAAAACCAAATGGGGTAACTGGATCTGATGGGGCCCCCGCCAGAAGGGGGAGGGGGGGGAAGAAAAACAGAAAAGAGCCGAAGCTCAAAGAGGTGTAAATGAAAGGTTAAATGAGAATGCTATAAGGTGTGAGATGATGTAATATGGCAACAAGCATGAATAAACCGATCGGGGTCTAAGGTCTGGGATGTATCGCAAAGGCAGGCACCACATAAATTCCTGTGGTGACACCAGAGGGGCAGAGGTCAGACCCAAAAGATCAAAGAAAGGGTTTATAGCTAATTCCTTTGTTAAGTCCCGGATGCCGGGTCGCTTTTAGTAAGTATATCCAGCGACTTTCCAATTGCAACAATTTGTTGTCTATATCACCCCCACGTTCGTGCTGTGGTAGGTGTTCCAGGCTGTAGTATCCTATGAATTTTAAATTAAAATTGTGATAAAGTCCGACATGCCGGCTAATCGGTGTTTCCATTTTCCGCTTTTGTATAAGGGAGACATGATCCCTGATGCGACAGAATAAAGGTCTTTTAGTCTTGCCTACGTAAAAGGCTCCACATAGACATTTCATTAAATAAACAGAGCCGATTGATTGACAATTGGTCCTGTGTTTGGGAATCCAGATGTCATTGTTGGGAAGTGTTATATCCTTGCCTTCTAGAATATATGGACAGAAGTTACACTTACCACATGAGTAAGTGCCTGGGGTGTTACGTTTTTCTCCAGAAGATTTTTTGTAATGACTCGTTACCAATTTGTCCTTAATGGATTGTGAACGTTTAAAGGTTATTTCCGGATACGGTTTTAGAAATTTGGAAACCTTTTCATCTGCTGTTAGCAGATACCAGAATTTATTATAAATACTTTGTATTTTACCATGCTGTCTGTTGTACTTAGTGATTATTCTAGTTGTAGTTGACGTTTCATTTCTTCTGGATTTATAGAGCAATGTTGTTCGGTCTTGAGCTCTCACCCTATTAAATGCCTTCCTTAGACTAGTTTTGCTATACCCCCTTACCATAAGTCGGTCTCGCAGCTGATCAGCCTCCCTTTGAAAGTCTTTAACGTCACTACAGTTTCTTTTTAATCTCAAGAATTGACTGTATGGAATACTTTTGATGAGTTGTTTAGGGTGTGAACTCTTTGCGTGCAACAAACTGTTGCCAGCTGAGGGTTTCCTATATAAGGTGGAACTTAACGTTCCCTGATCGTTTACATAGATTTCTACGTCCAAAAAGGTTATTCTTGATTGGTTCATGGTGTAAGTAAATTTAAGATTGTATGTGTTAATCTGTAAGCTCTCCAAAAATAGTTCGGGATCAGTCAATGATCCCGCCCAGATCATGAAAACGTCGTCTATGTATCTGTGCCAAGATATAATTTGGCACACATACATAGACGAGGCCTCATTCGAAAAAAGGTCACGCTCCCACCCCCCCAGGTACAGGTTCGCATATGAGGGCGCACATTTGGCCCCCATAGCGACACCCTGCACCTGGAGGTAGTGGGAGCCCCCAAATATGAAGACATTATGTGTCAGCACAAACTCCAAGAGCTCTATGATAAAACCATTGTATTTTCTGGAGCCTAAATCTCGCTCATTCAGGAAACCCTGGATGACAGCAACTCCTTTATTATGTGGTATAGAATTATATAGTGCTTCTATGTCTATGGCTACCAGGCTAACAGTTGGGAGGAACTTCTAAGCCATCTACAGTTTTTAATAGTTCTATGGTATCCTTTACATAGGAGAAAAGACCCTTTACATGTGCATATAAATATTCATCTATTAATTGACTTGCCTTTTCGGTAAGGGAGCCACACCCTGATATAATTGGTCGACCTGGGGGATTGGTGAGATTTTTGTGCACTTTCGGAAGTGCATAAAATGTCGGAATTCTAAAGTCCGTAATATCTAGGTATTTGTATGTATTCTGATCAATAATACCTGTATTATAGGCTTTCACTACAATGATTTGATACAGACGCATGTAATAGTTAATATGAGACTTAGGGATGCCCTTATACCATTTGTCGTTACAAATGATATCTAGGCACATCTTCTCGTAGAAACTGGTGTCCATTATGACAAGGTTTCCACCCTTGTCCGAGTGTTTTTTTGACAATATTCTTATTTGATTGTAACTTGTGGAGGGCTTTCTTCCACTCCAAAGGCAGATTGGGTTGAGGTCCTGTTGACCAATTGGTCTTTTCAATTTATTTTGATACTTGAATCACAAAGGCCCATATGTTGGAATTTCCCTGTAACACGGTAAACAAACGTGATTTAGGTTTATAGGATTTCGGTTGTTCTCGTATTGGAATGGACGGAAGAGTCCATGGTGGTCGAGCTAAGGGATTTGGAAGGAACCGGTCCTTTGTCCATAGGTTTAAAGACCCATCCAGTCTCTTCAGGATTACTTTCGTCCCATAGGTCCATGAGGTCCTGTAGGGCGCGTAGATCTTCAAATGAGATATCAAGTAAATTAGAATTGGGTCCACCTTGGTCAATGTTTCTGGTGGAATCTTTATCGTAAATTACTTTATACATGAGTCTTCTTGCAAATAATTGTAGGTCTTTGATAAGCTCAAATTGGTCGGCATTGTCATCTGGACAAAAGGTAAGTCCTAGTTGTAAAACACTCGACTCAATTTCAGTCAGTGTATGGGATGAGAGATTAATGATATCAAATGTATCCCGGTTCGTTGAACCGGGATCTATCATTTTAAAGGCTGATGATTAGTTTTTAGGGGAATTAAACTGGCAGTAGAGGCCCGTCTAGACTCAGCTAGACTAGGATTGAAAATTGGTGCTAAGCGTGAATCAGCAACTGAAGTTGTTGATGGTAGAGGCTGTTCCAAATTCTGTTGTGACAAAGGTACCGCAAGTGTGGATGTTAAATCCAAATTGGCCACTGGTGTGGCTAAAGTCAATAGTGAATGATTCAACATATGACTAGCAATTGGAGTTGTAGGTACTGCGTGATTATGTGTGCGCTGGGGTTTAATAGTTTTTTCCTTCTTGTGAGGTTGTACAAATTTCGTGCGGCCTAGTGAGCCTGTATCACTCGTTTGTTTGCGTTTTCTAACGGCACCACTGGGGTCACTGAACCGAGTTACTATTGGTGCATAAGATGCAGATGACATTGAAGAGGAGTCAGATTCAGCTGTATCCATATTATTGGTCGGAAGAGGCTGTTGGTATGTCGCCCTTCGACTCATATAATTTGGTTGTTGGTTCCATTTATATGCTTGTTCCTGATCATATGCTCTCTTGTCTCTGCCAAATTTGTTCTCTTTTATTTTCATTATTCCCATTGCGTACTTGGTAAGATGTTCTTTTAATTTTTTATCTTTGTCTTGAAAACTCCTATAAGCTACCAAATTGTTATGGTCCTCTTGCCATTTAGTGATTTCTCCATCCATGTCCGTGATATCCAATTTATATTGGTCCCCTAATATTTGCATCATTTGTAATGAGCAGGTCTGTAGATTAGCCTCCCATGCTTTTTTTACACTGATTCCTACTTTTTTCATGTTAGGGAATATTTGAATATGTAGTCCCCATGGGACGATGTTATTTGTTACATACTTAGCAAAGAATTCCTTATGCCAGAAGAGTCTGGTTTTCCTCTCTACCAACCGTTGTAGCCCCAAGAAATATGAGTCGACCTCGGCCTCTGTGATATCCTCCCCGGAACGCACCCGCTGAACCTCGGTGACAAACCCCTCCCAACCCTGACCACAATAGTCGGTCATGCTGTGCCTAGTACTCACCACCTTAAATATTGGGTCTTCCAATGGAAGGATGAGGTCAATGGAAATTGATAATACAATGAGTATGTACCCACTCAATTAGCCTGGGGTCCCATCAGTGGAATCCACTCATCTCAGAGGCATGGGGAAAAGGATGGAGGAGCTCATTGATGTCCATGCACTCCTGCATATAGTAAATAGAAGGACTGAATACAGCCCAAGCAAAAAGAAAATTTTAAATGATTATAACATACAAACAAACAAACATAATATATATATATTTTTTTATTACCTTGTTTCTTTTTTAAGGTGGGCACCTAGCGGGTTCTCCCGCTCTTTGTCTTTTCCTTGGCGCTACTTGATTTACAATCAAACCAGGCTTTACAGACATTGGTCTGGTCTCTCCGCCTAGACCTTGTAATGCTCGACCTTTTCCTCTCTCTATTTTTATAGGTAAGCCAAGTCCCATATTTCACTTTAAGACTATTTTTGATGATAGAGGCTCTTTTGAACAGTATTAGCATATATTAACCCTATGAATTTATCATTAACCTCCTTGGCGGTAACCCCGAGTCTGGCTCGGGGTCAGTTTTTTATGCTAGGAGCGGTAACCCCGAGCCAGACTCGGGCTTGCGTTGCGGGATGCAGGGGGGAAGTTACTTACCTTTTCCCCTGGATCCTGCGATGTCTCCCCGCTGTGTGAGCGAGCCGTCCGCTCGCTCGATTCACACAGTGCCGGGTGCCGCCGATCTCCGTTCCCTGTGACGTTACGACGCACGGGAGCGGAGATCGGCGCCAAATTCAAAAAAGTTTAAAAACACAACACATATACAATACTGTAATCTTACAGATTACAGTACTGTATACAAAAAATACACACCCCCTTTGTCCCTAGTGGTCTGCCCAGTGCCCTGCATGTCATTTTATATAATAAAAAGATTTTTTTTCTGCCTGGAAACTGGAGATTGTCCATAGCAACCAAAAAGTGTCCCTTTATGTCAAAAGTGGTTTTAGACCAGCTAGAAAACACCGATAAAAAAATAAAATCACAATTTATCATCAAACAATAAATTTAATGACAGCGACTATTCTGCAACTGAGCAAATTTCAGTGTTTTTGATTTGATTACATTATTGAATCATTTTTATATATATTTTTATTATATTATAATTTATTATTTTGTGTTTCAAACTTTATCATACCCGGGATGTCTACTAGACTCTGGTTCGGACAGATTTAAGTGAGTTATTCATAAGAATTGCAGGCCTACAATATAAAAACGCCAAATTTCCATGCAAAATAATTGTACCGCTTTCAGCACTAAATTCCAGCCAGAATCATACCGCCAGGGAGGTTAATGAATATGATTACAAATCTCCCCCTCTCTTATCAATAGATGTGGGACAGGTGCATACAAACTCCCCCGAGCTCCTAGTCAGCGTTGTAATTTCACCATTAAGGACAGTATAATGCGGTAAGCAGATACATTGTGGGATATAAAACCCTTTTCTAGTTATCATATATATTTTTTCCTTGTCTTGACCTTTTGGTAGAATATTTCTTTTTTTACATTCCATCTTTTAGGTATATGTCCTTTATGCATTTCTTATCTCCATATCATACCAAGCTCGATATTCTCCTCCCTATGAGTACCCACCATTCCTGTAGGATAATAATTGTTTGTGCGGCTCATGTCGGGCTAGTACCTCATAACACCCCTTGAGAGTATCTATCATTGGACCCGATATAAAAGGTAGGATCCCTTTGTAGCTTTTCTCTCCTTGTGGCATCCCGTCTGTCTGGGATGCTTTGGGGACAGCCAGTGGGCTAGCTCTGGGTGGGGTTTATTTAACATTTTTTTTTTTTGTAGGGGTGGGCAATACTATTTGATTAATATGTATAATGTCAGGTCCTAATGTCTTCACTTGAATAACTGTGAATTGCCTCTTCATCTGTATGTAATCAATATTCATTATCTTTATATTTTTTTTCTTATATCTGTCCTAATGATATACACCTAAGGTTCCAACTTTGGAAGAAATCATCCTTTGAATTTTAACTCTGTGATCATGTCAATTTTCCTGATGAAGCCTTTCCAGGCGAAACATGTAGAAATCTATTGAACACATGACCACACATCAATGAACTTTGCAGTGTCTATGTTTGCTATAAGGATAGGTGTATATACCCTGTATTATAGATACATGCATTTTTGTTCATTTTTTATCTTTTTGTATTTGTAAAATAAAAATTATGGTTCTAAATGTTAATCTGTCTATCAGAGTATCCAATTCAATTAATATCTTCATAATGTACCTATAAAATCCCATATCTCAAACCTTTTTTACACACTTACTATTTAAGGGATGATGGTACAATAATTCAAAAACACATTACGGACCAATTGATCTCCAATCATGTTTTCCTTTTAATTTGTGGCACAGTTCATCTACTCTTTACGCTCTGTACCCTCTAGGAAATAATTCCTATAAAACTTCTATCTTTAGAGCAGCATTTCTGAGTCTGTGCCATGGAGCCAGTCCAGTTACCAGCCACCTCAGCCCAGTAACACTGATCCATATGTTACAATTAAATCCCAGGAAGCTTGACTCCGTATGTAACCTGTGTTTCTATCCTGAGGCCTCACTCCATCTCCCGTGACATTACAGGCTAGGTCCCTAGGATGCCCCATGCCACGAGTCAGACCCAGCTGTGGGGTTTTGGTCACTAGGGAAAGAGTCTAAGCACACAAGCTACTTCTCTAGCCAGAGCTTTCTGTCACCTATGACATGTCACCCCCACTTCCTGACTGGCTGGCTGCTTATGCACCTTGACGCTAGTACTGTAGTCCTAGGCAATGGCTATATAGCTTTCCCTTTGTTAGCTTGACTGCACATCATACACTTGTACTGTAACTTACTCTTATATTGTCCCCTGGTGACCCAAGTATTTTTTTTTATATATGCTTTGCAAGCACCTCTTTTCTGTATTATAGAGTAACTTCAGACCAGGCAATTGTCATTGGCAACAAAAAATGTACCTGTTACAGCTCACAGAATGTTACATTTCTGCCAAAATGGTAGTCCCAAATAACTCTCTAAGTGTAGTTCCTCATGGTAACCCCTGCTGCCATTTAGTTATCATACCGCCATAAAGCAGAAAGAAATTAAAGTCCATAATGTCCAGGTCCTGGGAACCCGACTGGATTCCTGCAGAGGGGAGCACAGAGTTCAATCACATAGCTACAGCATCTCCTCTCTAGATTCAATCTTAGAGCAACAACCCCCACACAGACTGCTGACCTCTGACCATCAAGACCAATGCAGAGCCCATAGCCTATAGGACTGGATGTGAGAACATCAAGGAACAGCCCATTGGCAGAGCACAGAGGAGAACCATCTGGAGGGAGAGCAAGGCTCCGTAAGTAAAACTGCTTTTTCTGTCCCTGGACATAAATTAAATTCATTTAACCCCTGCAGGGCAGGGACAGTCCCACTTCAAGGAATGCATTTTACTTTACCTTGAGTCTAATTCACTAATTATCTAAGGATCTTTATTACACAGAATAAATCATATTTGATCAGGTGATATGAAATACATTTTTATATGAATTACTACTATTTATCACTTTTATTTTTTGTATTAGGTGCTCAACCCCATGTTTTGCACTGCACACAATTTAATTTGGTTTGTTTTATCTCTCTATATGCTTCCTCTATCTCTGTATACTATCATGTTGGAGAATTCATCTAAATTCTGTTTTGTATATTCTGTATCTAGACAATTAATCTTTGTGATTCTCCATGCAGTTTAGTACAAAACTAAATAAAATCACTTTTAACTAAAGAAAATTGAATTTAGTCACATGTCCATTAACTGTGAAAATAAAAATGGCAGTTAAAATGTAATGCCAACTAGAACATTTCCGCAGGCACTGTATTTGTAGTAATCAATGCCTATTATTGCAATCATTAATGATTTAATATATATTTTATGATATGACTTACAAGCCAGCTCACAATAATTTTACTTTATACTACAATGTGTTATTCATGACATCTGTGTGTGTGTGTATACATATATGAATTCTAATGATAATATGCCATCATGATATCTGTATACATATGAAAGAATAAATGTGCCATCATGTATTTGACCACTTTACCAGCTATGTGTCACATGCTTCATTTAAAGTCCAAAACCTTTTCCAGGGCCAGTTAAATAGCAAGGAGTTCCCGGTCCCCTACATCATAGTTCCTTTCGGCTGGGGACAACTTCCTGGAAAAGAAGGCAACAGGATGCAACATGGCTGTGGTTTCATGGCGCTGAGAAAGGACTGTCCCAACCGCAATCTCTGAAGCATCGACCTCCAACACATAAGGCAGGGCTGGGTCGTGATGACGAAGGACCGGGGCAGAGGTGAATTGCTTCTTGAGTTTGTCTAAGGCTGTTTGTGCTGAGGGGGACCACAGAAAACGTCTGTTTTGCTTGGTGAGTTGTGTGATAGGTGAAATTATTGACAAGAAGCCTTTGATGAATCTTCTATAAAAATTGGCGAATCCAACGAACCTCTGGATGCTCTTATGATCTGAGTGTACTGGCCATTCAAAAACTGCAGTAACCTTCTGGGGGTCCATGGATATGCCAGAAGTCAAAATAATGAGGCCAAGGAATTGTATGGTATCTTTCTCAAACTCACATTTTTCAAGCTTGGCGTAGAGTTTATGGGCTCAGAGGCGAAAAGGGACTTTTCGCATGTGGATGTGATGTGCCTCGAGGGAAGGTGAATAGGGATGAGCCGAACACCCCCCAGGTTCGGTTCGCACCAGAACCTTCGAACGGACCGAAAGTTTGTGCGAATTTTCGAACACTATTCGTTACAATGGACGCGAACGTTCGAAATCAAAAGTGCTAATTATAACGGCCAATATGCATGTTAATGTCATAAAACAGGTTTGGGGACCCGGGTCCTGCCCCAGGGGACGTATATCAATGCAAAAAGAACTTTTAAAAAATAACGTTTTTTCGGGAGCAGTCATTTTAATAATGCATAAAGTGAAAAAAAAGTGAAATATTCCTTTAAATATGGTACCTGGGGGTGTCTAAAGTATGCCTGTGAAGTGGCATGTTTTTACCGTGTTTAGAACTGTCCCTGCACAAAATGACATTTGTAAAGGAAAAAAAGAAGCCATTTAAAACCACTTGCGGCTTTAATGTCATGTCTTGTCCTGGCCGCCATATGGCTGAAAATCTTTGAGAAAAATGGCATGGCTACCCCATCACCCCCCCCACCCTTTGGGTCTTGTATGGATATTAAGGGGGACCCCGCAACCAAAATAAAACCCTATACCTACAACCCTATATACTCTGAACATCAGTATATAGGCGGTGCAAACAAGACAGGGACTGTAGGTTTGTTCTTAAGTAGAATCTGAACAGGTACATTTTTAAGTGTAGCTCCATCCAAAAAAAATCTATTTTTAAGCTTTTTGGAGAACATAGGGAGGGGTTATCACCCCTGTAACATTTGCTGTCTTTGCACATCTGTTCAGAACATTTCACCTCACTTTCCATCCCAATGACAAATGTTTTTTGGAAAAGTGGGGTTTTAATTGTAACAAGGATTGGTGATAAAGCAGAGGAGATACCTTACCTTACTTAATACCCAAATTAAATCTAACAGGATAGAATTTCCCTTCTTAGGGGTAGATTTCCTCTCACTTCCTGTTTTCTCCTTCCGTTTGCAAGTAGGAGTCGTTTGTAAATTGGATGTTTGAAAGTAGGGGCCTGCCAGTGGCGTATCCAGGGTATGGCACATCTGGCAAGAGCCATGGGCGCCATGTGAAGGGGGCGCTCCTGAGCAGGGATGCCAGCATTACAGTTTTTTACTGAATTAAAGAAGTAGAGCTTTCTAAGCTTCTCCCCGTTCCTACTTGTTAATGGGGGGTGCAATTACATTTTCCTGGGCCCCATCAGGTCAACATAGGGGCCCAGGAGTGGAGCGTAAAGGAGGGACTTTTTCTTAATTTTCGGGTCGCATGTACATCTCTCCGCCCCGCTACTCAGTAAGTCCAGACCAGCGGAGTGATTCATGCCCTGCTACTGTCCTCAGGTGCTGAGATGTGAGGCGGCAATGCTTCTTACAGGAACAGAAGGAGGAGAGCGTGGCTGCATGTGTAGAGATCAGACAGCTTAGCATTGGAGAGACTGTCAGTCTGCAGTTGTCTTGGCTCTGGGCTGCTCGTCCAAAGTTGTAGGAGCTGAGAGTGCAGGGAGGCTGGGATCGGAGGAACGAGGAGAAGGTAATAAACCGGGGTCTGACATCCCCAGCACACATCACAGTGACAACACTCACTGCCCACTATATGGAGATTGGCATCCCCGGGATCCCTGTAGATGTGCCTGCTTATCAATCCCCTTACCCCCTCCACGGCTGAGGCTGCTCTGTGCATAGGTGAGCATCAAAGTCCTGTGTTTACATAGAAAGATCCCCCCACAGATATGACTGACCCAGGCATAGACTGGCTGGAGGTCCTGAGCTGAGGACAGAGAGGGATAGAGACTCAGGTACCCAGTGATGGGGTCAGAGCAGAGGAGTAAAGCTTACATTCTACCTCCCAGTCACCACACAAGTCTGTATAAATGCATTCCTGTTTTGTTACAATATTAACAGTATAATTTTTCAGAGAAGCCCCTTCCTCTCAGGCTGATGTCAGGTGGGAGAATTTGTTGCTAGTGACAAAGCTTCTGTGGCAAACAACCTTCCACCTGCCTCTATGGAATTGCTTCCTCCCTGAATACTACATAGTCTTCATCACTAGTGATGGGAGTGATTTCAGAGGGACCAACTGGTAGCCTTGTTGCGATCCTGCCGCTTTCAGTTAATTTTGACTGGCATAAAGGCACGTGCCGCAATGGGGAGCTCTGGTGAGTGCCAGTGGTCACCGAATAGGAATTGTTAGGCCCTTTTCACACTGGGACGTCGGCGCCGTCAGCAGTAAAGCACCGCCATTTTTAGCAGTGCTTTACCGCCGTTTTTTCAGGGGTTTTCGGCCGCTAGCAGGGCGGTTTTAACCCCCGCTAGTGGCCAACAAGGGGTTAAAACAGCTCGCAAAGTGCCGCTGAAGCGTTGCTTTGCCGGTGGTTCGGCAGTGGTGCCCGTTCATTTCAATGGGCAGGAGCGGTGAATACAGCGCTCCTTCACCACTCCAAAGATGCTGCTTGCAGGAGTTTTTTTAGGGTCCTGCAAGCGCACCACCCCAGTGTGAAAGTACTTGGGCTTTCACACTGGCGAGACAAGAGCGGCGCTATGCAGGCATTATTTTTAGCGTAGTTACGCCTGTAAAGCGCCTCGTGTGAAAGGGGTCTTAGGCCTGAAGGAGCTGAGACCAGAGCATGTTCTAGGCCTGAGCCGGGTCACAGTGAGTTACTGGTAGGAGACCTGTCATGGGCCTGTGCTAGGCGCTGTGTTTCATTAACATCACTTGTCACGGTCATCAGATTAGATGTGAGGAGAATGGATTCGGCATTGATTTCACTCACTTCTAGAATCGGGAACCTGGCACTTTGCTATTTGAGATCTCCAAACCCTGCTCAGGTACCTGTCATGGAGGGTGCCTTTCCTGGGGCAGAGGCAGGTCTCCTTCATACTTCAAGTAGAACTAGAGTTGTTGGATGGAGTAAGGGAGGGTTATTGTTCCCAATTTGATATCCATTTTTGTGTGGGTGCATGTTCTTGAATGCACACACTCTGTGATCAGGGGCATGTTCCTGCACCCAAACGGATATCAAGGTCAAAGCAGGGGCTGTGTTCATGCAGCTGCTGCGTCCCAATTGATTTGAATTGGCCTGCCTGCCCATGGATGTTTATCTGTGTGCATCTCATGCACTGAAAAGACGGCCCTGTACACTTAAAATGTTTTGACAGGGGCGCAGTTTCAGTGCTTGCCATAGGCGCCATTTTCACTAGATACGCCTCTGGGGCCTGCCGTATATACTTTGCAGAAATTTGCCCCATTAGATGTTGGTGTAGCCACAACACTGTAAGCCCTCACAGTTACTCTTGGTGGGCACAGGAATTGGCCCTGCTGTGAATTATTAGATCAAGATTTGTAATTGCATGCACCTGTTGAACAGGGCAGAAAACTTGGGCCTTTGGTGGTGGTGGTGGTGGACGGTGTTGCCACAAGACTGTAAGCCCTCACATTTACTCTTAGTGGGCGCAGGAATGGGCCCTGCTGTGAATTATTAGATCAAGATTTGTAATTGCATGCACCTGTTGAACAGGGCAGAAAACTTGGGCCTTTGGTGGTGGTGGTGGTGGACGGTGTTGCCACAAGACTGTAAGCCCTCACATTTACTCTTAGTGGGCGCAGGAATGGGCCCTGCTGTGAATTATTAGATCAAGATTTGTAATTACACGCCCCTGTTAAACAGGGACTGAAAAATTGTGCCTTAGGCACTGGTGCTGGTGCCACAACACTGCAACCCCTCACAGATACTGTACTTGGAGCACAGCAGTCAGACCTGTTGCGAAGCATTGCTTAAGAAATTGTAATTACACGCCCCTGTTAAACAGGGGTTGAAAAATTGTGCCTTAGGCACTGGTGCTGGTGCCACAACACTGCAACCCCTCACAGATACTGTACTTGGAGCACAGCAGTCAGACCTGTTGCAAAGCATTGCTTCAAAAATTGTAATCACACGCCCCTGTTAAACAGGGGCTGAAAAATTGGGCCTTAGGCAACGGTGCCACAACACTGCAACCCCTCACAGATACTGTACTTGGAGCACAGCAGTCAGAGCTGTTGCAAAGCATTGCTTAAAAAATTGTAATTACACGCCCCTGTTATACAGGGGCTGAAAAATTGTGCCTTAGGCACTGGTGTGGTGGCACCCAGAAACAAAAATGTTCTTCCAAGCTATCAAGGAATGGATCATTGAGGAGGAGGAAGAGGATAGTCAGTGAACATAACAGGGCAGTCAATCAGCATCAGCATAGGTAGTCTTGAAGGGATGTGACATTATAAATTAGTTCAGTCAGGTGCCTGGTAGCTGGTGGTGATCCAAGACTGATTCATCTTTATGAAGGTCAGTCGATCAACCAAGTCGGTGGACAGGCGCACCCTGTGATCGGTGACAAATCCTCCAGCAGCACTGAATGTGCGTTCGGAAAGAACGCTGGATGCAGGACAGGCCAGTAGCTCAATTGCATACTGTGCAAGCTCTGGCCAGTGATCCATCCTCAAGACCCAGTAAGCCAGAGGATTTTCGGTGGGAAAGGTGTCCAAGTCTGACCTTGCCCCTAGGTATTCCTGCACCATGTATATCAGACGCTGGCGATGGTTGCTGGAACCGATCATACCTTGGGGCTGCGGACTAAAAAATTGTCTGAACGCATCGGTCAGACGTCCACCTTCCCCACCGCTCCTTCTGCTACTGACCGAAGCCTCAGCAACTCGTCGTCCAGGACCAGGAGTTTATAACCGCGCAGTTTCTGGGAACGCGTTGCACAGACCTTTCTGCAAGGCCTCCCTGAGATGTCTCATCCTCTGCTCCCTCTGCGATGGCAAGATAAGGTCCGCAACCTTACCCTTGTACCGTGGATCAAGGAGAGTGGCCAGCCAGTAATGGTCCCTCTCCTTGATCCGAAGAATACGAGGATCCTTCTGCAGGCTTTGCAGGATCAGGGAGGCCATGCAACGTAGGTTAGCTGAGGCATTCGGTCCGGAGTCTTCTGGATCACTGAGGACGACATGATCGCCAGCCACCTCCTCCCAGCCCTGTACAAGTCCACTGGTTTGTTGGGACTGTTCATCATCCCTAAAAGACTGCTGCTGCTGATGCTGAGTGCCAGGCTCCACCTCCATGCTCACACAATCCTCCTCCTCCTCCTCATCCTCTTCCTGTGTGATGGGTGGGACAGAAGGAACACTGTCTGGATAAAGGGGGCCTTGAGAGGCAAGGAAGTCCTCCTCTTCCTGCCTCTGTTCTGCCTCAAGTGCCCTGTCCATTATCCCATGCAGCGTATGCTCCAACAGGTGGACAAGAGATACAGTGTCACTGATGCATGCACTGTCACTGCTCACCATCCTCGTGGCCTCCTCAAATGGTGACAGGACAGTGCATGCATTCCTGATCATGCTCCACTGGCGTTGGGAAAAAAAATCCAAGCTCCCCTGACCCTGTCCTGGTGCCGTAGTCGCAAAGGTACTCATTGATGGCCCTCTGCTGCGTGTACAGTCGCTGCAGCATGGCCAACGTTGAGTTCCACCTGGTGGGCATGTCACATATTAGGCGGTTCTTGGGCAGGTTCAACTCCTTTTGCAGCTCAGCCAGCCGAGCACTGGCATTATACGATCGGCAGAAATGCACACAGACTTTCCTGGCCTGCCTCAGGACATCCTGTAAGCCTGGGTACCTGCCCAAGAACCGCTGCACCACCAGGTTGAGGACGTGAGCCATACAGGGCACATGGGTGAGCTGCCCCTGTCGCACGGCGGAGAGGAGGTTGGTGCCATTGTCAGAAACCACCATTCCTGGCTTAAGCTGGTGTGGCGTCAACCACCTCTCGGCCTGCCCCTGCAGAGCTGCCAGAACCTCTGCCCCAGTGTGGCTCCTGTCCCCCAAACAACCCAGCGCAAGCACGGCATGGCATCTTTTTGCCTGCGTACTCGCGTAGCCCCTTGTATGCCTACGGAGCACCGCTGGTTCCGAGGACAGAGCACTCGAAGAGGCCATGGAGGAAGAAGAAGAGGAGGGGTGGAGGAGAGAGGTGTGTAACCAGTAGTAGCATTTTGGAGGCGTGGTGGCGGAACAACCTCCAACACTACTGCACCTTGTCCTGCATCCCTCCCAGCTGCCAATAGAGTGACCCAATGGGCCGTGAAAGACAGATAACTTCCCTGTCCATGCCTGCTGGACCATGAGTCAGTGGTAATATGCACCTTACTGCTGACCGCCCTGTCCAGTGAGGCATGGACATTGCCTTCCACATAGAGAGCCGGAATCGCCTTCCGTGAGAAAAAGTGGCGTTTGGGAACCTGCCACTGAGGAACCGCACATTGAACAAACTCACGGAAGGGGGCCGAGTCTACCAACTGAAAAGGCAGCAGTTGAAGTGCTAGCAATTTAGCCAAGCTAGCATTCAACCGCTGGGCATGTGGATGGCTGGGAGTAAACTTCTTTCGACGGTCCAGCAGCTGGGGCAGGGAAATTTACCTGCTACAATCGGACGTCGGTGTACTGCAAGTACTTGGTTGTGACACACCTAATTCTACACCTTCAGTCCTCTCAGAGCAGCTTTCAGAGAGGACTGAAGATATAGTGGGGTTGGAGATCCCAGCTGATGAGGAGCAAGGAGAGGTCCGCTTTGTTCTTTGGTGTGGGTCTTTAATGTGCGCTTGCCAACGAGCTGCATGGCAGGTCGACATATGTCTGGTCATGCTTGTGGTGCCCAAGCGGCTGATGTTTTGGCCACGCGAGATACGCTTGAGACAAATATTGCAAATAGCAGTGGTGTGATCTGATGTACTCGTCTCAAAAAAGGCCCACACCAAAGAACTTTTGTGATAACGTGCAGAGGCAGCGTCCTGCACAGTCGGAGCTCTGCGGTGTGATTCAGTTGGTGTGCTGGCCTCTAGCTGGCCTCCGGAGGGCATCCTGCCTCGTTGGACATGTGCCGCCGCCTCCTCCTCCTCCTCCTCCTCTCTCCCTTCGGGCACCCACGTGGAGTCAGTGACCTCATCATCCCCTCCCTCTTGTCAGTTAAAGCGACGCAGTGCCGAATCGCAAAAAGGGGCCTGGTCCTTTGGCTGCAAATTGGTCTGGGGCTTAAGTGGTTAAATTGTTCAAAAGAGGATTTTGGCCTACAGTAATGCTACAGGAATAGTATAGTACAGTAATTCTTTATTAACACAGTGATGTCACACAGCCTCCTCTACCCCCATACCATTGATGAGCCCACTGCTCACTCTGTTATTTAATGAACTATAAGGCTACATTCCCACCTCTGGGTTTTAGGTGTGTTGCCATATAGATGCATTTTTTTTTTTTTTACATTACCACGTATCCTCTTTGGAAGGTATGTTTTGCTGGAAAGAGCACCAAAGAGCATTGCATTGTTTTTTTTGTTTTTTTACACTGCACCAAAACGCATAGCTAAGCGTGTACCCTAAGTGGTCCTCTTATCACTATTTATCAGTTTGTCATCATGTAGTGTGGAGCGAATGCTTGTTCAATGCAGCAAATAATGGGATGCGCTTCATAAAATCCCAGGGAGACCAGATTTTCAATTTGTCTGTCAGTTTTGCCTGTCACAGTGATAGGTCAAAATAGAGATGCAATAGACAGGAGGGGTCAGGGCCACATACCAGCATCCTGTATGAAGTTGCTGTGAGCATAACAGAATACTCCAGGGTTTTGGAGTTGAAGTAAACATAAGCTGCATAAAGGGAGATACAGGTAGGGTTACCACGTCACCTTTTTAAAACCAAAGGCATAAATCACATCTGTTGCTTACTAGTAGGGATGGGCCCGGTGTTCGATTCAAACCCATGTTCGAATCGAACATCGGCCGCTCGTCCGCTCATCGAGGGCAGAACTCTGAGGGCGGTTCGCATCAAATTTGTGTGATGCGAATGGTCCGCAATGCACTGCGCCAGTCGCAGTGCATTGCTGGCTGATGAGTGGCCAAGCATGCACTGTGACCCCGCATGCTTGGCCAATCATAGAGCCAGCGGCGAGGAGAGCAATAATTGGCCACAGGCAGGATGCCTGTGGCCAATTATAGCTCAGGGGGTTTAGTACACGCCCCACACTATATAAGGCTGCCGCGCCAGCGGCCTCGTGTAGTGTGTTCCGGCTTGAGGAACAGTGACAGTGTACTGTACACACTATATGTGAATCATTTCTGTGTGGGGAAAGTGTAGGGAAAGAGGAAAAATAGGCAGGGATAGTCTATTCTTCTCAGCCTTTGCTTGTGGGGAAAGTGTAGGGATAGAGGAAAAATAGGCAGGGATAGTGTGTTCTTCTCAGTGCTGTTCTCTACCAATCCAGACATCTGCAGGAGTTAGTGTGTGTGTGTGCTGTGTGAGTATAGCACAGCAGTAGCACACTAAACCACCCAACACTGTATCTGCCCTGTTGTCACCTAAAGCCCCATACACACGGTCGGATTTTCCGATGGATTCTGTCCTATCAGACAATGTTGTCGGAAATTCCGACCGTGTGTAGGCACCATCGGACAGTTTCCATCGGATTGTCTGACGGACAAAGTCCTATCTCCTGCTGGATAGATTTTTTGACAACAAAGTCCGATCACACCAAATCCGATCGTGTGTAGCGAATTCCGACGGACAAAGTGCTACGCATGCTCAGATCACATTACAAGACCAAAGCTATTGGCTACTAGCCTCTACGTAGTCCCGTCGTATGCAACAAACGTCACCACATTCAGAATGATCGGATTTTCCGACAACTTTGTCCGACCGCGTGTACGCAAAACCAACATCGGACAAAGTACGACGGACATGATCCGACGGACCTGGTCCTCGGATAATCCGCACGTGTGTATGGGGCTTTAGACAGCCATCTGCAGGAGTTGGTGTGTTTTGTGTGCCTCCAGCACAGCACAGTATACACCAACAGTCCATACATACATACATACATACAGTATATACAGTGGTGTGAAAAAGTGTTTGCCCCCTTCCTCATTTCCTGTTCCTTTGCATGTTTGTCACACTTAAGTGTTTCGGAACATCAAACCAATTTAAACAATAGTCAAGGACAACACAAGTAAACACAAAATGCAATTTGTAAATGAAGGTGTTTATTATTAAAGGTGAAAAAAAATCCAAACCATCATGGCCCTGTGTGAAAAAGTGATTGCCCCCCTTGTTAAAACATACTATAACTGTGGTTGTCCACACCTGAGTTCAATTTCTCTAGCCACACCCAGGCCTGATTATTGCCACACCTGTTCACAATCAAGGCATCACTTAAATAGGAGCTGCTTGACACAGTAAGGTCCACCAGAAGATCCTTAAAAGCTACACATCATGCCGAGACCCAAAGAAATTCAGGAACAATTGAGAAAGAAAGTAATTGAGATCTATCAGTCTGGAAAGGGTTATAAAGCCATTTCCAAAGCTTTGGGAATCCAGCGAACCACAGTGAGAGCCATTATCCACAAATGGCGAAGACATGGAACAGTGGTGAACCTTCCCAGGAGTGGCCGGCCGCCCAAAATTACCCCAAGAGCGCAGCGACGACTCATCCAAGAGGTCACAAAAGACCCCACAACAACGTCCAAGGAGCTGCAGGCCTCACTTGCCTCAGTTAAGGTCAGCGTTCATGCCTCCACCATCAGGAAAAGACTGGGCAAAAATGGCCTGCATGGCAGAGTTCCAAGGAGAAAACCACTGCTGAGCAAAAAGAACATCAAAGCTCGTCTCAATTTCTCCACAACACATCTTGATGATCCCCAAGACTTTTGGGACAACATTCTGTGGACCGATGAGACAAAAGTGGAACTCTTTGGAAGGTGTGTGTCCAAGTATATCTGGCGTAGAAGGAACACTGCATTTCAGAAAAAGAACATTATACCAACAGTAAAATATGATGGTGGTAGTGTGATGGTCTGGGGCTGTTTTGCTGCTTCAGGACCTGGAAGACTTGCCGTGATAAAAGGAACTATGAATTCTGCTGTCTACCAAGAGATCCTGAAGGAGAATGTCCGACCATCTGTTCGTGTACTCAAGCTGAAACGAACTTGGGTTCTGCAGCAGGACAATGATCCTAAACACACCAGCAAGTCCACCACCGAATGGCTGAAGAAAAACAAAATGAAGACTTTGGAGTGGCCTAGCCAAAGTCCCGACCTGAATCCTATTGAGATGTTGTGGTATGACCTTAAAAAGGCCGTTCATGCTCGAAAACCCTCTAATGTAACTGAATTAGGACAATTCTGCAAAGATGAGTGGGCCAAAATTCCTCCAGGACGCTGTAAAAGCCTCATTGCACGTTATCGCAAACGCTTGGTTGCAGTTGTTGCTGCTAAGGGTGGCCCAACCAGTTATTAGGTTTAGGGGGCAATCACTTTTTCACACAGGGCCATGATGGTTTGGATTTTTTTTCACCTTTAATAATAAACACCTTCATTTACAAATTGCATTTTGTGTTTACTTGTGTTGTCCTTGACTATTGTTTAAATTGGTTTGATGTTCCGAAACACTTAAGTGTGACAAACATGCAAAGGAACAGGAAATGAGGAAGGGGGCAAACACTTTTTCACACCACTGTACCTACAGTCCCTGTCTTGTTTGCACCGCCTGTATACTGCGGTTCAGAGTATATAGGGTTTTAGATATAGGGTTTTATTTTGGGTGCAGGGTTCCCCTTAATATCCATAAAAGACCCAAAGGGGCTGGTAATAGGCTGGGGTGGGGGATGGGGTAGCCATGCCATTTTTCTCCACGATTTTCATCCATATTGCCGGACAAGACATGACATTAAAGCCTCTTTTTTTCCTTTACAAATGTCATTTTGTGCAGGGACAGTTCTAAACACAGCAAACACATGCCACTTCACAGGCATACTTTAGACAACCCCCAGGTACCATATTTAAAGGAATATTTCACTTTTTTTTTCACTTTATGCATCATTAAAATCACTGCTCCAGAAAAAACGTCTGTTTTTAAAACTTCTTTTTGCATTGATACATGTCCCCTGGGGCAGGACCCGGGTCCCCAAACCTTTTTTAGAACAATAACATGCATATTGGCCGTTATAATTAGCACTTTAGATTTCGAACGTTCGCGTCCATTGTAACTAATAGGGTTCGAACGTTCGCGCAAACTTTCGGTCCATTCGCCGGTTCTGGTGCGAACCGAACCCGGGGGGTGTTCGGCTCATCCCTACTAACTAGATGTGGGTAGGACACAGAATGAATCTAGATACCACCTTTAAGAGAACCCTTACCAAAGGTTCTTTTTATTGCAGGACTTTATTGATGCTTATACCTACATTCCCTTTACACCTCTGACACTCCATTTGCTCATGGAATCAAGAAGAAGCCCTGTGTAAGCTCCAAGTCATGCACAGGGCTGAGGACTTTCACACCACTTCATGTAACAATGCTGGGTGCCAGTGCAGCCAATCACCAAACCCGGTGGAGTCATATGCTTTTCTTTTACCTTTGGGTAAGAGAAGGGAAGATGAGTGTAATTAGGCTAGTAATTAAAGATGAACGTCAGTTCGATTTTCTTTTCTAAGTCAGCAGCTACAAATACTGTAGCTACTAACTTTTAACAATCAAATATTTACCAGTACGTGGAGTCCAGCACGGTCTTCTTGTTCATCTTACAGCTGCAGGTTGAAGGCACCAACATCTTGGATACAGGAGCTGATTGTGGTTTCCTGAGGAACCACAGCCGACTCCCCACTCTGTGAATGGCCATGTAACCTCCTGGGACATTGAATGTGTTCCAGGAGGCTGTGGCAGCGTTGTTGGGGGGGGGAAGTGATGTCATAAAAATCAGTACGCTCTCCCACCCCGAAAAAAAGAACTGTAACTCAGTTACAGGGTGGATGAAGGGAGCAAACCAGCCGGACTTCACTTTTTAAATAAAGTTCCACCTTAACCACTTGCTTATTGGGCACTTAGACCCCCTTCCTGCCCAGGCCAATTTGCGGCTTTCATCACTGTAACTCTTTGAATGACAATTGCGCGGTCATGCAACACTGTACCCAAATTACATTTTTATTAAAAAAAAAATTCCATAAATAGAGCTTTCTTTTGGTGGTATTTATTCACTGCTGGGTTTTTTATTTTTTGCTAAAAAAATAAATAAACAAGACCTAAAATATTGAAAGAAAACAAATAATTTTATTACAAAATATAGCAAACAGGTAATTTTTTCCCTTGATGTGCGCTGATGAGGCTGCACTTATAGGCTGCACTGATGGACACTGATAGGTGGCACTGATGAGGCAGCACTGGTGGGCACTGATGGACACTGAGAGTTGGCACTAATGGGTGGCACTAATGGGTGGCACTGATGGGTGGCACTGAAGGAAACTGATAGGTGGCACTTGTGGGCACTGGCAGATGGTACTGGTGGGCACTAGTAGGCAGCATTTCTATGCACTGGCAGGTGGCACTGGTGGGCACAGATACTCGGTGATGTCTCACCCTCTTCGGGACCGCTGTCCCTCTGACACAAGACTGGCTCACGTGAGCAGAAAAAAAAAGGTTACCGATCTTTTGTTTACATCATGTGATCAGCTGTCATTGGCTAACAGCTGATCATGTGGTATGGGCCCAGGATGGGCCCCTTACTCCGGTCTGTGATCAGCCGAGTCTCATTGACTTGGCGATCACAGGCAGCTCATGCACAGAAGGACGTCTATTGACCGCCTCCCGGCAATTAAGGCCCGTGCTCTAGCCATCATTCGGCTACAGCGCAGGTGCGAATCGGTTAATGAGGCTCTATTCACATCCGAGCGTGCATGTCGTCCTTGCAGTGCCATTAATTGTTAATGGAACCCCAAACATGGCAAGCATTTTTGGTGTGGAGAAAGCAACAAACTGGTTAAAACACACAGGTAAACATGTACTACTTTTTGGCATTTGTTGCACATAGGACAGTCCATTGAAATGAATGGGCTGCTCTATGCATGTGTGAGCTGCCCTATGTAGAATGAATACGTGCACAAAACGTGAAAAAATGTGACACCCACCATCTCGTGTCAAAGTGTGAACGGGATCTAAGTGAACACTATCCTTTGCCCCAAGGTTCATCTTAATCAGCCGAAGGGTCTGTTGTATAATTCATACGCGTTCCGTTTTATAGGAATAAGCAAACCGAGATACCTTGTATTCTATATGGAGGTCTGCTAAAAAGATTATCAACACAGGATCCCCTGTTTACACATAAGCTATTTGTCGCGTGTTTCCTGAAGTGTACCAACAATTAACAGTAACATTTTATTTGTATTTTTTAGGGCCCGCTCAAACCCAAGCAATGTGAAAACACACATGAAAAATGCTTCAAAAGCACCTGAAGAAGACGATGCTCTTGTGTTGAACCTATTCTAAATATCTGACTACATCTGTGCTTAGACTATGCAGCAATAACACCTCTGCAGCTGTAGGCATTGTGTAAAAATGCACTTCCCATCATTTCTCTACAGTGCAGAAATTGAACATGCTGCCAGTTTACATATACAAATTCCAGGTGTTAGAAACAAACTTCAGAGTCTATGTTGTGATGTTTAGAAATTGCTCCACAGTACTTTCAACTACAAAGGTTTGTTAACACACTTCAGCTGATTTAACTGAATGGTCCTAGAAATACAGGTAGACATTGTGACTGGATTCATTTTCAGACAAACTCAGTCGAGAACCAAACCAAATTCCTCTCATCTGCAATGGTTTTGCTTTTTTTTGTAAACGTTGAGCCTGCAATCCCAACTGTGCAATTTTGGAGACTTTGGGGTTAGACTCATTACTGTATTTGCAACGGTTCTTAACTCAAAACAGAGATAATCAGGGCCATGTATTATATTGGTGCACTGCTAATTCTGAGAAGCAAAATGGGAAATCATCAATAAAGCTTAGTGAAGCTTACAAGAAATCCCCAATGCCAAATCCTGCTAGCTAGCACAAAACGCTAACTATAAACTCTTTCTATAGTTTTGATTAAAGTGGATGTAACCCAACTGAATAATATTTACATTTTTAAAGCATTGTTTAGCGTAAAAAAAAATCATTTTTTTCCAGATAAGTATTTGCAAGTTTTTTCTATTCTATGTTGCATCTAAATTCTACGCATCTTATGCAGCCTGTTTGGAGCAACTTACTGAACACCTGTAGCTTTAGCAATGGTTACTTGTATTTCTCAGGGTAGGTTTCCTGATAGTGACAACAGTGGACCATGTGTGTTAAAGTGGAGCTCCACCCTAAAGTGGATCGTATTCCTCCCTCCTTCCGGTGTCACAATTGGCACCTTTCGAGGGGGAGGGGGGACAGGATACCTGTCTTTGACAGGTATCCTTTCCCACTTCCGGAAGTGCACCGTGGCACGGATGCGGCCGGGACGTCACCGCGGGGCTAATAGGAGAGAGAAGCGGGGCCTCGCGCATGCACTAGGGTTCCCGGCATGAAGCTGAAAGGCTACACTGACGGGTTGCCTTACCAGCAATGGCGGCGGCAGCACCCGACAGCTGATGGAGACATCAGCTGCGGTGCCGACATCGAGGGACTGCAGGACAGGTAAGTGTCTATTTATTAAAAGCCAGCAGCTGCAGTATGTGTAGCTGCTGGCTTTTCATATTTTTTTTCCCGGAACACCCCTTTAAATTAGAAGTTCACCCTAAGGCCCCTTTCACACGTGCGCAACGTATGTCTGTATTTCATCCATCCGTTTTCGGATGAAATACGGACATACATCTATCCCTAAGGGATAGCGGGTGTCAGCGGATGAACAAAAAGGTACGTATAGCGATTTCTGTAGATTTAGAGATTTTAGTGTTAAGGTGGACTTCTACTTTATAATGGCTTGTAGCCTGCATGTTACCTGTATCTGGAAGCAGGGAAACATTTGGGAGATAGGAACAGAGCATGGGCCCGCAGGCCACACTTGCCCACCACCTTATTCCTCAGATACAACCATATAGCAGAATAATACACAAACACAATATTTTGGCACTGTATTGTTTTACAATTTTACAACAAAACATATTAATCCAATATTTCAATTAAATAAAACATATAGCAGACTTTTGCCCAGTTGTCAGAACTCGGGTAGCTTAAACTTTATTAAACAAAGAAATACAGTGGTGTGAAAAAGTGTTTGCCCCCTTCCTCATTTCCTGTTCCTTTGCATGTTTGTCACACTTAAGTGTTTCGGAACATCAAACCAATTTAAACAATAGTCAAGGACAACACAAGTAAACACAAAATGCAATTTGTAAATGAAGGTGTTTATTATTAAAGGTGAAAAAAAATCCAAACCATCATGGCCCTGTGTGAAAAAGTGATTGCCCCCTAAACCTAATAACTGGTTGGGCCACCCTTAGCAGCAACAACTGCAACCAAGCGTTTGCGATAACGTGCAATGAGGCTTTTACAGCGTCCTGGAGGAATTTTGGCCCACTCATCTTTGCAGAATTGTCCTAATTCAGTTACATTAGAGGGTTTTCGAGCATGAACGGCCTTTTTAAGGTCATACCACAACATCTCAATAGGATTCAGGTCGGGACTTTGGCTAGGCCACTCCAAAGTCTTCATTTTGTTTTTCTTCAGCCATTCGGTGGTGGACTTGCTGGTGTGTTTAGGATCATTGTCCTGCTGCAGAACCCAAGTTCGTTTCAGCTTGAGTACACGAACAGATGGTCGGACATTCTCCTTCAGGATCTCTTGGTAGACAGCAGAATTCATAGTTCCTTTTATCACGGCAAGTCTTCCAGGTCCTGAAGCAGCAAAACAGCCCCAGACCATCACACTACCACCATCATATTTTACTGTTGGTATAATGTTCTTTTTCTGAAATGCAGTGTTCCTTCTACGCCAGATATACTTGGACACACACCTTCCAAAGAGTTCCACTTTTGTCTCATCGGTCCACAGAATGTTGTCCCAAAAGTCTTGGGGATCATCAAGATGTGTTGTGGAGAAATTGAGACGAGCTTTGATGTTCTTTTTGCTCAGCAGTGGTTTTCTCCTTGGAACTCTGCCATGCAGGCCATTTTTGCCCAGTCTTTTCCTGATGGTGGAGGCATGAACGCTGACCTTAACTGAGGCAAGTGAGGCCTGCAGCTCCTTGGACGTTGTTGTGGGGTCTTTTGTGACCTCTTGGATGAGTCGTCGCTGCGCTCTTGGGGTAATTTTGGGCGGCCGGCCACTCCTGGGAAGGTTCACCACTGTTCCATGTCTTCGCCATTTGTGGATAATGGCTCTCACTGTGGTTCGCTGGATTCCCAAAGCTTTGGAAATGGCTTTATAACCCTTTCCAGACTGATAGATCTCAATTACTTTCTTTCTCAATTGTTCCTGAATTTCTTTGGGTCTCGGCATGATGTGTAGCTTTTAAGGATCTTCTGGTGGACCTTACTGTGTCAAGCAGCTCCTATTTAAGTGATGCCTTGATTGTGAACAGGTGTGGCAATAATCAGGCCTGGGTGTGGCTAGAGAAATTGAACTCAGGTGTGGACAACCACAGTTATAGTATGTTTTAACAAGGGGGGCAATCACTTTTTCACACAGGGCCATGATGGTTTGGATTTTTTTTCACCTTTAATAATAAACACCTTCATTTACAAATTGCATTTTGTGTTTACTTGTGTTGTCCTTGACTATTGTTTAAATTGGTTTGATGTTCCGAAACACTTAAGTGTGACAAACATGCAAAGGAACAGGAAATGAGGAAGGGGGCAAACACTTTTTCACACCACTGTACATCTCCCCAAGTGACCCAACTATACAAAATGCTCATGAAGGGGAGGGAAGGAGCTCTTTCTGCTGTAGTCCTGGCCACTTTAAAAGGAAGGTAAGACCCTCTGCAGCCCTTTTATCACATCCATGGGAATTCCCATTGGACCCACCTAGATACTTAATTTACATATTTAAATTGACAGTACACCCACCATCATTTACATCAATAATCATATAACTGACATGAATATTGAAACAAACAGAGCTGGGTGGCCGCCGTCCCAATAAAGTGGGCTCAAATGATGCACCCCCTTTGTACATTCCATGGAAGAGTATGGTGCATCCCAAATTGCGTCTCTACATTCCCTGTGAATGCTGCAATGATTTAGAAAGGATGATGCTCTTGGTTTAACTCGAGAAACTGTAGAAATCAAATCACCAGCACATCATATGATCAAACATGAGCAGTTTAATAGCACATAACAAGAAGCATGACATTTCAGAGCTATAACCAGCTCCTTTCTCAGGCTGTCACTTTTTGCTTGAGTAATGATCTGGTTGGAGCTCAGAAACATTATACGTTGCTAATAAATTGCTCATTTTTGAGCATAGGATGTGCTGGTGACTACAATTTCATGGACAGAGTCTTGTCATCCCATAACAGAAAGTACCCGAACGAGGACCTTGATAGCATCATCAGGTATTATTTTACTAAAGACAAAAATAGAGAAAATTTCCAGCTCAACTCACCAACCAGTCTGCTTACCAACTAAATGAACCTGTCCAACAGTATGCGTTAAACACAGGGGTTTAGTTAGCACACATTTGCAAACGCATGCGTGAGCTGCAAGGCCCCTTCACAGCACCCTGTATTACTTGCAGTCCCAACCCTTATAAATTTATTAGCGTCTCCACAGTGGGTGAGGGGACACCTTTGCTGCCATTTTGCTATGTGCTGGGTGTGCCCCTTTGCCTTTAAGGAGGATTGAGCTACCTCCAGGCCCCCCTGCCCCCTATCTCTCCATTAGAATGCATGTGCTCCCACCGTGGAGAAGCTCATAAATTTATAAGGGTTAGGACTACAGGTCCTTCCATGTGCTCCTTGCTGTGAAGGCCAGTTATAGATGGGGGCAGGGGCTATCGTTTTTTTACTGTTGTAAATATTGGTGAGGGGGACACACTGGGCACCTTCACTGCCATTGTGCTATGTGCTGGGTTTCCAGTGTGCCCCTGTGTCTTTAAGGAGAATTGGGCTACCTCCAGGCCCACCTGCCCCATATATATCCATTGGAATTCAAATTTATGAGTGTCTCCACAGTGGGAGCACATGCATTCTAATGGAGAGATAGGGGGAAGGGGGGCCTGGAGGTAGCTCAATCCTCCTTAAAGGCAAAGGGGCACATTGGACACCCAGCACATAGCACAATGGCAGCAAAGGTGTCCACAGTGTCCCCTCACCCACTGTGGAGACTCTCATAAATTTATAAGGGTTAGGACTGCAATTAGCACAGGGTGCCGTGAAGGGGCCTTGCAGCTTATGCATGTGTTTGAAAATGTGTGCTAACTAAACCCCTGTTTTTAACACATACTGTTGGACAGGTTCATTTGGTTGGTAAGCAGACTGGTTGGTGAGTTGAGCTGGGAATTTCCTTTAGTTTTGTATTTTTATGCATTTGCCCTTCATGTGCGCCTTGCTGTGAAGGCCAGTGATAGATGGGGTAACAAAAACTCGCCACCGTCCTCATCTATAGCTGGATATCGCAGTAAGCAGCATTGGAAGACTGAAACAGGTAACAAAGCCTGGGGAATGCCCAGGAAAAAAATCCAAGCCTACTTACCAACCAGCTCGCAGACAACCGAATGAACCTGTCTAACAGTGCAATAAAAACAGGGGTTTAGTCCGCACGCATTTGCAAATGCATGCGTAATCCACAGAGCCTCGTCATGGCACCCTGGGATCTGTGGTCCTAACACTAAAATATGAGTGTCCCCACAGTGGAGGCACATGCATTCTGATGGATAAATGAGGGCAGGTGGACTGAAGGAGAGCCCACCCCTTCTTAAAGGTACAGGGGCACACCAAACACCCAGCAAGTAGCACAATGGCTGCAAATGTGTTGGTGCGCTGCTGGACCAATACAAAAAAATTGGGGCTATTTGTTACAGCAAAAAGTACAAAATATTGTGTTTTTAAACAAACAGTTTTAAAAAAACTTTTGTTTATAGCGTAAAAAATAAAAACCACAAAGACGATCAAATACCACCAAAAGAAAGCTATATTTGTGGGGAAAAAAGGACGTCAACTTTGTTTGGGTACAGCGTTGCACGACCGCGCAGTTGTCAGTTAACGCGACGCAGTGCCGTATCGCAAAAAATGGCCTGGTCATTGAGCAGTCAGTGGTTAAATGTAACCATATTGCTACACTTAGAGGTGCCTATCTCCTTTATACTCAGTTGTGACATGACGCTACTCTTATAGCAAGACATCACTTGTATATCAAGTCAAAATGTATTTAAAAATTTAGCTTGTCTTGCAAAACGCTCTCAAACCAAGTTACTCTCAAACCAAGGTTTTACTGTAATAAGTAAAGTAAATGGGGTAAATGGCGCTATCTTTAAGTGGGGAAAATACCTAGTCCCTAATTTATAAACCAATAAAGCACCCTCTTAAACGGCAGTGATCAATTGCTAATACTAAAATCGTATATACCAACATATAGTATGAAAAAATTATTTTGAAGTGCAACCAAACAGTAACATCAATAATGACATATGAGTGATTACACCTGAGTGTCCAAAAAATTTAATTACTCCTATATGTGAAAAAGCGAGTACCATAAAAAATGGTATGTGTACCAACCAAAAATACATATAATAAAAAGTCCCAGAAAAAACAAACAATATTAGTGTTGTGAAATGGTGAAGCTCCAAAATGACCCAGTGTTCAGAAGATCAGGTGACTCTTGTTCTCAGCAGATCAGGTGACTCTTGTTCTCAGCAGATCAGGTGACTCTTGTGCTCCCCCCCAAGGGTCCCCACTCACCAGCTCCTGTTACCCCTACAGGGGTGATAGGCATATATGGATATCCGTGGATGATCTCCCTTGGTGGCTTCTCTAGCGAATCCCCGGTAGCCTCTCTTACTGGCTCCTCCAGCCGCTCCACCGGACCAGGGTACCCAAACCGATCTCCTGCTCAGCACTTCACCAGTCACAGTATCCAAAAAGTGTTCAGTGACTTCCCAAGGCTAAATCCTCATAAGGAAGAGATAGGACTCCCATAGTGTAGTAGTAAAAGGTAATTTATTTAACATAAGGCTAAAAACAAAAACTCACCATCAGATGGGTGAGAACCTTAAAAAGCAGCTACAGTCTATGGTCAATACAGTATGTAGAGGGGCCGGTTCACAGCGTGCACTCCAACTGCATTCCAGGCTCCCTGCTAGCGTACCGGAAATGACGTAAGTGCGTGGGTCCGGTTTACACGTTTCGTCATTGACGGTTTCAAATGCGGTCGACCTTTGAAAATGTCAATAACAAAACGCGTGGTATATACGTATTTTAGTATTATCACTTGATCACTGCAGTTTAACAGGGTGCATTATTGGTTTATAAATTAGGGACTAGGTATTTTACCCACTTAAAGGTAGCGCCATTTACCCCATTTACTTTACTTATTATCATTTAGCCCCCCTAAGGGGGTCTATTAGGGGAGGCTGCACACCTTCTCTAATCCTAAGCGCGGAGCTTCTTCTAATTCAAGCTTTTACTGTATATGCATTTTCAAATCTCCATTAAACCACATTGCCACAAGTCCCTCCCTAAAGTACTGTGTCTATTTATATCTTTATCTGGGACATATATAGTATACAGCAATAAATATATTGACAGTAGCATACCTTACTGCTTAGTGCCCATTCACACCAGGTGTGTTGGCTGCACTAGGCAACCTTTCTAGTGCAAAAACACTAATCCTAAACACGGCAATTTGCTTCATTTACAGTACAATTAGGTCAGTGTTGTGCACTGACAGAAGTATGGCATGCAGTATTATTTTTTACCAGAAGAAAGGAAATCCGGATGGCTGCACACCAATGCTGAGATCCAAAACTCCTTTATTCGTGTAAAATCATAAAACGAGTTTCACACATCATGAAACGCATTTGACACATTAAATGTGCTTTGTCAAAGTCTTTATTTTTCACCACATTGTGCTTGGCACAGTACACAGCATTGCAATGCAACTGCAGTGAATACTGTAGAACTGAATGAAATGTCACTTTGTGACATTTCGATAAAGTTAAAGTGATATTTAAAAAAAAAATTCTGTATTAAAATAAAAAGGATGTTAAACGTACCTTCTTTGTGCAGTCCTTACCTCCTCTTTAGCAGTCCTCCGCCGGTGCAGTCAACTCCCCCTTCCTCCTCTGGGTGCCTCCTTAGGAAGGAGTGTAGGGGGGCATCCATACACATGCAGTCTCCAGCCAGGATGTGTGCATTTCATAGACACACACAGCGCTGGTGCGCCACACCCCGACTCTTTCCTCACAGGAGTTTGACTGACAGCAATGGGAGCCTATGTGTCTCCTGTGGGACCAGGAAGTGAGGAGTGGTGGTACAGCTGGGACAGAGCTGACGCCATGAGAGGAGCAAGGTAAGAGTTTGGCACTGCTCACGGCACAATCCACACCAGCCATTGGTTACTAGCACAGCTGCTGGTGTGAGTGGCCCTTAAAGTGGTTATAAACCCCGGAACGAAAAATAACCATAGATGTGCGCACAAGGTGTGCCAGATGTGTCTGTGCACACCCTAATCACCCTGTGTGGTGCAGAATCCCCCTGTTTAGACCCCTGATATTTCACCAAAGCCCCCTAATGGGGCTCCTAAAAAAATTGTGAAAAAAATATACAATTGTAAAAAATAAAATAATAAAAATAAAAACGACTGACACCATCCACTGCCCTACTAACACAAATTTCTGCCCTAATTACACCGTCCATTGCTCTGCTGACAGTCAGTATATATACACATGCACACACACACACACATATGTGTTTGAGCTTTGGGGTGCACACCCTGATGCAATAGGCTGTGCACATCTATGAAAATAACCAAAGCATATCCTTCTATATTGTGTACTTGCCACAGTCAATAGCTTTTAGTGTGGTTCCTGTCTGCTCTCTCCTTTTGGCTAAGATCAAGTGTAGTATCTGTCCTTATCAGTTGCCAGAGGAGGCACTGTGGTGCTCTCATCGGGGAGTGCTATGCAATTCCTCTGGTGTGATGGTATCTGGATGGTCCATTTCAGCAGGGGCCAAACCTGAGTGCTCCCGGGTAAGGGAGGCTAGTACTCGGTCGAGTCTGGGCGGGACAAAAAGGGTACTCCTGATGTGGATGGGTGCTGCTCTGGTCTGGCTGAAGGGCTGGGTCATCCCTGCCTTCTGGCTAGGATTAGTGTGGTCGCTGTTCCTGTCAGTGTCCAGTGGAGGAGCTGTCACCCTGACCACGAGATCAGGGTGTTGCCATGCAAATCCACTGAACCATAATGGGGTCCTGGAAAGCTTAGTATCGGTGGAGGCTGTGTTTGGCGTCCACGGCTCTCCCCAAAAAAACCTAGAAGAGCACACTATCTGGCAGGGATGGAGGGCCACACTGGTCTGGCTGAGGGTCGGTCCTGAAAAGAAGCCCATACTGTATGTGCCGCTGGAGTGGCAGTCCAGGGGTGCCATAATATCACCGTGAGTGAGGGTCACTTTGATTTATGGCACCACGGTCACTGCACCATTCACACTTTTTTTCTCACCTGCCTCCTGGGCCAAGCCTTTTGGCTGGAACCAGAGAAATTTTTGATTCCTGGCCGGAGGGCCGGCCATTGTCCAGCACAATGGTCACTTTTCACTCTCTCCACTTCCTTCTCCCTCACTTTCTTCTATTTAAGCCCTTATGTTTGTCACTTTTTTGTATTTTTATGTTTGTGCACGGTTTTTGCTCAAGCGCTAAACGCACCCATCGCTTATGCACGTTTAGGCGCATCAAGTGTTTTTTTTCTGCCAAAACTCTGCTGCTCTACTGGCTGTGTGTTTTTTCTGCCTCTAAACTCCTGTATATGGACACATAGGCTAACATGCAGGGGCATTTAGAGGCAGGAAAAAATGCCAAACTCCACTAGGAGCAGCAGAAAAAACATCCAGTGTGCATGAGAGCTTAATATAACTTAAGGCATTATACCCCGTTCACATTGGCGCGATTTGACATGCGATTTGAAATGTCAAATCGCATGCTAAATCGCAGCCTACTATCGGCACTATTCCAATCGGTGCAGTGCCGACTTTGCGGCGCCGCCCCGATTTCCAAAAGTAGTTCCTGCACTACTGTTGGTGACGTCGGGGTCAATTTCAATAGACATATGCACAGATGTCTCTCAAATCGCCCCCCGAAGTCGCACTAAAATGTGGGTTTGAAATTGTGCGAGTTCAGCAGAACGCACGATTTCAAACCCATGTTGAGTGTCAATGTGCCCTATACGAGTTACTAGCACCCAGCCAAAGCACCCCAATGTGTACCAGCACCCAATACTATAACTCCAACAAAGGTCAGGTGCTCAAACCAATTCATAACTAATAGCAAAAAATCAGATTGATCAATAAGGATTTTTGTAGCTTTCTCCTGCTACTAATTGCCCTACTTGTGCCACTTTATTAAATGTGTTGACTCATATACAGTCCTTCAATTCTTTTTTGCCCTGGCATGCTCTGAACATTTCAAGAGCATTCGAAAAATGTTTTGAAAAGCACTTGAGCACAGAGACTGAAATCTGAATTGAATCAGTAGTATGGAATGACATTTTCGCTCTACCTTACATTATGCTGCATTTCCCTCTATTCCATCCAGTAGTATTCCATCAGCTCTTTTATTGCATCGCTGTCCATCTGTAATCGCAGGCTAAGAGCAAAGAATACATTTCTTGGACATTTGACATGTGTTTGAGGTGCTACCACTTTGACATTTTAAACTCCGTTATTTACCAGTAAAGCTATAGTCAAAATCATCACACATACACATTGTACATAATCGGGCTGATTTAACCACTTCAGCCCGGAAGGATTTACCCCCTTAACCACTTTCAGACCGGACCAATTTGCAGCCAAAGGACCAGGCCCCTTTTTGCGATTCGGCACTGCGTCGATTTAACTGACAATAGCGTGGTCGTGCGACGTGGCTCCCAAACAAAATTGACGTCCTTTTTTTCCCACAAATAGAGCTTTCTTTTGGTGGTATTTGATCGCCCCTGCGGTTTTTATTTTTTGCGCTATAAACAAAAAAGAGCGACAATTTTGAAAAAAAACGCATTATTTTTTGCTATAATAAACATCCCCCAAAAATATAAAAAAAAAACATTTTTTTTCCTCAGTTTAGGCCAATACGTATTCTTGTACATATTTTTGGTGAAAAAAATCGCAATAAGCGATTATTGATTGGTTTGCGCAGAAGTTATAGCGTTTACAAGATAGGGGATAGTTTTATAGCATTTTTATTAATAATTTTTATTTATTAGTAATGGCGGCGATCAGCGATTTTTATTGTGACTGCGACATTATGGCGGACACATCGGACATTTTTGACACATTTTTGGGACCATTGTCATTTGTACAGCAATCAATGCTATTTAAATGCATTGATTCCTGTATAAATTACACTGGCAGTGAAGGGGTTAACCACACGGGGGCAGTGTAGGGGTTAAGTATGCCTAGGGGGTGTGTTTCTTACTGTGGGGGGGCGTGGCTGTCAGCTAGTGAATGCTGATCTCTGCTCCAATCACAGGGAGCAGAGATCGGCGTCACTAGTTGCTAGGCAGAACGGGGGAGATGCTGTCTATTTCCGCATCTCCCCGTTCTGCCTTCCCGTGAGACGATCGCGGGTGTCCCCGCGGCGATCGAGTCCGCGGGACCCGCGACCGGCCTCACGGGGGTCCCGACCAGCGCAGGTGCTATAAACAAAAAAATACTGACAATTTTGAAAAAAAAATAAAATGTTTTACTTTTTGCTCATATACATATCCCCAAAAAATGTCTTCATAAATTTAGGCCAGTATGTATTTTGCTATAAGCGTATATTAACCGATTCAGCCCCGGAAGATTTGGCTGCTGAATGACCAGGCCATTTTTTGCGATTCGGCACTGCGTCGCTTTAACTGACAATTGCGCGGTCATACGACGTTGTACCCAAATAAAATTGACGTCCTTTTTTTTCCCCACAAATAGAGCTTTCTTTTGGTGGTATTTGATCATCGTTTTTTTTGTGCTATAAACAAAAAAAGAGCGACAATTTTGAAAAAAAAACACAATATTTTGTACTTTTTGCTATAATAAATATCCCCCCCTTTTTTTTTTTTTTTAAAGCAAATTTTTTCTCAGTTTAGGCCGATATGTATTCTTTATATTTTTGGTAATAAAAATTGCAATAAGCGTATATTGATTGGTTTGCGCAAAAGTTATAGCATCTACAAAATAGGGGATAGATTTATAGCATTTTTATTATTATAATTTTTACTAGTAATGGCAGCGATCTGCGATTTTTATTGTGACTGCGACATTATGGCGGACACATTGGACAATTTTGACACATTTTTGGAACCATTGGCATTTATACAGCGACTAGTGCTATAAAAATGCATTGATTACTGTAAAAATGTCACTGGCAGTGAAGGGGTTAACACTGGGGGCCGATCAAGGGGTTAATTATTTTCCCTAGTGTGTGTTCTAACTGAAGGAGAGAGGGGACTTGCCAGGGGAAGAGATAGATCGGTTTTCATACTTTTTACACACAGAGATCCCTGTTCTCACCGTTTCACGAGCGATCGCAGGAGCCCGGTGGTCATTGCGACTGCCTGGCACTTGCATCGGCTCCAGGGGCGAGCTGCAGGCATGCGTGCGCCCCTAGTGGCCAAAAAAGGAAGCAACGTAAGATAAAAGCGATTCGCGCAGCCGAGCCATGTTGCCGCAGTACTACTGCGGCGGCTGGTCGGCAAGCGGTAAATTGGTTTGCGCAAAAGTTATAGCATTTACAAACTATGGGATAGATTTATGGACTTTTTATTTTTTTTTTATGTTTTTACTAGTAATACTAGGCGGCAATCTGAGATTTTTAGCAGAACTGTGATATTGCGGCGGACAAATCTGACCCTAAGTAACACTTTTTGGGGACCAGTGACACCAATACATTGATCAGTGCTAAAAAAAAAATGCACTGATCACTGTATAAATGACACTGGCAGGGAAGGGGTTAACATCAGGGGTGATCAAAGGGTTAACTGTGTTCCCTGCTAGTGTTTTCTAACTGTGGGGTCGGGGGGGATGGGCTGACAGGAAGAACACAGAGTTTGCTGTTCCTGATTACTAGGAACAGACAATCACAGTGTACTTCCCTGTCAGAACGGGGATCTGCCTTGTTTACATAGGCAGATCCCCATTCTGCATCTCTGTGGAGCGATCGTGGGGAAGCCGGCGGACATCGCGAATTGGCTCCCTCGCCATTAAGCGGGCGCGCCCACAGTATCTCATCCACGAAACAACATACAGGTACGTTGTTTCGCGCAATAGAGCCGCCTGCCGCAGTATATATGCGGTGGGCGGTCTCTAAGTGGTTAAAGGATAAGTTCACTTCACAGGTAAAAAAATGTGCATTTATTATTTTTTGTTGCAGGATCCTGTAAAGCAGGTCTCCTGCAGATCAGTCAGTGTATCTGTGTGTAAGTACATCCCATACGGGCAAGCAGATACACTAACAGAAAGAATAAATGAACAACCACAGCGTTGTGGTAGTTCATTGAGAACTACAAGCCGACAGCCACAAAGAATGCTGGGGCTTGTTGTTCATTTGCACACACAGAGCTGTGTGAATGAATGACTCAGCCGTGTGGGTGGAGCCCTGCATGGCCAAGTTGATTTCAAAAAGTGACAGCTGATACAGGGAACTTTTCCCCGTACTGCTGTCACAGGGAATGTGGAGATGGGGCGGTGGCTGCAGCATTGGGAACATGCTATGTTCCACTCTAAAAATGGGTGAAACACATAACATCTTCCCAAAGGTGAACTTATCCTTTAACCACTTGCTGACTATATAACTTACATATACATGTACCTAGTACGTGACTTCTGGGTAGGGGGCACACATGTGCGTCGCTGGCGCCCCGCTCCAGCTGTGAATATACACAGCGGGAGCTAATCTGTGGGTATCACGGGCTCGATGTCTGCCGGGACCCGCCGATCATCCAGCAGAGAGGCAGAACAGCAGTCTGCCTATGTAAACAAGGCAGATCCCCGTTCTGACAGAAGGGAAGGCATGAATCCTGTGTTTTTGCAAAGCAGGGACTAGGATCCATATCTTCCAATAGTAAAAGCTACCTCCCACAGTATACTAAAACACTGGCTAGGAACACAGTTAACACTTTGATCACCCCTGATGTTTAACCTCCTTCCCATCCAGTGTCATTAGTACAGTGACAGTGCATATTTTTAGCACCGATCACTGTAATAATGTCACTGGTCCCTAAAAAGTGTCAGTTAGTGTCCACAGCAATATCCTGCTATAAGTCACTGCCATTACTAGTACAAAAATAAAAATGTAAAAATAAATAAATATAAATATCCTATACTTTGTAGACACTATAACTTTTGTGCAAACCAATCAATATACGCTTTTTGGGATTTTTTTTTTGCAAAATATTTAGGAGAATAAATATTGGCCTAAATTTTTTAAGATATTTGATTTTTTTCATTTTTTTATTGGATGTGTTTTAGAGCAGAAAGTCAAAAATATTGTTTTTTTTTTTTTTTCAAAATAGTCTGTCACTTTTGTGTTTATGGCGCAAAAAATAAAAACTGCACAGGTGATCAAATTCCACCAAAAGAAAACTCTATTTGTGGGGAAAAACGGATATCGATTTTTTTTTTTAGGCACAGCGTTGCATGACTGCGCAATTGTCAGTTAAAGTAACACAAAAAAAGGACCTGGTCAGGAAGGGGGGTAAATCTTCCTGAGGTCAAGTGGTTAATAAAACTGGAGAGTGCAAAATCTGGTGCAGCTGTACATGGTAGAAAATCTGTTTCTAACTTCAGCTTGTTCAATTAAGCTTTTGCACTCTCCCGTTTTAGTAAATCAACCCCAATAAGTACATGATAAATTTCTAATACAAAGTCAGGGTCCTATTTATAAGGCCTCATTTACATCCAAGCAAAGTGCTGTGTTTGCCGGCACAGGGTACACAGGTGTTCCGTGTATCTGCATGCAGGCAGTCCCATTCATGTCTACTGGGATGCAGCAGTTGCACGGACACAACTGCTGGCCCCAATTTGACAGCCATGCAAGGTACTGCTGCATGTCCCCGAATGCGGACAGTGTATGTTTGGAAACACACAGCTCTCAAATTGGGACCAGCAGCTGTGTCCGTGCAACCACTGTGTCCCAATAGACATGAATGGGACTGCCAGTACACAGAAGGCATGGAAACCTTGTGCATCCCCTGCAGGCAAAGACAGCCCTTTGCACACATGTACGCACAAGTACGCCCATGTGAATGAAGCCTGCAGTATATGTGACAATTAGACATGTGCACTGAAAAAAAATTTGTTTGTTTTCGTTTCATTCGTTTTTTTGCTTTTTTTTGAAATTTGGTATTCTGAAATCTGAAAATTTGGATTTTCAAATTTACGAATTTTCAGATTTTAACATTTTTACATTTCTAATTTCCGAATTTCGGAATTTTAGAATTTCCGAATTTTAGAATTTCCACATTTTAAATTTCCGAATTCGAAAGTTCGGAAATTAGAAAAATTAGAAAATTCAGAAATTAGAAAAATTAGAAAATTAGAAAATCTGAAAGAAAGAAAGAAAATCAGTAAAATTTGAAATAATAACTAACTAATAATAACTAACTATTAAATTGTAGGTATTGGAATTTCCTTTCAAATTTGGCTGTAACGAATACAAATTTATCTGAAGTTATAAATTATCCAAAATAACGAATGCCGCATCTAAACAAATGCAATGGAACAAATTAATAACAAATAATAATAATAAAAGTAGTTTTTTTTTTTTATTATTGTTATTTATTATTATTAGATCGTTACGTTCTATTCGTTTAGATACGGCATTCATTATTTCAAATAATTTGTAACTTTGGATAAATTTGTACTCATTACGTTCACTAACAGCCAAATTTGAAAGGAAATTCCAATACCTATAATTTAATAGTTATTATGAGTTAGTTATTATTTCAGTTTTTCAGGTTTTCAAATCTTCCGATTTTCATTCTTTTGAATTTACAGATTTTCATTCTTATTTTCGGATTTTCAAATTTCAATTTTTTTTAATGCTCACATTTCCGAAATTTTGAATTTCAAAATTTTCGTATTTCAAAATTTTCGAATTTCAAAATTTTCGAATTTCAAAATTTTCATATTTCAAAATTTTCGAATTTCCTAATTTCGAATTTTCGAATTTCAGAATTTCCAAAAATTAGAAAATTCTGGAATTCGAAATTCGGGAATTCGAAGTTCGGAAATTCGGGAATTCGAAATTTCGGAAATTGAAAAATTTGGAAATTTGGAAATTTCGGAATAAACGGATTTGTCAAAATTCGTAAAAAAATTTTATTCCGAAGTAAACGAATTGCACATGTCTAGTGACAATGACCAAACATTCACTGTAGGGTAATCTTCCTAAGGAATGTATTTACTTATACAGTGAATGATTCACCACCAGTAAATGTTGGGTGTATGATACATAAAGAACCCATTGTCGTCACGTGTTGTGTTGAGGTGTGTAAAACTACCCATTTAAAATGAATGGACTGTAATGCACATTCACACATGTGAAAACAGGGCAGGCTTCATTTTATTGCAGCACAACGCATGGGACAAAATATATTGTCCAGTCCTGGGTTGCAGCACACGTTTTGGAGGTGTTTTGGGTAGGGAGGAGCTTAGGAATGTTCTGATCCTAGACCAAACCTACCTGAGCGATTCCGTCAGGATTCTGCCACTGTACTGTGCCAGTCATAAATGGACATTCCCAGCTCCACAGCCGCATGCATGGGGAATGCCTCAGCCACTTTTGATTGGCCCAGTACAGTGGCTTCCTTTGGATTCAAACATGCCCAAGCTCCTTAATAGTACAGGGCTGCCATTCACAATGAATGGCACTATGGGCAGGGCTGGTGCAAGGATTTTTGACACCCGAGACGAAAACCTAATTTTGCCGCCCCCCCTTTGGCTCCACCCCTGACTCCACCTCCTTTGCCCTGCTCATGTATACCCACCTTTTTGATGAAGTGTTCATCAAATGCAGCCTCCCCAGCACCCATCAAATGCAGCCCACCAGTGCCCATCAAATGCAGCCTCACCAGTGCCCATCAATGCAACCGCAACAGTGCCCATCATTGAATGTTTGCTTACTTCCAATCATTCAGGAGTTGGGACACAGACACAGTCCTCCACCACCACTGCGCCTCTGACACTATGTGTGAATGGAGCATCGGCTGCCTGCTGTTGCTTAGACTTAGTTGCTTGCTGCAGAAAGAAGAGAGTAGGAACACCAGTGGCTGGGCGCCCTAGGCAGCTGCCTAGTTTGCCTAGTGGTTCAGAGAGAAAAGGGGTCGGGACTTTGAATGAGGCATTGGCTACAACCAGATAGAATACATTATAATGGTTTTTAATTCAATAGATATATATATAAAAATCAATTCATAACAATTCGATCATGAATGTATAACATATCATAAATACACATAATAATACATTTAACACGTTTAATCCTCCCTGGTTCCACGTGGGCAATAAAAATTATATATATAAAATCCATAATTTTTCTGGAAAACCCAATGGGTGTCCAGATGATATAAAAATGAGGGTGACGTCGCATCTAGGAAAGCTCTACGCGTTTCGTGGAACCCTCCACTCATCAGGAGCAATGCGGGGTACGTCTAGTTGCATCTGGAAAATATATAACCAGAAGACTGTGCCATAAGTGGAAGGGAGAGATGAGGTGGAAAATAAAGAAATGGCAAAAAATAAGAAAGCAAAACACAATGGATGCACCCCCACCTTACCTGGCGAGACAGCCCTATAGACCAGCCCCATGGGTATGGAACAGAGGATATGGCGGAAATATCTGGCACGGGAGCTGAGGTGATGGTCCGGCAGCAAAGAAAGTAAGCACACATAGCAGCGGGCAAGCATATGTGAAAAGAGGAAAGACCTGAAATATCCAAAAAACAAAAATAATAAAGGAAAAAAAAAAAAAAAAAAAAAAAAATAATGGAATGAAAACAGTGGTGAATTGAATGAAAACCAGAAATAGAAAAAGATAGAGAAACTAAAGTGGGTTTGAATAGTGAATGTATGATGAAACCAAGGCCCCAAAGAATGTCAGAAACAGTAGAACTAAGTGCGTAGTTATAGGAAGTACCTGGGTGCATAGGAATGGTGGTAAATAATTGTCACCTGACGTGCATCGACACCACGCTATGCGTGCTGTGCGCGTGACGTCACTCTGGCGCCGTGCGCCGGCCCGCCCCTTCTGCCATCTGCGTTTGCATTGAGGACTTGGACGCCTATTCCAGAGCGGCTCAGCCCGGTTTGGCGCCCTTTCTTTACCTCTGCACGCTCTGCGTGATGTTGGTGTGGACTTCCGGCAGGGTACATATACCATGGGAAGCAGCTTTGTTTCACCCCTGTTTTCCTCTCATCTGCATACACATATATTTGCGTTCATGCTCCTGCAATATGATTCCAGTCATCACTTGTTTTTTTTCCCTTATTGGGCCACTATAGGTTTCCTTGGTGCTTACACATTTTTCTACTATATATTATGGTGAGTAACAATTATTTACCACCATTCCTATGCACCCAGGTACTTCTTATAACTACGCACTTAGTTCTACTGTTTCTGACATTCTTTGGGGCCTTGGTTTCATCATACATTCACTATTCAAACCCACTTTAGTTTCTCTATCTTTTTCTATTTCTGGTTTTCATTCAATTCACCACTGTTTTCATTCCATTTTTTTTTTTTTTTTTTTTTTTTTTTTTTCCTTTATTATTTTTGTTTTTTGGATATTTCAGGTCTTTCCTCTTTTCACATATGCTTGCCCGCTGCTATGTGTGCTTACTTTCTTTGCTGCCGGACCATCACCTCAGCTCCCGTGCCAGATATTTCCGCCATATCCTCTGTTCCATACCCATGGGGCTGGTCTATAGGGCTGTCTCGCCAGGTAAGGTGGGGGTGCATCCATTGTGTTTTGCTTTCTTATTTTTTGCCATTTCTTTATTTTCCACCTCATCTCTCCCTTCCACTTATGGCACAGTCTTCTGGTTATATATTTTCCAGATGCAACTAGACGTACCCCGCATTGCTCCTGATGAGTGGAGGGTTCCACGAAACGCGTAGAGCTTTCCTAGATGCGACGTCACCCTCATTTTTATATCATCTGGACACCCATTGGGTTTTCCAGAAAAATTATGGATTTTATATATATAATTTTTATTGCCCACGTGGAACCAGGGAGGATTAAACGTGTTAAATGTATTATTATGTGTATTTATGATATGTTATACATTCATGATCGAATTGTTATGAATTGATTTTATATATATATATCTATTGAATTAAAAACCATTATAATGTATTCTATCTGGTTGTAGCCAATGCCTCATTCAAAGTCCCGACCCCTTTTCTCTCTGAACCAATAGTTAGGGATGGAGGTACCTGACAGTTAGTGGTCATGACCTCATTTAAAGTCCCACCCCGCTCTTTTTTACAGTTTGCCTAGTGGTAGCACCGGCCCTGACTACAGGGCACTTAGGCCTTGTTCACACTCAAAATAGCAACACTGAACAAACGTGCCTATATCGTTAATGCGCGTTGTTCAGTGCATTTAAAAACCCTTCCCAAACGCCCTACCACAAAGCAATGTGAATTGGCCCTTACTACTTTGTTTAACCACTTGCCGACCGATGCATGCTGATGTACGTCCGCACAATGGCAGCGGTGGGCAAATGGGCGTACCCGTACGTCCCCTTTAATTGGCGGGGCACACGTGTGCCCGCCACGTACACCGTGACCGTGCCCTCGGGACCCACAGACTTGATGTCCGCCTGTGTCCCGCCGATCGTGTTAACAAGGCATTTCCCTGTTCTGCCTAGTGACATGACAGGGCTCTATTGCTCCCTGTCATTGCGAGCAGTGATCGCTGTCATGTGAGTGGTAGCCCATCCCCCCACAGTTAGAATCACTCCCTAGGACACACTTAACCCCTTGATCGCCACCTAGTGTTTAACCCCTTCCCTGCCAGTGTCATTTACAGTCACGATAAAAATCGCAGATCGCCGCCATTACTAATAAAAAAAATATAATAAAAATGCCATAAAACTATCCCTGAAACTATGTCGAATGACCGCGCAATTGTCAGTTAAAGTGTCGCAGTGCCGAATCGCAAAAAGTGCTCTGGTCAGGAAGGGGGTAAAATCTTCCGGGGCTGAAGGGGTTAAATATGCCCTATGCATTTTCCCGAACATGCCTCATTTTCTACATTTGCTTGCTTCTGACTTTTTTTTACATAAGGAAACAGGTGACAGTTCCTCTTTAGACTGCTTTCACATTGAAAGCGCCGGCTGTTAGCGCTAAAGCGCCACTCGTTTTAGCGGCACTTTATCGGCCGCTAGCGGGGCACTTTTAACCCCGCTTTTGTTTTGCGGTGCTTTCAGCACGCTTTTCAGGCGCTTTGCAAGCGCTGCCCATTTATTCCAATTGGCAGGGCGCTCCCAACCAGCTCCAAAGATTCTGCTTGCAGGACTTTTCGGAACGTCCCTCAAGCGCACCGCCCGAGTTTGAAAAGACACACTGGAATGAATGACAGGCAGGTTTCAGGCACTTAGCAGGGGCTATTTCCAGTGCTAAAGTGGCTGAATACCACCCCTGTGTGAAAGGGGTCTTATAGAGCCCACTGTGAAGGTGACTCAGTCTTCCTCTGCCCTTTTCAATTTGCAGACAGACTCGGTCAGGGTTATTTTGGGCTAAGCATTCCAGGGAGATTAGTTTGTGATAGGTCACATATGTCTGTGCCCTGAAACTAAACTCCTCAGTTTGCTGCTCCGTTGAAAATGCAATTAACAGAGAGCAAATCCCAGCTGGATCTGTGTTTAATGACAGTCCTGCAGTTGCAATTTGGTCTTTCTGTGTTCTCCATGCTGGGTTCATTAAACTAGCATTACTAATACTGTGAGCACTTCAGCAAAGTTAGAACTGCTGCAGAACCTCTTAGGCCTTATTCATACTGGACGTTAGCCCCTGTTCCTCAGATTCCAGTGCTGGCACAGGTGCATCGTCCAGGCCAACTGCCAGCAGCCTGTAAAGGTCTATGCCAGGTAAAGTGTGGGAATTGGATGGGGCTGGATGCTTTAACAAGTGGTACTAATGCTTATGGCCTTATGCACCCGAGGACGAATGCCCAGAACGCAGAATTCTTTTGGACATTCGTCCAAACTGTCCAAACTGTTTCATGAATAAAAAAAAATAAAAAAGAAAAAGTAAAGTTAGCCCGATTTTTTGTATAATGTGAAAGATGATGTTATGCCAAGTAAATAGATACCTAACATGTCATGCTTTAAAATTGCGCTCACTCGTGGAATGGCGCCAAACTTTGGTTCTTAAAAATCTCATAGGCGACGCTTTAAAGATTTTTACAGGTTACCAGTTTAGAGTTACAGTGGAGGTCTTGGACTAGAATTGATGCTTTTGCTCTAACGCACGCTGTAATACCTCACATGTGTGATTTGAATTCCGTTTACATGTGTGGGCACGACTTACGTATGGTTCGCTTCTGTGAGCGAGCATGCGGGGTATAGCAAGATGGCAGTGACAGAACGTCACTTCCATTACAAATTCTGACGGGTCGCCTAATCAGACGAAACACCGGCATTGTTTACTTCCGCCGAGGCCAGATGTGACGTCATAACGTCGCGACCCGTGCTTCCGAGGGTCATAGAGATGACTGGGGACATCTGGTCACTGGAAATCTCTATGCTCAACGTCCAGCGGCAACCAATTTGTTTTCCTGCTTGCTGATCGCAGGGGCGAGCAGGGAGAAGCACAGGAGGGAGTGGCGGGAGGGGACTGTAAGAGCGATCAAGCAGCTGAACTGCCGCTATGATTGTTCTTCCGGTGCAAAGAATCGCTGGCTGAAAAAGATGCTCTCTGGATGATGCCTGTAGCTGCACCCATCATTTAGATATCTCCCCTTAAAGTCCAGGATGTCATATGACGGCCTATGGGCGGGAAGTGGTTAAAGGAGAATTAAAAAAAAAATGATTACTGTATTTATTGGCATATAACACACCAGTTTTCACCCTGAAAATTGCGTGCAAATAGTGTGTGCGTGTTATACATCGATACTTCAATTTTAGCTGCCTCAGAGGGGACAGAGAGGGGGGCGGGATGAGCACCGTCAGATTACATACAGTGAGAATCTCATGTTTAATTTTTGGCCTCAGTAATAGGAAGTCCCGTCTCCTGGGCCACCATTGGGCCACTGTTCTGTCTATCATAGGAGATTCTCACTGTATGTAATCTGTCGGCGCTCGTCCTGCCCCCCTCCCTGTCCCCTCAGCTGCAGATGGGCACCGATCAGGCTGCATTGATGGCAATGTTGAGGCTGCTGCATTGATGGCAATGTTGAGGCTGCTGCATTGATGGCAATGTTGAGGCTGCTGCATTGATGGCAATGGTGAGGCTGCTGCATTGATGGCACTTGTGAGGCTGCAGCTAGGCATGGACCCTTATTTTGCTTCAAAGTTCCTTATTTAAAATTTTTGTTTTTTTTCCTGAAACTTCCCTCTTAAAATTAATGTGCGTGTTATATGCCTGTGCATTTTATACGAATAATAAATAAATACGGTAGTTAAACCCACAAGTGCTTTTTGTTACCACTACTATTCCTTTATACTGGCTTTTGCCATGTACAAATGCAGCAATTTAGAATTTGGATCAATGGTTTAGCACTGGGAAACAATTTTTAAAAGATAGATACTAGTGTGCATGAGACCTTTTCTGATTACAGAGCTTGCTTTAAAATGGAATAATAATGTACACCCTGTCTCTATGAAATATTAAAAGCTCTGCCGACAATGTTGTCCCCTGTGGTGGCCTAGGTATTTGGCCCCATGTGCTCCTCTGAAGGGATTTAAGGACAGACCTTCAAGTGGAGCCAGCCGATAAGAAAATCTGTCTGAGCTGAAATCTGAACTCGAATCCTTATGCCGCATACACACGATCGGATTTTCCGCCAGCAAAAGTCCGATGTGAGCTTTTGGACGGAAATTCCAATCGCGTGTATGCTCCATCGGTCCTTTGCTGGCGGAATTCCTGCCAGGAAAAGATTGAGAGCAGGTTCTCAATTTTTCGGTCGGAAAAAGTTCTGACCGGAAATTCAGATTGTCTGTCTGTACCAATTCCAAAATTCCTAACAATTCGACGCATGCTCGGAAGCATTTAACTTCATTTTCTCGGCTCGTTGTAGTGTTTGAAATATTTTCAGTGACACTTTTTTTTACCAGTGGTATATTTAGATTAGCTGAATGTTCCTCTATTAATCACAACAGTAATCACAAAATTAAATGAGTACTAATAATGGGCAGAACAAATATGAGGACTGAGAAGATTTCCTTTAGTTGAACTAACAAAAGTGTGCCCATTCTAGAGCTGGTAACATTGAGGATATTCAATATAATTTTAAAGAACTGTTTTTGTGGGTAAGGGGGATGAGTATGGATGGTAAAAAAGTGGAAAGTATGTGCAGGTGAGGGTGAGGAATGTGAGGGTATAACAGTGAGCATTATGTACAGGAGAGGAGTGGGGAAGGTATGGCAGTGGGCACTATGTACAGGAGAGGAGTGTGGAGGGTATGACAGTGGGTAGTATGCATAGCAGAGAAGTGTGGAGGGTTGACAGTGGGTACTATGTACAGGAGAGGAGTGTGCAGGGTATGACAGTGGGCAGTATGCATAGCAGAGTAGTGTGGAGGGTTTACAGTGAGCAGTGTGTACAAGAGAGGAGTGTGGAGGGGATGACAGTGGGCAGTTTGTACAGGAGAGGAGTGTGGAGGGAATGACAGTAGGCAGTATGTACAGGAGAGGAATGTGGAGGGTATGATGAGACAGTATGTGCAGGAGAGGAGTGTGGAGAAAAAGACAGTTGGCAGTATGTACAGGAGACAAGTGTGGAGGGTTTGACAGCAGGTAATATGTACAGGAGAGGAGTGTGGATGGTATGACAGTGGGCAGTATGCACAGGAGAGGAATGTGGAGTGTATGACAGTGGGCATTATGTACAGTAGAGGAGTTTATGAAAGTGAGCAGTATGTACAGAAGAACAGTGTGGAGGGTATGATACTGAGCAGTATGTACAGGAGATGTGTGTGGAGGGTATGACAGTGGGCAGTATGTGCAGGAGAGGAGTGTGGAGGGTATGACAGCAGGCAATATGTACAGGAGAGGAGTGTGGAGGGTATGACAATGGGCAGTATGTATAGGAGAAAAGTGTAGGACAGCAGGCAGTATGTACAGGAGAGGATTGTGGGGGGTATTACAGCGGGCACTATGTACAGGAGAGAAGTGTATGACAGTGAGAAGTATGTACAAGAGAGCAGTATGGCAGCGGGCAGTATGTACAGGAGAGAAGTGTGTGAGAGTGGACAGTATGCACAGGAGAGGATTGTGGGAGGTATGACAGTGGGCACTATGTACAAGAGAGGAGTGTATGACAGTGGTAGCATGCACAGGAGAGGGATGTGGAGGGTATGACAGTTGGCATTATGTACAGGAGAGAAGTGTATGACAGCTGGCACTATGTATAGGAGAGAAGTGTGGAGGGTATGACAGAGGGCAGTATGTACAGGGGGGGAGTGTGGAGGGTATGACAGAGGGCAGTATGTATAGTAGAGGAGTATGGAGGGTATGACAGAGAGCAGTATGTACAGGAGAAGAGTGTGGAGGGTATGACAGAGAGCAGTATGTACAGGAGAGGAGTGTGGAGGGTATGACAGAGGGCAGTATGTATAGTCGAGGAGTGTGGAGGGTATGACAGAAAGCAGTATGTACAGGAGAGAAGTGTATGACAGCTGGCACTATGTATAGGAGAGAAGTGTGGAGGGTATGACAGAGGGCAGTATGTACAGGAGAGGAGTGTGAAGGGTATGACAGAGAGCAGTATGTACAGGAGAGGAGTGTGGAGGGTATGACAGAGTGCAGAATGTACAGGAGAGGAGTGTGGAGGGTATGACAGTGAGCAGTATGTACAGGAGAGGAGTGTGGAGGGTATGACAGTGAGCAGTATGTACAGGAGAGGAGTGTGGAGGGTATGACAGAGAGCAGAATGTACAGGAGAGGAGTGTGGAGGGTATGACAGTGAGCAGTATGTACAGGAGAGGAGTGTGGAGGGTATGAAAGTGAGCAGTATGTACAGGAGAGGAGTGTGGAGGGTATGACAGAGAGCAGAATGTACAGGAGAGGAGTGATGAGGCTATGATAGTGAGCAGTATGTACAGGAGAGGAGTGTGGAGGGTATGACAGTGAGCAGTATGTACAGGAGAGGAGTGTGGAGGTATGACAGTGAGCAGTATGTACAGGAGAGGAGTGTGGAGGGTATGACAGTGAGCAGTATGTACAGGAGAGGAGTGTGGAGGGTATGACAGAGAGCAGAATGTACAGGAGAGGAGTGTGGAGGGTATGAAAGTGAGCAGTATGTACAGGAGAGGAGTGTGGAGGGTATGAAAGTGAGCAGTATGTACAGGAGAGGAGTGTGGAGGGTATGACAGAGAGCAGAATGTACAGGAGAGGAGTGTGGAGGGTATGACAGTGAGCAGTATGTACAGGAGAGGAGTGTGGAGGGTATGACAGAGAGCAGAATGTACAGGAGAGGAGTGTGGAGGGTATGACAGTGAGCAGTATGTACAGGAGAGGAGTGTGGAGGGTATGAAAGTGAGCAGTATGTACAGGAGAGGAGTGTGGAGGGTATGACAGAGAGCAGAATGTACAGGAGAGGAGTGTGGAGGGTATGACAGTGAGCAGTATGTACAGGAGCGGAGTGTGGAGGGTATGACAGTGAGCAGTATGTACAGGAGAGGAGTGTGGAGGGTATGACAGTGAGCAGTATGTACAGGAGAGGAGTGTGGAGGGTATGACAGTGAGCAGTGTGTACATTGTTGAATGGTATTTTTACATTGTTGGACTATGCTGCTACTTCAAGCGAGTTCGGCTTGCAGTTGCAGAGTGGCCCCATTGAAATCAAAAGGTGAGTTTGACAGACGGTGATGCCTGTCAAACTCTGCAGACTGAGTTAAAGATGCTGCAGCTAAAGAAATTTCAAAAAAGAAAAGTCGCAGCTGTGAAGTAAAGCATCACAGCTACTGCATTCGTACAGCCCTGTCCAAATTTATTTTTAGGATTTGGGTCAGGGACATGTGGTGAGGTCAGTGGCTGGTGAGGCACTGGCTAGTATCAGAGCCAGTACAGGTTACATTTGCCGTGAACGTTAGAGTGAGAGCAATAATTCTAGTACTAGACCTTCTCTGTAACTCTAAACATGTAACCTGTAGAAAAATTTAAAGCGTTGTCTATGGAGATTTTGAAATACTGAAGTTTGGCGCCATTCCACAAATGTGTGCAATTGTAAAGCATGACTTGTTAGGTATCTATTTACTCAGCGCAACATCATCTTTCATAGTATACAAAAAAATCGTCTAACTTTAGTGTTTTTTTGTTTTTTTTTATTCATGAAACAGTTTCTTTCCCAAAAAAAAAACACGTTTGAAAAATTGCTGCGCAAATACAGTATAATATAAAAAGTTGCAAAGACCGCCATTTTATTCCCTAGGGTCTCTGCTAAAACAATATATATAATGTTTGGGGGTTCTGAGTAATTTTCTAGCAAAAAAAATTATGATTTTTACATGTAGGAGAGAAGTGTCAGAATTGGCCTGGGTGGTAAGGGGTTAATTACTTTAAGTAAAAAATATACAAATAATTATTATATATTGTTTTTTGGGTAATTTACTATATTTTCAAAAACTGTACTCAAGCAGGTGGCTTAACGGACAAATTACTGAAGTTTGAAGTTATAACTTCCAACCAGTAAATTCATTCACAGTAAATAGATAAATAATAAATGATTATCTTATAACATATAGCAGTGGGTAAATCTTATACACATAAACCTATGCTTTTTTCTTCTAATTAAAAGAGAAGTCCAGCCTGAGCTTTTTAGGCTGGGCTTCTCCTCTGGGTCACAGGAGTACAATTCGTTTTGCATTCCTGTGACCCATTTTCAACAGAGAACGGTCTGAAGTGCACTTTCCGCTGACATCACTGCAATCAGTCATCCCGACTTAGGAAGTCTGGATCTGCCAGCTGCCTGGACTGATGGCAGTCTCAGCCTCTCAGCAAGCCGATGAGACAGCCGCTCCCCACCCCTCCACAGCTCAGTGCTCCAATGAGCGTGGAGGAGCAGAGTAGGAGAGATGCTGACTGACAGTCAGCAGCTCTCCTCTCTGGGAGCCGAGAGAACCGAGCCATCGGCGGTGTTCGTTGGCTTGGTTTTCAGTGCAGAGGCAGCGGGGGACAGATGCAGCACCGGACCGATTCTGCATCCGCCTAGGTAAGTATGAATATATAAAAAAAAAAACATACTTCTCTTTTAGGAGGGCTGGGCTGGAAGGGAGCATGTGTCTTTTAGACACATGCACCCTTCTATGACACTGCAGTGAGAGGCGTGCCTCCACTGCAGCATTTTTATTGGACAGCTGGGGCCAATGGTACTTTACCATTGGTCCAAGGCTCCAAGCTGTCCATTGAGCTCAGTGCTTCTGACAAGAAGAGAGGCACTGTGAGATCATACTCTCATGCTGCGTACACACGAGTGGAATTTCCGTCTAAAAAATCTTGGATGGTTTTTCCGACGGAATTCCGCTCAAGCTTGGCTTGCATACACACTGTCACACAAAAGTTCGCTGAACTTTCGACCGTCAAGAACGCGGTGAAGTACAATACTACAACGAGCCGAAAAAATGAAGTTCAATTCTTCTGAGCATGCGTCTAATTGTTTCCGAGCATGCGTAGGAATTTTGGACGTCGGAATTGTTACAGACGATCTGAATTTCCGATCTGAACTTTTTCCAACCAAAAAATTGAGAACCTGCTCTCAATCTTTTGCTGGCTGGAATTCCGCCAGCAAAAGTCAGATGGAGCATACACACAGTCACATTTTCTGACCAAAAGCTCACATCGGACTTTTGCTGACGGAATTTCCACTCGTGTGTATGGGGCATCAGTCTGCTGCAAACAGGGTGTGCCAGCTTGTATTTAAACTGGCCGCTCTGTATGTAGCTTCTGACAGGCTGCACAAGGAGCCCCGTATCTCCGGAACCATAGGTACTAGGAGCCCCAAATTTTGACCAGTGGTGGGATAGTTCTTCGGCTACCTTTGACCCTCAAAACTCTATCCTTTTTTTTGCAAATGGGCCTATCTTAAGTTAAGGGGCCTGGAGCTGCAGTTCCAATAGCCCCTATGTTAATCCAGCCCTGGTCAAAAGTGTCCGATCTGTCCGCTGAAATGTTGCAGTCCTGATAAAAATCGCAGATCACCGCCATTACTAGTAAAAATAATAATAATAAAAATGCCATAAATCAATAACCTATTTTGTAAGCGCTATAACTTTTGCGCAAAGCAATCAATATAAACTTAGTGTGATTTTTTTTTTGCCAAACATATGTAAAAGAATACTGAGGAAAAAAATAGTTTTTTTTGTTTTTTTTTATTGTAATATTTTATTATAGCAAAAAGTAAAAAACATTGTGTTTTTTTTTTTTTTTAAATTACGCTTTTTTTTTGGTTTATAGCGCAAAAAAAAAAAAACGCAGAGGTGATCAAATACCACCAAAAGAAAGCTCTATTTGTGGGGGAAAAAAAAGACATACATTTTGTTTGGGTACAGCGTCGCATGGCCGCACAATTGTCAGTTAAAGCGACGCAGTGCCTTATTGCAAAAAATCAGGAAGGGGGTAAATTCTTCCGGGGCTGAAGTGGTTAAACTCTGGATCAACTGCTCTTGCAGAGTGCAACTGCACTTTACAAAGTGCATAGGGGGTTATTTACTTAAACTGCTTGGTGCACAATCTAGTGCAGTTCTGCAAAGAAACCAACAGGCTTCCAGTTTTTATTGTCAAAGCCTAATTGAAAAGCTGAAGTTAGAAGCTGATTGGCTACCATGCAGAGCTGCACCAGATTCTGAGTGCTCCAGTTTTAGTAAATCACTCCCATAGTCTATATGCCATTAGTAAAACAACCCCTGCATTAGTAAATCAATCCCAAAGTGTATGTGGGGCTCCCTCTAGAACAGACTTTTTTAACCATTTTAATACAGAGGAACCCTTGAAATAATCCTCATGTTTTAAGGAACTGCTACATTATTACATCTCTAGCACACGGCACATTTGCATGGCCATTGAGTTGTAAATATACAGTAAAACCTTGGATTGCGAGCATAATTCGTTCCAGAAACATGCTTGTAATCCAAAGCACTTGTACATCAAAGCAAATTTCCCCATAAGAAATAATGGAAACTCAAATGATTCGTTCCACAACCATTTATTCCTAGGTCTTTCAGGTTATAGTTCTTATAAAAAGATTATAGCAATGTGATAACCATAACCATAAAATGTCCATCCACCAATGGAAGCCTCCACAAGGGGATTAGAAGAAAAATCCAGCAGGAGCTACAGAGTATAAAAGAGAAGTGACCCCTTTCACACTGGGGGGCTTTGCAGGTGCTACAGCACTAAAAATAGCGTCTGCAAAGCGCCCTGAAAGAGACGCTGTGTCCAAAGTGAAAGCCCTGAGGGCTTTCACACTGGAGCGGTGCGCTAGCAGGACGGTAAAAAAAGTCCTGCTAGCAGCATCTTTGGAGCGGTGAAGGAGCGGTGTGTACACCGCTCCTTCACCGCTCCTGCCCATTGAAATCAATGGGACAGCGCGGCTATACCGCTGGCAAAGCGCCTCTGCAGAGGCTCTTTGCAGTGGTTTTTAACCCTTTCTCGGCCGCTAGCGGGGGGTAAAACTGCCCCGCTAGTGGCCAAATTGCACTGCAAATTCCGACGGTAAGGCGCCACTTAAAGTAGTGGCGCTTTACCACCGACGCACCTCCCGCCCCAATGTGAAAGGGGCCTAAGTGTAGCAATATGATGTTAAGACCCCTTTCACACTGGGGCGTTTTTCGGGCGCTTTAGCATTAAAAAAGCGCCTGCTAGTGGGGCGCTTTTAACCCCTGCTAGTGGCTAAATAAAGGGTTAAAAGCGCCCACAAAGCGCGATGCCAAAAGTGCTTTGCAGCCGCTTTTCATGCACTTTTTAGGCATTTTGCAGGCGCTTCCCATTGCGCTCCAAAAGCGCTGCAAAGAAGCTGCTTGCATGACTTTTTTTGACGCCCTGCCAGCGGCTTTCACATTGGGATTGCAGTTGCGGCTTCTTTCAGGCGCTTTACCGGTGCTTTTTTTAACGCTAAAGCACCTGAAAAACGCCTGAAAAACGCCCCAGTGTGAAAGGGGTATAAATGTTGTACCTTCATTAAATGTAACTGTTTTTCTACACTTAGAGGCGCCTCTCTTCTCTTTTATACTCAGTTGTGACATGACGCTACTTGTATATCAAGACATCGCTTGTATATCAAGTCAAAATGTATTAAAAAATGTTGCTTGTCTTGCAAAACGCTCTCTAACAAAGTTACTCTCAATCCAAGGTTTTACTGTAATAATATGTAGCATATTTGAAACCCAGAGTAGATACCACGCCTCTGTTCTGAATATTGTTTTTCAGAATTCCCAATCACATGCAAAAAAAAAAAAGACGGCAGAGCTTCCACACACTTACTAAGCTCTGGAGCAAGTGTAATTGTAAAGTGCATGGTCTAGTTGCCTTTAGTAAATCGACCCCATAGCGAAAGCGCTGTGCAAACTTTTGGCTCTATATAAATCCTGTATAATAATATTAATACAGAATTCCCAATCACATGCAAACAAAAACAAAAAAAAAAATGTTTTTTGCTTGCACATGATTGGATGATGGAAGACAGCAGAGCTTCCACACATTTACTAAGCTCTTGTGTAAAGTGCATGGTCTAGTTGCCTTTAGTAAATCGACCCCATAGCCAGGGGCGGACTGACCATTCGGCCACTCGGGCACTGCCCGGGGGCCCCATCAGGGTTGCCAGCCTCAGTAAAACCAGGGACAGTATGTAAAAATCTGTGTTTTTTTTTTACATCTGTCTCTGAAATGTCCCTTACCGACATCCTTTTGGCCTAAAAATCCAGAGATTATAGCTGCCCCACCTCTCCAGTATACTGTGTGTGTGTACACTGTGTGGCCCCATAATCTCTGATTGCCTGGGGGTCCCATAATCTTCTATTGCCGGGGGCCCCGTAATCTTCTATTACCCCGGGGGCCCCATGAGTTGTCAGTCCGCCCCTGCCCATAGCGAAATCGCTGTGCAAACGTATAATAATATTAATACAGAATTAATACAGAATTCCCAATCACATGCAAACAAAAACAAAAAAAAATGTTTTTTGCTTGCACATGATTGGATGATGGAAGACAGCAGAGCTTCCACACATTTACTAAGCTCTGGAGCAAGTGCACGTGTAAAGCGCGTGGTCTATATGCCTTTAGTAAATCAGCCCCATAGCTAAAGCGCTGTGCAAACTTTTGGCTCTATATAAATCCTGTATAATAATGGTCCAAGCTGGACCAATATAATCATGTAAGAGCATCCACACCTGGATTATCTCTTTAACCCCAATGTCATTTCCTTAAATATTTTTCTGTGCTTCTCCCAGTAAGCTGGTGATATGATTTATCCTGTGATCTCTGTGTCCCCAGGAGCCCAGGAGCCCCTTGTGTGACATCGGGGACATCATTGGGAACATCATCAGCTTCACCAGCTTCTCCTTCAGTCTGGATGTGGGCGTGTCGGGCTGCCCGGGGAGGCGTGGCCTGTGTGTGCTGTAGACAGGCAGCCCCTCCCTATCTGGGAGGCCCCTTCCCTCGCTCGGCTCTGTGCTTCTTGCAGCTGCATCACTTGCATGTGGATAACAAACGGTGCTGATCTGATCCCGGAATCCACCGACCTCTGCAGAGACAGCTCG